>OX359283.1:35929572-36602072 GCA_947179155.2 Hedera helix | reverse complement strand
GAAAAAATGAAATAAAATGAATGTATCTATAGATTTATTTATAAAAGATGGAAGAATTTTCCAGAAATAAAAAATGGAAAATGGAAAAATTGATCACGCCTCGTGTATCTCATGTAGCTTGGTTTTGCACGAATTGTTCGTTTCTCACCTAACAATAGATTAATTTCTCTTTCACTTGACAGATACCAACATTCAGCCCGGCCCATGCATGTGCTTCTCATTCATGATACTTGACATAAGAATTCATAGGTCAATGGAAATATTCAGATCAGTTAACTTGAGCAGCCCTAAATTTGTCCTCTTGTAGTAGTAATTAATTAATTAATATTGATGTGATGAATTTATATATTTTTTCCTTTCTATTATATAAGTTATTTTTTTTTAAGAATTTTTTTTTAAAATATAAGACGTTTTACATATATTTAAGAGAAAAAATCTAATTATTTCCTAATTTACTCTTAAAAATGGAGTAATTGAGAGAGAGGGAGAGAAGTAGGAGTAATTAATTAGTGTATGGGTAATAATGAAATTTCAAACTAACATTAATTACCTAACATTAGTAATAATGAGATTTTTTAATATGTGTGATTATATCTTAAACGATCTATATAATAAAAAGGAGAGAGTATATGACATGTAATTAATGCATACACGTATCTAATCAAGTGGGCATCGTCGAGATTAAAAATTGTGATTAATTGATAGATAAGCACGTTGTAACAACTTAGATCAAATATTAGTCTGAATTAAATTATAGCAGAATAAATTTCAATGCATTATCTTAATAATATCTTTTTGAATTATCTTAATTTATTACAGATTTATTCAAAAAATTATGACAGAAGATATTAATAATAGTAACTTAAATTTTTATATACACTTAGAGACTGGGGTGTTATATACGTACCCTTGACGGGAAGGAAAATGACGTCTATGGAGGAAAAGCTAGCAAGATCATATTGTGTTACCCGACAAAATCCCTTCTATTTTGGTAGGATTATCATCCATGTGTTTGGATGTCAATTTTAAGTAAACTCAACATGGTTCATTTACTTTAGTTCAAGCAATATACCAAACCGTTTAATTAATCAACCAAATAGGGTAAATAAAAAGTAATTTAAGTAGTATATTTTTTATATACTATTTACTACAAATTATTATTATTATTATTAAATATCCCAAATAAAATCTAAAAACTAACGCGGTAATAATAATATAACAAAAACTGCAAAACTTATCAGTAATAAGGATTCCTAACGAAGTTTATTTTAATTATACAAAATTTAATATATATATATATATATATATATATATATATATATATATATATATATATTATTAATTAGATAATATATTTAGATGGAGCCCACTTCCTTTTGAAAATTATCTTAATTAGTATTAATTTTTATATTATTATTATTATTAAGATATAAGAATAAATATAATACAATCATCTACTATATAATTCAATTATTAAGTTTAAAAATAAAATTAATTATTCTATCAAATAAAACATTTATAGAAACACAACAAAAATATTAAATACTCCCTCCATCTCAAATTAAATGCTCACTTTTGATTTTTTAAAGTCAAATTGACCTTTTTTAAAACCAACTTTTATACTATTTTTGCCCAAATACAAGTAAAGAGATTATAATCAATAGAAAGCATATATAAATTACCACTAACCTCAATTTTTATAATTTTAAAAATATATTTATATATGCTCAATTATTAATTCAAAAATAATTAATTTGATTTTAAAAAAATTAAAATTAAATATTTAATTTGGGACAGAGGAAATATATATTAATTCTACAATAAGACCCGTGGGTGTAATTGCCTTTAAATAAATATCTACATACATATATTATAATAGGATAAAACTTAGTTTTTTGGTTTTTGTCTTTAGTATAGACTTAAAATTTAACTAATACTAAAATTCTTTTTAAAGTTTCCGTAATTTAATTTTATTTATTTTAAATAGGCCTAAAATTTTATTACTATTAAAACACTTTTTAATGTATGAAAATAAAAGGAAAAAAAGAAGCGAAAAAAAAGGAGAAAAGAAAGGAGAAAAAAATAAAGAAAGAGGAAAATATATATTGAAAATATAAAAATTATTATGAGTAAATGTTAACTTATAATTTTATAATAATTTTATTTTTTATAAGAATCATTTACTCCCTCTGTCCTTCAAATGATAAATAAAGTACAGTTTACACACACTTATTAAGAAAAGTAAAAGTAGATAAAAGAAAATAAAATAAAAATTAAATTTATTCTTAGTTGCCTTATAAGATTTTATAAAGTGATGTGTATTTTTATTTTTTTTATAATAATAGACTCCACTAAATTACTTAATTATCTTTCACTTTATATACTTTATCTCATTTTTTTTTTTAAAAAAAAAAAACTTATACGTTTAGTCGTCCTTTTGGGACGGAGGGAGTAGTCACATAGTCATACAGAAAAATTCTAATTTAAAAATTATGTTTAGAATTTTATTTTTACATTTTTCTAGAGGGTGCGGCGCTTGTTCTCCTCGGCGTGGAACCTAGAGCGAATGGTGGAGCAAGAGTTTGAGCAGCAGCTGGAGGAGCAGAGGGTACAACGGTAGGAGAAACGTAGAAGAAGAGGAGAGAATCATGGGCAATAATAAGAGGGGAAAGAAAAAAGCAGAAAGGTTGGAGAGTGGTGGCGGTGGTGGTGGTGGAGGGAGGGAGATCCACATGTCGGTTTTGTGCGTAAAACGACCTTTAAACTTGTGATTTGAAAATGAGGATATAAAATAAATGTGCTTATATATTTATCCAATTATATATATTACAAAACATATTAACGATTAAATTTCAGTTACCAACTCTATTTTATATAGGAGATTTTTAGTTAATTAATGTTATTATAAAATCAATTCTAACATATATTTTAGTAATTAAAATTCAGTCAATTAATTTTAAAGTTAAAAATCATAATAGTAACTCATTGTTCTTATTTTTCTCTTTTATGGGATTTTTTTTACCCTTTAAAGGAAATTTTAGTTCTCTTAGTTTGAATTTTTCTCAATCTGTGAAGCCTTCTTATCTTAGTTTAGAATTTTCCCATTCTACAAAGTTTTTCTTAAGATTTATTATCTCTCCGTGAAAAAAGTTTGATTTACGTTAATTGATTTCTTATCTTAGTTTAGAATTTTCCCATTCTACAGTGTTTTTTGCAGATTCATTTGTAATGTAAAGACCTGAGAAATAAAAGAAAAGGTGGAATTGAGGGGAGAGTTAATCCTTGTCTCTTGCAATCAGTGGTGAGTAAATTCCAACCTTCGGGTCTCCAAAATATATTTAGAACATTAGACAGGTGAGTTTCTTTTCTTTTCTTTTCTTTTCCAGTTAAGTTGTTTTTTTAAATAAATAAATTTAAAGACACGTCATATTGGTACTTAATCCAAGTGGTCGTCACATCAATAAGTGCTGCTGCTGCTGCTGCTTCTTTTAGTAACGGAGTGTGAATCTGCATGGTGACAAACTAATAAAGCCATACTATACGGTCAGGATGAGATAATGGGGCTTTTCCTCAGAGTTTGTACCAGGTTCCTTGAAACAGAAATCATAAAAGTAGAGGAGGATATATATATATCTATATATATATATTCCAGGAGAAGAAAATCCACATCACTGGCGAGAATCTGTAGAGCCTTCAAGGAGGGGATGCTCCAAAGGGGAGCACTTTGATATACGACGAATAAAGTTCTCTACTTTTATTAAAAATAATAATAATAAACAAACAAATAAATACAAAAAGGAACACCAAATCCATATCATGTGCGATGAAACATTTTCAATTATATCACCAGTCCGCTAAAAAAAATCAGTAAGATCAGAAGGGTATAAACTTCCCCCACCAATAAAATTTCTTTCCAACTGCAGGGGTGTCGCTAACAGAGCAGCAAACTTCTTGCTGCTTCAAAAAATTAGCCACTTCCAGACTTGAGCGTGTTACTCAACCTGTATATATATATTGGAAGAAAAGGAGAGAAATTATTTTGCTAAGCCTTTCTACAGGAACCACACATTTTTGACAACCCTAATATTGTAAATCGTAAAATCAAATTGGTTCTTTCAATCAATTAGCCGGTGATTGCACAAGCTCAATAGCAATTAACAAGTGATTGAAACAGGACTAGGTCAATCAAACACAAAATGCAAAATTAGATAAGATGTTATGGTTAAGCAGCACAGCCAAGAAGAGCAACATACAAGGATAAAGCATATATAACGTGAGCGGTGTTTAAGAATCTATTTGTACTAATGCCCCAAAACATCTGAACAATCAACAATGTTTTATCATATTTAAGCTTACCAGTCCAATCCTTCAAAGAGTCCTTCTCCTTTTATGGCAGAAGTTTTAAAAATAGACCATTGGCGATTTTTAATCTTGTGCAACTCTAAGGCTTCGGTAACGGCAGCATCATCCAGTGCGCCAGGAAGATCCTACAGACCAGAAAATCCTATATTAAGAAATGGATCATTAATTTGAAGGTTTTAAAGACATAAAAAGCTGAAACAGAAACATTCACAATGTTATGGCCAACTTTCTCCGCGTCAACGTATGATTTTGATGTTGCTTTGTGTAAAATACAATGAATAGACATCAGGGAGCAACATGAACCTGCTTGTTTGCAAAAATAAGAACAACAGCACTTCTTAACTCTTCCTCCTGACAAGAAACCATAAAGATATTTAATTCAAATTCAGAACACAAATTTAAGTTTAAGTTCAAGTATATTTAAGATAATATCTTCCAGATTAACTGGTTCTGGTCAAATATCCAAAAAAAATGAACTATAACTTTAGAAAGTTGGAAAAATAAGTTAGTAACACAGAAACCGATACTTTTTACTTCTTTTTTTTATAAGTTTATATTCAAAAGGGCACCAAGGGGTGCTGCCCATATTCAGACGAAGTTGCAATAAAACAGGGCAAAACCTGTGTCACCAAAGCACAAAACCTACATCATGTCCTGTGGCTAAATCCGAAAAGTCAACCAATGCAATACTCAAACAAAGCAACACCTCATTCTGCCAAAAAGAACTTTTTGATATGCACAATAGATTGCTCTATTTCCTCTAAATATCTATAATTTTGTTCTTCTATCCATCACATTAACTAAAGAAAATGGGGATCATATCCCATCTAGCACAGTTCCTCTTAGGAAGCTTCACCCCTTACAAGCACACAAAACACGAAAATGTTAAATAAGAAGCCCTGAAGTCACGAGAAAATTATACTAAACTTTTAATTTCATTATTTTTAACAAATCACACGCTTTTCCCTTTATACTTCTAATAATATTACGTATTTTTTTATTATTTCTCATATCTTATTCAAGATCATAATGTCAACACGTAAGAAAGTTTTAATTTCAAATATCTGATATTTTCTTCTTCAACTTTTAGATGTATTTATAATAAAATAATAAATAAATAAAAAGTAGTTGTTGGTATATGAAGCCCCAATAAAACGAAGTCTACAAGAACCACTCTATACGTAATGCAATAGAGTTGTAATGCAATGATAATAGGTTATTACGACATATTTGTTTGGTTGGTTCTTGATATTTGTGTAGTAATTGTAATTTCATTACATTATGTTCAAAAATATGTTTTGTTCACTAAATTATATGATTGATTGATTGTATGTAATGAATAAAATAAATTGTAAATCAAAATGTCAAATCGGTTGTAATCATAATTGTTTTGTCTTATATCACATATTGCATTATGGATGTAATGGGTCACAATACATCAATTGGAGGATGTATTAAAAGCTTAAAAATTGATGTAATAGTATTACGTCCGTAATGGACTAATACATGTAATAGGTAAATCAAACATAATATATGTCACATCAATGTAATAGCTTATTGCATTATGGAACTATTACATTGATTTGACGCAAACCAAACATCACCTAAGAGTACCTCCAAGATCGCATGAAACTCCTCCTTAGCAATTAGCAGTCTGTCCGAGTCACTTGAATCAACAACATATATTATGGCTTGAGTATTTGGAAAATAGCATCTCCAATATGGCCTAGAGGAAAAAACAAATCAGCTGATCAACTTGTCAATCGAGCCAAACTGATGCTTCAGAGGTCAAATATACAATGTACAGAAGTTGAGCAGAAATGCACATGGAAAGTCAATATAACACAAGAAAAAAATCCTACAAAATCCAAGTATGCAAGTAAAAATTCTCAACTGATAACACAGAAACGTGTAAATCTCGGATATAACTCTAGTCCATGTTTACAGCATCAAATAAAATAACTCATAAGCAGAGTACTTAAACGATGGTACACATTTGCTCAACCAAGTTCAAGTAATCAAACTGATATGAATAAAAGTTCTTTGAAAAAACTATCACAAAGGAATGGAGCACCAACTAATCACCTAAAAGACTTAAGGAGCAGATGGTTTTTAACCCCAGATAAAATCGCCATCATCTTACTAGAGAAATAGTGCAAGACAATTATGAAGCATCAAACATGACCTGGATATAGCATCTGGAATTAAAACACTAACAGCCACTTAAAAAAGAAGGGACTTCCAAAACTTTCAAATCTTGACCAAAATAAACCTCCCCAAGTAAGATGTTCCATCAATAGCTCAAACACATTACTGAAAATATATTGGTATGAGCATTTTTAAGGAATCAAAAAAGCTGAAAGGAGTTTGACAGAAACTCCCAATAGATATAAATAATAGTGGAAGGTACATGTAAAAGCTGTGCACCTTTAACAAAACTAAGAAAGAGAGACAGCGTTACAAGTTTCATTTCAATCCCTCAGGTAAAATTTAGTTGGATTCTGACATTAATTACATGACTGAGCTCACTGAGCTATATTGCTCCTGATAACATTATCGTTTCAAAACCTAACTTTTTTTTTTGATAAGTTCAGCACCACACAAGACATGACAAGAAAACTTGATAAACCCAAGTACAATCCAACTGTTGGATTCCATAAAAATGAGACTAGTAATTCATAATTCTCGAGCTATAACTAATTTGAATGTTGACCAAGGAATCGACTATTCCAATCAAACGCACATTAAACTTGGCAACTTCGTGATTAATGTATGCAAGAGACAGCCAACCCCATAAATTGGTCATTATGATATCAAAAATCGACTACCAGAACTGATACGACTATATTTAACTAAAATTTTAGTGTGCCACTGGACATTTCTAAATTTACAGCCAGATTCACAACATAACAAGGTATAATTTATTTTTCTCTTTTACTGGTGAGGATCCTAGAGCAGTTATCTCCGTAAGGATAAAGAGTGTCTCGCACAAAACAGTAAAAACCATCACAATACTGAACACAAATTAAAATGAAAGAAAATAAGTATATTTCAAATGTTAATCAGAGAAACAGATCTACTCTCAATAAAGAGTAAATGACATACGGAGTCCTAAACACTTTTAACTGTTAAAATTCGTAATAGTATATTGTAATAGCGTATAAACAACTTCATAAAAAAACATAAGATGTATTACATGGTAGATAAATACCCTTAAAAGTGAACCAGGCTTGAGATAACGAGTAAGAAACAATCTATTAGAATGGAAAAGTTACCTGATACTAGTCTGTCCACCTGTACATTAAAAGAAAAATAGTGAGAGAGAACACTATCAGAACAGTTTAAAAAAATCATGCTGGTTAAGCTAATAACATAACTCTAATGTTACACTTATAATCTAAAAATTAAAATAGCCATGTGTATAAAGAAAAATGAAAGAAGTCAATATACGAGTTCTCCATAACAGCAGATATACCTAACAAGTCAGAAATCAGACATGCTAGTTTTCCGTAAAACCGATTTCTAAAACGATCAATGACATCCCAATGGGAGTTGAAAAGAAAAGTCGGTGATTGTATTGTTGGAAATTGCTTTACAGAAGAAGATTTATAAAACAAGAATTGCCTTCCTTAATGCGCATGCAATCATCAAATTTCACATTTTTTTTTAGGGATGAAGGAAGTAATAATATAAAAATATGAAATATATTTGAGCATGAGAAAGAAAACAAAATGGGCCTTGAACCCTCTTATGGACCCAACTAAAACAAACTTGAACATGGATGCAAATAATAACTTTTTAACTTGTATGTGGAGAATGAATTAGTGTTCAATGCTGCTGAAGCTGAAGAGCCAATAAGAAACACGACACAAAATGCAAGATCAAGAAAATTTTGGATGCTTTAAGTTCAGAACAGGTTTTAAAGCTGAAAAAACTAATACACAGGTGATGGTAGAAGAGACTGGTGCTTGTCAGTATGATGGTGAAAGTCACGAGAACTTGCATGATGCTTACTATGACATCTAGAGATACCCTTCCCTAGGATACTGTTTAAGAGTAGGAAAGAAAAATAGAGTACACAATATATACTTCATGATTAAATATTTATAAATTATTCGCCAAAACATAACTGGACTGGCTTACAAGAATTTCATACTGATATTCATAAACTAGCAATAAAATATTTGAGTTTCTTGAATATCAAATATTTTTCTCCAATAAAACAAAAAAAAAAGTAAAATACTTGATTGAGAAACATACCCAGATCCCATACTTGAAACTTTATGTTGTTATACTGCACAGTTTCCACGTTAAACCCAATTGCTACATCAAAAGCAATATACATGTATCAGTCACAAGTCAACTAAAACATAAGTGATCAGTGACCTTATTTCCCATTTCAATTTAGTAAGAAAATAATTGAATACTTGGGTATATTAGCAATAACCTACGATACAGAAATTTTGTTTTCCTCTCTAAAAACAAAAGATATAAACAAAGAAAGAGTACCAACTTGGGATTGTTGAGACAACTTGGCCCATCTGAAGCCGATCTGATGAAAAGGTAAGCAAAATAGTAACTTATCCAAAATATTGAATAAAATCCAGAACATAAGAAAGGCTAACAATGGAAAATTGAAGAAGCATACAGAGAATAGTTGTTTTTCCGGCATTGTCGAGGCCGAGAACGAGGATCCGCGCTTCTTGATTACCAAATAGCGAAGAGAACAATCTCGTAAACGCTATACCCATTTGACTTTTTGCTATAAGAACGAATGGATTTGCAATTGAATTGAATTTGTATAGAGATCAGATCTGTAGAGAGCAGAACCCTGACCCTCCCACTAGTGTCTTACAATTCCAGAACTTATAGAGAAGGTAGAGTAGCATGCGAGTGATTACATAGTTATAATTGCATATATATAGAGAGAGAGAGTACGGCATTACGTAGCTGAGACTGAGATAAGGAGAGGTTCTGCTTGAGAATTTAGATTTATTAGCAGCATCAGGAGAAAGCAGTGTTTTCTTCCATTACGAACTGGGTTGTGTCCTGGCACGGGTTTTATTAATTATAATTTATATTATTATATATATTTGTTAATAGTAACAGCTAATTAATGTAATGCGATACTATAAACAATAGTAAATAATTAATGATAAAATAAGATTGAATTAAACATAAATTTATATTTATAATTTTAAACAAAATAATTATTAATTAAAAAATTTATATAAAGTAACTTTGATATTTTATTTTAATTATTATTTATTAAAATAGTTAGACACATAATCTTAATCAATAATGATATTTATATTCCTTTCTAGTTTTTATAAAAATACATGGACTTATTAAGTCAAATGTATAAAAATAAAAAAAAATTAATTAAAAAAAATTATAAGTGAATATACGATGCAAGTCAAGTTTCCTACAAAGAATAACTCAGTTACAATTAAATACCTAAGACAAAATTACTAATTTACATGTACATTGAAATTAAATTACTTATAAATTTTATTATATGTCTTAGAAATGAGAGTACAAATCCTACTCTCACAAAATATATGGTAACTTCAAATTCTATCATTAATTTTTAATTTTGACAAAAAAAAAAAAAATTTATAAGTTTTGGGGAGTCCCTATTTTATCAAAAAATTAAAAAATAATATTTTTTAATTAGGAATAAAAAATAATATCAAAATCTCTTGGAAAAAAATGAAACTAAATTTCAGAATTTACTCTCTTAAACAAGCAGAACTAAAAACTCTAACAATTTTATAATAAAATTAGATTTTCACATTAAAAAAATAACTACATCCAATAGCATTAAATATTTAAAATATGTACAAAAAATAACAAATCTACATCATGTATGCTAATTCGGTAATAAAACACAGTCTAATTTTTGTACATGTACCAATTAACTTTGTCTCAAAATCAAAAGTTGTTCTCCTTCCATTTTTTTACAAAACAAAATTCACTTTAAACATAAAAGCATATATAGCCCCGCAGGGGCGGTCCTAAGGATTTAGAGGCCCTGTGCGAGAAAAAAAATTGGGGCAAAAATTCGTCCTCTGTAGGAGTCGAACTCGTGTCACATCCTTTGAACTTAAGAATTTTAGTCAGCGCCTCCAAGATAAGATTTATTTATATTAGCCACATTTTCAATATTTATATAAAGTATACATATACAAAAATAAAAAATTTCCGGGGTCCTCCGAATTTGGGGGCCCTGTGCGGTCGCCCACCTCACACCCCCTCAGGGCCAGCCCTGTAGCCCCGGTGGTGAACAACTTAGAAGTTGGCCAAACTAATTTATAAATTATTTTTTATTATTTTAGTGTTTAGAAGAACATTTTTTTTACATATTTTTTAATTTGTAAGTTATTTTTGAGAATTAAAAAATTTGACTCCCAAAAAAATATTCTAAAAAAATGACTTATAAATTATTTTTCATAAATTAGCTTGACCAAATGTAATAACAACTTTATTTTTTATTATTTTTTAAATGACTTATATATCCTTTCAACTAAAATCAATACAGATCATAGAAATGTAAATATATACCGGAAAGAAGTGACGGAGGGGGAAGTCAGAGGTGGAGGGCATGACGGCGAGAGAAACAAGAACGCAATGCGAGGCTGGTGGGGGTACCGGCATGTCCTGAATATCTTTCATGCGGACCCTCCTGGGCAAATACAATTTCTTCATCTGGGGTTGTTAGCGGCGGCGCTGTAATATCTACAGGGTGCCCAATGGTGACTTCAATTCTGCTCATATTGAAGGAAGAGACATTTGCTTTCTCTCTCCTTCCTTTTTCTTTTGTGTTCTTGGAGATTTTTACTTTCTGCTACTAATAATTGAAATCAAACTGAATTCCATTATCAGTTTTGAGGGATTAAAGTGAATTGGCATATGAATCTGATCATGTGCATGACATGTGAATTTTGATGAATTGGGAAAGTTATGCTGATGACTGCTGACAACGTACCAAGAGATTATTCATGGGACAAATGAATAGCATGCTTTCTCTCTTATATACGACTGTCCATGATGGACCATCAAGTGATGGAATGCTGAATACTTGGACGACGTCGTGCCGTTGCTTCCAATTAAGTTTACGAAGGAAAGAATTTTACTTTGGGAATTGATATTTCTAAAAATAAATATAGTTTATAATTTCAAATATGAATAGTAAATGAATAGAATAAATTATTTTATTTTTTATTATATCAACAAATATCAATTTTATTTATTTTTTGATTTCAACATTCAAGTGTTCTCCGTAATTATTTTTTTCTATTATATCCTTTATTACTATTATTAGCATGAATACTAAGGTGACTATAACTCTACAATATTTTTAAGAATAATTAAGAGTAGAGGTTCAACAGATTTATCTGCATTTAAAAATCTTAGGTGATTATTTTTTATTTATGATATGATATTAAATTAATGTATCTTCTTATTAATGTCATTTTTAATAATCTTTACATTTTATTTTAATTTGTTCATTCCTCTTTAGTCTTGTTGGAAATATTTTCACCTTATTTTTTTATTTGTTCAAACTTACTCTCACACCAAAAATATTTTGACCATTCCAACTATCAATTATATTTTTGATTTAATTTTTTTCCAAGTCAGATCGACCCATCCTCAACCTGTGATCAGAAGTAGAAAATATTCACCATTAATAAGTATATCGTTATATAATTGGAGATTCATAGTTGGGTGGGAATATGTAATCAAACTTAGTTACCGATTGAATAATATTGCTTTGTCCAACTTGATAGTACTATTGTATCTCATCACGATTGGCAGCCACATATGGTTTGTGCGCTAGCCATAGCGTTTCTACACCGGACTTGTGAATGAATGGATGTACGCCTTGTAGTATTAGGGTGATGAATCTCTGCTAGCTAGCTGGGACTTCACAGAACTGGGTCTAATTAATGAATTTAGACCTAAACATTAGTTAGGTGCTGTTTGTTTGTGTCTTAATGGCTCTTAATGGACAACCTCTTAATCGCTAAGAGGAACAAAGTTGTTTGTTTTTTTTTTTGTTACATCTGAATGCCTCTAAATGGTTGAGATACAAAATCAAATCTAAACCATTAAGAGGAACATCTTAATGAACTTGGACAAAAATATCCTCTTCAATATTAACAAATTCCTTTTATATCCAACACTCAATATTATTATTATTATTATAATAATAAATATTATTATTATTATTATTATTTTTATAATAATAATAATAATAATAATAATAATAATAATAATAATAATAATTATGATTATTATTATTATAATTATTATTATCATAATTTTTATTATAATTATAATAATAATAATAATAATAATAATAATTATTATTATTATTAGTACTATTTTTAATATAATTATTATTATTTTTATAATAATAATAATAATTATTATTATAATTAATATTATTATTACTATAATTATTATTATTAATTATAATTATTATTAGTATAATTATTATTGTAATAATTATTATTTTTATTATTATTAATATTATAATAATAATTATTATTATTATTAGTATTATTATTAGCATTATCATTATTATTATTATTATTATTATTATTATTATTATTATTATTATTATAATTATTATTATTATTATTATTATTATTATTATAATTATGATTATTATTATTATTATTATTATAATTATGATTATTATTATTATTATTATTATTATTATTATTATTATTATTAGTAGTAGTAGTAGTAGTACTATTTTTAATATAATTATTATTATTTTTATAATAATAATTATTATTATAATTAATATTAATATTATTATTACTATAATTATTATTATTAATTATAAGTATTATTAGTATAATTATTATTATAATAATAATTATTTTTATTAATATTAATATTATAATTATTAATAATAATAATAATTATAGTAATAATAATTATTATTAATAATAATTATAATTATTATTATTATTACTATAATTATTATTATTAATTATAATTATTATTAGTATAATTATTATTATTATAATTATTTTTATTTTTATTAATATTAATATTATAATAATAATTATTATTATTATAATAATTATAATTATGATTATTATTATTATTATTATTATTATAATTATTATTATCATAATTTTTATTAGAATAATTATTATTATTAGTATTATTATTAGCACTATCATTAATATTATAATTATTATTTTTATAATAATAATAATTATTATTATTTTTATAATAATTATTATTATTATAATTAATATTATTACTATTATTATTATAATTATTATTATTAATTATAATTATTATTAGTATAATTATTATTATTATTATTATTATTATTATTATTATTATAATTATTATTATTAATTATAATTATTATTAGTATAATTATTATTATTATTATTATTATTATTATTATTATTATAATGTTCAACTGTTCATAGGGTTAAAATGGTAAAATACTGTTATTCAAACATCTGAAAAAATTGATTATCAAACAACATTTTTTCATTCAGATACAATTCTATTCAGATGCTCTATATTATTCAGATGTCTAAATTATTCAGATCTTAATACAGAATTTTATCAAACAGCACCTTAGTGTGGGTGATAATATGGTCTCTGTCTGATTTAAAAGACGAAACAATCAAAAATGACGCTTCAGCGGTTATACATCATCCATGTAATTTATGAGGTGTTTGATAAAAATTGAATAAAATAATTTTGAATATTTAATAATATGAATGAACTGAATGAAATAAATTTTTGAATAGTAAATGAAAAAAGTTATTTGATAAGTGAAATATCTTAAACATCTGAATAACATATTTTTACTATTTTATCATTCTGAAAAAATTTAAAGTTGTTGTAAATTTATTTAATATAATATTTAATATTTTTTTTACTTCATTCTGTCAGGACTCAACTATTCAGTTAAAAAAAATAGACTTCACCATTCAGTCCAAAAATCTGACCGATTCAGTCATTCAGATATAAACAAACACACTGAATGATTCTAAATAGCTGACTAATTCAATCATTCAACTCTATTTAGTTCTAATCAAAGAGCTCATGTGACTTCATGTTGAGAGGCCCCAAATATTTACAAAAAAGAAGGGTGATATAATCTAATAATTAATTACATTAGTAAAATTACGAAAAATAAATATTTTTTATTACGCCTCAATTTTTTTAATAATAGTTACATCATGAAATACATTTATATTAAATTTGTAGTGAAAGCTTTTGTCAATTTTAATTTTTCTTAATGTACAAAATCTGAGTCCATCCATAACTCATGATAATTATATAAATTATGGAAAATATAATGACTTAAGACAAATATGAGACAAGATATTTGATGCTTCTGCTCTCTCTGTAGAGTTCTTTCTACGCCACATACACATTTCAAATAAAATACAAGGGACTCCTAATATTATCTTAAAATAAACGCATCATCAAAATTACTTTTTAAAAAAAAAAATTAGTAACTAATTATACATAGATACACTTATGAATTTTCAAAATTTGAGATTAATAGTAAATTTTAGTTTATTTTCCATTTTCTTAATTGAAGTTAAAGAGTAATTTAAGGTTATAAATAAATATTTTAGGTTTATTTTTAGATACAATTTATATTATTTTATTGATATTATTAATTATTCAGTTTATAAATTTATTATATTTCTTGTAAATTAGTATTTATTCCTAATACAATAACTAATTATTTACACTTATGTTGACCATCTCATTAGAACATAAGATGATAATCTAGTAGTAGAGACCTTTATTTTTACTATACAAGTTAACATGTTTAAATTTATTTCTCTACAAAAGTAAAAATAAAATAAAAAATTATCAGGTATTATTATTATTATTGTTATTGTTATTATCTTAACATTATTTATTATATATAGCTGCTATGTTGTTCTACATCAAGATGATAATCTGGCCGGCCGGCGCACCCCAGCAAGTAATTTTTGGAGAGATATCTACCCCACTATGCATATAAGAAAATACGAACGTGCTTGAGATTTATTTTTTGTTTTAATTTCTTAAAATTATTATCTTTCAATTACTTATCACATATTTTTATCCAGTTTCAAAGAAAAGAGTTTCCATTTGAAATAAAAGTATTTAGCGGCGAGGCCATTTTACAAGTTGTACATCTTTGTATTATTATTTTCTTTTTCTTTTTTTCAGAGGGTAAGTAATCCAGTATTATTATTTATATAAACGACCCCCAATTTCGAGTTCTTTACATCGCAATCAACAAAATACAATTTTAATTAAAATAATAATGTTTGTTTCCAATACAATCCATGGGATGGGATGGGATGGGATGGCAGTAACTCCCATCAAAACGCGAAAGAAGAACAACCCGACAAGGCTCGTTGACTGACTACTTGCACTCTTCACGAAAACTTGTGCAACCAAAATTCCAAGGGCATTATTGTCATCTGAAAAAATTCTCTCAGACGACGCACCAGATGTGACATGACGTACTCCATTCAACGGTTCAATTACCACAGTTTTCAGATGTGATAAGAGTAATTCTAGACTTACTCGTATTTTTGACCAAAAAATTTTACCCGCAAATAGAACAAATAACTGTGATCTACTTTTTAGTTAAAGATATGAATGTAGTGGGACTAAACTCTTTTGTCTTATTTACAGTTAAGTGTAGAGGGTAAAAAAAATAAGTAACTGTAGAAGTACCCATATGATAAATTTGTATACACATCATCTAAATAAAATATTACACAAATTTTAATATTATAAATTTTTTTTTAATAATTAAAATAAATATAATATCTTAATATTGTGTTGGAATGTTCAACGCTTTTTCTTTCGGATTTCAAAAACTCTACACTTACCCGCCCCCTTACCCGCCTCCTTACCCGCCCCTCACAACCTTTTTCTGTTTTTTTTTTTTTTTATTTTTTTACAAAAAAAAAAAAAAAATTAAAAAGTTTGTAAGTGTGGATAAGACGGCGGGTAAGAAGTGCGGGTAAGTGTAGAAAGGTCCTTCGGATTTATACGCGGCAATTGGAATTGGGTATGACTCAGAAATTTGATGTGCAAGACTGACAGGCCGCTGAAACATTTTTTAATATACTACTAATATATTTTTGACTCACAAGTAAATTAAAATAATATTTAATTACATAATCTTAAACGTATATTTGTAAAGATAAAAGACTAAACAAATACTCCCCCCCGCCCTCTTTTTTTTTAATTAACGTTTTGGAAAATAGCACAAATATCAAAAAATATAATTAATATTTATAAAATTTTAGTATTATTTTTTAAAATTTTATTAAAAAAAAAGAAATAAAAATAAATTAATATTTAATATATAAATAATATAAAAAGTTAAGTTATTAATGCTTTCTTAATTAAATTTTATAAATGATAAATAAAAAAATAACAAATTTAAAAATCCTTCAATTGGAGTGCAATATGTGCTTTTTAGAATAGAATTGTTGATTTTATTTTCAGATCTATGTGTTTTAAAGAGAAATTTTTTAATATTATGTTATACGGAGTGATTGTGAAATTTGAGATAAAGTTAAGATTTTGGCAAGAAAGGGATTTTTGATGATGGTGATGTTGGTGGTCTAGTTGTGGTGGGACGGCGATGGTGCAACAGTGGTGGTGGAGAGGAAGTTTCGATTTTAGATGAGTGTATTTTTTCTGAGACAGAGAAATGAAAATAAATCAAAGGTAAACCTATTTAGAGGGAAACAGCTGTGAAGGTTCTTTATGCGTGTGTATGGCGGGATTGTTATAATGGAAAAGAATGGCTTTTTTGTTGGACGGAGATGGCGATGGATTATGTTGAATGGGCGAATATAGAACCCAAATGTATTAGATTAGATGGTGGTTTGAGTTTATTGTTTAGTCGGTTTAGTTCATCTTCCATAGGTTTTTTTTTTTTTGATTTAGTTTAATGTTAAATAAAAATGATTTGACATGCTTACCTTTAAATTAAAATAATATTTTTAAATTACAACAAAAATTCATGAAATTATATGTAAAGATCTATCCGTCCCTCCTCCTCCATGTGGGCCGTAGGTCGGCACAGACATATGAAAGCTGCATAACACAAATATCGCTACAATGCAATCAACTTTTTTCTTGGCTATCGTTAGTCCACGTGTCGTTATGTCACTCGTCAGGAACTATATTTCCCCCGCCAAGCAGATTTAGCTAGATAGCCTAACTAGGAACGTTTCTCACAACACTCACCTACTCTTACTACTCTGCCCCTCACTCAGGACAGAGAAGTAGAAAGATAAAAAAAAACGAGGAGAAACAAAATAGCACGCGAGAGCCTAGAGAAAATGGGTGACATCGGTGGCAAGCGTTTTCCGTTAGGGTGGAACGTGGTGGCGAAGCCATGCGACTCCTGCAACACGGCGGCTTCGCTACTGTTCTGCCGCACGGACTCCACATACATGTGTATGGCATGTGACGCTAAGTTGCACGGCGCCGATAGGCACGAGCGCGTGTGGATATGCGAGGTATGCGAGCAGGCCCCCGCCAGCGTCACGTGCAAGGCAGACGCCGCCGCACTTTGCGTCACGTGCGACCGTGATATCCACTCCGCTAACCCCCTCGCCCATCGCCACGAGCGGATCCCGGTGGTGCCCTTCTACACCACCGCCGTCTCCATTGTGAAGTCCGGCGTAACTGCCTTCCTGGACGTTCCGTCCACTCCAGCCGCCGAAGAGCCCAGCCCCATCATAATTGGCTACCAAGATAGTAAGAGGAACACGAGCGTGGCACATGAAGAAACTAAGAGCTCTTGGCTTCCCCCAATCAACAGAAGCAATTCCAAAATTTCGGCAGAAATTCAAGCCGATATCAAATCAATTGAACTTTTATTTTCGGTAGAAGATACTCTATTGGGATTCGATTATCCGGTACCAATTAACGATCCCCGGCCCTTGTACAATTCAGGGGCTGAGAGGGTAGTCCCGGCTGAGATTAATTCGAAACCTCTGCCACCGCCGGCGCCGGTGCTGATGGATCAATCGGCTGACAATCATTTTGAGACCGACTTCACCAGTTCCAATATGAGTTCCTTCAACACCAGCTACACAGCTCAATCAAACAACCGAAATGTAAGTATTTTATTTTAGCATCTTATTATTATAGATTTTTCCTTGAATTTAACTTGGTTAATTAATTTATTGTATGGATGTACTTATTATAGGCCGTAATTAATCAGTTGCAGGTTTCTTCATCTACAATGGATTTTGGAGTTGTGCCAGATGGGAGCTGTGGGTCAGATATGTCATACCCATTTGCTTTACAAAAGAATAGCAGCAGTATCGATTTAAGTGGCTCGACGAATGGGAGCGGTCAAGGTTCCCAGTTAATGGGTTTTGACAGGGAAGCTAGGGTGATGAGGTACAGGGAGAAAAGGAAGAACAGGAAGTTCGAGAAGACGATACGATATGCCTCCAGAAAGGCGTATGCCGAAACGAGGCCTCGGATCAAAGGCCGGTTTGCCAAGCGGACTGAGAATACTGATCAGCCGGATTTAGATCGGTGGTTAAAATCTGGTGCGAGCACAAGTACTGGTTTCATGGGGGATTCTAAATTCGGCGTCGTTCCCTCATTTTAATCGAAAAAATGGAAATAAGAATAATTAAGTGGTATGATTCTTGATAGTTTTTGTACATTAGAAGAGTGGTTGATATATTTATTCCAGACACACCGTGCCAACTCGTGATTTCTGTACCTTAACGTTCCCCTGTTGCGAGTGTATTGTCAAAATTTATTTACCTCACCATGAATCTATTTATCTGTCTGTTTGTCTGTCTCCCAACGTTTGAAAAAGAAAATTGTCTGTTGTTTTGCGCGGGGTTGGAGTCTTAACACGTTTATTGTAAGTTGATACGTGGGGATTGGTTTACTCCTAGAATATGCTCCAAAGCCCATTTTCTAGAAGTTTCATAACGGTTCAATGATTCCCTTACGACTGTTGAAAATAAAATGGCAAATGACAATAACTAGCAATTTGATTTTTAAAAGTTGGAGGCTGAAAAGTCATCACAACCCAATCAGAATACGATTAAATGCTGAATAGGAGGGTAATAATGGAGCTTGTTATGGATGCCTATCACTATTAAGATGACTTACTTACAGGTCGATGATAGGATGTAAAATATATATATATATAATCATCTTTGCAACATATGAGCCAATTAATTAATTGGTGAACTTGGCTTCGTTTAGAAATTTTTAAGTATGGAAAAATAAGAAAATTAAAGGAAAATAAAATTATACAAAAATAGAAGATGAAAAATAAATTTAACATAAAATTATAAAGAGCAATACTTGTTTAACATTTTAATTAACATAATTCCTTTTAAATTATAACTTAGATCTCTATTATTAAAAATGCTTGTCATGAATATCAAAAAATAATGCACGTATTTTTTATTTAGTTTCTTCAACATCTTTTTCAATGCAAATAGAACAAAAATCTATCTATATCGTAGCAAGATTTTTCTCTCTAAATATCTCTCTAATTGTCAAAGATTATAAAAGTCTATTTTTTTAGTTTATGTTATATTTATGTAATACTTTGGTCTTATATCAGTCATATATGAGATAATTTAATGTATATATAATAATTTAAATTATTATTATCAATACTTTTAATCATAATATTTTAAATAAACTTGAGGTGAATTAAAATCTAATTAAGAAGGTTACTAAGGTGCAGTGCATTGAATGTTGATATTCTGGGATTTAATTTGAACTCAACTCAAAATTTAACCCGAATTATTATACATGATATTAAAGTCGATTTTTAAAAATTTAATTGACCTAACAGGACGTCAAATATTAAGTGAAAGAGTTTATAACAATCTAGTTTTACATTATAATATGTATATGTTTATTAAAATAATTCAAAAAAATATTTTTAAAATAATATATTAGGCCTAACTTAATATATTATAATTTAATTTAAACTTGATATTTGATAAGAATTATATCAATATCTCTTATTTGATATCTTTTAGGATAAGTCTACACGTTATACCGAATATTATATTTATTTATATTATTAAAAAAAATATATAAATATAAATAAATATAATATTTAAATATTATGTGTTTATAGTTATTTAATGTTTTCAGCACAGCCAGCACGAAACCATCTGGAACACGTGGATGGGTTCCACTTAGAGGTTGGTACATGGTTGATAGTGGTCCAACGCGATGTAATTCACGTGCGCCCACAAGCTCGAGCCCTTTGTTCCATAAGTGGACTGGGGGAGTGGGGATTGTGGTCGGACTGCAGTGTAAAGTTGATTGTCGGCTTCATACGTCTTATCCCGAGCCCTACCCTAGCCCCACCCCTACCCCTACAGATATCATCTTTCCCCTCAAATTGTATCACATTTTACACAAATGGTTAAATTTGAACCAATACCCAAGATCTCATTGGCAATATTAGTCGAATTCTTTGTCTTAAAAAGCTTTTGACATCTATACCCAAAAAAATATCATAAGTTGTCGCTTTATTGCGATGTCTAAACCTAAAAGGTTTTATTTCCTTAGTTTTTCTCATTTAAGCTGTGTCCCCAGTTATCCAACTTGTTGCCCGTGGTACATGTACATACGTGTATATAAATAAATATATATATATATATAAATTAATTCATAATAATCAATTGTTTAAAATATTATTTTATTAATTATATCTTAAACCTTTTGTTGACGTCAGATTTTGGACGTGGACAGAAATTACCGGGTCGGTCTGCCCAAAACGCGCCACCAATAAAGAGTCTAAAATGTGCTGGAATTAAAGATATTTGATCAAGTAAATACTGAAAATAATAACGCAATAATTTACGTGGAAACAAAAAACGAGAAAAACCACGGGTGATACGCCAGAAATCCACTAGAACAACATTGAAGGTGTTACAATACAACGATTTGTAACGAAACAACAATCTTTCTTCATACACGTGGTGTATATGTCTACCCTCCGGTATACACCGACGCGTATAAATGGTGCTTGTTGTACCCGCTGTATATTACTATGACTGTGTATATTGGAGTGTGCCGGAGTATGATCCCAATGGAATATTCCGGTCTACTATTCGGTGTAAAAAATGGAGAAGATGATCCATTCTCTCTCCTCTTGTGTTGCTTCTTAGAAGATCTGATGATAGCCCCTTCCTCCTCCGTGTGATATGTCTGCTTCTCCTTTCTTTGATGTTGCGTGGTCCCAATGCTCCTGTTTGACTATTACCAAGATATTTCAGACAATGCCCACTACCCCCAGAAAACCCATCAAGTGCCTCTGCCATCTCTTTCTCCAACAATATAACTTTACAAATAGTCCAATGGTGAGTTATCACCCACTTACCCACGTATGCACTAGTGAACGTAGGTATGACTGTATCATACCTACGCCTAGCCTTGCTTTATCAGATATTTAAATGATGAGTCATGGTCCAAATATCTAATCCCAACACCTTTCATCATAATAAAGGATAATTTGAATTAATTGCAATAAGTATTTGTCGTCAAAAAATTTAATGGCAGTGAAGCTCACATCGAAATTACTCTTTCCCACTAGAGGTTATAGATGCATGTTTTATTAGGCCAATTTGTTATAACTTATAGCAGCAGGCTTTGTGTAGAGAAAAACTAATATTAACACAAACTCAACAAAACAGTTAATTAGAATTTTGATGTAACAAGTAAAAATTATAAATTTAATAAATATTGTAGTTTTATAAAGCTTAATAAAGAATATAATTTTTTTCTAACTTATCATAATTTCATGATAATAAAATTGTAATTATATTAATAAAATTTCTTAACTTTTTTATAAAATTATAATTAGACAAAAATTATAAAATTTAAATTAGTGTATTACCTATATATACTAAGTATGATTTATAAGACACATGCACAAATTATATGAATACATACAAATTATATGAACAAAGTTATATTACTCATGAATACATAGTGTACAAATTGTATGGATATAAGTTATAAATTAAAAATGAAGTTGAAACATTTTTGTAAGGGGCTAATCAACATATTTAGAAGTTTTATTAATAATATTTTTTTATGAACGAATTGATAAAACAAAAACTTAATTATTGAAATATCAGAGGAATGCAATACTAATATAAAGAGCCGACTAGATAAATTTTATAATTTTTTTCTAACTTGTTATTAAAATTTTTATAAAATTTAAATTATAAATTTTATTAATGTAATTACAATTTTTTTTATCGTCAATTAATTGTTTTGTTGAGTTTGTGCTAATCTCATTTCATCTCTCTACACAAGCCCTGCCACTATAAGCTGCAACGACAAATACAAATGGGGAGGGTATGGTAGTCGTTGTGAGTCTCACTGTCGCTAGAGCACTTTACTGCAATTAATCCAAGTCATTCCTTGTTAAGATAAAATGTTTTAAGATGTCATTATTGAAATAATTCTCCCAGCAACCGGTTGCTATAAATAAATTCCCTATATATAATCATATATATGTGTTTGCGCGCGCGCGCATGCGCGTGTGTTAATGATCAAATTTATTTACACGCTCAAATATTGGTTTGGATATAAACCTAAACAAAAAGAGCTACTATAAAGTATTTAATGATTTGGGCCGTCAAGAGATAATATATCCGGTGTAAGAATAAAAATAAATTTCAAGATGTATTAACAATAGAGGTAAGAAGTATTTAGTATATTAGAATATCGTCCCTCATACATTTATTGTGCACCTTATATTTATAGTAATCACAATTTCTTAATAGAATTACTATTTTTAATAAGAATTGTATAGTAGAGATTCTATTGAAAAATATGATTACCATACAAATTAGTATTAAATATAGTAACTAATTAGTTATTTAAGTGATATATAAGGCGGCGAACCCAAGCTTATTAGACTTAAAAGTTTTATATGAGCGCATTAGATCTAATGAACTGTGAGAATAAAATTCAATATAAACAGTCTATTTACGTTAATAAATATGCAGCCTAACATTGTTCTTACTTTTTCAACATATGAAGTGAGGTGGAGTAGAGTAAAGAAGAGAAGGGCTGGGGAGCCAAAAAGCTTTTAAGATCGAAGGCAAAACTCAAATGAAGAAAAATTCAATTTATGATGGAACCGAGCTAAACCGGGTCCACAGCCTTCACTAGCTAATTTCCCCCTCCTTTTTTTTTCTTAATTTGGTTGTTGTTGGTGGTTTGGTGGAAGTGTTATTCAAGGCTATTTCAAGCTTTAAATTTTATCCAACTGTTTGGTCTATAAACGGAAAGGCAGCTACAACTTGAAAGATTAAGCATCCACACCCAATCTCAGCTCAAGTAAGCTCTATTCATACCCGTGATTTCATTTCATACCCAATTTCTCAGCTAATATTTGTTCAGCTGCTGAAAGTCTTTCTATAAAATTCCGTGATGGCACTCTTTAATTTTTCTCTCTCGCAAGACCTTGTTAGACCAAAAAATCTGGTAAATGCAAAACCATAATGATAACTTTTGCTATTTTTAACGTTCTTGCTGATTATTTCGATGGCGTGAAATTTTTTGTAATCAAATTTATTTATGTCAAAATTTATGATAACGATTTTTAAGATTTATGACAATGATATATACCGTCGTTATAGATATTTTTTTTAAACGAAACATATTGTCATAATAAATTCTAAAAACAATCGCCATAAATTCGACACTGAGAAACAGAAAAAATGTTACAGAGATCAACCCGATCATTTCAGCGGTCACTATAGTAATTTTTGGCTACATGTCGATAAGGTATTCATCAGCAGCTATGTTTCCTTCCTGCCTAATAGATAGATACGGAAGTGGTATTACAACACCCACCCCCGACCCGTACTAACTAGAACGCGCCCATTCAAGAGAGAGGCAGGGAGGGGAAGAAGAATAGAAAATACGGGGATGGGTGACAAAGGTTTTCCGATAAGGTGGAGCGCAGTGGCGGCTGCTTCGCAACTGGTCTGCCGCGCGGACTGCACGTACATGAGCATGGAATGTGATGCTAAGCTGCACGGCACCAATAGGCACGAGTGCGTGTGGATGTGCGAGGTATGCGAACAGGCCCCCGCCAGCGTCACGTGCAAGGCGGACGCGCCGCCCTTTGCGTCACGTGCGACCATGACATCCACTCCGCTAATCACATAGCCAGTCGCCACGAGCGGATCCCGGTGGCACCCTTCTACAGTACAGCCGTAAAGTCCACCTTCCTGGACGGCCCGGCCAGTCCTAGTCTAGGATTAGCACATGAGGAAAGTGTTGGCAATTTTCTTTTTCTTCCCCAAAACAATATAACAAGTCCAAAATTTGGGCAGGCGATGTGAAATCAATTGAAGTGTTATTGTCAGAACAAGATAATGAGTTGGGACTGGATTATCTGGTGCAGATGAATGAGGCCTTGAACGTTAATAATGATGATGATCAGAATTCAGGGGCTTATTGCCTGGTCTCTGCAGTACTTAATGAGATAAATGCCAAGCAGCCGTCTCTAATGGATCAATCGGCTGACAATCATTTTGGAATTGATTTCAGCACGAGTTCCTTCAACACCAGCAGCTACACAGCTCAATCCATCGCCCAAAATGTAAGTAAACATCCGGCACATACTTGTATTAATTTACCACCTTAGCTAGTTTTCTTAATTTCTTTGTCTTGGTGGTTGGTTCGATCCCCATTACAATATATACACATTCCTAACATATATTTGCGGGGTCTGGACGCCGAGAACGAAACAGCCTTCTCTGGTAGCTATTAAGTGAGAAACTTTGATTGTATAGTAAATATGTATGTTATTATGGGGGTGTTCGGGAATAACTTATAAGTTTATTAACCCAACTTATAAGTTGTTAAGTCAAAAGTGGTGTTCGGGAATAGTTGTTTTTTTTAACTTATAAGTAAAAAAAAAAGTCAAAAAAAATAAGTAAGTTTTTAGAACTTAAAAAAAATGACTTATAAGTCATTTTTTTTAAGGTAGTCAACTCTAATGAAATGACAAAACTGTCCCTCCTTATTTTTTTTTCCTTCCTACTAAAGGATATTTTAGTACTCTTTATTTTTTATTTAACTTATAAGTTATTATTAGCCGAACACATCTACAACTATTACTTATAATTTCCGACTTATAAGTAAAAATACTCCCGAACACATTTACTTATAAATCTACTAAAATTTTAACTTTAAGTCAAAAAAAAAAAAGGCATTCCCAAACGGGCCCTATATTACTATATTCTTTTAATTGGGTGTTAATAATTAATTTATTACGTACAGGTATTATCATCACCTTCCATGAATGTTGGAGTTGAGGCAGATGGGAGTGTTACATATGTTCCTGGAATGGGAGCCATGCCCAGTTGACGGGTATGGACAGGAAAGCTAGAGTTATGAGGTACAGGGAGAAGAGGAAGCATAGGAAGTTCCAAAAGACCATACGATACGCCTCTAGAAAGGCTTACGCACAGACAGGACCCAGGATCAAAGGCCGGTTTGCAAAGCGAACGGAGAATACTCATCACCCGGATGTAGATGCCTGCTCATCTGCTGCCACGGGGATTCTAGATACGGCGTCTTTCCATCATTTTGTGACTAAAAACATCACCTAGAAATATTATATAGTTTATAACGCCATCATTTTGTGACTAAAAACATCACCTAGAAATATTATATAGTTTATAATTAATTAATTTTTTTGGTAGTTTTTCGTACAGTGATTATTATTATTTAATTTCAAGACCGTGCAATTTCTGCACCTTAACCTTAGTATCCCCAGAAAAGAAAAGCCCAATTAATTAATTAGCTTTTAATAAGGACTTGTTGTTTCAAATTTATTTCCCTCCAACGATACCACTATGAATCCGTCTCACGAAGAAAAATGTCCCCCCGCCTAATTCCGGTTTTATCCCTTCCCGGTTTTCGGTTGCTCCTCCTGCCTGTTAATTTAGCTCATAGTTTCTTTTCAACTCTTTCACGTAATCAATACTATACTATAATACCGCAAGAGTCAATCCAATTTCGTTCGTTCCGAGTCAAATCACCGAGTTTGTCTTCCACTTTTTAATTGGCCTCTGCTTCATAGTTCTTTCATCTTCTGACATTCAGTCTTCCATATTCCAATAGCTTCCGACTTTTCAATTGGTCTCTTCTTCATAGCTCTTCCATCTTCTGAACTTCACTCTCTCTTTTGAAAATCCCCTCCAATCCTTGTTGGATTTTCACTCTCGATTTCAGCGATTCCTCTCTTATTCTTCCTCTCCACTTCAGATTTTCACCTTCTCTTCGCCTTCATCTTTCACTTCTAGTTGGGTTTGATTGCAGATAACGCTTTGCTCAAGATCACGGAACGGAGGAGGAAAGCTTTGCCCAAGATCACGGAACGGAGGAGTTCTCCGGACCCCCAATGAATGTAAATCTTAGCTCTCTCTCTCTATACATATCGCTATTTAGAATTTGTTATGTGAATATGCATGTGATCGATGTGAACAGGAGGGTTTGAGCTCTTCAATTTCTCCTCTTATTTACTTTCTTTTCACAATTGGTTGCGGCAATTTTGTGGAACAATTTCAAAAAAATAAAATTCAGGTACATTCATTTTTATTATTGGCTGCAGATTAATTTAATTTATTGTGAATTTTGATGTGGGTTTGGGCAGAAATCAAGAATTAGACATCCAATGCCTTTCCGAATGAAACTTATATAGATGCCTTGGTTGTGTTTGTGTTTATGTTTGTATGTTATGCTTGAATTGGTTTTTTCCACTTTCCACTTTTGTTTTAAATAAATAAATAAATAACCTGCAAGAAGTCATCTCCTTTGTTCTTTTAAGGTAATATTTTGTAAAATTGAATCGAATTACTGAATTACTTTTTCTTTTGGTGAAATAGAGTACTGCTCTAAACTACTGAATGCTAAAATTGAGGTGTTTATTGGTGATTGAATAAAGCTGAATAAGCTAATGGAATACAAAACTTTATCAAATGTTTACATGTATGTCAGTCCTAACAATGCGAGTGTATTGTTGCAAGAAATTCTCTAAGAGAAGGCCACTATTACTGGGAGTAGGGGCACTAGCTTTGAGTTTAATACCTCAAGATCCCTGTTGGCTGAAGGTATCATAGTTGTAGTTTTCTCTATTAGAGCGGTTGAATACATCAAGAATGCCCCCATATCAAATCATTACGAATATGCTCGTATTAATCTATCATTCCAAAACCAAATAAATTATGCTTCAAAAATGCCTCCTTTGTATATTTGTGAGTGAATGTGATACAGAGGCATTTGTGAAGAATGTCACTGTTTACCTTATTTCATTTCATCAAACATGGTTTCTGGAAATGAATTGGTGATTCTTTATCTTCTTTCGAATTGTCTTTCCTTAGTCTTTTATTCTTTATTGGCAGGAACCCAACAAATTATGATTCTTATTATTACCTTTTAGATTGGAGAGTAAGATTCATAATTTATTTATTACGGCAACACATACTTCTTCAACATTAATTTGCAATTTCCTTTGAATTGTGAGTTTCTCTCTCTATAAGCTCTCCGGTTTCTGATCTGCCATGATATATATTGAAATTCGTGATAGAGCCATGTTTGATTGGATTATTATCAATTTTATATATCCCTTTAAATTTGTTAGCTTTGTTGAGGTGTAAATATGTGCAGGTGGACACATGGGCCAACAGTTGAAGTATTGGTATTCCAAAATTGGAGGACTCTAAATGTGTAGATAATATTAATTTATGTTGACTTGATATATTTTTCTGGGGATAATATATGCAAGTATGTAATTGAAATGATTTTACTGACATCCTGTTTTGTTAAATAGTGTAATTGCTTGAGATGATTTTTTGGTTATCAAAGATTGATTCTCATGCCTATCAACTGTTTGATAAAATTTCTCATCGAATATCAGGTGATCTTTTTATAATGTCACAATGTCTTATTTTTTTACAATTCTGTAAGCACGTGAAAATTTGTTATTCTATCAATATACTAATCGTATAATGTTCCAATTAGATATTGTTTGAATAAGGCTTTTTAGTTTGAATTTTTATTTTATTGATTTCACGATAGGCATTTGGGAAAGGTTTATAAACCTGGAATAACATAAGAATGTAGTAGTTTTATGTTTGGGTTGAGGTACGAATTATAATATATTTCCTCTCTCATTTTTTATTAGTAGAATATATTAAATCAAATTATTAATATTATACATGTATTATGTCAATGAAAAATAATAAACATATTAATAAAAAAAATATTAAATATTTATGAAAAAAGTTATATAAACTAACTCGTGTCTCGCACAGGTTATCAAACTTGTAATAATTAATGAGGTTCTTAATTGTCACAAGAATCTCTTTTCAGATTTATTTTTCTTCTTTACTTTGGTTAGGCTAGGAACAAAATAGAGATAGGTTGGCATAATGAAAATAAAAAAGAAGATAATGTAAAACAGAATGCAATATATAATATATTCACTCTTTATCTAGTTCAACAGACCAGGTATGTAGAGAAACATGGGCTGTTTCTCGTCTAGTTTAGTAAGGTAATTTTTGGCCAAAAAACGAGCCTAATCATGTCTCCTCTCTCGTTCAAAAATTCATGTTAAGAGATCTAAAAATAATCATTCCAAACAATTGAGCCAAGTAAACTAAATGTCCTCCAAAACTATATCTGATGGAAGATCATATCCGAAAACAAAAGAGGAATCTTCCATCTCCTCTGCTGTAAACTTGGGTATTCTCCAGCTCTGTGCAGCTTCAGAGTCATGACCATATGTTAATAGCTCTAACACCTACACCAAAAAACACAAGTTTTCAAACTAAAATTCAAACATGTATTAATTCATGTCAATATGACTTTTAAAATTTCTGCAGGCCCTCAGGAAATTATAGTCCAGTATTATGAGAATTTTGAAATTTCAATAACATTAACCCAAACGTGAAAGGATACAGAATACCAAAATTTTTTGGGTACTTAGAAATTGTACCTCAGCCATCGAGGGGCGCCATATTGAGGATTGTCTCACACAATAGGATGCTGTGAGGACTAATCTATTCATTTGATCCATGTCATATTTACGTTCCAAGCTCGGATCAGCTAGCTCAGCAATGTTTCCCGATTCCATTAAAGGCTTTGCCTATACATGAAACACACTCTTCTGTCAATAGGATTATATAGAAGGCTGCTGTTTTGGTTTGTTTATATATCAGTTACAGTAAATTTAAATGTTAACGGCTAAATTTGGACGTGGGATTTCTATTTCTAAAAGGAAATTTCAGGTGGTCTTGTTTGGTTATGTATGAAGTGTAAGAACAAAATATAGCCATGGCAAACTTTTCATTTTTCACTTGAAATACTGCAGAGTGAATTTTCCTTTTCTTGTTTAAAGGCATCTTAACCAATCGAGTGGAGCACAAGAGCTTTGTACTTACCCAGAGGAGAAGATTTTGTTGTGATGAATCAACAGGTCTTCTGCCTGTTATGATCTCCAAAAGAAGAATTCCAAATGCAAAAACATCGGTTTTCTCATCAACAATACCATGCATGAAATACTCCGGTGCTAAGTATCCAAATGTACCCTCAATTGGAATCACTGCATGGTGGGTCCATTTGCTTGGCAGCCATTTCGCAAGCCCAAAATCTGAAATCTGCACAAATAAAAAAAAATCCGAATGAACTGAAATACATCAAGAACTCATATGTGACCCAGAAACAAAAGAAATCATTTGTTGCTCCACCTGTGGTTCGTAATCTGGACCTAGAAGAACATTTGAGGCTTTAATGTCACGGTGTATGATTCTGTGCTTACAACACTTGTGAAGGTAATGCAGACCCCTTGCAATCCCAAGGGCAATTTTATATCTGACTGGCCATTTGAGTGACTCCCCTGTCTTACCTGCTATAATACAAGCATTATTCCAAGTTCTTATGTTTTGGTTGATAACTAAATATATACGGTCAGTTAGATAATTCAGAATATACATAAGCTTCCGTTTTATTTTGCTCTTATTTATGTTCAGCTTATCCATGAATCATGACTGTATTCTTTTATATTTAAAAATGAAATTCAGAATCATTGAAAATTCTAATTTTACACACCTATTAGAATATTGAACACGAGCGATGCAGAATATGACACTCTTACCGTGCAATGCAGATGACAGAGTTCCATTAGGATAGAAATTGAAGATGAGATATAGACCATTTTCGATGCAGCAACCAACTAAGCTTGCTGTATTAGGATGATTTACATGTCCTATTATCCCCAACTCCATAAGAAACTCTTTCTCCTTGTTTTCATCGGTGTTGTCCTTGGCTAATCTCTTCACTGCTATGGTATGTCCATCATCAAGATCACCTCTATATACCTCTGAGTACCCCCCAATTCCTACAATGTACTCTGCATCCAAAATAATCATGCAGCCTTTTAAATTATGATTCGCATTTATCTAAATAAGTTACTAATAAGATTAATTTTATCAAGATCAATATACCGGGGTTGAAATTATTTGTAGCATTTGCAATTTCTTCGTAGCTAAAGCACCTCAACAAAGGTGGTTGCTTCCCTTTTATTGGAAAAGCTTCACTCCTCTTTCTTTCGCTTAAAGAAAATGGGGATCTTAAGAAAGAGGAAATGCGCTGTAATGGTGACATTTGCTTCTTATAATGAGACTCTGTGGTGCTTGATTCCCCAATACTAGAGCTGTCTTCTTCTGTGCTTAGTGATTCACCTTCACAAGAATCTAGCACTGTTTTTGGTGAAGACTCTACTCTCTTTTGTACCAAGGTAGAGTTACTAATATGAGTACTCTTTTCGGACCACCTTGAACTTAATTTTTGAAATTCTGGCACACAAAATATATGTTAACAAGTAGACACCCAAGAAAAATAAAATCAGATTGTTTTCATGAAATATTTGATCAAAACTAACCTTCATTGTTGTGCATGAAGTTGGAGTGAAAATCTTGTTGTGGCTGCTCACGTCTCCCAACAAGGACTAATGAACAGCCTTTAGGAGCATTATCGAAACAGTATCTTGTAGTTTCTTGTGGAGCCCTAATCACCAAAAAGGCATTGAAATGCGAATTAGGAAAGGGCTCAATTAAGGGGAATACTGTTTTCTGAATTGAACAATTTCTCACCTATTTGATCGGTTCCTTGAGCTGCCAATCAGAAGAAACTCTGCTGAGATGCCTTGTGCTTCCTCGATCAGACCTCTTCCAATACTAGAGCTAAAGCCCACTTTAGCCTCCAAATTTACCTGAAAAATGTCATATGTTGAAATAAATTTAGACTTCAAAGTTCTTACATCAGTTTACATGTAAATGGTAAAGCTTATAGGAGTATAATTTTAAAAAATAATAGTACCTTCTTCGATTGGCCGTTCTTGGCAAATTCTCCCATTACAGATATAACGAAGGCTTTTGCTCTACGAATTTGTGTTTGATATGTTTCAAAAGTCTTCCACTTCTTATTCTTCTGTTTTCTTTGATAATCACGCTTCTTCATAGCTTCTGCCACTGTTTTACATACAAACATGGAGTACAAGTAGTGGCAAATTTAATGTAAATTATATGAATGAACTAAATGGTGGTGAAAAAACAAAAATTTAACCAGGCAATGCGTACTAACCAAGAACGTGTAGAGCAATGACTGTGTCATTTGGATGGGCTAAATTTTTAATCGCCCACGAGAGGAGCTCTGTGCTATCTTCCGCATCTAATGAGATGCCTACGAGTATTTTAGCTGGAGCTGAAGGGGTCATTCTTTTTTAGGGTTGAGAGGTTTTGAATGATCAATTGATTTTGAGCTTACAAAGTTGTTGTTGTTTCTTTTTCCACAATGACAAAGAGAGACTGAGCTTAAGGATGGATATATGTACAGGAGCAAAAGATATGATAATTAATCTAGTATTGTGGGTAAGGCCACTAGGCATTCATTAAAAAAGTCTTGATTGAGAAGCATAAAAAGCAATTACAGTGGCAAGTAAAGAAGTGATTATAGATCTTTAGTACTTTTGGAATACAATTAAGTGTTCCGGTTGGGTAATTTGGGGAATAAGCAAAGGAGGCGGCATCATCATATGATGATGATATACATTTCTTGTTATGCAAGGCAAATTAATTGAAGGCTCCATACTCCAAAGTGCTAGCTTCTTTGTCGAGTTTGGTAGGAGGGGGAAGGGGCTATAACTCTTTGCCACACTCTTGGATACTCCACTTTATCATCAATGAAACGTTGAATGGACAACATCCCCCCCCCCCCCCCCCCCCCCCCCCACCCAACACTCTTTTTAGCATGGTATGCTTTGTCTTAAAATCTAAATATTCGGCTCCAATGTAATCAATTGAATTGAATCACCTCACATGCATAAAAACTATAATTGGATGAAGTGAACTGTAAAATATTTTATTTTGGTGTGCTTATTATTCTGACTTCTTTTCTCTGCATAACTAATTGTGTTTGAATTATAGGAATCAAAGAGAGAACTAAAAAAAAATGTGTTTTATTGGAATGAAACTTCCATTCCTACCATATTGATGATAGTCATTCCTTAAAGAAATTGTGAACGACACATTCCGATCATCATTTCTTGCCGATGAGAGAGTTACATAACATATGCTTGTAGAGAGTTAATTATTCTAGGTGAATGACTTTCTATATGGGTGTTCGAACAAAATTTAGAGTACAACCGTTAGACAAAAAATATTCAATAATCATTCGAAACCTACATATGGTATTAGAAATATGTTGTCCTCGGATTGGAGCCACTAAATATCTTTTATTGTTTATTTTAGGAGTACATCTATCTAATCAGGACAAGCAAGGTTGTCTCAATCCATCCATTCTAAAGAAAGTTCAAAGGTTATTAGATGAATAGAACTAACATGTGGGTCTCTCTCCCTCCAACATTCGTTTTTTAATTTTATTCATCTATCGATCTTTAAACTTGCGTTTCAGAAAGGAGGGTATAAAATAGATATATGAGAATTTTTAAGCATTGAAGTTGATTGTCTATGGGAGAGAGTACACAGCATGGTTTTATGATGAACGAGAATAATCTAGTTAAAAAAATATGGCCTCGAGTAGAAATTATCTGCAGGATCTCTAAGAACTTGGGTATAAGACATAAAACATCATTACTAAAAAAATACTGTATTTTGAAAAAAATTCAAGGGTGTATGACAAATAAACAGAATACCTATGGGCAGGCCGCAGGCATATACTTACTTGACATAATTTTTTTTACAAAAGACATATAACTTGATCACACTTCCATCTCAAACAAGAATACATTAAACCAACAATTCCTTGAATAAATTAATATTCCATGTTTGTGTTCCATGGGAGAAACTCTTCATTTGCCTCTCTCACACCCACCCTTTTCTTATTGACTCTATCTTTTTTAAGTGATTCTGCGTATCTGTAGCTTAACACCACAATTTCAAAAATATATAATAACAACCGTAATATAACCAACTATTCCATTGCACCATGATTTCCTTCCATGGCTGAAACTTTCTCAACCTTTTTTGCCCCTCCTGTCTCCATTAATATGCCTATACGGATCTTGCATCCTCTGCACATCCATGGCCCCAAACACACCATATGCACTACTTTCATCATAAACTCCATCACGCTCCTCCTCCTCATCGTCGCGCGCCAACAAATCTTCCCTATACTTGACACTTTCAAGTCTCATTTTTCCTCCTTTAGCGTCATTCCCTTTAAGCATCTCAGCCACTTGTTTCATAGTAGGCCTTTTGTCCGGCTCACTCTGCACGCACATGGCTGCCACATTAATCGATTGTTTCAGCTGGTTCTCGTCGAAATTCCCCCGAAGTTTTGGATCTACTAGATCTTTAAACTTCTCTTTTGTAATCAGTGGCTCCGCCCATTCGATTATTGTCCTCTTGATACCCCCAGGGAGCTTTTCGATTGGTTTTCTTCCGGTGAGAATTTCTAGCAAGAGAATACCAAAACTGTAGACGTCACAACTCTCTGAAACCTTTCCCCACATAGCATATTCTGGCGCCAGGTAGCCCAACGTGCCTTTGACGCGAGTCGTCATGTGGCTAACGCCTTCAGGAATTAGCTTGGCGAACCCAAAGTCGGCTACCAATGGCACAAAATTCGAGTCCAAAAGCACATTGCTAGCCTTTACGTCTCTATGAATGATGTGGGGTGTCACGTCATGGTGCAAGTATCTAGTAACATTAAAATAAAATAGGCAAAAATTTAATCGGCAATTATAAAATTATTATTGACTTTTTTTAGAAAGTAAAAAAAAAACTAGGCAAGAGGATATATGTCACTACCTAATGTGGTAGGGCTATTATTACAAGTTTCATTTCTCTCCTTTTCTTTTAACCATTAAGTCCTTGAAATATAAGACAGGTGATGCACCATAAGGACTTTTAAAGAGTAGCAGTAGGTATGATATTTTTTATACTGGACAATCTAAAAGGAGCTCATATCTATCAAAGAATAAATGGTAAAAAAATACTTACACTAAACCTTCGGCTGAACCAATGGCGATCTTCATTCTCTTTTTCCAATCTAATTGAACATCAGTGGCAAATTGGCCGTGTAGATGAGAAAGCAAACTGAGATTGGGCATGTAATCATACACAATGAGCCGTTGATCAGCATCCGCGCAATATCCCCTAAGCCCCAACAGATTCTTGTGTCTTACTCTGCCCAAAACTTCTACTTCCACTGCAAATTCCATCTCTGCTTTTGAATTCATAGATTTCAATTTCTTTACCGCTATCTGCACATAATATATTAATAATTCACAATAAATAACCACGAAAAGAAATGCAATTTTTACATATACTTCATCATTGAAAAATTGGTTATTGAATTGCAATGATAAGAGGACGAATCAGAAAATTAATTCTGTGTTTTTTTTTTTTACATTTAGTGTTAAGACGAGAAGAAATTATATATACGGAGTTGATGTCTTGATACGATTACCTGAAGACCATCGGAGGTTTTCCCAAAGTAAACGCTTCCAAATCCTCCTTCACCAAGTTTGTTTTGGTCACTAAAACCATTAGTTGCAGAATGCAGTTCTTTGTAAGTAAAAATTCTCCACGGAGAGTCACCTGATGAGAGGCTACATAAAACCGGGGACACAAATTTTATAACCATCTTAATTTGTAGGTAATTGTATATATATAGATTGAGATAATTTTCAAGCAGATGAATTAATGCAAGTTTAATTTACATACCCTTCATCGACCTTCTCATCACTGCAGCAACTCAGGGAAGATCCCATAATTTGTTTCCCTATGGGATTCAAACCTCAGTTAGGAGTTGGGACACTTACCAAAAATAACTTCAAGATTCATCTTTTAAACCGGATTGATGTTATTTTAGAGATTTCACATTACTGCCGGCCTTGGCCGGCTATGTACTACTAAAGTCAAAATGGTTATTTACCTAATTAAATGAGTCTTTAAAGTGAGATGATCAAGAAAATGTACTCCATGAGTGGCAGTGAAACTCTCAAGTTTGTTTTTTTTCAGTTGAGCGTGTATAAGTAAGTTTAAGGGACAGTAGTAATTATTAGCTAGTAGTAGTACACTGAATTATATGAGGTTAAAACATACTACTCCGCTAGCTGAGGCATCATTAGAGCAGTCCATTTATTCTCAAAAGCTGAGGGATGGACGACCGTCATGAAAGCACAAACAATTAATCTCACTACATGCAATAAGAAGAAGAAGAAGGAAAAGATTTAGCCTGATCAAATTGGACTAACGTTAGGCTCCATTGGGAGTTGTAAAATGTTGAACTAATTTTTCTTGTGTTTAACAAATGCATTAATTAGTTTCGACAATCGTGTTGAAGGATTATAACATTGGAAGAAGATGAATCCTTATTTTTTCAATTTTCATACTTAGAAACTATAAAGTTTTCAATGGATCCTGATCGTTTTGATTTATATATCATGCCCACCCTAAATGAATATTTGGTCTTAATTTTTTTTAGTGCTTTTTACATCAAACTAGTATTTTTTTAATTACTCACAAAAATGTGTGCAATTAAATTTTATAAAATTTTGTAAAAAATCAATTAGGAATAAAAAAAATTAAAAAGATAAGAAATTTAATTATAGCACAATTTCAAAAGAATAATTATTTTTATTACTCTCCCATTGTATAATAGGTTGATAGATAACAATTGGAGTCGCATGTTCCTCAAGGCCGTGACAATTGGAAAAGAATGCAGCAAAGCATTGGCAGTCAAACTTATTAAATTAAACCTTGACCCAAAAAATAATAAATAAATAAACTTAAAACCAACTGATATAATTAGGAACGACGATACAACTTGCTTCAGCGACTCAGCAATTAAAATTAATTAAAAACAGCTGATATTATTAATTAAAATTTTAAATAAATTCATATCAATTTTAAATTTTAAGACGTCAACAAACTCCTTTGAATTTGTTATCCTTAAATAGTTGGACCTCACTCTTATAATACCTTTATGAAATTTTAAAACTAGAGAAAAGTGTAGTTGTTGGAAATAATATCTCTTATGGAAGAAATAATAGCAACTTTCTCATCAATATATTCCTCTTCAATCATATACTCCCGTCTCAATTTAATTTATGTTTTAAGATTATGTACATATATTAAAAGAAATTATAATTAATTATTTTGTTTGATTAATTAAATTAAATATAATTTTTTGTTGAGACTTATTGTTCACAATTAAAAAGTTTAGAAAAGACCAATACCAAACGAAGTGAGGCATTGGCCCATCACAGATTCAATAGTCCGAATTGAGCCAAAGGCCCAAAAGTTTGGGAAGGTGCGGGGGTGTAGCCCCCGTGGTATGGTACAGTGTTATAAAAGCATTATGTGTATTCAGGCTATAATGTGTATTAGGGTTAGAATAGGAATAGTAGATATAAATACCCTCTAGATTGTAAAACCAATATAACAAGAATTTTATCAATAAAATAGTTTCCATTTGTCGTTCCCTTGGACATATTCATGTTTGGAGAACCACGTATATTCATGTATTGATCCTTTATTATTGTGTGCCTGTGTGATCCGATTTCAACAAATTTTAATATTATCCCTCTAAAATTTATTAAAAAGATGAGAAAGAAATAAATTAACATTTAATTATAAAGAATAATATAAAAAAAAACATTTAATATTATTTTAAAATTTATAAATGGCAAATAAAAAAATAGGAGATATCATTACATATTGAAAGAGAGAGAGAGAGAGAGAGAGAGAGAGAGAGAGAGAGAGTAGATGAGGTTGCAATTTTCAAGGCAAATAAGTATATTGCAGGTCAAGATCATGCATTGTCGACTCTCTCTTTTCTCCACAAAATGTTTCTAGTAGTATTAGACATGGGATATGATATGTAAAAAACGCTAATCAACCCAAGTATATGTATGATGTGATCACTTCACTTCTTGACCCTAATATATATGCAAGGAATGTTAGATACTGACCCTAATGGATGTTGCTGTAGCACCACTTCATTGCCATGCCTCAACCAAGTTGGTGCCCTCTAGTTAAATTTAAATTAATATCTATTACATTTTCTCAATTTTTTTAAACAAGCGTCTTATTCGATTTTTTAATTTTTTTAGCGAATTATAAAAATCTATTTTGGACGTACATTTTTTTGGTCATTTTTTATTGGCGTACAAAGACATCAAATTTATTTGTAATAATAATAATATTAATTATTATTATTATTATTATTTTCTATCACCAATTTTATTTTAAAGTATGATATTAGGAATAAATTTAAAGAAAAAAATCATCATGTTGAAGTACATGATTGATTTTTTTTTTAATATAATTGAGAAAATATAAAAGTCAAATGAAAATCTCATTATTTCGATAATATTGTTCACTTATGAATGGAAGGGAGCCTCATTTAATTATCTTTTCGTTTCATAAAAATAGTTCAATTCATAAAATTTGTAGATATATATGAAAAAAAGTATTTTGTTTCATATTTATTACTAATAAAAAAAAATTATTAATTTGATATTTTATAATAATGACATTATAATAATTTATGATAATAAATTTAAAAACAAGTCATTTATACAAAAAAGAGTCTTTTTACGAAAAAAAAAATTGACAAATAAAATTCTTTTAAGAAAAAAAAACGCTTACAATCAGTTAGTCAGAGTTGCACCTGCGCGCATATGCCAAAAATTAATGACCATCTTATTTGTTGGAATGGAGAGAATTTTATCATCTATATCTATATCTATATCTATATTTATATATCAATTATATAATTAAAAATATTAATTTGGTTTAATTTTATCAATTTTTAGTTTAATTTTTTTTTTAATTCATATTAGTATAAGTACTATCTAAATTTATAACAATTAAATACTATCTACATTTAATTTTTTTTATATCTAAGAGGAATAGAAAACAAATTTTTTTCTTTCTTATTCAAATTAGTATAAATACTATACAAATTTAAAATAATTAAATATTTATTATCTAAATTTGTAAAGTATTCAAAATAAATCTAGTAACTTCTAAAAGAATTTTTATTATTAGTCTTACTAATTTTATTACAATTTTTTTTTTATCAAAATTATTTAATTAATAAAGACAATATAACACATTATACTATGCCATATACTCTAACTTTATGTTAGTTTCAGTCTAATCGAAATATAAGAGGATATATGATTTAGTTTTTGAGATTAACTAATATTTATTCCAAGATGAAGTGATATATTCCAAGTATTGTATTGTTATAATTCTTTCTTTCTAATTCATAATATCATAAATACTATTCATATTTGTATTAATTAAATACTATCCAAACTAAAAAATATTTTTATCTCTAATATGAATAAAAAATAGGAAGATCTTTTTCCTTCCTATTCAAATTAGTATAAATACTATACATATTTCTATTAATTAAAATTTAATACATCCTATCTCTAAAAAGAGTAGAAAAAAAGGAAGATCATTTTTTATTTATATTCCTATCACTTATAAATTCATTAATAACAATTCACTTTTATTAAATCTCGATAGATTTCACAAATACAGAATAAGGAAATTTAATGCAATAAAATGCTATCGAGATATGGTTGAGAAAATTTGTACGAGTGCCTTTAACCCTAAAATCTATATATCTATAATAAATAACACAAAATTATCTCTCAACCCTAAAACTTGGGAATGGTCTCTCAACTTAAAATTTTAGGGAATACCCTAAAACCCTATCTATAAATAAATTATAAAATTCTAAATCTTTAAAAAAAATTACATCAAATTTTTTCCATTATTTCAACTGTGATAAGTTCTAACCGTATCTAAAATTCATAAAGAATCAAAAGATATTTTTTTTACAGGTAAAATTTAAGAAAGGAATATATCGTATTTTTAAAATATAAAAAAAGATCATGTTTTTATAGAAAAAAAATTCACTCAAGTAATTTTTTTCATACTTTAATTTTCAATTTAATTTTTTTCTCTATATTTTTATTATTATAATATGCACTTACCATTGTCTCTTATTTTCATGTAATTTTTAATTTAGTTAGTGTTATGTAAAATTCATATTATTTTCAATTATGTTTAATTATTTTTTTAAAAAAATTATTATAATTTTTTTCTTCCTTTAGTTTTCAATTTAATTTTTTTTAATCTATATTCTTATTATTATAATTATCTATTATTTTCATGTAATTTAGTGTTCTGTAAAATTCATATTATTATCAATTATATTTAATTATATTATTAATTTTTATTATTGATTTTTTTCATCCTTTAATTTTCTATTTAATTTTTTTAATCTATATTCTTATTATTATAATTATGCACTTATCATTATCTCTTATTTTTATGTAAATTTTAATTTAGTTAAGGTTTTGTAAAATTCATATTATTATCAATTATGTTTAATTATATTAATAATTTTTTATTATTAAATTATATAAGTATAACGTTTGAATTTAAATATAATTTACTATTACATAAGTGGATGAATATATAAACAAATAAATCATCAAATACTAGTATTTATATTATATGAATAGATGAATTATTATTATATCATCTACAGAAATTCAATTAATGCTCATGTCTTGATTATCTTCTTCTTCCCGGTGTTAATGGGCAAGCGAATTTACCGAATCATGTTTTAAAACTTTGAACCAACGTTGTATAGTTTTAAACAATGTTGTATTATTTCAATTGTGAAACATAGCAATGTATGAGATTAAAAAAAAATATTTTTTATACATTTTTTTAAAAGAGATTATTATTAATATTTTTTCAAATAATTACTAATCAAAAAATCGAACTAAACATTCGCACAATATATAGATATATATATCATATTCCATTTTAAAATAACCACTCACTATCATTAGACATGTTCTTGAACTACCTTAATCTCGAGCCTTACTTCGATCCGTTTCTCAAAAATCCAATCAAACTAATTCTGTCTTAATACCATTTAAACCATTCTTTTGTTACTCGGCAACCGCTTTGTCTTCAAAATTAAAATATTCAAATATTTTCAAATAAATGAATAAAAACTAATTAATAACTGTAATAAAAAATAGCAGTCTTTCATTTCATTCTTCAAAAATATTTACGTTTCCGATTTAAAAGAGAAAAAAGTAAGAAAAAAAAATATCACGTACAAAAACCATGAGTTGGAATCTCTCATGAGTCATGGGCTATCATAAACCCCAAAAAATAAAAACAAAAAAAAGAGATAAAAATACTTTTTTTATTCTAATTTATAAGTTTAATATAAATTTTTGAAAAATTAATTATAAATATTTTTAAACTCAAAATCGAGATAAATTAATTTAGTTTATGTTAATATAATATGAATATCATAAATTACCTAAAAAATATTACTAGTTATAAGATATATTATTTTAAAATTTTAAAAGAGTCATGTTAATTTTATATTTTAAAATATATAAAATTATTATTTTTTAAATCAATAATAATAATTTTATAATTTGGAGGAAATATATATTCAAAGGACTTGAACTGTGGTTTCATGTTTGTCCAACGTACTTTGTTGAACCTGATCAAGACTCGAATCATTTTCTGATTTGTGCGCCGTTTCATCCGATTTGTCCGTCGTTTTTGGTACAACAAGTAGTATTACTACCGAACGACGACGCTGTGCTGGAAATGGGTGTGGCCAAGTAGGTTGGCTGCTCTTGTCCCGCCATAATGACAAGAATCTTTTCTTCAAAGACAGGTGATGGTTTGAGGTCTCTGGTGGAGTCGTAGGCGCCGGTCTCGAGGTCTCTCTCCGACGTAGCGTCACTATTTTCAAGCTGGCCAGAAAGCTTCCGGTAAGAGCAAGTGAGAATTAGTAGAGCAAAAGCAATGAGGCCCAACATCACCGCCAGGCCTCCGAACAGGTAGAGCACCGGGGATCTAGGCAAGGTCGGCATCGATGACGGTGCACTTGCTTTCGCTGTCATTTTCTCGATGAATGAATTAATTTGTGTATCTAAAGAATGAGAGCTAGCTAGGTAGAGCAATTAACGTATATATAACTAGAGATGGAGGTGGTAATGGCGTAGTGGATCGAGAATTAAGGAAAAGAATGAGTAAGTGCGACACCTTCGGGTGTTATTTATAGAGGTAGAGAATTAAGAAAGTAGTGGCGGCTGAAAAATTATTGTCTGCTCTTAGAGTACAAGGAACAATATGTTCTCCCTCTCATGTGCATATAGATCCCCTGTAGACCCTCACCACAAAAGGCTCCACATGCATATAAAACGGGGAGCAAATTGTTCCTCATACTCCAAGAGTATAAAATAATTTCTCGTGGTGGCTTTGGATTTTTAAGAGGGAGAGAGTGTGAGTGAAGTGGGGAAGTTTACTGGAGAGATTTTAGTTTTTGGTGATTTATGTCAGAAAAATTATTCGGTACTCTTGAGGTATTGTCACATGGTGCTTTCGGCTAATCAATATGACCAAGATATAAAGAGTCCTTCTACATTTATCTATTTTTCTTATCCGTATATAAGACAAATGAATATGGCCCCACCTCATTTCATCTTTAATCCAAATAAGTAGGTCACACTCATTTGTTTTATATGCGGATAAGAAAAGTAGGTAAGTCTAGAATTTTCCAGATATAAAAGGCTGTCATTTGAGCCCACTGCACATGCTGAAATAATAACATGTGATTGATTTAGGACACTACGTAACTAAATAACTTCTCGCCACATGAGAGTTCCATTAAGGGTGAGATCCTCTTTAACTAAAGAGGGGGAAGGGAAATCTGAGTTCCTTTATCTTTTTTCTTTTTCTTTATTTTTTAACTTGTATTCTATTTAATGTATAAAATTTTAAATTAACAATTTTACTATTAATTTTTAAAAAAAATTATAATAACTGTTTAATATTTGTTAAGATGCATGTCTCTTTTTTTATTTTCTACATTTTTATAATTAATTTATTCTTTTAATGAAATCAAACAGTATTTTAATACGGTCAAACTGTATATAACTACTTGTCTTGTCGGAAAATTATGTGCCAATTTTTGCCTGAATTTAAATTTGAAGGGAACATTGAATGAAATTAGACAATTGATGTAACGGATGTATAAATTTAATTATTTTAGAGGCCGAATTATAAAAAAGGTAAAACTTGATGTAACAAAAATATATTTTGCACTTTTAAAAACTATAATAGTCCACCTATGTAAGACCCCGAATTTTATGAAATACAAAATTTAATTTTTCTTCATATATATTTTTTTTGAAACAGTAAGTGGTTAAATTAACAAAATTGAAAGTTAAGGATGTTATGTGCAAATTTTATTTTGTCGGACAATATTCGCTTTGTCGGGGAATATTCGTTTGGTCGGGGAATATTCGTGCCGTACGACGGCGCCGAAATAATAAATTATTGGTGGACCCCACAACGGAATATTTGTCGGATATAGAAAACGACAGAAGTAACCTTTTTAAATAAAAATAGTCAACGGAACTGTTAAAATACCGGTGATAAAAGAATAGTAGCATACGGTAGTTTATGGTATTTTCTGTAGCACACGGTACTCTACAGTAACACACGGTATTGCATAGTGTCTCATATTATTGGTCTGATAATTGACACCGTAACTGTTACGCATCATTTCATCGATAATTGTCACTGCATAATATTTTATATTATCAATTCAATAATTGTTGTTACACAGTATTTTGCATTATTGATTTAATAATTGTCATTACACTGTATTTTATATCATTGAGTCAATAATTGTTGTTGCACTGTTTTTAAAATTATTGAACCTAATAATTGTCACAGTAACATATGCACAGTAATTCACATTATTGAATCAATAATTGTCATTACACAGTAACGTATGCTTTATTTTACATTATTGTTATCTCTATTATGATGTTATTTAAACAGTTGTATTTCATTAATTTATTGACTTGATATCTAAGAGCTAACTATACTGTATTTATAACAATTAGTCATAATAATTGAATTGATAAAGTTATTTGTTTATAATATAAAGTTAGGTGATTATTAGGTGATATGAAATGAATGGTGTAGATTAAAGTGTGAATTATTGTTGAATAATTAAATTGATTTGTTTATAATATAAAGTTAGGTGATTATTAGGTGATATGAAATGAATGGTGTAGATTAAAGATAATATAATATTTGAAATGGATGGTGTAGATTAAAAGGTGATCTTTAAATGAATGGTTTAGATTAAATGAATGATAAGATTTTTGGCTATAAATAGAAGCCTTAACTTAAGGATTTTTCATAAACTTCCTTACTTGTTCTTTCTTTCTCTCTCTAAATACTTCTTGTGAAAGTTCTCTCTAAGTGTGCTTAAGTCATCTTGAGTATTTGTGAAGATCTATAAGTATACGTGTACTGTTCAAGTTAATCAACCTCATTTAAATCAATATCCAGTCACGTGTTACGGTAAGGGATACCATCTTTTTCATCTTCCATTATTCAAACATACTATGGTAAGGGATTATCATTATTTGATTCTCGATAATAATATTGTTTCTTCCTTACTCATAAGACGTGCCTTTTATTTCCATGTATTAAATTGTGGGAATAACCTTACGGAGCGGATTGCCGCCTGTTGGTGAATAACCTTTCGTATTCATTCATTATTAATCTCTGAGAATAACCTTACGGAGCGGATTGCCGCATATTTGGTGAATAACTCTTTGTACTCAAATTCTATTAAATTGTGGGAATAACCTTACGGAGCGGATTGCCGCCTGTTGGTGAATAACCTTTCGTATTCATTCATTATTAATCTCTGAGAATAACCTTACGGAGCGGATTGCCGCCTGTTTGGTGAATAACTCTTTGTACTCAAATTCTATTAAATTGTGGGAATAACCTTACGGAGCGGATTGCCGCCTGTTGGTGAATAACCCTTGTATTAATTTCCTTCACCTTTTGTTAATCAAACCTGCTACGGTAAGGGATATTATTTTCTTTCATACTCCTAAATCGAAATTTATTATGGAACTATTGCTTCTATAATTCCTGAAAATATTATATGTTCCATAATAGTTGAACTTCATTATTTCAACTGAACCTTCCTATTTACGTGAACCTTTCTATTGAATTGTAACCGTTATTCTGAACTGTGGATCTTGAATTTCACTCCACATCATGTTGACAATTTGGACATTATTTGAATCTGTACAAAGTAAACTTCCGATACTTATTGTTATCCTATTTCTTCTGTTCATCATTTATATCATTCTAATCATCCAAAAATCAAGCTGTTGTGAATATCTGTGGCCGGGGGCACAGATGTGATATATTTGTTGAACAGATGATAGGTTAAAGGCGATATAATAGGTTAAATGCGATACATCTGTTCGGTGTCTTTTATGGCACGTGGTGAATGTTCTCTTTGGCCCGTAGTGCAAAGATGAACTGTTGTTTGGTATGATTATGACCAAAGGCTGAATCTGGTATAATCATGACCGTTGGTGTTATATTGAATGTCTTTGGCCCGTAGTGCAAAGATGAACTGTTGATCTGCATGATTATGATCAGGAACTGTGAATTTGTATTATCTTGACTAATGATATTTCAGATGATAAAAGTTGATGATGTTTTTCCTAAAAAGAGAACCGAGTGGACATTATAGTCTGCATTATTCTTCTAATAGATTACTCATTCCGCTGCTATTATTGATCTGAACGTTGTTTAAGAATTTAACTGCAGTTTTTGATATAAACCTTGTAGTCTATTGTATTCTATCAAGAACTCAGCTGTTGAAGACTAATGATAATTTATTCATCATTATCTTAGTCATGATATTCTTTACTGGGCTATTTGAGCTCACCCTTTCTTTTGTTCCATTGTTTTTCAACAGGAGATGAAAACATAACAGGGTCTAGCCGGGGAATGGAGTGAGGGTCCGAGGAATAGTTATCACAGTCTTCACGTTTTGTAAAATAGTGTGGCAATAATAATGAAGACTTAGTTGTGTATTATTATACCCTGTATTGTTGTACGTTGTGCTTTGTTGTAATAATTTTGTTGTAGTCTTTTGACGACTCAAGTTTGGGCTGTGTGGGCCCAGATTTGGGGGCGTCACAGTTGGCATCAGAGCTTAGGGATATGGTCTTTAATGGAGATCTGGGGTAGAACTAGGAGGGGAGAGACGAATAGAATCAGTCACTAGTGTGTCCTACCTAAAATAGATTTTATTATCTAATGAGTCGATTTGAATGTAGGAACATGAAGTGATGAGTCAGTTTATTTGAACTAACATTTATTTTGTGACCACAGTTTAGTATGGCATCTGGAAATCAAGAGGTTAACTATGGAATGCCTGAAGCAAATGTAGCCGAGAATCAAGAGGCCCCAAACAATCCTCCTGCCAACTCAGGAAATAATGTTCCTGATAACATGATGAACGATGGATTCTTTAGGAATTTCATGCAGTTCATACAGAATCAAGGAAGAGGAAATCCAGTCAATAATAACGGTAGAAACGCTGGCAATTTGAGGATGGTCACTGTTAAGCAATTTAAAGAATTAGGACCACCTGAATTCCACGGGAAGCCTGACCCACTCAAAGCGGAGGCATGACTAAAGCAGACGACAAAAATACTTGATGTCTTACAATGCGCTGATGATCAGAAGGTGTCATTTGCCACTTTTATGTTACGAGGTGAGGCGGACCATTGGTGGGAAGCGGTAAAACGTATCCAACCTTCAGCACTCGAAATGTCTTGGACAGAATTCGAAGAACTGTTTAACGAGAAGTATTTCCCAGAAAGCATCCGTCATATGAAAGAGGTGGAATTCATTAAGCTGGAGCAGGAAAACATGACAGTTTCCCAATATGAAGCCAAGTTTGCCGAGTTATCTCGCTTTGCCACCCATCTTGTGGATGACGAAGCACGAATGAGTCGGATGTTCCTAAGAGGTTTGAGATTCAAAATTCGTCAACAACTTAGCTCTCATAAATTTAGTTTGTATTCAGATGTTGTAGATAGGGCTCAAAGGGTGGAGCAAACAGATGAAACATTGCAGCCAAGAGTTAATGATCAGCATAGAGAAAGGAGTGACAACAACCACAGGAACGAGAACCATCGAGGAGGTAACCAACACTTCGGTGGTAATTCCATACCAAATAACAGAAGAGGAGAATCTAGTGGGAACAATTTCAAAAGAAAGAGATTCCATAATAATTATGGAAGGGCACCAGCACCAGTACCAACACCAGCACCGACCCCAGTTTCAAGGGGAGAAGATCGACCACCAGTGAGATGCTATAGGTGTGGTCAGGAAGGTCACATCAGCCCAAACTGTACACTGCAGTCCAAAAAGTGCTACAGTTGTGGGAAAGAGGGTCATCTTGCGCGGTTCTGTCCTGCCACAAAATCAAGTCCAGCTGCAATGATGATACCAAAAGCTAGCGCGGATAAGGGAAAATCTGTAGTTCAAGGGAGAGCTTTTGTTGTGACATCCCAAATGGCGCGAAACTCGAACGAGGTGATAACCGGTAAGCTATTCATAAATTCTCGTGAAGTCTACGCTTTGTTAGATACTGGCTCTACCCATTCTTTTATCTCACCTGCATGTGCTCAGCGTTTAAACTTAACTCCTGAAAATTTGGACTTTGACTTATCAGTTGAAACCCCATTAGGAGAAATGACCATTACATCTACTGTCTATAAATCTTGCCTAGTTCAAATCAACAACCTCACATTACCTGTTGACCTTATTTCTTTGGAGATGCATGAATTTGATGTGATTTTAGGAATTGATTGGTTGACTACCCATCATGCTAAAATTGATTGTTTTCATAAGATTATTAGTTTTCATATTCCTAATCAACCTGTCATGCAAATTCAAGCAACTAAACCATTGAAATCTATAACTGTTATTTCTAGCCATAAAGCCATTCGTTTATTGAAAAACGGATGTCAAGCCTTTTTAGCTCATGTCACTGATTTGAACAAAAATACGTTAAACTTAAATGATATTCCCATTGTTAATGAGTTTCCTGACGTTTTTCCTGAAGAACTTCCTGGCTTACCCCCAAACCGTGAAATTGATTTTTATATTGATCTTGAACCCGGGTACCAAGCCCATTTCCAAAGCTCCCTACCGAATGGCTCCCATTGAACTTCAAGAGTTAAAAGTCCAACTACAGGAATTGTTGGATACCGGTTTCATTCGTCCGAGTGCATCACCTTGAGGTGCTCCTGTTCTATTTGTGAAGAAGAAAGACGGGAGTATGAGATTGTGCATTGACTACCGAGAATTGAACCATGTCACCATCAAGAACAGGTACCCGTTACCTCGGATTGATGACATGTTTGATCAATTGCAAGGCGCTCAACATTTCTCAAAGATTGATCTCCGTTCTGGATATCATCAGTTAAAGGTTAAAGCTGAGGACATTCCAAAGACTGCTTTCAGAACTCGTTATGGGCATTATGAGTTCTTAGTCATGCCTTTTGGACTAACTAATGCTCCTACAGCTTTCATGGACATGATGAACCGGATATTCAAGGAACATTTGGATCATTTTGTGGTTGTCTTTATTGATGACATCCTCATATACTCCAAGAGTCGCGAGGATCATGAACAACACCTGAGATTGATACTACAAAAGCTCCGTGAAAACAAATTATATGCCAAGTTGAAGAAATGTGAGTTCTGGCTTGAGGAGGTCGCGTTTCTTGGGCATGTGATTTCTAGTCAAGGAATATCAGTCGATCCTGCGAAGATTGAAACGGTACTAAATTGGGAACAACCCAAAACAGTAACCGAAGTCCGAAGTTTTCTGGGTCTAGCTGGTTATTATCGGAGATTCGTAGAAGGATTTTCTCGAATCGCCACTCCATTAACGCAGCTTACTCGGAAAAGCACAAAATTCATATGGAGCGAGGAATGCGAGAAAAGTTTCCAAGAACTCAAGAAGAGACTGGTTTCAGCTCCTGTTCTGACCATACCATCAGGATCAGGAGAATTTGTTATCTACAGCGATGCTTCTGGCAAAGGTCTAGGCTGTGTCCTTATGCAACATGGAAAGGTTATAGCCTACGCCTCTCGACAACTCAAAGATTATGAGAAAAATTATCCTACTCATGATCTAGAGTTGGCAGCAGTCGTTTTCGCGTTGAAGATCTGGAGACACTACTTGTACGGAGAAAAAGTGGATATCTATACGGATCATAAAAGTCTCAAGTATTTCTTCACCCAGAAGGAACTCAACATGCGACAACGACGTTGGCTTGAGCTGTTAAAGGATTATGACCACACAATCCAGTATCACCCGGGAAAGGCGAACGTTGTAGCTGACGCTTTGAGCAGAAAATCTTATGCAAGTACAAGTGCACTGCTGACAACACAAAAGTGTATTTTGTACGACTTGCAAAAGATGGAGATAGAGCTAAAGACACCAGGGATCCGCTCGAAGATTGCTCACGTGCGAGTAGAACCAACTTTAATCGATAAAATTAAAGCTGCTCAAGCTACCGATCCGGAACTGATAAACATGATAAAGAAAGTACAAGAAGGTGCCATTCCCGAAGCAAGAATCGACGAGAAAGGAATACTTCGAGTCAACTCTCGACTCTGTGTTCCTAACGATCCTGAATTAAAGCATAAAATCATGATGGAGGCACACAACACGCCGTTTGCAATCCACCCAGGAGGTACCAAGATGTATCGAGATCTTCGACATACATTTTGGTGGAACAATATGAAAAGAGAGATTGCAGAGTTTATCTCAAGGTGCCTAACTTGTCAACGTGTCAAGGCAGAGCATCAAGTTCCTAAAGGTCCATTACAATCACTTGAAGTTCCCGAATGGAAGTGGGAACACATCAATATGGACTTCGTGACGGGTCTTCCAAAAGTTTCTCAAGGCTTAGATGCAATTTGGGTGATCGTAGATAGATTGACCAAATCTGCTCATTTCTTGCCTATACGAGAAAACTTTTCACTTGAACGTCTTGCCGGTATGTACATAAATGAGATCGTGAGATTGCATGGCATGCCAGTTTCCATAGTTTCTGATCGAGATCCTAGATTCACTTCACGCTTTTGGATCAGTCTACAAAAAGCTATGGGCACTGAACTACGTTTTAGTTCTGCATACCATCCTCAAACGGACGGACAATCGGAAAGGACGATCCAGACCCTCGAAGATCTTTTGAGACTTTGTGTATTAGACTTCAAAGGAAGTTGGGATAAGTACTTGCCATTGGTGGAATTTTCTTACAACAACAGTTACCAAGCAAGCATAGGCATGGCTCCATTCGAGGCTTTGTATGGAAGGAAGTGTCGCTCTCCAATATGTTGGAATGAGGTAGGAGAAGCAAAATTGTTGGGACCCGAGTTGGTACGCTTGACGACCGAAAAGATCCAAATGATCCGACAACGAATACAGACCGCACAAGAACGACAAAAGAGTTATGCTGATCTTCATCGGAGAGACGAAAGTTTCAACGTCGGAGATCATGTATTCTTACGTGTTTCTCCATGGAAAGGGGTTACGAGATTCGAAAAGAGAGGAAAGCTCAACCCTCGATTTATTGGCCCATTTGAAATCCTCGATCGAATAGGAACCGTAGCCTACAGATTAGCCCTACCACCAAGTATGTCTCGCATCCATAACGTTTTTCACATATCTATGTTACGTAAATATGTGAAGGACCCAAACCACGTCATTGAGTTAGAACCAGACGTTATAGCAGAGGATTTAACATACGAGGAGGTACCTGTTAAGATCCTGGATAAGAAGGAGCAGATCCTACGCTCAAAGGTTATACCTCAAGTTAAGGTTTTATGGAGGAACCAAGATACTGAGGAAATGACCTGGGAGCTAGAATCTGAGATGAAATCTAAGTATCCTTACCTCTTCGATATATCAGGTACGTCAATTTCGGGGACGAAATTTCATAAGGAGGGGAGGTTGTAAGACCCCGAATTTTATGAAATACAAAATTTAATTTTTCTTCATATATATTTTTTTTGAAACAGTAAGTGGTTAAATTAACAAAATTGAAAGTTAAGGATGTTATGTGCAAATTTTATTTTGTCGGACAATATTCGCTTTGTCGGGGAATATTCGTTTGGTCGGGGAATATTCGTGCCGTACGACGGCGCCGAAATAATAAATTATTGGTGGACCCCACAACGGAATATTTGTCGGATATAGAAAACGACAGAAGTAACCTTTTTAAATAAAAATAGTCAACGGAACTGTTAAAATACCGGTGATAAAAGAATAGTAGCATACGGTAGTTTATGGTATTTTCTGTAGCACACGGTACTCTACAGTAACACACGGTATTGCATAGTGTCTCATATTATTGGTCTGATAATTGACACCGTAACTGTTACGCATCATTTCATCGATAATTGTCACTGCATAATATTTTATATTATCAATTCAATAATTGTTGTTACACAGTATTTTGCATTATTGATTTAATAATTGTCATTACACTGTATTTTATATCATTGAGTCAATAATTGTTGTTGCACTGTTTTTAAAATTATTGAACCTAATAATTGTCACAGTAACATATGCACAGTAATTCACATTATTGAATCAATAATTGTCATTACACAGTAACGTATGCTTTATTTTACATTATTGTTATCTCTATTATGATGTTATTTAAACAGTTGTATTTCATTAATTTATTGACTTGATATCTAAGAGCTAACTATACTGTATTTATAACAATTAGTCATAATAATTGAATTGATAAAGTTATTTGTTTATAATATAAAGTTAGGTGATTATTAGGTGATATGAAATGAATGGTGTAGATTAAAGTGTGAATTATTGTTGAATAATTAAATTGATTTGTTTATAATATAAAGTTAGGTGATTATTATGTGATATGAAATGAATGGTGTAGATTAAAGATAATATAATATTTGAAATGGATGGTGTAGATTAAAAGGTGATCTTTAAATGAATGGTTTAGATTAAATGAATGATAAGATTTTTGGCTATAAATAGAAGCCTTAACTTAAGGATTTTTCATAAACTTCCTTACTTGTTCTTTCTTTCTCTCTCTAAATACTTCTTGTGAAAGTTCTCTCTAAGTGTGCTTAAGTCATCTTGAGTATTTGTGAAGATCTATAAGTATACGTGTACTGTTCAAGTTAATCAACCTCATTTAAATCAATATCCAGTCACGTGTTACGGTAAGGGATACCATCTTTTTCATCTTCCATTATTCAAACATACTATGGTAAGGGATTATCATTATTTGATTCTCGATAATAATATTGTTTCTTCCTTACTCATAAGACGTGCCTTTTATTTCCATGTATTAAATTGTGGGAATAACCTTACGGAGCGGATTGCCGCCTGTTGGTGAATAACCTTTCGTATTCATTCATTATTAATCTCTGAGAATAACCTTACGGAGCGGATTGCCGCCTGTTTGGTGAATAACTCTTTGTACTCAAATTCTATTAAATTGTGGGAATAACCTTACGGAGCGGATTGCCGCCTGTTGGTGAATAACCTTTCGTATTCATTCATTATTAATCTCTGAGAATAACCTTACGGAGCGGATTGCCGCCTGTTTGGTGAATAACTCTTTGTACTCAAATTCTATTAAATTGTGGGAATAACCTTACGGAGCGGATTGCCGCCTGTTGGTGAATAACCCTTGTATTAATTTCCTTCACCTTTTGTTAATCAAACCTGCTACGGTAAGGGATATTATTTTCTTTCATACTCCTAAATCGAAATTTATTATGGAACTATTGCTTCTATAATTCCTGAAAATATTATATGTTCCATAATAGTTGAACTTCATTATTTCAACTGAACCTTCCTATTTACGTGAACCTTTCTATTGAATTGTAACCGTTATTCTGAACTGTGGATCTTGAATTTCACTCCACATCATGTTGACAATTTGGACATTATTTGAATCTGTACAAAGTAAACTTCCGATACTTATTGTTATCCTATTTCTTCTGTTCATCATTTATATCATTCTAATCATCCAAAAATCAAGCTGTTGTGAATATCTGTGGCCGGGGGCACAGATGTGATATATTTGTTGAACAGATGATAGGTTAAAGGCGATATAATAGGTTAAAGGCGATACATCTGTTCGGTGTCTTTTATGGCACGTGGTGAATGTTCTCTTTGGCCCGTAGTGCAAAGATGAACTGTTGTTTGGTATGATTATGACCAAAGGCTGAATCTGGTATAATCATGACCGTTGGTGTTATATTGAATGTCTTTGGCCCGTAGTGCAAAGATGAACTGTTGATCTGCATGATTATGATCAGGAACTGTGAATTTGTATTATCTTGACTAATGATATTTCAGATGATAAAAGTTGATGATGTTTTTCCTAAAAAGAGAACCGAGTGGACATTATAGTCTGCATTATTCTTCTAATAGATTACTCATTCCGCTGCTATTATTGATCTGAACGTTGTTTAAGAATTTAACTGCAGTTTTTGATATAAACCTTGTAGTCTATTGTATTCTATCAAGAACTCAGCTGTTGAAGACTAATGATAATTTATTCGTCATTATCTTAGTCATGATATTCTTTACTGGGCTATTTGAGCTCACCCTTTCTTTTGTTCCATTGTTTTTCAACAGGAGATGAAAACATAACAGGGTCTAGTCGGGGAATGGAGTGAGGGTCCGAGGAATAGTTATCATAGTCTTCACGTTTTGTAAAATAGTGTGGCAATAATAGTGAAGACTTAGTTGTGTATTATTATACCCTGTATTGTTGTACGTTGTGCTTTGTTGTAATAATTTTGTTGTAGTCTTTTGACGACTCAAGTTTGGGCTGTGTGGGCCCAGATTTGGGGGCGTCACAACCTACATTTATACGGTTCTCCCATCCCTCTCTAGATCTCTACCTATGCATTTGTTGCGTAATTTTAATGTCTTGAGGAAAATTACTTTCTTTGAAAACTATATACTAATCGAAAATTTAAAAAGAGCTCGCTCAGTGAGGGTTTAATTATTCAAGTAATTGGATTACGTTGTGAACATGCATCACCCTTCATTTCATTTAGAATCATACAATATACATGAAGCACTTCCGCGTTTAACCATTTTCCAAGGAGCACTCACTTAAATTTTAAAGGAACTCTTGTATGATACATGGTCCCGCCGTTCAAAGATAAAAGATCAATTTTAAATTTTTAACTGTAATCTTAAGAAAAAATTGAAATTGAAATTGAAACTAATGTTAATGATTTCAGATTTGTGAACTATAAATTTTAATTGCAATTAATAATACTTTTAAATACAGTAACTTTCAGTATTTATAATTATATTAAATGAATCATCTAAATTTTACCTTTAAAAATATTTTAAATTAACTTTTAAAAAATGAGGGAATTTTCTTGAGTTACACGAGTTTTAGTTCTCTTCAAGTTTAACTGCTTAGATTCACGATCAAATATGCTCCCCATCCAAATCAAAATGAATTTCATTACATCTTATTTTTAGAAGGAATCTTATTTTTAATTAAAAAGAAAAACATTAAGAAAATAATATTATTCTAATTTGTCTTTTTGAACTGATTTAACATAATTTTCATTTAATATATTATATGAATATAAATTAAAATAAAAAGGATATTTTTTAATATTTGATATTTAAAAATGAGGAACATAATTGAAACGGTATGTATAGAGTTTTTTTTTTTTTTTTTTTTTTTTATGCGAGTTAATTTGAAAGATGATAAAACGTCCCTATTCCCTAGCACTAACATTATGCATACCATCCAAAGTTACTCCTCTCTCTCCTAGCTAGTGGCTAGTCGGAGAAATTAATTAAGCAAATACTCGACAACCAAAAGGAGTAGTCCCCACACTTATCACATTAATTCCACCGCCATCGTACACGCCAAGGCACCGGCTATATACCATACTTCCAAAATGATATGAAATCTTTCTCTATTTTAATTAATTAATAACTATATTTTTATGAATAATATCATCCCACTCATTATTTGTCCAACTTCTTGTCTCAGCTCTCTGATTTGGTTAATCAACAACAATTGCTAGATTAATGCACATGCTGTAGACGGTAAATGGTAACCAAATTTTTTTATCATCCATATTAAAAAAACTCGAATATTATTTGTATTTAAAATAAAACAGATATATATGTACTTAATTTTAAAATATCTATAAATAAACGAATACGAATATGAATATAGGTGTACTCGTTTAACATTCGACCATAAATATATTCAACGGATAGCAGATATCCGATATCTAATAATCGAATTTATATCTGTATCTAAAATTTGTATTCAAAAAACTTGTATATGCCTCTGTGTGTGTGTGTGTGTGTGTGTGTGTGTGTGTTAACAATTGAATATATTAAGTAGACATAATTTTTTTAGGAAATTGATATTTTTACACTGTTTTTTGATATTTTCACACGTTAGGACCTACACTTTAAAGCTATTGCAACAGTTATAGAAGTATAGCGACAGTAAACCATAACTATAGCTCTTAATGTGAATCCTATCGTGTAGAAATATTAAAAAAACGTGTGAAAATATCAATTCTCTTTTTTTCAAATAACCTTCTTTACATATATAATAATTAGTTCTTACTATTATTTGAAAATTATTTTTAAAATATGTCATTTCACTTTTAGAAAATAGAAATAACACTTTTAAATATAATATTAAAAGTTGAAATAAATTCATTTAATTTTAATTAATGTATTTTTAATATTGTAAAGTGTAAAATATCTAAAATATAGTATTTAATGAGAAAATTATATACTACAAGAATAAAATTATAGTTATTAGTTTGTTACAAATATTTTATTTTCAAAACTTACATATGGGAACAAGAGTGGATGATAAATTAGTATTATCTTTTATTTAAAATGTGGTTAATTTGATACTTTCTCTAAGATATTTAATTTTTGATTGATTTTTGTGATCAATAATGGATGATGATGTACTTAACAAACTTTAAATGGTGATGAGTAATTATTTAATTTTTATAAATAATTTAATTAAATTATTTATTAGTTAACTGATAAACGGATTCGGAAACAGAATATTCGAATAATCTATTCATTCAAATAAAATAAACGGAAACGGATATTATCCGTTTTCAAATATTATTTTGCATACCGAATATGGATAGTATTTTTAAAATCCGTCGAATACCGAATACGAATACAGATAGAATATTAGTTTTTTGAACAGATACGGATATCACTATATCTAAATTCGTATATATTCGTTTATAGCCCTAATGTATTGTATAAAGAGAATAATTCTAATTGATAAATGAAATGAATTAGAAAAGCACTAGAATTAATACCTCTTTCGGTCCAAAATTAAAACTCCAAAAATATATAGTTTTTTTTAAAATATATATATAAAAAAATTAACTTGAGCAAATCTTTAACACCAGCAACAATAAAGAAAGCCATCTTGGGAAACTGGATTCATATATTGCCAATCTTAGATTTATTTTTATTAAAGAAGTTAACGTATTGAAACTCTAAAAATTATTCAAGTGATAGTGAGAATAATGATCCGCGCGTTTAAGTATGTTCAAGCCATGGGTTTAAAATCTATAAGACTTTGAATTATGATTTTATTCAATGCCCTATGTCTTCACTCGGGGCTGAGGCTGACCCAATGCACCTGTAGGGTAGTAATTACGGCTTTTTCACTATTAAGTTTTTATTTATGCTTTTCCGGATGTGCTGGATATATATTTTATCAATAAATATAAACACATAATAATCAAATATTATATCAAACATTACATCTATTTACATTATTAAAAAGTGGGGTATGATATTAAAATATGTGTCATGCTCTACTTTTTAACGATGTAAATAAATATAATATTTGATGTAGTGTTTGATTGTTATATGTCTACTTATTCCCCAGATACCGTCAGTGCTTCTTCTCCGGGAAAAGAAGTTCACGACCCGTGGGCCTTCTACCTCCACGCGGCATTGCTCCGTCAGACTTTCGCCCATTGCGGAAAATTTCCCACTGCTGCCTCCCGTAGGAGTCTGGGCAGTGTCTCAGTCCATATTTTATTGACGAGAGCAAGCTAGCTAGCTAGATAGAACCTGTCACCGTCGTGATTAGTTGGGAGTTATTTTTATAATTAAATTACGATCGATGGGCAGCCAATCAGAGCAACGGACCTCAGATGGAATAGATTATAACAGTTGATACCACGCGCAATCGCACTATCATTTTCATTGCTTGAAAGCAATCAATTAGGAAAATGAAAGGCATAAGCTAATAGACTCTCTGATTGATCCCAAAATAAATGATGAACAATGGCGTATAGATCAGCCTTAATACTCAGTTTCACATTTAATGTTTGGTAGTTTCTTAGAGCTGTCAATATGTGATCGGTAGCCAATCGAATGAAAATACTGGGGACTAGGCAATTATGCTTCCATCCAAGTTGATATTATCCACTAGGTATACAGTCCATATTTCTCAAAATTTAATCACAACATTATTTTTCAGTAAGTTACATTTAAAATAAGTGAATAACAAAAAAAAATTGTACCAAATAATTTTCATTTTTTATGTTTTTTATTTATCAAATACAAATTACTTTAAAATTGGTTATAAGCAAAAACAGTAATTAAAATCACTCATCACATTATTAAGCAATCACAAATATATCTTAATCTTAATTTTAGAACTCGTATATAGATTCAGCTCCTCTACCTCTAGCTACAATAGTTCTCTTCAATGCTACAATAGTCAAACCCTATTGGTTGTGCTACTCATACTATTGTTCTTGAGAATAATGTATTGGAGACATTTTTTTTCCTTTCATGTAATGGAATGCTGACATTGTCCACAGGAGTATTCTTGCTTGAAATGCATGGAAATTGCATTGCTATGATGAATACATTTAGAATATTCTACTAAAAAAAATGAAGAAAAAAAAAATGAAAATCGATCTCAAGTTTTTTTTTATTTTTTTATTGTTTATTTTTTTATAGGTTTATATGATTGATGAAGAATAACGGTGGTTAATTTCTACCAAGAATCTTGAATTATTTAGCAACGGAAGCTACATATCATTGTTTTGTATGATCTGCTAGCTAAATATATAGCGTGTGAGATAGAGAGAGGAACGAAGATAAGGTTATGAGAATGGAAGATGAGTTACTGATCACTATCGGTATTTTAATTAGTTGGGAAAGAATTTACAAGTTTTGTTTCCCAGAGGGAAGAAACATGATTACTATCCAACAATACTGGGCTGCATTAGGACCAAAGCCATTCACTCAAATTTCTTACTGGATAATTTGTACGTACTACATATGGTACCTTCTTCTTCTTCTTCTTCTTCTTCTTCTTCTTCTTCTTCTTCTTCTTCTTCTTTCTTTTTCTTTTTTTTTCTTTTTTTTTCATTTTTTAGTTGTTACCTTCTCCTTAATTTACTCAGTCAGGTTATGTTACTATGCTTTAATGGAATTATGGAAAGGAAACCTCACTTAATTTATCTCTACCTAACGTGCATGAAAACCAATAACATAATAGATATATAAAAAAGGTGATGTAATTATAAAGTGTTTCTTTAAAATCTACATCTTTAATTCCTCCATGCATGTTTGCATCCCTAATTTGCTATCCACTTGTCTATATATATACTCTATTTGTGTATCTTTTATCCCTACGAAAAACGTAAATATGTGCACGAGTGTACACAAATAGGAAGCTAAAGTACAAGAGCAGAAGGCAAGTTGATGATTGATGGAAAGAAACACCAAAACAACTCCTATTAGTAAGATAGGGGCAAGAGAGGAAAATACATACATACATATATATATATATTTATACATATATATGTTTCCCAAAATGGTCGATCCACATTCGCTATAGTTGCTATACACTAGTCCAACATCAAACGACAGCAGTGGATTATGTCATCCCAATTAAGACATATATAGAAACATACATACATACATACATACATACATACATACATATACATTGCTAGCTCATAAATAGCATGGTGAATTTTAGAAGAAATGATCATTGAGACGCTACCCCAACTCCCACTCTCCCACGTACGTGCAACCAGGCCTATCAAAAATATATGACCTCCTGATAGAACAAGAGAGGCAGCTCCTTTCAACCCCCAATTTGACAATATATATATAGAGGACGGTTCAAAAGTATACCTCTTAAATAGCATATCTTTTTAAGTAGTATATATTTATCAAAATAACGTCGTTTTAAATATTCTTTGATGGCATATTTGTTAATAAAAAGAAATCAAGTGGAGTCGTAGAATGTCACATTTTTATTATTTTTTTTTATAAAATATTCAATACGACGTCGTTTTAATAAAAGTATACTAGTTAAAAGTGATATGTTATTTAAGAGGTATGTTTTAAATCCGTCATATATATATATATATATATATATATCATTGTAATTGTATTTTTGTTTATGTATGAGATGAAGTCTAGTCTCTGGATGTTTTGGGGACAAATACCACAGTTTTGTCTGATCGACCATCATTTGTTGGGGTTTCACCAATTTCTGGCTCTAGCATATATAATGTTATAGACAAAAATAAGTTATGGCCTACAGATACAATGATGAGACGAAAGGGTTGGGCTAAACCTAGGATGGTAAAGATTAATAAGTTATGGCCTACGGATACAACGATGAGGTTAAACCCAGGATGTTAAAGATTGGGGGTTCCGTTGAACAAGGGGGGTTTCAATGAATTTGTTACAGTGGAGAAATATCTTGACTACACAAATGAATATCAAGTGACTGGTGGGTTTACAATTGAAGTGTTCCGAGCCACATTACGAGAATTGCCATTCAAGGTTAAGCCTATTTTTCACCCTATTCTCATCGACTGATGATGACACAAATTTTAATGTTATATTCTACTTTTTAGTGGTGTAAATAAATATAATATTTGATGTAGTGTTTAATTGTTATGTGTGTAAACTTGTCATTTGGCTTAAAGAAACATGTCATGCATGTAAAAATTAAATTAAAAATAGATTTGCACAAGAATTTGTTGACGTACAATAACGTACAATTTGACCAAGTATGGTATTACAACATATTTGACTTTGAAACATGAATAAATAATGGACTTTGGACAGTAATTTTCATAATGCCTACTACTTTACAAAAGCTCTTTGGACAGTAAATTCTTAACATTCATTTTTCAAATACCTAGAACTAAGAGAAAATAATAAATTACTCTATATTGATCATTACTGATTGAAATGGCACCGGCTTAATCTCCACAAAAGTTGAATAATCCTTGTTCATGGGTTGTTTCCAAGGCTCCCCATCCATTTGCATAAAACCTTTTCTCCACTCTCCACCCCTAAACTCGAATCGAATTGATGCAGCCTGAAAAATAACAGTACCATTAGCACTACTGCATTAACCAATTCCACCAGAAAGTGATATATGCAGTGATAAATGAATTTTTCTTTTTAAAAGACAAAATGTAATTTAATATTTTTCCCCAGTCTCTCATTTGTTGGACCATTTATAGAATGAATGCCAAATGAGAAAATTTAAGCATGAACTAGTCCAAGTATTCTGAATGATGATAAAAAGAAGGAAACCAATATTTCCACACCAAAAAATGATATTTCCACATCCTCTTCTCCACATGGATGTGAGACCTACTTACTATTCATATGAGAGGAGATGTGGAAATATCAATTTTTGGTGTGAAAATATCAGTTCCCAAGAAGGACTCTTACGCTGCAAAGATAAACTTACAAATGAAGTAAAATTGGTTTTCCTTTTGCATTCTTCTAGAAGATTAAATTTTAAACTGCTCCAAGAGGTATCATCACTACGTAAGCTTAGTAATACATCATACGCCCGAACTAAGCCTTCCAATGAGAATCATGTTAGTTAATGCATGAACCAAGTGTGCTATGAGAGTCATGCCAGTAGTGTGAAACTAACTTACCACTCAAAAATTACACACTGCCAACATTCGAACCATGAATATGAGAAAAGTCGTAAACCTTGAGCGAGGTCAGGAGTCAGTAAAGGAGCAAACCTAGCTGCTGCTTTCTTTTTTTTTTTAAAAAAAATGTTCTTCAAGGCACTCTAAACTTATTTGCCTAAAGAACGCAAATACAATTAGATGTAGTTGTCTGTGCAACTACCTGTGGTGCTAAACTGCTAATGAAGGAAACTAACCTTAATCTGAAGACAAATGGCTGCAGGCATGTTTTCTGCTTTTCACTTTTCCATTATTATTTCCTTTTTCTTTTTTGCTTCCTTTCCTCTTCCCTTTACCTCACTTTTCATCTTTATTTCACTTCAATTGCTGGAATGTAAGTCCCTTTTTAACAACCAAAATCTAATCTTGGATTAAGGTTCAAACTCCAATTCCAATAGGCCAAACTCTTGGTCTCGTGGATTAGTAAAAATAAATCAAGCAACCTTGTTTGAACTCGGCTATAAATGATCATGGTGCTTTAGCTTCTAAGCTAAACATGTACAATTTCATCTATTACTCAGTGTTCTAAAAAGCGGCCTAGGTATCGCCTAGGCCCCCCGAGCGCTTTACCTAGGCCCGAGGCGGCCAAAAAATCCCTCCAGAAAATTAGGAGGGGCTAGGCAGGGAAAGCAGGACCTAAGCAGAAAAATTACAGTTGCAATTTTTTTTATTTTTTTTTAATAACTAAGCTACAAAAACGATATCTGAGTGTGAGTGTGAGTCCGATAGGAATGTTATCTTGGAGGGATATGGAAAAGAAGAGTTAGAGATATACAGGGATATAGAGATGAGGACTATTAGTTTGTATTTTTGATTATTTGTTTGTGTTTAAACTTTAAACAATTGCATATTTGTGTTTGAACTTTGACATTGACAATATGGATATGTGTTGAACTTTAAGCAAAGGTCTTTATTATAAATTATTTTGCTTTATATTATTGTTTTGTTTGGATAAATATAAAATAAAATATTAAAATTGACTTAGAATAAAAAAATTCCGCCTAGCCCCGCCCCCCCCCCCCCCCCCCCCCCCCGCGGGCGCCCGCCTAGGGCCTTTTTGGTGGCATGGAGATTTTCAAGAAGAAATGTACACAACCACCAACTTTATAGTGGAGGAAAAGGTAACAAAAAATCTGTCAGCACAATGATGCAGTTATAAGTAGTTGTTAAGATATCAGTAAATTGCAATACCTGTGCGAGATGTTTGGCTGAGATAAGTTCAACCATGACAAATGAAGCATGCCATCCTTGTTTTAGGCCAAAAACTTCTAGGAGACCATCATCAGCATGAGCCTCAACAAAACCTTTCTGAAATAAACAATCAATTCCACACGAATTTGGGAAAAGAAAAAAGAAATCTTCAGCTTATGATTCAATATAAATACTCCTAGTCAAAGTGAATAATCACATCAAAACAAAACGATGCCTGAACATGAATGAGTGGTGCACACTAGTTCACGCAGCTTTAAATTCTAGAGCGGAGATATTGGCACTACACAATTTGTATAAAGGCAGAAGTACCCTTCACATTTACAAATTCCAATCAAAAGAGTGTAGAGTGAAATCGAAATAAAAGGAATATGTAACCATATATTGTAGTATTAAAATTTCATAAGGAATAAAGGGCAAATCAAATATTAACACTATTAAAAACAAGGAATATTTGGCCCTTTCTGGTGATTATTCCTTTCTTCTTTTCATTTTCACTTTCTTTTTTTAACCAGTTTGTTGGCCATCATTACATGTTCGGAAACTTTTGTTTGTTTATATCCCCTCAACACTACGGCTTGCTATTTTTTCAATGAAATATTAAACTTGATATATTCTCAACTATAATCAAGAAACTTCAACTTTCAGTTTATGAGAAGGTCCGATAATAACTGAATGATTATTGTGAAAAAGATATAAAAACCTACAAAAGATGTCGTCAATAGTCCTAGTCTTGGTAAGGATAACTGAGTGACCAATAAATGATACCTTTTCCATATACTCTGGCTTTGGATTTCCCCATGGGTTTCTTCCACTTCCATAGTTATGAAGATTTAAAGCAACTATAGACCTTACACTGGAAGAAATATAAATAATCAGGTCGTATGAAACAAAGAATATCTTCACACAAATTTAATGGTCAGTCATCAGCAACAAGCATGATATTATTTTATTACATATAGTTTCAAATAAAAAATAATGATGAGAAACATAGACATGAAAAATACAATGAATAAGCTATCATCAATTTTATAGACCAAATATCGAAGATATATAAAGTTACGTATTTGGGATTTTGCACATTAAGTTTTGAGATGATGCACAGAAGGAGCATGTTGCTCCCAATGTAGTAAAATAGTGTAACAATTGAAATCAACCTTGAAGGGACAGAAATTTGCTCCCATTCCGAACAGTTGACCCGTTTAACGTGCATCCTGACAATGTTATTTAGTCCCCTGCATCCATAAATTTGTTGATTGCATATGAGCTTTGTTGATTGCCTTTTAAGCCTATAAACAATTTCACCTTACAGATAGCATTGCAAAAGTGTGGTTATTCAGATCTAAATAAAACAGAAACTCGTTAATAGCAAACAAAATCAGAAACCAAGTAAAAATGTGGTTCAGCAGAGCAAGAAAACAATATATAAATAAATAAATTCACATGGACTCCAGAGTACAAAGAAATGACCATATGAGTGCAGCTAAAAGAAACTCCTAAATGAAACAATAAATTATCTGTGATAAATATATCCATCCATCCAGGACAAAGAAATAAATTATGCATTATTGAAAATCATAACCAGGTAAGAATTTCAGCAGGTAATAATTTAAAGCACATCTTTAGGTAGATGAACTCCATTCAAAGTTCCTGTAACCCAACAGCAGAGATAAATATGACTATATTGCAGGGGCCATGTTGGTAATCGCCTGACATGTCAATTCACAGCATAGAGAAAATCCTCTGTCATACTAATACAAAAGGAAATTTACTTTAAAACGGGAAATCTAACAGTTTTTACCATAAAACATAAAAATTGCTTTAAAATGGCTAACCCTGAAGTTTCTAAAATTGTTTTAAAATTACTATCCCATACTGCAAAAAGCCAAAAGAATATAGCAATGTGCACCAAACTCCCAAGATGAAGCATAATAAGATTGCAATATTAAGGCTTAAGTTCTGGAATCTTTAACTCGTGTTTGTGTCTGCGTGGGTATGTATATGTATATATCTTACACAAAGGACAATAAATTCAATAACAAAGAGAGTGCTTTGAAGTTACTATTTTCTGGTGCATTATTAATAAACCCAGAGTTGAAAAGATGTATAACAAAAAAGCTCAAGTCAACATACATGGAAGAGTACATATATCTGTGATATACTTATTCTTCTTCCTTACTGTTCATTGCTTCAGTTGGTTACAGAATCACTCCATTCGGTATATGATTTCTATTTGTGTTTCTTTCTTTTTCTTCTCTTCTTTTTTCTCATCTTTTTTTTATGGCTAAAAGACGATGAATGGTTAGCATTTGTATACAGATGTTTCCAGTAGTACTGCAATAATATTTGCATAATACAAGATATGACTGGTCAAACAAGTTGACATTTACAAGCAAGTAATACCATAAATACAAAGCAACAAAAAAATATCTCAAGTGGGAGAGAATTATGACCTTAAACTCGGATCCGCAATACAAGGGGTAAAAAACCACCCTTGTGTGCAACTGTATCCAGAGTAAATCAACTGCAACAAACAATGGCTAATTTATAATTTCAAAGTTGGTAATCCAAAATATAACAATACAAGTTCATTAAGGCTTTAGTCAAGTAGGATGTGCACTAAAGTTATTATGCCAAAAATGCTTGACTGACATAAGAGTTACGCATGGCCCAATGGGAAACATGAAACTCAAGGTCATTATCTCTGCAATAGACATGCAAAAACCTAAAGCAACAAGGACATAAAACTCATCACCAGCACAAATGCTGATATCTGATGCTGGCTGTTTGGAATATTAGGTACAGTATGCCTGGAGGTGAAATTGCCACAAAATAAGCAGGTTTCGCTGTTCAAAATTCTCCATCACAACTCCTAGTAAATTAAAATATAATTCAAAGTTTAATGACGAAAGAAAAAAGAAATATTAAAAGAGATATGACTAGTGGCTTTAGGAAGTGATGCATGTGCATTTAAAAGTTTTGTATCAGGATGAAGTAAAACTAAAATAATAAATTAGTTTTAATTTTTTGGACATTAAATGAGTTTCTACCCTAAGATTTAGCAACTTCAGCATTTCAACAATGAACCAAAAGATCTCAAAATCTAGGCGGGACTTGGGCTTTTAGCTAAATGGAGGAATTGGTACATTTCTACAACATAATAGCTTTTCATTAAGAACTATACAATGAATAAGTCTGCACCCTCCTCTTCAGAATGATTTATACCTACTTCCCATTCTATCTTTCTGCCTCTGATGGGGGATTTTCCATGCTGTATATTTTTTTTCCGTGCGTGCTTTCCCTTTTATAATATAGATGTTTTTGATAGCACAAGGAATAAAAGCTCTACATGTATATGTACATCTAGAGCTGAGCAAAAAAAAGGGTAAAACCGAATAACCGAACCAAACCTAATTTTTTTAACAGAAATATTTCAGTTATTTTTTGTATTTCGGTTATACCTGTTTTAATATTCGGTTTCCAGGTTCGTTTGGTTCTTGATCTTTTGTAATTCAGTTAACCGAATAAGTTAAAAAAAAAATAAGCCTTAAGTTAAAACAACAGTACACTCTCTGCCTCTCAGACTCGCGTTTAGTCATTGTCGTGTTTGACCTCAAAACAGATACTTACATGATATAGATATAGAGAGAGAAAATATGAGATATACATATTATAGAGGAGAGAAGAAGGATTTTATTTTACAGTTATAGGTATAAATCAGTTTACCTCACTTTCTTCTTCTCCAATCTCATTAGGTTTCTCTGATTCTCTCTTTGATTTCATGAATTAGAATTTCAATTTCTCGAGAAATTTGGAAGCATTTGTCGGTGAGATTTGATTTGGTCGGAGAAAAATCAGATTTAGCGGTTAATTTAATTGACTGATTGTTTGTTTGTTGGATCAGTAAAATGAATGGAGAAATGAGAGGAGTTAACAACGCTTTAGAAACTATAAACGCAGCTGCAAATGCGATCGCATCAGCTGAGAATCGTTTGCCTCAATCTTCTTTGGTTCAGGTGAATCATTTTCATTCAATACCTATTTTAGTTAGACAAATCGGTTATTCGCTTACCGGTTATTCGGTTAGTTCACTATTCAGTTAGTTGTTCAGATATTAGATTTTTGATAATTTCGGTTTTCGGTTAAAACAGAATAGCTTATCTGGTTCGGTTATAACCGAATGATCAGCCCTGTGTACATCAATAAAAACCATCAACATATCAATAGATATATGTACTTGACATAAGAAAAGTTCAAACCTTATTTGATACAGGACCTTGTGCAAGGTAAGGTTTTTCATTGCGTAAATGATGGAATCCATAAGCAACTTGGGCATCCATTCCTGTATTTAAAAAATAAATAACCGAACTATGCAGAAAATAAAGGCAAAAAATCATCAGAAGCAAGCAATTATTGGGATGCAAAAATTAACAACAAAAACTTTGGAACTTCTAACAATACTAGTCTTCAATGTAAAAAGATATAACAATGAAATTACCAAAAACTTTACTTAAGAAAAAAGAATTATGACTACAAAATTTACCAAATCCCTACTTCCTACAGATACAATCTCCATCTCTTCTACACGATGACCAACCATTTTCTTTTCCAAAAGAGCATGGGGATTAAATTTAACCTAGATGATACGTAAATAAGTGAATTCCAAGAATTAGGAATTAGGTAGACATGCATAAATCCTTAAAAATTCAATGAATTGCAAGTCTAAATGTTCCACTTGACTTGTTGATTGTTAAGAAGTAAAATAAGAGAGCAAATTAAATTTGTAGACTTAAAGGCCCCTGTACTGATAATTGGTGAAAAAAAGATGCCGCGGACCAATTTATGCAAAAGTCAAATGGCATACCTATGCTAAAGTAGTTATAGAAGACTCCTTCATAGCAAGAAACTTTCTCAGGAAACTCTCCTTTAACTTCCATTCCCTGAATAATCCCCATCAAAAAACAAAAAATTATTACATCATGCAACATGTAGAATAGTTTTGTCTTTAATAAAAGATGAGAATGCATGTAAATATTACACTATAAGCAGTATATTCAAGAATTTTTTCTGATATATTCAACTTCCCCTATATGTTGTCAGCGCACCATCAGACAGGAAACATTACATAAATTTTCAAGATACAAAACTTAGAGCACCCTTGCTAAATTCAATGGACAGAATCACAAATAATGAAAGTTGTACGTCCATAACAGAAACAAAAATATTCTATCTGCTCTACCCATCTGAACCAAAGTCTGATTAGCAAAGCAAGATGTCCTTGCAAGTAACCTAAGTAAAAAAATTAACCAAAAAAAGGTACCTTCAAAGGGAAGAGTATAGTACACAATGAATGAACTTAAAAAGTTAATTAATAACTCACAGTGAAATTTTGAGGAAATGAAGGACTGAAAAGATCAAGTGAAACTTAATTGGTCACTAGCCTCTCCATCCCTCATTCTCTTTTTATTACAACACTGAAAACAAGCACTAAAAAAATTGACCAAATATAGAAGCGGATAACTCAAATCATAATCAAAAGCAGACAAGATTAGATCAAAAATGCCAAGAAAAAAAAATGGAATTGTGATCGTAGTTCTCCCTGATCCCAAAAGATAATGTGTTGTTCCCCTCCTATTTCAACCTTAAATTTTCCAACTGCAATCTTTTCAAGTTTCCAGATAAGCCCCTTCATTTTCTCACTCTCTTTTCTTTGTTGGTAGATAAAGATACAAACAGAATGTAGACAGACAGCCAAGTCTAGAAGAGCTTAAGCTATCATAGAATAATCTAGTAACTTTATGCATGAAGATATCAATTCGATCGTTGTGGTTGGTTCAACACATGGGCAACTAAACGTAATAAGAAAGGAAGAAAGGCACGTGTGGAGACTTGAAACTAACAAAATACAAGGACCTAACAATAGTACCTATGATCAACAGCCAATAGTTTGGAAGCTTTAAGTAAATAAAGAATGGGTCATATGATGTACATCCAGCTCTCTACAAAAGAAATGGAAATAACCTAGGTTACTACATTAATTAAGCAATTGTTGGAAAAAATAGGATACTGCTTATTAGCCAGTTTAGTTGCAGACAAATTTAATAAGAAATTAAGAGAAAGTTATTAGGCATGAGCAGGGAGAGCAACTGTGCGTCCATGAAATCTGCAAACTAAACAAGAAATACAAGATCGTATCTCTTATAAAGTCCACAAAAATATGAAGAATCAAGAAACATCCTAAATATCCAGAATGACAATATCACGATAACAGCAGCCTCAATGACAACAATTCTGAATTCAGCTTAATAAGTCTTCAGGGCTGACAACTCTACATCCTTAAGCATGCACATGATCATTTCCTACAAAACTCACCACAAAAAACTCTGAAGCACTAATGTTGATGCCTGTGTTTAATAGGCACAGATCCCCCATCAACCAAGCAACTCATAAATCAAGAAAGACATGACCCAAGTGATGTGAGCAGCAGAAAACTGAACCATAATATAGTGACAGAGAACATCTTTTGCAAAATCGAATCTTCACGAAGAATACTGACTAGTAAGCTAAACATGTAGCAAGTGACTACAACAAACCTGTGTTTAATAGGCACAGATCCCCCATCAACCAAGCAACTCATAAATCAAGAAAGACATGACCCAAGTGATGTGAGCAGCGGAAAACTGAACCATAATATAGTGACAGAGAACATCTTTTGCAAAATCGAATCTTCACGAAGAATACTGACTAGTAAGCTAAACATGTAGCAAGTGACTACAACAAACCTGATCAAGAGAAAACTCTTCCACCGGCTGCCGTTTCAAACAGTGGGGTGCATCCAACTCTTCCCCAGCTGGCATTGATATTCGAAGATTCCAACTGCACATAACAAAATGCTACTTCACAAAATTGTTGAACATCCTAATCAAAGATGGGCATTGATACAAACAACTTCAGTTTTCAAAGTAAGCACTACCAAACATACATTAATATGCTTAAAGTACACATTTTCAAGGGTCCATGAAAGATTTTGAAAAGGAGTGCTTGTGTTCCTGGAAAGCATGCCATAGATACCGTACTTTCACAAATAGGAGAGATAACCAATATTACTAAAACTTCTTGATCTGAACATAGAGACGTGATAAACAAATCTAAATGGCTCCACTTGGGAATCAAAAACATAGTGTAACAAGTATAAGAAATATGCTATAACAAAATCATAATCTCGCAGGTACAGGTTATATAAACGAATGTGTTTAAGGATTATTTACATTAATTTTATTTTGCTCAGGTCCATTCTAGCCAGTATCCTGTATTGTTACAAAAGTAACAGAATATTATGTTTTCTAATGTGCGGTACAGCTTTAAAGAAATTCCTACAAAGCTTTAGTTGGGTTGTGTTTTACATAAGTAGAGAAGGAATGAAGAATTATTGGCTTTGACAATAACATAGGGAAGAGAGGAGACGGGGAGGTTGGACGGCAGAGATAAGGCCAGTACGTACATGAAGACCCCCCAAAGTTCAAAATTTGAAGCAAGCACCATATTGCAGAAGTACAAAAGTATAAAAGTACAGCCTCGTGCCAAATTAGAAAATGGAAAGAACCAGCCTCACTATTAAAGAAATTAATGACGAGCAAATACACCGAATAACTCACCTGTCCAGACGGCAAATTTGACCATTGGTAGCCCTGTCAAGTGTTCTTTTCATGGCTGATTTCCAAATAAAAGGAAATGAACCGCCCTAGGAAAAAAGGTCAAGTAGCATCTCAACAAGGCTGGACAAGAACAGAAAACTGATAAAGTTAAAACATTAGACTTACCCAGCCAAAACTTCTGGACAAGTCATTTCCTGTACCAAGAGGAATAATTCCTGTTGGTGGAACTGGTTCTCGACCCTGTTTGTGAAGCTCTCCAAGACACCCCAGGACCCAACCTACTGTGCCATCGCCCCCAGCAACCTGTCAAGAAAACGTAGTACCATATAATTCCTACATAAAATATCCAAAGATGATCGATTTAAAACTTACATCAAATTGATCATAATCATCTCCCAAAAGGTAAAAAATTACTATTAGAACTGACACCATAAAAATTACATCAAGAAATTAAGTTGGCCAATGGCATACCACAACCCTCAGCCTTTCACGAGTCTCTTTGGCACAACTGTCCCCAAGGCCAGCAAACTTTTCCAGGCAACCCAATCCATACTGTACAAATTCGTGAGGCTTCACACTTGAAAGGTCGAAAACCTTGCACACAAGAAAAACTAAAATTTAGACCTACCAAAAGGGAAAGTAACATCTTGGGATCGAATCCCACTTGCAACAATTGTTATGGCAAAAATGCTAATGGAGTCACGGATCTTTGAAGGGCTGGACCGGGCTGAGGAGATTAGTCTAACTACAGTTGGGAAACTCCACATTATCCACACAAAAAAAGAGAAAGTAAATTTTGAAAACTGAAAAACAATTTTTATTTGAAGGACTATATGACAGCTAGCTGCAGATATCTGAATCATGCAACCATCACAAGAATATGTCAAGAAAACCCGTGTTTTAAAAATCACTAGATGAGTAGGCAGACCTTTGCAGCGGACAAGGCGACTAGCTCTTAAGGCTGCCTTTGGCATAGCATAGCCATTTTCCTAAATGGTATTAGTTATTTATCTTTCTACGATAACTTTGGTGACAAGATAATAATTACAAAAGACAGATATAAAATGATTTGACTTGTTATGATTGGTTATTATCATCAAACCCACTCATGTATGGTGGATCAATAATTAATTGCACTTTACCACATAATTTTGTAAACTAGTTATTGTAAGATTTTTTTGTTATCATAGCAATGTTCATCTTTCTATTGTATAATATTTATGAATACCAAACAAAACATATAGCAGATGTAAATATTCTAAATTTACACACAAAAAATGGCCAAAAAACAAACTTATAGACATAAAATTTCATTTCAAACATTGTAGAGTTTCAAAGCCTTCACTGAATTGATGCAGTAGAGGACTAACTTGTAGCCATTCAACTCAATTTCACTTCCATACTTGTAACTGAATATGGACTTGTCAAAAAAAATAATCAATGAAGACACTCCAGCTAGGCTAAATATGTATTGCTCTAATACTAGATGCCAACTATAGCAAACCCACATAAATTAAACAAATAACATGAAATACTGTGTGTTTCACAAAAAGAGTCGCAATTAGCTTTGATCTTAATCCTAGTAATTTGCAAAATTTTATAATTCAAATTATGATGTCAATTTATTTTATTTTTTTAAATAGCAATTTTGCACTTAGTAATACTTTTTAAGTGTTAGTATACAATATTAATTATTGCATAATTAAAATTAAATATATTCCCAACAATTTTGAATTTTAGATTTCGCAAATTGATTGGAAAAATGAAATATAAAATTAGACTCTTTTCACGAGGATACAATTAAATTTCAATCCTTCATTCCTAAAATTAAAAAAATAAAAAAAATCATAATAAAAAAAAAATCAGAGTTAATGTTCAGTTCCATACATATGTACGGATATATGTATAAATAGATAGATATGTACGCAGAGCAGGAGGAAATAAGGGGACCTGTTCTTCATTCATCAACTCCTGAAGCCTCCTTTTAAGCTTGGGGCCATGACGTCCGCCGCTCTTGGAATTGATAAACACCACCAGAGGAGAGTCGGCCAGTTCGACTGGGTCAGCACCGGTGGCACGTGCGGCGTCGTAATGAGGCTTACCGGCGTCAACGTTTTTGGACTGAATGGCGTCTCGGATGGCGAACCGGAGGTATTGCGGCATCGTGATCTTCCTCTTGAGTTGTTCCTTAGGGATTTGAACCCCAGCCAGGGTACAAGCCCTGATCGAATCGATCACCGACGACCGCACCGCCACTCTATTCGTTGTCGAGTCGTATGCCGGCGAATCCATTGTCTCTGTATCAGACACGTCAGTAATTCAGGAAGATGTCTGATACGTTCGGCTGGTCGTGAATACAATAAACGTAACTGTAAGCAGGCAATGGGGACTTGGGGGCGAATTTTGGAGTTTAAAATTCTGGCCTTTTAATAGTCAAACAGTTTATTTGCTCCAAATTCCTGCCGCCTTTATGGTGTTTTATTACGGAAAGGCCCTGCTGGCTGCCACTAATTTTCTTCCGCGGTGATTTTCTTAGAATGAATAAAAAATAATATATTAGATAATTATTTTAGAAAATAAATTATTTTAATATAATAATATTTTATTTTATTCTTTTGATTTTTATTTTATATAAGAAGTAATTAAATAAAATTTATTTCAATAAAATAAATATGTATAATAATTTTATAATTATATTACACCATTTATATTTATTAAAAATTAAAAAAAATAATTTAAAATAATTTAATTTTTTTATATTTTATTCTTTTAATTCAAATATAATATAAAATTTTAACCAGGGAATCGTTGTACAGGTGATATGACGACACAATTAATTAAGGGAACAAAAAAAATTGAAACATGCATAACAAGTTTACAAATATAATTAAAAGAGATTCGCTTTACTCCTATGGTTTGAAGATTTTTATCAATACATATATAAATGCATAACAAGACAAGAATCGAATCGTTTTGATAGATCTTAAGTCAACTTATAACTTAAAATATATTTATTTTTTTTTCGTCAATTAAACCTTTAAAAAAATTATTTTACTATAAAATATGCAATTAATGTATCCCGTAACATATTTAATGTATTATCTAATTTATATAATATATTAATATTGTAACATACATTGTATTATAATTTATATTTTTAGATTTACTAATAATATATTATAATTATAACTATTAGCATTTTTAATTAGTATAAAGTTATTTCATTCAACTTATTCAAATATATTATAAATAAGACTTTAACTACACAATAAATTACACGCAAAAAATTTATAAGGTAACTATAAAACAAAAATGATTGTCGAGACCAAGATACATGTATTATTTTTTCAATATATCAATTAATATCTCAAGGTATAAATATGTTTTTTCAAATGACAACATAAGTCATTTAAAAATTGTATATCGTGAATAGAACAATTAAAATATATATATTTTTCAATTATTTCATTTATTTGATTAGCATATACTCATTATGTGGATTAAAAGTGACATATTATAATATTTTAAAAAAAAATTAAAGAAGTTATTATTATTATTATTATTATTATTATAAATATTTGTTCAAATATATGTGGTTATTAAAGTTTGTCTATCGGGTTATCAAGTTTGTTGGTTTTAGATGTAAAAAGATTTTCCCAAATTGTTTGAGTTAAAGAATATTATTATGACAGCATTTATTTTATTTATAATTTATGAATATCATAATTAAGCTTCATATATCATAAATCCTAAGCTCAAAAGTTAACGGTACATTTTTTTTAAACCAATTAAAATAATTAGGTTAAAAACTAAAGAAAAAAATTGATGAAAGAAAAAAAAAATGATGATGATGATACACATTTTAAATGATACTTTTTTTATAAAAAAAATAGGGAGATATTTTTACTCTTTAATTGAAGTTCATTTGCGGAATCTTAAATTCAAAATCAATACAAATTTACTTGATTTTAGTATAAATTAACAACCATAACTATCATAAATTAACTGAAACTTGGTACTAATTATTTGTTGTTTTTAAACCTTATCAAATTCTTTTCAGTTTTGTAATTTATAATTTTGTAAATCAATTTGAATATATAAAACTATATGTTTAATTTTAAAACGAAAGGAATATATAGTTACTTTATATGTGTGTGTGTGTGTGTGTGTTTGCTTTTAACTAATGTTTGAGTTTTCTTTTTGTTGTTGTTTCTGTTATCTTTCAGAACTTTTATTGTATTTCCGTGGACTGTAGCTTTGGTTGATATAGTTTAAGCTTTGGTTTTAATTTCAAAAAAAATAAAATATAGTTATATAACTATATTGCATATAGCTGAAACCAATTGCACACAAAGCTGAGAAAGGAATATAAGTTTATAACAAAGTATCTTGCCCCAAATATTACTCTCATTTCTTGTGTATCAAGAATACGAGATTTCAAATCTTGATAATGATTAATTAGATAAGGTATGTTTTTAAATTATGTCTCAAACTAACAATAACAAAATATACACCAACTTGTAATTATTAGGATTAAATAGAACAGCATTTGGTAGTTGAGGACTGGTACTAGGACCCGATGTTTAGTGGTGTGATGAGAAGTTAGTTCCTCGGCAGCTAACAGGAGTAACTAGATTGTTAATTTATGCAAAGCACGGAATAATATTGATAATATAATTTAAAATTTTAATATATGTCATTTTATATTATAATTTGATTATAAATAATATATATGGATTGTAATAATACATTAAACATAAAATTAAAAAGTTGTATATATATTAATATTATTGTACATATTTTTTAATACATGTATGGACATCAATACCTTATATATAATAGGTCAATGTGCAATCCCAATTTGAGTCAATTTCGTTTTTATTGAGTTAATTTATCAAGTTTGGTCCAAATTCACGCTTCCTATTTGGATTCCTTTCTCATTGCTTCCTCTTCGGTTTTCTTTTCCTTAAATTGAATCAACTCTTCTGTGACACTCTCAAATTCGGACTCACACCACTCAAACTTGATTCATCAAGATACAAATAACAATTATTACAATACAATACAACGTACAATTATACAGTGCTCAATAATACACAATTAAATTTTCACTATTATCGGTAGACTATTTTATAATATGGTAAAAATTACTATAGCAACTATCTCGAACCATCACTATATTCTCTTTTTCTCCTTGCTAGTCTCGACTACACTCTTATTTTTTAAACAATTGAACAAAAAAGAAAATGTGAGCTCAATAAATAATATCATGACTAAGATAATGACAAATAAATTATTATTAGTCTTCAACAGTTAAGTTATTGATAGAATAATATAAACAACAAGTTTTAAATCAACAACTGCTGTTAAGTTCTTGAACAAAATTTAGATCAACAACTGCAGCAGAATAACAACCATTAGAAGAATCATGTAGATCATGATATCTATTATATTCTATTTTTCAGAAAAATCATCATTAATCTTTATCATCTAAAATACCACTGGTCATAATCATGTCAAATAACAGTTCTTCTTTGCCTTAAGCCAAAGAGAACATTTACCACGTGCCCTAAAAGACACATCATTGTTATATCGCATTTATCCTATCATATGTACACCGGCCATAGATATTCACAATAACTTAATTCTTGATGATTAGTACAAATAACATAAATATAAATAATGAACAGAAGAAATAGAATAATATGATAAACAATAAATATCAAAAGTTTATAATTTTTACTTTGTTTAGAGTCAAATAATGTCTAAATTATCAACATGATGTAGAGAAAAAGGTGATCAAGTCCAAGAATAATGTCCAAGATTCACAAGCAAAAAGTTCAATAATAGACAAAATATTTAACAGTCCGCAAGTTAACAGCTCAAGTAAATGTTCATAGGTCAAAAATTCAAAATCCAATAATTAACTATTCAAATATAACAATGAAAATTTAATAAAAATGTTAATTTCAAAAGATATTAGATGAAGCACAAACTATTAATCATTTTATAAATTTTATCAAATAATACTTACCCTATTAAATTTAAGAGGATGAAAGAAAATAATATTTCTTACTTTAACACATTACTGGATACTACTTTATATGGAGTTGATCAACCTATATATATATATATATATATATATATATATATATATATATATATATATACCACTTAATTAGTAATTACCACATATAAATTTCATAGTATATACTAACTTATATGAAATAATCAAAAGTAATTTGATAGTATAAATTTGTGTAGTATAGTGGAATATACTTCAAAATAGTTATTGGAGAAGTAAACAATATTTCAAAATAATATATTCCAAAAAAAGTTTTCAAAATAAGTATTCTGAAAGAATAGTCTTCTAAAGGAAGAGTTGTAAACAACATGTGACGTGTGTAAGTACTTATATAACTTTTATAGATAAAAAATTTACATGGATAATACTCGACTTTTACCGATCTTTACCAACACTTAAGATAGCCTTAACTCACTCAGAGAAACATTACATTAAGAATATTTAGAAAGTGGAAGGAAGGATAAGTAAAAAAGATATGCAAATTCCTTATGTTAAACCTCCTATTTATAGTCAAAATTAACCAAACTATTCCAAAAACACATTTTACATTTTTTAATCTACGTCATTCATTATTTTGTACACTTTAATCTACATCATCCAATAACTAATCACATGATTCACACATAATTACATGGTTCACACCATAATCTACTTAATTTACACCATATATTAGCAAATCACATGATTCACATAGTAATCTAACTTAATCTACATCATCCATTAACAAATCACATGATTCACACATTTTACTAACTTAATCTATATCATTCATTAGCAAATCACACGATACATACCTAAAACTATACCATCCATCATATGTTTCACATTTTTAAGTTTCACACTACACATTTAAAGATTATACTATCCATCTTTTATATTATTATATTATTGACTTAATATCATAATTATTTAAATATTCAGTATTATTCAAATAATGAGTCTGTCTAACTATTTAATACACATTACTACCGTGATAATTATTGGTCCAACGATACAAGATGATGTGCATTATGATGATTATTGACTCAATAATATAAAATGTTGTGCAATAACAACTATTGATTCAATAATGTAAAATACTATGTAATGACAATTATTGATGAAATATTGTGCAATGGTCACCTTATCAGTTAAATAATATAAAATATTATGCAATACCGCATGCTACTGTAGAATACTGTGCGCTACTATAAAATACCATGTGATACTATAAAATACCACGATATACTGCATGTTACTATTCTTTTATCACTCGGTATTCAACTAGTTAAAAATAATAGTACCGTTGACCATTTTTATTTAAAAAAGTTAATGCTATTATTTTCTATATCCGACAATATTTCACTGTGGAGTCCTCCAATGATTGGTTATTTCGGTGTCGTCGTACGGATTAAATATTTTTCGACAAATCGAATATTCCCCGACAGAACGAATATTCTTTTTTATTTTATAATTTACACATAACATTCTTAACTTTTAAATTTTATCTATATAACACCTTACTGTTTCAGAATAATATATGAAGAAAAATTAAATTTTATTCAATAAAAATTAGGGTCTTACATCTTCTTCTCTTCTCATTGTTCAATCACAAAGAAGAAAAAGCCTTTATCATTAGGTGTTGCCGAAAAACACACAAACCTTTCACCGATGGTATATATTGGTGGGGGCAGGGATTCATGTTGTTTATTAAAGGACCCACCTTCTTACACAATCGTTAAAATTGACGCCATTAATCTATCAAGTAGTGGTGCACCTCCTCCACACTATCAAAATCGACCTGGGCAGTGTCTTTTCTCTATCATAAAACCATATTGGAAGAACAGAGGCAGATAACTTCATTTTTCATTCTTTTTTCTTAATTAACTTAATGGGTGTTCAATTCCTATGAAAAATAGTGGAATTTCAGTTTGACATGGAATTGAAATTCGTAAAAAAATACCCATTAACCAATTAATACAGGAGGATCCCAGTTCGATGATGCTGAGTTATTGAATAATACGTTGATGGAACTAAAATACCTAGAACTAAAGGATCGATGCAAAGATGGCAAGTGATTGGATCACTTCAACGACTTTGGGATCAGATCTATGACTTCGGGAGTTCGAGGTCGGATCTCTTCGAGAGTTCCAGATCTTTTCGAGAGTTGTCTTAGTTCTAGATCTCTTTGGGAGTTGTCTTCGGGCATTCTTAATTTTAGATATGTTTCCATTCTTTTTATGGTAATGTACTATTTATTATTAAAAAATAGACTAGATTTTAGTAAATCTTTTCTATTATTAATTACATCGTGATTATAGGAATTTTGTTATTATTGGGAGTTTATTAGCATGATTAGAGGGAGTTTGTTACCATGATCATAGGGATTTTGTTACATTATGATAAGGAAATAATTTAGCTGTCTACCAAGCTTGATTTGTAGGCTAAATGAAAATAATTTTTGCTTTGATAATATTGAATTACGCACTAGAGAAATTTTTATGTATTTTTTGGGTAATTCTCTTACTTTCTTACATATAAATTTTTTGTTAAATTAGCCTGTAGAATATTCGTTATTCTGTTCGACGACACCAATTAGGCTAATAATGTTAATAACTTTGATTCAATTGTTTGCATCAGTAGGGCAATAATTACCTTTTGGATTTATAGAGAACCTAGTTTTAATAATTTTCCAATGATAGGCATGAAGTTTATTCTAATAAGGTGGATAAAGTTGAAATCATTCCCCCCCCCGCGGCTCCTTTAATTTATATTGTGCATGTATTCATATTAAGAATTAATAATAATTGGATATGTATTCCAATAACTACTACTAAATTTGAGACAAATAACACTAAGAAAAAAAATAAGTGAAAGATCATTTTTAAATTTATATATATTATATGTACTTTATCGCTTTCATCTGCTGTAAACGATATTTTTATATGAACAATTTTTATGTTATTCATTTTACTTAGCGACATAAATACTTTGATTAAATATTTATTTACAATATATATATAATTAGTAATAAACAAAGTTCGTGCATTACTCGAGTTATTACATTAGTTCTTAGAATATTATGACATTGGATACATAAAATTTAATATAATTATAAATATAATATATTAAGTCAAAAATAATTCTGAACTAATTCGTAATTAATTAAAATAACTCAATTAATTTGCTAATCGACTTGATTACATATTTCCTTGTCCCACTTTTCCGAGCAAAGGTGAGCGACATCATCAAAAAATGTTTGTAAGTTGGCACGCCATCGTCAACATCTCTCTCTCTCTTCCAAAACAACCACAGACATTCAACACCATTTATTCTGCGAGTTGCATTCACCTGCCAATATTTATTTTCCATCTTCCCTTTCAACATCAGGCAGATAGTTTAATTAATGAAGACCAGCAAGATCAATAAATGAAGGAGGGACCTTTCTGCCTTTCTAATGAGTTCTCTTTTTTTATTATTTGAATTTAATTAAGAGTACGTAATATTAGGGGTATCTCAACTAATATGACATTTAATAAGATAAAAAGTATTTTTTATATTTTTTAATTTGTTTTTTAAAGAGTAAAACTTGTTCTTTTTACTTGTTACTTGTAAATTTCAAGAAAATATTAATAACTTAATTTTTTATATTATTCCTATATTAAATACTAACTTGTTTTTTTTTCATCCTTTTAAACAAATTTTAGAGAGATAATATTGAGATTTTATAACTATTTTGGTCAATTAAGTAAAATATTAATTAAATTTTTGTATTTTTTTTTTAAAATGATAAATAAAAAAAGAACGGAGAAAGTATTTTATGACTTAACCTTAATTAATTAAATATGAGATATTCTCAACTTACATAACAATAACCCATCATTTAAGATAATATTTGAAACTAACACCACCCTTTGACTTGGTATCCTTTCAACATTTTTTTGGTCGATAATATCAAAATAATAGTTACGAGAACAATGGGTGTCATTGAATATAAAAGTAAAGTTAAAATAAACATAAAAATGCGTTAAATATATACATGTCCTAACAATAATCATAATAATAAAAAAAGTATGATCGCGGCGATTAGCTACTCCACTCATCTGTAACGATTTTGGGTCCCACACTTAGAACTTAAGTGTAGTCCAACCCACGCGTAACGAGAAGTTCAAACCTAAAATCGCAGATAATTATTCATTCTTACTAAAATGTTTATTGGGCTTTTAGAAAGACGTGCCTAGAGCGCGTAGCCGCGTAGGTAACAGGCTCTTATATCCATTGTGCCGAACAAACAGAATTGGCAGGCTCTAATTACTAATTCATCTTCTTACTGATTGACGGTGTTTACATCCGTGAAGTTGAAGTTTGAGATTCATAAAAATATGAAAATTAGGTTCACAAATTGTTCATTTTCTTTCTCAGCTCCAATTTGTTGGCATTCTCCTTTTCATAAAAGGGTTCTTTTAACATGTGTCCTAAGAGCACATGCTAAGCACACGGTTCAAGAGAATATTCTCTTGAACTGTGTGTATATTATCTTAATTTCTGTATTTACACCAAATTCAAGAGAATAAGCACACAGTTCAAGAGAATATTCTCTTGAATCGTGTGCTTAGCATGTACCTTAGGACACATGTTAAGTTTTCCCTTCATAAAATATGAAAATTAGGTTCACAAATTGTTCATTTCCTTTCTCAGCTCCAATTTGTTGGCATGATTCTCCCTTTCATTTCCTTTCTCCCCATGTAGCATGATAAAAAAATAAAAAATCCAAAGCTGAGTATCCTAACCAACTAGACTACAACGGAATTGACTTTAAAAACTCACATACTAATATTTATTAAACATAGTTAGTGCAAGTTTATAAAATTTTAGATAAACGTAATTCGACAATCTCAAATTTTGCAAATTCTTTATAAAGTACTATTAATTATACAATATTTGTTACTTTCAACATTTAAATGAATTCTATTAATTTTAAATTGTTAGATTTCATGAATTAATTTAATTATAAACGGTCAAAATTGGACTTTTTTTTGGGAACAAGTGAGTATAATAATAATTTTTTATAATATAATGTTATAAGAATAATATTTTCTTCTAAAATAAAATTGTATTTGAAACACTTAACAACATTTTTCTCAATAATTTTATCTTAACAATTAATTTAAACTCTTGAACTAGAATATAAAAATATTTTTTAAAAAACAAATTATAACTGAATGTAGCACTTCTTAATTTTAAAAAACAAAAAAGTTTACTAAAGAGTTATGATTTTTGTTAGTTTCGGTATTAGACTTAAAATTAAGAATAAGTATAAGCGCATAAAATTTAAATATTATATTCATCTTAATAATTATTATATTTGTTTTTAAAAATAATATTTGAGATTGAACTATTAATCTCAATTTTTTTATTTGTTTTAAAAATTAGACTTGAAACTATTAGTTTAAAGACAATAAAATAATTTGAAATGAGAAATTATTTAATGTCATGTCCAACATATATATTATAATCCCTATAATTTAAGATTAAAAATTTACAAATAAAATTAATCTTTACTTTTTTCTTAAAATGATTTGTGTGTCTCATTCTATCAATCTATACTCACACTACTAAAAATATAATTTCTTTGTTATTACTAATATTGGCCTAATAGTCCAAACAATAAGTTTTATTTAATTCTTTAAATAATTTTAAATAAAATAAACATAATATAAAATTATTTTAATTTATAATATGAATAATTTTATTTTAAATAAATATTTAATTAAAACTATTTAATTTTAACATTAATAATTTTTAAATTATAATTTATAAAAATATAATTTTGATATTATAATTCTTATAAATAAATAAAATTATAAAGTTTAAAGAATACCATGTCACTATGATTCCAGGCGGAACAAACACCGTGAGAGTACAACTACCAATACATACATTATTATTTTAATAGTACTTTGGTGATAAGAGATTAGTCGTAAGAGATGAATATAAAATAACGTGATTGATTTATTCATATATAATGCATCGTCAAATAATTACAATTTGTCATATTATTATATAAATTAATTTTTTTTCCCCTTTAGTTGGTATACGTACCTTCACTGCTTCACACACATGATATATAGTTGGATATAAATTAAAGCAAATATATCATAATATAATTAATAATATTAACCCCCGAAAAGTTTCTACCTCCGCTACGAATGTTGTTGACCTGAAGCTTAATTAAACCCCTGGATCAAGCGTATGCAAATGTATAAATAATTGAGAAAAAAATATTTAAAAATAACTTGTAAAATTAGTATTTTACACTATCTAATAATAATATGTCATGTAAAAAATTTAGGTGGAGATCAAAGAATTTAAAATAAATTACTTAATTACTATTTATAATGATAAAATTGTTTAATCAATCATATTAAATTTTAACTCTCTTGACCTTGTCCTAAATTTTTATACACCATATTATTATTAAATATTAAATTTTTTACATGACATTTTATTATTAAATAATATAAAATATTATTTTTGTGTGTCATTTTTATATAATTTATTTATATGTATAGGAGACATTATTTTTAGATTCGAACCGAAAAAAGATATTGGATGAATGGATTACAGGTCAAATCGTTGTTGAACCAGTAACGTCATAAATACATAAAAAATATAGTACTAATAATTAACAAAATTTTAAAATATTTAATTTTTTGTAAGCTAAAATATAGTAAAATTATGTTACAATATTACCAACATATTTAATTTTAAAAATAAAATATTTTTGTATAAAAAAATATTTAAAAATACTTAAAAATCCGTTCATTAGCTCAATTAACGGATTTTAAAAATTAAATCACCAGTTTGATTGATGATCAACCGATTCAATTTAAACTTTGATCAAAATCAACTTATTAGGTCAAATTAAATCAAAATATCAATTAATTTCAATCACTGATCCGATCCGAATTTAAAAATCATACTAACAGCCGTCGGTCCCTTTCGTATATATAATTTTATATAGTAGCACGTTGATCGCAAAAGTAAGTGTTCGTCTCCCTCCAGAGTCCCTGGCATTGAATCTGTACCTAATCTTATGACAATTGAATGCATTTATGGGATGTAGTTGAAAGTGGAATGCCCTCCAATTCAACTTTCAACAACATCCCATACATGATCATTTAGTCCATCATACTATATGATAATGTAGGTCGTTACATTTATTTTAACTAATAAATGTTCAATAATTATATTCTGCTCTACCCAGAAAAAAATCATTTTAACTTCAAAGTGAGTGCTAAGAATGAAATTCGGCACTCGTGCGTTTATACTCTGCATGCAATACTAAGTTACACTAGTTTATGTCACACATACTAATGTATATATAATTAAGAAAAAAATAAAATATTTAAATATAAGAGAGAAAATAAGGATAAAGAGTGAGGAAAAAAAATTGGTGATAAGTAGTGGGTGAAGTAGAATTGTTTTGAGTTTACGACTATGAAGAGATAATTTAACTAAAATATAATAATTTTTAAATGTTATCATAAAACAAACTAGCATAGGATGAAAGACCAAATTCCCTCTCCCGCTTTATGTATAGATAAATTATCCGTTTAAACTTATTTAAAACTTTATTATAAATCAAACTAAAATAGAGTAAGAGACCAAGTCTCCCTCCTGTTTTATAAATTAGATATACATATTCCCAAAGACTTAATAATTGAAAAATCATTGCATTCTATACTTCAGTTATAAAAAAGAAATTAAACTATTTTTTCCCACCACCAAAATCATTAAATATTTAAACAATTGTCAAAATATCCAAAATTCAACTATACGAGCAAACATGTACGTATAATATGATTTATTTTTTGGGCATTTTTGACAATTGCTCGAAAGTTTAGTGATTTTGGTGCAAAAAGCACAAATAGTTTGTATATATATTTTTTATAGCTAGACAAGAGTTTGGTCATTAAGCCTATCCAAAAGGAAATAAAAGAGGAGAACTGGAGAGTGGAGTGCAGAGCGGAGAAGAAAAGAGGAAAGTAAGCAGCCGCCGAAGTGCCGAGTACCCAGTCTTCCGACTCAGGGTTTGGGGGGCTAGGGCTTTGGGCTGTGGCCGTATTTGGGCTTGAAGGAAGTAAAGTAAGCTGTGCACTTATGGAGTGTGGCCTGTGGGTTAAAAGGCTTAAAGCCTTTAACTTGTTTTATTTTTTTATCCGGCCCCTTTTTTGTCAGGCCGGTCGAGCTAAATTAATCCAAGTTTTCATGACTTATAAAAATCGAGCTTAAAGCCTAATTTTTGGAGGGCGGACCGGACCACTTTTTGCTAGGTTTAACTATATATTACTTAAATTTATTAAAATATGAATTTATATCAAATCATACTATTAATTACATTAATAATATATTTGATATTTTTAAAACATAATAAATGTAAAATAAATTGAAATTTTATACTAAATTTATCACGAACTAATTGTCATAACTAAATTAAAACTTATTAGAGTTTAAGTTTTATAATTTTATTTAGATTAGAATTTCAAATAAATTGTGTCAATATAAACACTTATATATATTTTCATTATAAACTTAAAAAAAATTAAAATTATTATTTATTCATAATCATAACTAAATAAATATGTATTTTATTCAAATATTTAACTTAATAATTGATCGAAGCAACTTATAATATATAGTTCAATATTTATTATTTGAATAAATATTTAATAATTTAATAGCTACAATTATTTTCTCAAAATCCTAATTAATATTTATCTATTTAATAATATAATAAATCATTATCATACCTCCTGCGCTATGCATGTGATTGACGATCTTGCATAATTAAAAATACAAACTTGATTTCACAATTTTTTTGTTTAACTTTTTCTTTTTTATTGAAATTAATATAAGTACTATCTAAATTTGAAACAATTAAATACTTTCCAAATTTGTAAGGAATTAAAAAAAATAACATGTTAGAAAAAAAAAGTGTCTTTTGTTTTTATATCTTTAATAAAAAAATGATATTTTTAACAGAAATTTTATTTTTATATCTAAATTTTTTATTATAAACTTTTATATTATAATTTTATATAAGATAATATATTTTAACAAATTTAATGTAGGATTATTCTATTATTAAAATTTTATTACGATATTGAGAAATTTCTTAATATATCATGTGATTTAATTATATTAGTATTAGTCGTGAATTTTATTATTAAATTAATATTTTAAATAAATTAAATTTATTAAAATTTAAATTTTTATCAAATCACACTATTAATTATATTAATAATAAATTTAGATTTTAGTAATAACCGTAAATTAGTTAATTTTATTTTATAGTGAATTCATTAGTAACCAATTGTCATAACTAAATTAAATTTATTTAATTTTAAGTTTTATAATTCTATTTGAATTTTAATTTTGATGAATTCCTTCAATTTAAATAAAATAAAATAACTTATTTTCTCATAATTATAATTAAATAAATCTATGTTCTATTTAAAATATTTAACTTAATAATTGATCGAATAAACTTATAATATATAATTTATTAATTAGATAAATATTTAATAACTAATATTATCTTATTAAAATTTTAATTAAATATTTATTTTATATTTAATAAATTATTATTTATGCATCGTAATAAATTATTATTTTGTCCGTGGTTGATGAGCTTGTCTGTATTATGATAAGACATATCGGTCGTGTTTTGTACGAGTCGGTGAGCTTGTGGTGAACAGTAAGACCCAGAAAGCATTTTCCAGAAATCCTTGTAACTGGAAGTACATCCATCTTGCTGTTTTCCATAAATTCCCGTTCTCTTTCTTTCTCTCTCTAAAATAGAACAGACTGTGCCCTACTTCTCTCCACCACATGAACAATTTTATTTTACCTCGGTTGGCTTTATATGCGTATTAGCCGAGTCCTGTAAATGCTTATGAAAAAGTTGGTTTTTATTTTTATATTTTTTTACTTTCACCCGTTCTTCATCTGGGATATTTTTGGTCATTGACTGAGAAGGATGATACATTGTTTCCTTTACATCACCCCTACTTCTAGAGAGAGGAAGGTAAACTAGCTTTAATTATGTGAAGGAGAGAGTTTAATGTTTCCTTTTCGCGTTGAATTCTTATAAAGCTTTTGCGTGACAAACATCATAGATAAAGTCTATAGGAACCAAGTAAAGCTATATATATATATATATGCGCTACAGTTCTGTCTTGGATTTCCTCCTTTTTTGTGTCTTGTAAAGTGGGTTTTCTTTCAGTTTTACATTATTCGGTCGGTGTGGACTGTGGATCAGAGTGAAATTTCTTTGTTTTTTCCAATAACGTACGAATATTGTCCCTTTTTTTCTTTCTCCTGCCTTCACACTCTGAAAACACACTTCAAAGATTCTTGCGAGGTATTTCCGACATTTGTTGATTGTTTCTTTGCTTTATACGTTATCTATGTATTTATAAAGCAAAATTTGGAAAATTCAAGTGGTGGAATTCAGTTTCCAATTCCAATTCTAGGGTCTTAATTTTGAGTTTGGATAATAATATACGTATATGCAAAGATGAGAGCTGGACTGAGTACGATTCAACAAACCCTGATGCCGGAGGCGGCGACTGTACTGAACCACTCGATTTCTGAGGCGGGCAGGAGGAACCATGGCCAGACCACGCCGCTCCATGTGGCGGCCACCCTCTTGTCCTCCCCTTCTGGGTTCCTCCGGCAAGCCTGTATCCGTTCACACCCCAATTCATCGCACCCTCTACAGTGCAGAGCTCTTGAGCTCTGCTTCAGTGTGGCACTGGAGCGCCTCCCCACGGCGCAGAACACGTCGGCTGAACCCCCAATTTCCAATGCTCTGATGGCTACTCTAAAGAGGGCGCAAGCACATCAGCGGCGGGGATGTCCCGAGCAGCAGCAGCAGCCGTTGCTGGCGGTTAAAGTTGAGCTTGAGCAACTGATTATATCAATTCTTGATGACCCAAGTGTGAGTAGAGTTATGCGTGAAGCTAGCTTTTCAAGTCCGGCTGTTAAGGCCACAATTGAGCAGACATTGAATTCAACATCTGGGAATGCTAATCCTCCAACTGTTGATATTGAATTTCGTCCAAACCCAAGCCCAACACCGGTACCGATACCACCGATGCCTCAAAATTCATATTTGAATTCTCGGTCGCACTACCGGAATTTAGCTCAACCGGGAAATCAAAGAAATGAGGAAGTTAAAAAGGTTATTAATATTTTGCTGAGAAGTACGAAGAGGAATCCGGTTTTGGTTGGGGAATCAGAGCCTGAGGCCGTGATAAAGGAGGCACTGAGGAGAATTGAGAAGGGGGAATTGGGTGAAGGGCCACTTAAGAATGTTCAAGTGATCTCAGTAGAAAAGGAGCTTGCTTCTGAGAAAACCCAAATACCTGCGAAGCTTAAGGAATTGGGAGGACTTATTGAGCTTCGAATCAGGGATTCTAATGGTGGAGGGATTATTCTTGATTTGGGTGATCTGAAATGGTTTGTTGAACAGCCAGTGGGAATTGGAGTTCCTGGCTCTGGTGGAGTGGCCCAACAGGCTGTTTCGGAGATTGGAGGTGCAGCCGTGGCAGAGATGGCAAAGCTGTTGGCGAGGTTTGGAGAAAGTAACAGTGGCAGGATTTGGTTATTTGGAACTGCAACATGTGAGACTTATTTGAGGTGCCAAGTCTATCACCCATCTATGGAAAATGACTGGGATTTGCAAGCTGTGCTGATAGATTCGAGATCTTCTCTTTCGGGGATGTTTCCCAGGTATGTTTGGCAAATTTACTTTAATACTTCTGTGATAAAGCTTTGGACATCTGTCTTTACCTTTTAATGTTGAAGTGCTAATGTAATGATAAAGATTGAATCCTACATGACTATCTCGGATAGTATTTGTATTGTTTGTCTCTGATTCAAGGCAATTCTGATGTCCTGCTTTAGTTACATATTTGAATTTTTTTAATTACTAATCATTTTTAAGAATTCAAATTCTCATATCTTTATGGAACTCGAACCTTTTTGTTGGATTGTAGCTTATGTTTCTCATATAATTGCTTGATTCGGAGGTTTTGTGGACTTATCTACATCTGTTTCATACCGGTTGCAAAATATATTTGGATTAAGCTAGCTATAGCTACCGAGCCTTCTACAGAAAATGTTTCTTTGTTTTGCTACAAGATTGGACAATTTCTCTGTTCTCAAATTTGCAATGTTCTTCGTCTTGAGTTTCTTCTCTGTCTCCAAATTTGTTCTGTTCAGCTGTTTTTGTTAAGCTTTTTTTAAGCCCCATAACGAGGGCTTAAAAGTTAGCATAGTTTGAACAGCACTAGAAAACTACATATGATACGATTTGAAACTGGTTCATCCCATTCCTTTTGGTATTATTATCTAATTAAACATTGTTTGATATCTTAAATTTTAGGCTTGAGACGAATGGAATTCTTAGGAATTCAGTTGAATCTCTTAACCCACTAAAAAGCTTTTCAACCGCAACAAATGCTACACCGAGGCGTATCTCAGAGAACCTGGATCCTGTTCCAAAAGTGACATGCTGTCCTCAATGTTTAGAGAATTATGAGCAAGAGCTCGCAAAACTAGCTGCCATGGAGTTTCAGAAGTCATCATCTGAAAATAAAACTGAAGCAGCTCGGCCAGTCCTACCACAGTGGTTGCAAAATGCCAAAGTCATTGATAGCGACACCAAAACGCCAGACCAATCACAGGTACCATTAACTCTATTTAACTATTGGTTCGGTAGATCAAACCAAATTACGAGTATGTTAACTTCATGGTTGTTCTTTATGTGCTTTACAGGCTAAGGAGCAAGAATTATTATTCAAGCAGAAAAGGGAGGAGTTACAAAAAAAATGGAATGATATGTGCTTGCAACTTCATCCTAGTCATCATCACAGTCTTGGCCCTGAAAGATTCACCCCCGCAGCTCTTTCTATGACAGGCTTAGGCTTGTATAATCCAAAATTACTTGCTCGCCAACCTTTCCAGCCCAAGTTGCAACAAACCAGAAATCTCAGGGACACTTTACAATTGAACTCGCATCAAATCTCCAGCCAACTTTCCCGATCCAAGTTTCAAGAAACCAGAAATCTTGGGGAGTCTCTGCAATTGAATCCGAATCAAGTTGCTAGCCAACCTTCTGATCTTGCAAGTAGCCCTCCCCATAGCCCCGTTCGGACGGACCTCGTTCTTGGGCCCACTAAAGTTACTGAAAATAGCCCTCTGAAAATCAATGATGAGCTTGTTGTTAAAGACTTTTTGGGATGCATCTCATCTGAACCACAGGCCAAGTTCAATCAGTTGTTGAATGACAAATTTGCTGATGCATTAGATGCCGACTCATTTAAAAAGCTACTCAAGGGTCTAATGGAGAAAGCATGGTGGCAGCCAGAAGCAGCTTCTATTGTGGCAACTACTGTGACACGGTGCAAATTGGGCCTTGGAAAACAGTGGGGTGCCAGATCAAAGGGTACTACATGGCTATTATTCACTGGTCCAGATAGGGTTGGCAAGAAGAAGATGGCGTCAGTTCTTTCAGAGCATGTATGTGGGTCCAGTCTGGTGATGATATGTCTTGGATTACGACGAGATGATGAGGAATTCGATCTAGGTTTCCGTGGTAAAACAGCATTGGATCGGATTGCAGAGGCAGTTCGAAGAAACCCATTTTCTGTAATAATGCTTCAGGACATCGATGAAGCAGATATGATAGTTTGTGGTAGCATCAGACGGGCAATGGAGAGAGGTCGACTTACTGATTCTCATGGCCGCGAGATCAGTCTTGGGAATGTCATATTCATACTAACTGGAAATTGGTCAACGGGTAATATGCAAACCTCTGCTAATGGAGGTTTTCTTGATGAAAATAAGCTCGCGTCTGTTGCCAGCTGCGGTTGGCAGTTGAGGCTAACCATGGGTGAAAAGAGTGCTAAGCGGCGAGGTAATTGGCTCCATGACAGCATTGACAGACAGACAAGGGCTAGGAAAGAATTGGGTTCTGGTCTATGCTTGGATCTAAACCATGCTGCTGATACAGAAGATGATAGGACAGATGGGTCAAATAATTCTAGCGATCTAACCAATGATCAAGAAGATGAGCTTGGGGTCGATAATAGGGAATTCGCCATTACATCAGTTCCTTGTGAGTTGGTGAATTCAGTGGATGCGGCAATACTCTTTAAGCCCGCTAACTTTGAATTCATTCGTCGTGAGACTGAAAAGACGGTTGAAAAAACGTTATTCACAGTGCTTGATGAGAAGCATTCTGTAATAGTACAAGAAGAGGCTATCCAAAAGATTATTGGGGGATTATGGTTTGGTCGAACCAGTCTACAAGAGTGGGCGGAAAGAGTTTTGGTTCCGACTTTCCACCAGCTCAAGTCACACCTACCTTCCGCCTCACATTATTCATCGGAGGAAACAATGGTTTTAAGGCTAGAAGCGGATACAGTTTCTGATACAGGGAATAATGAAGATTGGCTTCCAAGAAAAATTACAGTCATGGTTGATGGAGTACGAGAGTGAGGGGAATCCTGCTGGTATTTCCTCATTTTGACCTGAACACACATGTAAATAGGGTCTGCTTAGCTGGGGAAGTCACACAGTTGGGGGTAAAGAATACCAGGTGAGAAGTTGATAGAATAACAGAATTAACGGTCTCACATTTTATTTTATTTTTCCTTAAATCAGAATATTTATTAATTTCTTATGTTTCTCCATGTCATAGTAGAGTTCCGTCATAATTCATAAAATTTGTTATGTTATTTATTACCCAGAGACGAATAAATGAGAAGAGAGGCATTCCTCTCTCTCTCTTGCCTTTTAATTTTTTTTTTTAATTTTTATGTTAGCTCGCTCTGATAAATTTCCAATTAATGACCCGCAATTGCAATTATTCATATTTTAACTATTAGAATTAGTCTTATTATAATGTACTACCTTTATTTTTTCAAAAATTATTAACTATTGAAAGATAATATAAGATATTTTTAAATTTAATTAATTAAAATTGACATTGATCATTAAAATTTATAAATAAATAAATTTTATAATTAATAGTATTTTAAAAATACTTTGTAATATTTATGTCAAATAATTTTTAATTTTAAAATATTTTAAATTGATTTTGAAAAAAAACAATAATAAATAACTAGTGATATTCAAAATTTGGAAATTAAGCAGGAAATTTGATAAAGTGCGTGTTTGGACCACAACCACAAGTAGAGAGAGAGAGCTAAATTGAGATTGGCCATTACATTATGGTGGTTACATGTGACCTTTTAATTTCTCTTACGGTACGATTATTAAATGTTACTCCATATTTGTCATAATAACAATATTTCTCCTCTGTCTATTTGGCTTAGGAGCCAAAAACAGGCAATCAAAACAATGTACTACTACGTATTTGGTGTTGCATATATATATATATATATAATTTTTATTTAATGCATGATGCATGTGTTCTCATTTACTAGAGTGCTATTGTACTACGCTAACTGTTGTCTCATCTAATTTGGCTTTCAATTTGTATCTCCTTAATTAATCTTATCCTTAACAGCTGCATCCTTTACAAAATCTTTAAGTATGTATGCATGCGAATTGTGAACAATTAATCACGAAAAATGATTATTTATTTTGACATGATAGTTTAGTAGTATCTCCTTTCTTGCTCAAGATGGACGTTCCTGCATGCAAATTCAAACTTGGTGTTCGAACTTCTTCCTTCTTAATTACTCCAATAGATTTGAAACTAAAAGCCGAACAAAAAAAAAAGGGCTTTTCGTAGCGTCATCATCTCCCGCTTTATTTGTTGATTTGATTCATAATCTATAATCTAATTGATGGAAACATAGACCATGCATTTTATTATTTTGTTTTTTTTTATTATATTTTATTTTATTTTATAAAATTTAATATTTTATTATCATAAAGTCAAAATCTTGATGATTAAGCAATATTTAATTAATATATACTCTAATTCATATAAGGACATATCCAAAAAGATTCTTACAAGAAAAAAGAAAGAGGTGGAACAATCTTAATGTGCAAGTCAAAGGAAAGAAAAATTTATCTAGAAGGTCTATTTAAATAAGCTGATTGCCACTACAAAATTGATTCCTACAAAAAATATAATTAAACCCCTGCTCCTAAATAGAATGATACCAAGAGAGATTTTATATGTTAGACTAGTTTTAGCTTAGAATTATGAGTAAAACTATAATACTTCTTGTAAAATTGTTGAAGAATCTTAATAAAATGGAGTTTTTATTTATTTACTTTTATTTGTACGTTAAATCTTCTACTTCTTCTTTAATTTTTAATTCTTGTTATTTAATTTCATGCAATTAATAGTAGTTATTTTATTTGTTATTAGGTCTTAGCTAATTTGTTAGATTTAGGATGATGACGAAGGTAGTAAATAATATTTCATGACTAATATTTTTAATCAATTCTATTATTTGTGCTTTAATGAATTAATAATTTTGCCTTTACGTTTTATTAGTGGAACATCTTCGTACTTAGTTCTTATGTGATTTTAAATTAATGAAGACGTTTTGATAAATTATTGTTAAGATATGTGTTTTTCATAATCTATACTTGCTCAAGAGATTTTGATGAGTTATAGTTAATCATTAAACTTACATAGTCTATACTTACTCAAGTTGATTATAAAATTACTAAATTAAAGGAAAGATAGATCAAAGGTAGTATAGTTAATTTAATTTTGAATTTTGATTCATTTATTTTTAAAATTATGCACACCAAATCAGTGACATAATTTGAGTTATAAGAATAAGAGATGGGATTAATGGTTATGATTATTATTTAGTGGAATCGAATTTCTAAATTATTTTCTCTTCTATTAGTAGTTACCTCTGTAACTAGTTTAATTAATTGCTTACTTTTGTTTAAATTTTAGTTAATTAAATCCTCTATCTTAATTTCTAGTTTGTCTGAATTTATCTCAAGATCATAAAAGATAATTAGTCTATGTAGGTTTAACATATACTTGTCAGTTTTCAATTTAACACCGGACAACATTTACAGTTACATAATATTTTCATATCACTAATCTAGTTTAGTAGTGGACTATATAATAATTTAATAACAACTATAACTAATGAAAGCAATGGTTAAGGGTATAAAAACAAAAGTTTAACTTATAAAATCCACTAAAAAGGTTCATCTTAGAATTTGACACTAGTACACTAAAATTAGAATATTAGTCAATATTACTATGGAAAATTAACTATTAATGTAAGCATGAAGAAAGATAATTAATTATTTATAGATAGATGTAAATTGTATCAGTCATTTTTTAGTAATTTTATATTTAAAAAAAATACTTTCAAAATATTTTGGGTGCTCATTTTTTGAAAGGACAAGTTATTATGGTAGTTTTGTTTGGGGCAGAAAAGGCGGAGAGAGAGAAAAGGAAAGAAAGAAAAAGTAAAGGCGGGGCAGGCCCGCATATTCCCCTCCTGTCCTTTTCTTTCCTTTTCCTCTCCAACCCCACAACACACCTTTACAACTACTTTGTACCAGCAGTAGTAGACTAGTTATCTTTCTCACGTCATTCACATCGGCCTTTTTGGAATGAAGACAAACCTATTAAACTAATCCCCCAACGACTCCTCTTACTCTTCTCTCTATGGGGCCTCCCTCCAACAACCTTCTTTCTTAATTCATAATTTCACGAGTGATTCTGGGGGGACCGGGGAATAGGGAAGGAGACCGGATTAACGATCGGTTGATTTTTTTTATTTTTGTTTTATATGAGTTTTAAAAAATAAATTTGATTTTTTAAAATTATTTTTTTTTATATAAAATATAGTAATTTATATGTGATTTGAATGCATATAAATAAAAAGTATTTATAAATTATACAATATTATTTATTTACATACATCTAAATTACACCTAAACTATTGTATTTTGTAAAAAATTTAGCTTTAAAAAATTAAATTAATTTTTTAAAAGTCATTTAAAAATATAAAAAAATAAATCAATCGTTAGACCGGTTCCGTTATCCCAACCCCAAGACTTTTTGTAATTTCACACCCTGCAAAAGTCTCTTTTTACTCTTTCCATTTTTTATACATGCATCCATATTCCAACACCTACAAAACATAAAACCAACCCATGCGTGTAGGCCCTCTCCTTCTACGTCATTCATCAAGAATAATATTAATAATAATTCAATATTATTCTAACTATTATAGCCCACCGCAACTCAAGTTAGATCAATTAGTAAAATTTTCCAATAAATAATTTTGATATTTCATAATTTCGAATCATTTGAGACCAAATAATAACTCATAAAGTTCTTAACACATGCGTGCAAGCCTCGCAAAATCAGAAAAATTATTAATTAATTTAGAATATCTATCACGTAATATTTTATATCATTTATGTACTGTCAATTCAATATTTAAAATAAATTATTTAATTTTAAATATTAAAATAACAGGTGATATAAAAATATTACGTGACAGGTATATAAGATGAATGAATAATTACACTATCAAAACCATGACTTTTGTGTGGCGTGGCGACCGAAAAGAATTAGGATCGGAGTGTGCGTACCCCCGCTACTTTGAAACAAAAAAGGCCATGTGAAAAAAGCTTGTCTTTTTGATTGGAGGTGATAAAAGTCCGTGGAGTAATGTAGGAGTACATCATAATCAATCATGCAGTGGAATTATTCTTTCCTTATTATTGAAGCAAGTAATACTCATATATTTGAGTCTTCATTTTATATCATCATAAATGATAATAAAACCATATATGGATGATGTGCAATCCAAGTCAAAATAATGACTTTTAATCAAAGAAAAGTTGATGCAACTTTTATTATTTTCTGTCAGCTCAGCTGATACGGACGGCCAAAAGAGGGGTGTAGGCCGGCCTGAATTAGTTTATATTATATAAAGATATGTTTAAAAGGAGAAGAAGAAAATGGGTAAGTCGTCAGGTGTATTGAGTTGGGTTGGCCAGCCCTTTCATTCTTCTAAAAGGTGATGAGGCTCTGTGGTATTAAATTAAGGAATTGATATTTTTATAATTAAAATTTAATACTTTTATAAATTTTTTTATATAAATATAAGATTTATTTATTATTTATATGAGAGAGATTTTATAAAATTATTATTTTTAGTTGTATAAATATCAATTCCCTTGAATTAAAGAATAGTCCATCCACAATAATAGTCGAGTGAGACTTTTTAATTTGTGAGACCTTAACAAATTTTATGACAACTGAATTTTTTTTAAGCGAAGGAGTCTTTTGTTATTGAATTTATTTATTTGTTTGAAAAAATTAGGTACTTATTTTATAAATTAAATTCTTATTTTAAATATTTTTTAAACTAGAGCTATCATATTCTCAAAATTATGGGTTCAATATTAAAACTTTATGAGGCAAAATGAGGTTTTCAAAACAATTTTAGGGACAATAACCCCCCCCCCCCCCCCCCCCCCCCCCCCCACCCAAAAATATGTACCTAGCTTTTTTAGCAATAATTTTTTTTTTTATTAATATTGTAATAAGATTATTAATCTAGCTACATATGTCCGGTTTATATGAAAATATTACATTTTTGTTTTAATTTCCTAAAATATATGCCGCACTCACCTAAAACCTAACTTCTTATCTTCTTCGTCCAGTTTGAATTGCGTTTTTGTTTTGGATTATATTTTAAACGGATGTAGCTAGTTAGCTGTCATTGTTAAAATTTTAAAAATAAAAAGGTGAAACACAAAGATTTCATTAATAAAAATTAAAAAAATATAATTCATAAAATATGAAAACTTGTGTCTTTAAATCATTTTTCTAATACCAATCACAATTTTATCCACACGCGTGTTTTTTAATTTAATATCATGGTTAATTTTTTTTAAAATAATTATTACATACTAATATAATAATGACATAAAAATTTAATATATATTTAAAAGTATAAATTTGAGAATCTTATTATTATTAAGTACAAAATGTATTTGCTTTCTTATATTTTGTACCATGTGAAAATAGAGAAATTATTGTCTGCTCTTTGAACAAATATACAGTTTACTCTTCCCTCTCATAATACTATGAGATCCACAAGTGGTGAATTCCGTGTGAATCCCAAAATATTATGAGAAATTAAAATAAATTATACATTTATTTTAAGAATAATCAATAATTTCTCGTAAAAATGAGCCACACTTAATAATACTTTATCGATAATCCTCAAAAGAAAAGGATTGACTTGAAATATTAACAAGTATATTAACTTTTTTGCCTTCAAAAAGTTGATGCTAATCACCCGTATCATTTCTTTTTTGAAATTGACTCATATTTATTTGGATTCAATTAATGATTATAATAATAGTAATTTATTAATAGTTTGATTTTGAGTCTTACTAATATATAGTTGGATCTTAAATTTTATTAATATATTGTGTTTGAGCCCATTTTATAATAATTAGAATTTTTTAGTTATTATAAAATATTACTTGGTGTGTGGATCATTGTAAAGCGTGTGAGATATCTAATAAATATATCAGACAATTAGAATTAGCCAAACTGATAAACCTGAATATATTGCGTGTTCTTATTTTTTTGTTTTTCTCCATTTTTCTGTGTGAGATTGCTATATTATTGATCTTAAATTCTAACAATTTTATCAAACTTTTCTTTTTAAAAGAAGAAAAAAAATAGAAAGTGAGATAATTTCTTTGGTACCCTATATTATAAAGAACAATCAAATTACAAAAAAAAAAAAAAATGCAGTTGAAAGACACAAAGCAATAGTGTATTAGACTACTTGTCTTCTTGTAGTTAGATCTTTAAATTTTTAGAATGCTCCAAATTTTATTTGAGTATCCAAATCGGTTCTAATAATTCCGATCTTTAAATATTTTGTTCAATAATATACTTCGATTCTACCATTTGAAATCGGTTCTAATAATTCCGGTCGATACCTCCATATAATATACTCCCACCCACTTCTTATTTTATTTGATATCCTTATAATATTTAATTGGAGATCAGTGTGCATGATCTCATCAATGAACTGATCCTTTAACTAAGATATAAACAAACTATAATTAAAAGGAATGTAAGGACTTTATGGGATCACATAGAACAACAAGCACATGACAAATGAACGATCATAACCCATCTTTTATCCTTGCTAACCTTTTTATAGATACGCAGGCTTTTGGAGTACCATGCTTACCTGTTCCCTCTCAGAAAACTACACTAGTTGTTGTTTTCAAAATAATTCAGGCATGTTTTCTCTTTCCTCCTATTTGCTATTATTAATTCTATTGGAAACAATTTGGGTAGGAACTGTGACGCCGCTCTAGCTTGGATTGGGCTTTCAGCGTGCAACCTACCCGTCTTTGGATAGGGGTATTTATTTATAGTCAGTATTAATTCAGAACAAAAGCCTCATTTGTTGGGGTTTTAATTTTGGTTTTTTCCTTGCTTTGCCAAATAGTTTGAAAATGAAAACTTATGGACCGGACTACGTGGGTCGGCATAATAGGGCCAGTTGGTAGTGCTGTGGGAAAGCCCACCAAAGTTACTAGTCCAGTTCTAACATTTGTTCTCCCTCGATTACAACTTCTAATGTGTTGGACATTTCTATTTTAGATTTTCAAAGCGGCCTTTTGCATTTACTATTTTAGCATGTAATTTTGTCCAGACGTATGTTTCACAGTTAAAATTTTGTTGTGGTTTTGGCAACTCCATTGTGAAGTACTCCATTTACCGTACAAATTTTAAAAACATATAAAAATATTTAAATATATAAATTTTTATATGATTTGATAATGTTAATTATCAACTTTATGATAATAAAAGTTCAATTAATCTTAGTCGTCAAAAAATATACTTATTTTACACTGTTATAATAATGATATTATAAACCTCAAATTGAATAAAAATTTAAGTCTACTCATTCTTTGGCATGTTCTTTCTATCTGTAAGGTTAAATTTTACTAAAAAACTTGAGATAAACTCATTTTATAAAATTAAGGTATATAACTTATATACTTTAGAGGATATCTCTTGCAAGCCTTTATCTTATTTTTTTGTAAAAATGGTACTCTTTGTTAATTTACAGAGAAATATTATTTTTAGATAAATTTTTTGGTGCCTTAGGAGCAAATGAATAGTATGCTCCCCCTCTCACATAACGGTGAAGTCCACAAGATATTGAATAATTTTTCCTATTTTAAACATGTTTTTTCATATTTCTGCATAGTTTCTCTCACGTGTTAGTGAGGCAGATCTCATTTTCATATGAGAGAAAATTGAAGTAGATCCCATCTTCATGTGAGAAAAAAATATGTGAAAATATCAAATACAGTTGTGAGAATATCAATTCTCTAATTTATATTCTTTTTGGCTCTCAATATATTTAATTCTGACTCTCTTGTTCAATTAACAAAATATTGTATCTGTAGAAGCAGCTGGCTTAAAAAGTAAGAACCAAAACTTAAAGAATAAAATCAATAGACAAGTATTTAAAAGGGCATCTCTGAGACTTCATAACGCTGACAAACAGTAGTAAGTTTTCCCATTTTTTTCCATGAAGATTCTGGTTTCTCAAAAATTCTCAATGTATAGTTTTGGTTATTTTCTAAATGAAGAAATAATTAGGGCCCTATCAAAGTAATTGGTTGGTGGGGAATATTAAAAACAGAAGCACTAGTAGCTTGGCGCAGTTACTTTAAATTCCATATCTAGAATACCAGCAGTTCAGCATAGATTCAACTTTCAAGTCCCAAAAAGCACCTTTCTGGTAACAAATGGGAATTTGCCTACCATTTCTTACCATGTAGTCAGGTCAGGTGTGTGAAGCTGGTAAAACAGTGCTTGCAGAAAACATCTTCTAGTTGGTTTGGACAAAACTTCCTAAGAAAAGCATCAAACAAACTACCGGCGAACTGACCAGGACCGTTGAACCGATTTGTCAATTACTTAAAGCACAAGTTACACCACCTTACTTCCCAAGCCTATCCATTTATCACATCAGCCATAACAGCTGAAGAGAAGGAACAAGCATAAAGATAATGCTGTCTGCAGGCTCTATGATGGATAGGAGGGACCAACACTTGGATTTAATAGAGACCATATAAACTCGGCTAAATAATCAACTAATTTGTTCTAAAATTCATCTGGAAAGAAAGAACCCACAGATAAGACATAAATGGATTATAAGAAGGCTGTTTCCTCATCTCCAACTCTCGATAAAACATATTTCAGCATCAGCAGGCTGTATTAGTAGGGGTATGGTATGGCAGATCAGAACAGTGGGAATAAATATATGCACCAACACGGAAGTATGGAACTCTAAGACAATCCAGAAAGACTTTAACTATGCATCTGAAATACGGTTTCACAGGTAAGCTTGTTCTGTTATACATATATTTATATGCTTAGTTGATGCAAATAACCTAATCATCTGGCTCAACAGAGAAATCAGGCTCCTCAGGTTTAGGTAATTTAGGCAACCCTACACCTTTAATCCTCTGAGCTCCTCTCCTTGTGTTTGCAGCAAATCTTGAAGCTAATATTGTCACTCCAAGGTTCATTTTTGCCTGAGAAGAATTTGAACTACCAAGACGTTGTTCCTGTTCATCCTCTTGTTCAGTCTCGCTGACATTTTGCTCTTTCAAATAAAATGATTCCATTGTAAGGAGATCTTTTGCAATCATCCTCCTCTTATACCGTCTCCAAGCAGCCTGTATGAAGCACGCGGCCCATGTTCTCCAATGGTGGGAGTAGAATCGAAAAGTATGCTGAAGCTTCTTGCTGTGGAGGCGTCTAAATTGATTGGCTACAAATTTGAGATCTTCAGCTCGCAATGCAAAAGCTTCCACTTCGACTAGTGCTCTCACTGTTCTAGTTGAAGAAGGCAAGTTGAGAGTTGATTTTGGAAGCAAAGCCCATGCTAGTAGCTCCTCCCCACAAAAATCCCCAGGTCTTAGTGTAATGGAATTGAAGAAACCAGTCCGTCCTCCGTTTGTTGTTGAACTCTCTAATCTCCCTCTAATGATGAAGAGCATCTCTGCCACAGGGTCTCCCTCACGAACAATATATGTATTCTCAGTGCTCAAAGAGGAGACCAAACGCTCGCATATAGCATCCAGTAACTGATCATCCATCTGTGAGAAGAGTGGGACCTGCCAAAAGCCCATAAAAGGATCGTCAATACCCTAGCAAAAAGTGAAGTGACTTGCCTATAATATTCTTAATTTAATTATTTGTCAATAAAATCTATTGTTAGATACTAATATGAAGAAGTTTCCTTGTAGACTTGTATTGTTCTTGTTCCTTACCTTATGTGTATGATACATGCATGAATTAATATTGTTCCAAGTCTAGGAAAGGATTTTCTAAACATAGCTAACGAATGATCAGATAAACATGCAGATTGGTGAAAATGGAGCTTAGAAGGCAAATCATGTATATTATCACTTGGCTAAATTTCCCTATAGGAAAAATCTCAACAAACCTTGAACTTCAGTTATTCTGGACCAAAATACAGCATGCATTAACAAAAAGATTAAACTCTTATCTCTAAAAAAACAAAAATACTAGGCAAAATCATACACGTCGAACAAGGTCCAAGCATAAGTGACATTGGATGTCCCGACGAAGATCAGCAGGTAAACCATGCAGTATAGCTTCTTCATCTACTCCTCGAGTTGCAAGCCACTTGTATTGAACAAAGCGCCTAACACGCTTTCTCAAATCTTCAGGCAGTTGCCGATGCTTCATCCACTCCTCAGTGTCTCGCTGCTTAAGTCTCCATTCCTCGAGCCTCACTGTTAAGGATTGCAAATACGTCTACATACAGAGAGACAGAAACCAATGAAAAAAATAAACAAAAGCATTCAGAAACAATATGAAAAAACATAGCAGGATAAGGGATAATTAAATAGAATCAGAAGCATGAGAAAACCCAATTATTGGCCTTCCACAAATTATTTGACTAGAATGCAAGTGAAACTGGAAGATAAGGACTCCATTAGAGAGATAGAATATTTGTTTATCAATTAAATCTGCATATATCTGTGCATAATAAGATTGAGGTCCATTGCACCTTCAGAGATTCAAATGCTGTAGTTAACTCCATACATAACAGTGTGAACGGGGAAAATGAAAAAGTTAGATGCATATGTAGCAAATTGATAATGATGTAACACACGGGGAGAGGGAGGAGGGAGAGAGAGAGGTTAAAAAATAACCTATTAACTCTTTTAAGTAAATTTTTATTAAAACAGGGCAAAGAAGATGAACCCAAAAACCCAAAACATACAAGAAATACATTAAACCCAAACCTAAACATCTGAATGTACCCAAGTACACCATTCCAAAAGAAAACATCGTACACCAAATTCTAGTAGGGATAATGTTTGAGCTTAGCACTAAAGATATTTTAGGACACACCTGAAGGTACAAGTCCTATTTAGTCATCTAGGAATAACATTGGCATCACCAGCTAAGCTTGTCTCATTAAGTCTCTTGGAGTTCATTTGTAATCTATATCGAAACAGATCATATAGGTTCTGGCCATGGTATTTCTTGGGAGTTGGAACTGAGATAATCAATGTAATAATATAGCATAAAGTAAGAATAAACAGTATTAATATTTAATCATAAATCCAGGTATTAGGAATTCCTAATTCATACAATAAGCAACAAGCAAAAGGAGAAGATGCCAAGAATATAGTCCATCAATTTAAGCAACGATTTCAATTATAAGAAAATGAATGCAGAATTCATACTAGACTATGAAATCTATTTTTTGGAGGAAATGAATGAATATAGTAGAGGAAATTATTGAGTAACCTTTTTATTGAAAAGAAAATTCTTAATATCAGCATCAAAGCGACAAGATAAATAGTATAGTTATTCAATGTACCTGCATATTCCCAATTAAATGTGCAAATAAAATGAGACCCAAAATGGCAATTAGTATGGCAAATGATGTCTCCCCAATAAATGTGCTTGTTGATAGGTTCTGACCATATGAACTGAGAACATAAGAAAGAATACCATCAGCATTAAAATATATTATCCCTCAGTCCCAATATATTAACAGCTAGTTTACAAACCATTTCCTTCATACTATAAATGAGGTATGTTATTTCATCAATTCTTCTACGTAGAAAAAAACTAGATAACAGATACCCAACTACTAGCATAGAAATTTTATGATTAATAATCAGAGCTTGATACTACTGCACACCAAGCCATGCCACCTGTACTACTAAAAGTGTGCATAAAAATATACAACTGAAAATCAAAATTCCAGCCTAAAATAACTGTTCAGCAAAAGATAGAACCATTTCAAACATTGAAGGGTTTTCCCCGAGTATATCCAAAATAGGATCCATCTTTGACCGAAGAAATTAGGGATTAGACTATTTGTATTAATTTAATACTATTTCGGACTATTTTATCCCATGATGGAGGATTAATAGTCCTTTAAATAGTCATATGGACTATTTTTTTATCATTTCTAAGGCTATTTATCAAGGATTATATAATTCCATGAAAAATGTGGAATTAATAGTCTATCTCATTTTAAGCTATTAAATGACTTTATAGGACTAATAATCCAACATTAAGAGACTAATAATCCTTCATCAAAGGATTAAATAATGCAAAGTAGTGTTAAATTAAGACAAATAATCCAATCCCAAACATATTTTTTTGCAAACAAACATAGTCTAAGAATATTAAATAATTAGTTCGTTATATACCACACTAAATCTAGACATTAGTTATTAATTCTCCAAAAGATTGTATCCCGCTTGTTCCATTTTTCTCAGAAACGAGTTCTTGGATGTATTCCCTTAATCACAACATATTTTTGCACATAAAAGGTTATATCTTTAGGCCCATCCCAACCAAGGTGGACTTCCATACTATTATGAACTGGTACAAGTTCATCATTCCAAGCTGATCATAATTCTTTTTTAATGATTTGCTTTAGTGACCAAATGCCTGTGGGTTATGCTGACAGAGAACTAGATCATGTATGTCCTCATACTGGTAATTTTGAAGTTGAGAAATTTTGTTAACACTAAACAGTTGTTGTCTCCCAATCAAAGGTATACCATTCCATATTTCAATCACCAAAAGAGATCACTAGCAAGTTATTAAGTTATCCGCACCCTGTGTTAGTAGGTTGTGGTTTTTGGCTTGAGAGGTAACTTTTGTACTGATTAAGCCTTTTTGTCTGCAGTGTGTACTTGGGCATCACACCTTTGGTGACTTTTCAATAAAACATACTTTACTAATTATCAGTAAAAGAAAAAATAGTTCATGGCACTTATCATACAGCACAAAGAGTTCCAACATACATTCATATAATATAACTAGCATATGAATACAGTGGTGTTAGGTGTAAGCAAACATTATTCAATGTATTATCGGTGACCTCACGTATCATATATGCACGACCAATTTCAATGTAACTGGATTTTATCATCATATATCATGCTATTAGATACTTCATACATGGTGCTTCATCCCCTAAACTAATAATAATAAATGCAAATTTCAGTCTAAAGATGCATCATGCACCTCATTAAAGCCTGTCCAAACTTGGACTTAATGTTAAAAATAAGTGGAGAACAACCGATAGCAACTGATAACATTGATAAGATTATAGTTTTTGCTATTCTATACAAATCATATATTTGGGAGAAAATATACCTTAAGTTCTGTAGGCCCCACCACAAACAATAAAAGTACTTTTCAAGGAAATTTGAGGAGACAACGTTTTTCTTGACAGCGTTTTCAAATATGCCATACTTGAAGTCAATATCATTGTCAGGATTACATTTTTTAAACACATTTGTACTACGTGCCCAAGTCTTGCGACCATCATGGTTGAAGGAAAAGCAATTCAAATACTCAGAGCAATTCCCAGAGCTGGTTTCATTTTTGCAAATTGATTTCCAGCATGAAGTATAACGGTCAAGTGATAACAAGTACCATGCTGCCCCTAAAACCTAAAAGAACAAAGTGGAACCATCACATCAGAACAAATTGTGGAACTCCAGGGAAGTAAACTAAAAAAACTAATTTTATAATATAAATATGTCACAAGTGTATAACACAAGGTCTAACTAATAATTGGCAAACATGATATCTACGAAGAGTAAAAGACAGAAGAAAATAGGGAAGAGCACAACTAATTCAAGGCTACCTACATGGCTAGCCAACATGTAGAGTAGTAGATTATATGCAGCCCCAGCCCAAGCAGTTTTTGTGACAACTCCATTTGCTTTGATAATTTGCGAACTTAATGGGAAAATCAGATAAAACCTCGGAATATATTGGAGCAGAACAATCAACGCAAGGGCATTGTTATTGTGATTAGCTCCTGGGCTTCTTGTTGCTGGTATAATGAACCAGATGACAATCTGCACATAATATAATCCTTTAGTAGTTTTGTATTAAACAAAAGTAGCAAGTTAATTGTGCTTGGTTTTCTTCTCCAAATGAACTGTAATTTCAAGAAAAAGAGGAGAAGACAGACAGAATAACAGTTTTTAAATGAATAGATGTACGCATGTCAGGCACCAAAAAACTTGGGTAAGGGCAAGGGATGTGTCCAACATGTACTATTTCTATTCATTCTAGCATCTTGCAGCATACCAAAAACTTATAGGCCACTTGCCCATTACAATTAATCAATGAATGCTAACTGATTCTTATTCTTCTTCTTCCTCGTCTTTAGTTTTTCACATTGTACTTCTTTTGTACTGACTCCTCTACTTCCTATTGAACATAACACTAAGTTGTAAGAATTTTTCTCGATGCGACATGTTCTGCCAAATGATCATTATAGCTTCCAAAAGATGAAATTACACAGAACAATGATATTTATAAAGGTGAATTGCATATACCCTTCCATATAAACTCTTATCTCCCGTTCTTGGTGTCACCCTATAGATCGACTTTCTCAAGATGTTTTAACTTTGTCGGATTTCCAATTTCAGTTGTCCTCACTACCCTTGAGTACAAAGCTACAAACAAATATGTGCAAGTGTGTCTATTAACTCCTCTCAACCCTCTTCATCCTTTCTACTAGGACCTCACAAATACTCAAAACCTTAGTAAGACTATGTATCTCCGAAGCATTGTCCATGAATCGTGCTTCTTTATTCAAATGTATGCTAAAGAGATCAAGATGAGACCTCAGTGGAGATCACCACACTGGACACTCTCCTAAGGTCACCGTAATGGCATAATGCATAAATACTTAGACAACTCCTTCCTACCCACTTTTCAAAACTCAATCAAAGTTATTATTATTTTAAAATGCACTCAAATCTTTCGTACTAGACGTTATTCTACTGGTAAAGGAGTAGAGTATATGAAACCCCTATATTACTAAAGTTGCTATTGCAACGTCCTATACTGCTATGACAAAAGGGATAGGAAATATAGTTCGAAATACAATATCTACTTGGAAACATCCCAATACAAGACACACATGCATACCAAAAAAGCAGGCACGCATTCTGAAGAAATCTACATACAAAAGATACAATTTTACACATTTGAACATTTTGGATGGTCAAAGACAATCACATGATATAACAAACCTATATGAAACATGTATATCTAAAATTGATACTCTAAGACAGGTACCTGAGGGAGAGGCAATGTTGCAATCAGATCTATAAAGAAGTCCGACCTTATATATCTTCTTGCAATCTTCTTCGGATCCATGACAAGCACCCCCCTCCCAAACACTCGAGAACTTGGAGCAACGTAAGCTGTTCGAAACTTAATTACTACGTGTAACATGTAGAACAAATCAGCAAGAGTACGAAAACAAGTCACAATAATCCGCAGATTAACATCTGTCTTCACACACCATGAATCCTTACTCCCACCAACACTAGGCAAGTAAAAATACAGTGGATCAACAAAAAGTGCCAGCAAGCACGAGACAATGAAAACCCGGTTCCACTTGAGCACAATCTCACTACCTGGATCAAGAATTCGCTTGCGCCACGGCTCATGGTCCTCTGGAAACACCTTAGACCTCCCAAACTTTAGATTGTCAGGGATTTTATATCTACCAGCTAACCCAGCATCAGTTTTCAGTAAGGAAGATGAAACCTTGTACCCGGAAGACGACTTATCTAGATATGAAGGGTCAGTTCTTCCCCATAAAACATCTTTCTTTAGCTTTGCATCAGAATAAAACCTACAGTTTTATTACACAACTTAATCAGCAGATAATTTAATTACTTACCATTAGCACATCAAAATTTTTGCATTATTAACTCAAAATTTAAAACTTCCCCATTTCTTTTCTTTAATATTCCTATTTTTTATCATCAACCAAGCAGAAATTAAATAAAAGAAGTAGGCAAGAAAAAGCAGTAAAAGGCGCTACATACCTCACAAGTTTGTCTTTCTTTAATTCCATGCCGGTGGTCAATCAAAACTGATACTTCCCCTTCCCCTTTCTCTTTCTCGCTCTCAATTGGGGAAGATGAAAGATTGAAAGCGATAGTATGTTTAACCATAAAAAATAAAAATAAAAAACCTAATAAGAACAACTAGAAAGAGAAATTCTTTGGACAGATATGGACGATTGACAAAATCGAACAAAGAGTTGGGGAGTTTTTGTTGGGCTTATAGATTTGAAAATAACGGAGGATTGAGCCCTCAGGACTAGTATAACTGTATAAGTTTATTTTAGTCTTGACGTTAGAATGTCGGAAAATAAATAATACTCCGAATACTACCGTAAGAGAGACGAAAATGGGTCAATTATGTTGACTATAAGGAAAGATCAGCCAATTAAAATACAATGCTTTTCTAAATTTCTGAACAGCACCATCCAACACCGACCGGGTCCAGTGGAATTATGTGAAAGCAATGAATGGCCTCATGGCTGCTGGTTAGAGCTAAGAATGAACTATTAAAACAAATAGTACTTCATAAATTTAAGGATAAACCAAGACAAATAGTATTTTTAACCATTCTTGTGAAAACATAGATAGTACAATATGTATTATTCAAATCTAATTTTGTAATTTTCATGTTAAATAATAAATTTACATTTTATCTTTTAACTTTTAACTTTATAACAGTGTAAATATAAATATTAATTTCTTGTGACTAGTATTTTATTGTCTTAACTAAAAATTAAAGGGATAATTATAGCGTGATGGTTTCAAAGTATTTTCAACCCCTTTGAGCATAAAATTTTATTTTGACAAGAAAATTACAGCATAAACACCACATATTTTCAAATGTATTCTAAATCATAACATTTATTGTTTCTTCATTTTTAATGATTTTTTATAATTTTAAGTTTTAAAATATTTTAAATTAACTTTTAAAAGTAAAATAAATAAATAATAATTTCATGGGTATCCCATCTATATCATATATTCTAAGAAAAAGATAAGGATTTTGTCCCCAAGGCTGATTTTATCTTGAAAATTAAGCAAACAAATCTTTCCCTTAAAATGAGATCCTAGTCATGATCATACTCAAAATCCTTGTATTCCAATTTCCACATATTTTGCTTCGATGGATGCCTTAGAACATGCTATTATATAATAATTTTTTTGCATGCTCGTCTTCCGAGAGATTATTGGATTGTGTTTATGCTCAAAGATTTTTAAAGTTATAAGCTGTTTCCAAACGATTATACGCATATATATGTGTGTGTGTGTATATATATATATACTGTTATGTGCTCGCTCGGGTAACAGTAATAGGAATGGTGGGTTAGTAATCAAGCAAATTTCATTATCTTCTACTAAGATAATTAAGAAATATGCGTAAAGTGAGACCCAATTGAATTGACTTGTTTTCTAATTTCTGTCGACTTTGAGTTTATTAGACACAAAATAATTACAAGATAAAACATTAATTACCTATATTTACAAGAATGATTGGCCAAAAATGAGTCGAGAATTAAGTCGGACTTTTAGAGATACAAATATTACAGTAGTTGTTTTTCTAGTAAAAACATAATCACTTGCATGTAATCAATCTTATCTTGATGGTATTGTATAAATTAAAAGGGAAATATTGAAACTTTATGTTAATAATTAGGATACAGCTGTGGCAACAATTGCAATAGTCTTTGCTACCCTTTTTCACATGATGTCTGACCTAATAATTCGTATGGATTTTTATTTTTTGAAAGGTCATACGGAGGAGGAGGAGGAGGTATACTTTCTTTCGTCTAAATATTGGAAAACCAACAAGATTAAAAGGGAATGGAGCTTTGAATAGGGGGAGGGAAACTAACTTCCAAACATAAGCAAGCAACAAGCATGAAATATGTACAGTTCAAAGAAAACAATTGATAGATCAGACACCATTATCATTAATGTTTTTTCCCCCTCATCTATCTACCACTATCTCTCCTTTCTATATATAAGAATATAATAAATCCATGCGCGTTGACAGAGTCTTTGCAAGCCAAACAGACAGACAGACAGAAAGAAGACCATTTGGAAAGAAAGAAAGAAAGAAGCTACTGTTAATTTCTTTACGTGTGTTTCTCATTTTCCTCCACTTGAAAAAACAAGCCAAGCCAGGAGTACTAATTTTTCAACAGAGAGTAAGGCTGTTTTTTTACTTCTTCTAAAGGATTCAGCGGGGAACATGTTTAGTCAAGTCCGAATAAAAAGTCTTACGTCCTCCGAGTCAAATTTCACATGCTTATTTTGTACTCCTCGGTTTCATAAAAGCGATCCTTTTAAAAACTATGTAAATAATAATAATAATAATTATTATTATTATTATAAATATTCGCTCAAAATATTAGGAAATCAATTTGGATGATAGAATAAACAAAATTTTCACTAAAAATTAGGAGTAAGTATTTATTTGGCCTCTAGCGGCAAGGAATAATATATTCATTTGGCCTACTAAAAATCATTAATATCCAACTCAGACAGTTTTTAGCCGCAAGGGTACGGTGGGTATAATTGCCATTTTAAAAAAATGTTACTACCATTTAGCTCTAGCAGCAGAAAATATATCTATTACAATGTCAGATTTTAAATATTACGATAAACGAACTAAAATGTGATTACTGTAATAGTAGTTTCATTGTTATAGATGTGTTGCCGAGAGAGAGAGAGAGAGAGAGAGAGAGAGAGAGAGGATTAGAGAAACATATAAATCAAATCTGTATCCTTTTTCCTCACATTTCGGATGTTAAGATTTCAGGACATATTAATCTTATAACATGCAAGGGAGTAAGAATATATATTATCTTATTTATCATCGAAAAGTTTAAGCAAGCAGTAGTCGAGGGAGCCCCTACGCAACGACACATTTAGCTGATTGCATCTAGAATAAAGATTCAAAGAGAATTACTAGCATATTTTATACGATCATTAATATCCACACATTAATAAATACACAAGTTTCACGCCAGCTATGTTGGCTAATCACTGTCAAGGGGTGGAAGCACAATCTTAAACATGCAACACTAAATTGTTGAAGCTCGGATGCAAGCATATATAATGATTTTAGTACAATTTGTGCTGATACTTGCCTGGGATTAGATTGCCTTTCCAAATCAATAAACACAAAATCTGTGCTCCCAGGGAATCCTATCTCCTCTTCCATGTTGATTTAGTATTTATTTGAAGAATTAAAAGGAGTAAATATATCTGATGTCTGAAAAAACCGCAAGACTTCCAAGCGCATAGGGAAATTCTCAGTTGAAATAATCAATATTTAATCTGGCTGTTTACTAAGCTAGTTTAGAACTAACCCATCTGATTCATTGCTTAACAAAACCTCATAAAACTGGCTGCATGGCGTCTCAAATTTGTCTAGTATTTGGTATAATAATTAAAAGGGAAATCATGGAGGAGGCACAGATTTTCACTTTTCTTATTATCTCAAGTTCACGAAGTTGCTGGGTGGGAGAAAACCTTACATACACTGTTAGGCAGAGTTGCCTTGCCAAGGTTATGTAAGTTCAAAAGTTTAGATAACAAAAAACAACAGGAAACAGTCGTATATCACTGAGGTTTACTCAGTCATGTTGCTGAAAACCAAAAATTAGATTCAAGGCATATGACAGACTTCCATTCACAAGGGAAAAAAATTAGAACTAACGAAATTAAATTTCTTAGAAGGTTTGTAGTTCATCATCAAATGGGAATTGTAAAGACCTTCTATCAACTAATTTGGAAAATTTTCTATTGGGTTTAAGATGACTGTAAACAAAGTATGTTTGTACAAAGCTGTGTATCACACACTCTTAACTTTAAGATTAATCCCTGCCCCTTCATCAATCAAAGACTGAACAGACTGAAGCTCACTGCTCTAATCTTGATTGCTTGCACAAAGAACGGCAGAGACCTGAATTGCGACACAATAGCTGTAATGCTCATTAACTTGGATTAATTTCTGCCCCTTCAAACACTGACCAGACTGAAGCCCACTGTTATAATCTTGATTGCTGTCACATAGAATGACAGATACTTGAATTGCGTCGAATTATATGGCTCATACATGTAGCAACAATTCACAGAGACCCTTCAAATGAGAGATGAAAATGCGGAGACTTTGGAAGCTGTACTGTTGCAGCCGAAAGCCCTTGAAGCATCTTGATAACATCAACTGTATCATCTAGATAGTACTTTGCCATACTTGGTTTCCGACCTACAGTGCAGGCAAATACTTCTGCTATGGCAGGCAAAGATGGGTTCGCAATAGAGCTTGCAATACTCTCAAACATGTCTTCGTCTGAGCAGTCATCACCTATGCACAACACAAAATCAGGCGGCTTCCCCACACTATGCATGGTTGCAATAAGACTCTCCACAACTACACCCTTGCTTACACCCTGCAATATGCCAAAAGTTTAGAATCCAATCCTAACATAGAGAGATGACATTTAAGAATGAATTGGTGTCTGGCGACGATTTTAATGATTATTTGACGTAAGTTTAGGTCATAGCATGTCAAGAGTGATAGTCACTCCTTTCATCTGGTGAAAAGCTACCAGATACTATATATACCCCATATAAATAAACAAGTCAGGACATCCTATTATTTGAGACATGTCCCAGAAACCAAGTATTCTTAGCAATCCGAGGAAATCAATGCATACTTGGAAGACTTGTTCATCATATATTGAGTTACTAAATAGGAAAAATTGAGCTGATTGTTATCATACCTGTGGTTTCACTTCAACAATGTGTTGGCCTCTTTTAACAACTACAGGCTCATTGGCAAGCACATTCTCAAGATGATCATGTAGCTCTTTTGCCTGCCCTGAACCGAAATCAGGGTCAGCTTCTTGATGGTGCCACACCAGAGCACTTTCCTTCTGCTCTATGAATGAGCCGTCGGTGGCCTCGGTATAATGCTCCATTACAGGTAGTGCCATCTTTTTCCACTCAAAATCCACTGCTGACATGCTGGACTCCCATTGGGAATCCTCAGTCCACCTAACAACAGCAGACACAATAATAATGAAGAATATAAAGATGAATGCTACAGAGTCGAACAAAGAGCAAAATGCAGTGTTTTTTTTTTTAAAACCTTCCAATAACAAAAACTGAAATATTACCTAGTAAAGTAACCATGTTCTGCAGATAGACCAAGTTTTCCACAAGGAGAAAACCACTTGCTTAGAGATTCCTTTCCTCTGCCACTCACAATAAACACGACATTCTTTGGATCACTGCATAAAACATTTAGTAGGGAGATAACGTCACTGCTAGGAGTTTTGTCCACTGAGCCCTGTGGCATCATGGTACCATCATAATCCAACAGAATAAGCCGGCTATTGGTCTTATTATAAGCTGATACAATGTGTTCCACGGAAAGTCTCCTGAAATTAGGGCCCAAAGCAACTACTCTGAAACCCAAGCCAAACCCAATTCCCCAGCACCTCTTGATGTAATGCTCTCTACAAGCTCTTTCCAGGTCCTGATCAAAACTTCTAGCCCAATAAGCAACATCATGAGAACTCACATACTTGTAATGCTTGTCATGGCGCATTTGTTTCTCAGGTTCTGGCAACGTGATAGCCAAATTCATTGCCTCACAGATACTATCGATGTTCCAAGGATTAACCCGGATTGCCCCGCTGAGGGATGGAGAGCAACCAATGAATTCCGAGACAACTATCACACTCTTCCTTGAAATTTCTTCCCCGTCAAGTCCCATTGCCTTGTCTATTTCTGGGCTACCTTGCCTGGACACAGTGTAAATGTAGGGAACCAAATTCATCCCATCCCTCACAGCAGTCACCACACAACACTCAGATATAGCATAGTATGCAACCTTGTCTTGAGTTGAAACAGGACCATTGACAAACACAATCGGTTCAAAATCCGAATCACCGTACTTCTGATTTATCTCACCTGCAACTTTATTGGTCTCATTTTGAACTTGTTGAATATCCTGACCCTGGCTTCTCGCCGGGTTCACAATCTGTACCAAAACCACCCTTCCCCTCAATTCAGGATGCTCTTCCAAAAGCTGCCCCATTGCTAAAAACTTCAAACTAATACCCTTAAACATATCCATATCGTCAACACCCAACATTACAATTTTCCCTTCATACTTCTCCTTCAATTCTCGAACCTTCAACCCAGTTTCAGACATTGACTTAACCGATTCAATTTGATCCATATGAATGCCTACAGGAAGAATCTTGATACTAACAGTTCTACCGTAATATTCAAGTCCAATGTAACCCCTTTTGGATTGGTAATCCAAACCCAGCAATCTACTACAACATGACAAGAAATGCCTTGCATAATCAAATGTATGGAATCCAACAAGATCACAATTCAATAAAGCCCGAAGAATCTCGTCTCGAACGGGCAATGTTCGATATATTTCCGACGAGGGAAATGGACTATGCAAGAAAAAACCAAGTCTAACTCTATGAAATCTTTTTCTCAAGAAAGTTGGCAATAACATGAGGTGATAATCATGAACCCAAACATAATCTTCATCTGGGTTAAACACCTCCATTACTTTATCGGCGAAAATCTTATTCGCCGATACATAAGCCTGCCACATAGTCCGGTCAAACCGGATTCCGTGATGTGAAGTCATAGGCAACATGTAATGAAACAGAGGCCACAAATAGTGCTTACAAAACCCATGATAGAATTTGTTCTGTATATCTAATGAAAGAAAAGTAGGTACACAACGAAACTTATCTAGCAACAATTGAGCCACTTCTTCTTGCTCCCCGGCGTCGATCTCCACCATTAATGATCCAACAAAAATGACTTCAACGTCTGAGGTGAACCCATCTTTGAGCTGCAAAACCAGAGCATCTTTATCCCAATCAAAGCACCATTTCTGGGTTTCCGTGTCGCGGCGAGCTACAACCGGCAACTGGTTGGCCACAATGATTCTGCGTTCTTGACTGACCGATGAAACGACGTCGGACTGATCATTAGTCATTTCGCCGTTGTTGGAGTAATTTTCACCATATGCTCCTCCCTCAAGCTCAGATATGATTCCAGGCACAGTCATCACTCTTGGCATTCGAGTCCGATCGACTGTCGAATAATCATCCAGGTTTAAAAGATTGAAACAAGATCTTGACAACATATCGAGAAGAAAAAAACCAGAAAAGATGAAATTGTTTGGGTGGTTTTATGAGGAAAAAAGCCAAAGCAAAGGAAGGAAAATGAACCCAAAAAAATACAAAAGTTGTCGTAATAATGAAGATGATTGTATTATTATCGATGGGTATTACAAACCAAAACCATAAACTTCCCCCTCATGGAAATGAGAATACAAGAAGAGTTATAGCAGTGAAATTTCATTACATGGAAGCTCTGTCCGTCATTTTTTTGATACAAAGGAAGGAAGGAAGTAGCGAAGGTGGTGGGTATTGGATAAGAAAGAAGAGACCGACTTATGGGTCTACGTAATGGGTGTTATTTTAGACGGTCGAGATCGACTCTTAAGACACCATGATCATCAGTATCATCATCTAAGGAAATCTCACCTTTTTTTCCTTTCTATTCCGTCTACTGCCTCTAACTTTAACCGACCCACATCTCTTTCTCTCTCCTCTTTTTCACTCTCACATAATTTAAGTGCACGTGAACTATGACCAAACCAACTACAGCTATTTACGGGACGGAAAAGTTTAATCAAGTAGTACTAGGTTTGAGCGTGTGTCACCGGCTATAGCCGGTACAGGTTCTTTAACACGAATGCGAAATTACCAAAGTGGCTAATCATATCCGTAACGGCTCTTTCCTTTAAAAGAACGAAACCGTGAAAAATCGATAATTTAACTCCGCGTTATGAAAGGGTAAGTATGGAAAGAAAATAGACAGCCGACAGGTGGCACGAGTTATCTTTACCGCTGGTAGAACCCGACTCGGTCTAGATAATCTAATCAGATAACAGCTGGAGCGAGTAGAGAGAGATAAGAGCCTACAACGCTCATCTGTGTGACATTTTGCTTTTTTCTTTCTCTCTCTATACGTACATATCTGTATCTATAAATTATATATACACACTTGGGAAAAGTGGCGGAGATGAAATAATGCTTTATTTAGTCTTAATTGGTATAGATAGAAAGAATAGTCGGTTGAATAACTTATTAAAAAAATTCATTGAATGTGGATCACGTACATGCTGTAAATAATATTCAATAATTTTCTTCTTATCGGATCTGACATCCGTTATCTTTGACTTTTAATTTGAATAAGTGTATAAAAAATAAATATTATATTTATTTTAATTATTAAAAAATAAAATATGATACGAAATATAATATTAAAATTTATGTCCTGTTTTATAATTAAAATAAATATAATATTTAATTTTATATTTAAATTTAAATTTTATTTACTTAGACTTTTTCTGTAACTTTTCATATGTTAAAGCTAATAAGAAAGATAATTGGGCGACCTAAATTTAATTTACAAATTCAAGAAAAACCTTTCCTTTTAAAAGTTAGTCCCTGTCTACTTACAAAAAAAAAGTCCGACGACATATCAGCAAAAAATTGACAATAATAGTACTATCTTAACTTAATTTCTTTTATATTCATAATCTTAAATTTATTATGATTAATATGGCTATTGAAATAAATTAAATTCTTCACTTGTAAAATAATAAATATTTCCCCTAATCTATATATATATATATATATATATTTATGTATATCCGGAAAAACCAATTTATTGTATTATCTTATAAGTTGCAAAAACAGATATGTATGTATGTATGTTTTACTTTGGTACTTAACAACATATAACATGCAAACCACATGCGGATCATTATTGTGTCAGAGACACGTCATCAACCCTAGTATTGATGATCATAGTCGACAAACCTCGGATGACGTGCCGGAACACGTGGGCAGTGATGCGTGGAGCTGAGAGTTGAGATAACTTCTGTTTCTTCTGTTCCTCACTTATCGGTAACGGCTGGTTTTGTGGGACCCATATATACTGTGCCTTGTTCCGACATGGTACGGGCCCACATTATCCAATACATAAATAAAAGTCTCGATGAAGGTAGTAGCATCGCATCACGTCTTGTTTTGGGTAAAATAAAAATTCAGTCTTTTTCTCAACTTGGCTTTTATCATTGGCGTATTAAAAAGGATCCTATTAATGTGTCTTTTAAAAGTACATATTAAATACGAAAAATAAGAGATAAAATTTATTAAATATTATTTTTTTATATATTTATATTAAATTTAATATATGAGATTTATTAATATATTATTTTTTTATGTATTAAATTTAGTACAAATATATAAATAAATAATATTATGTATTGAATTTTACGTTTAACATGTGCCATAAGAACACATTCTAAAAAAATTCTATTAAAAAATTTAAGTAGTACCGATGATGGATAATGTTATCCATCTTAAATCTAGGATCTCAAATGGATAATGATATTTGTGCATAATGTTATATTCATATGTTACCAATTTATTAATTTTTTCTCACCTTGGTTTTTATCTTTGAGGTATTACAAATCCTTTAAGTAATTTTAAATGAGTGTTTTGATTTAAAATTTTATTTTTTTTGCGTTTCATTAGTAGAATATTACTTTATGGAACTAAAATTCAAAATATAAAAGAAACAAGTGTTTTTACGATTCTAACATTCAATTAATTTTGTTTAGTTTAATTTCTTCTTCATGACCACGTGTCCTTTTGACTGAGAAATGAGACATCTTGCTCCTGTTTGATAAATTCAATTTTTATTTCAATAAAAAAAATCATTTTTTTTCAACAACGTATTTATCATTTGATCAAACGACATTCTTTTAGATAAGAATAGATTTGATAATACTGATGTGGATAATGTAATTGATACTAACTTTAGAATGTTAGTATCAATTTTGTTATGAATTCATGCACATGCATTTGTGAATATCCAATGTACATCTCAAATACATGTATCTCTTCATACATGTATGTATATTTATTTCTAGTTCATTTCCCCTCTATATTTGTAAGCCTATAAATAGAGGCATCTTATTTGATGTATTAGACACTTGTGAATGAAATGAAATAGTTCTCTTATTCTCTCTAGCATTTTCTCTCTTGATTGATTTCCTAGATAATATTTCATAAGACGTTATCAGCACGAATTGCTCTTCACTTTCATCTTGAAGCAGATAATTATATTTGGTTTGTTGATAAGAAGTAGAAGTGACAATGACAAATCTTGCCAAACTTGAGTTCGTGGCACTTGATATTACGGGTAAGAATTATTTGTCATGGGTCCTTGATGCCGAAATTCATTTGGATGTCATGGGTCTTGGAGACACCATTATAGATGATAATGAAACAACTAATCAAAACAAGGCAAAGGCCATGATTTTCTTACGCCATCATCTCCATGAGGAATTGAAGATAGAGTATTTCACAATCAAAGATCCTCTTATTCTTTGGCAAAATTTGAAAGAAAGATATGATCATCAAAAGACGGTTATCCTCCCAAAAGCTCGTTATGATTGGATGTATTTACGATTGCAAGATTTTAAATCAGTAAGTGAATATAATTCTGCAATGATCAATATCAGTTCTAAGTTGAAATTATGTGGAGAGAATATCACATATGAAGATATGTTAGAAAAAACATTCTCCACTTTCCATGCCTCAAATGTGTTACTGCAGCAGCAATATAGAGAACGAGGTTTTAAAAAATACTCTGAACTGATTTCATGCCTACTTGTGGCCGAACAAAACAATGAGTTTTTAATAAAAAATCATGCATCACGACCGACTGGTTCAGCCCCATTCCCCGAAGTGAATGCTACGAGATATAACCATAATCGTGGTCGTGGCCGTGGGCGAGGATGGTTTACTTACCGCAACTATGATAGTCGTAATTCATCAAATTCTAACAAACCTTCACAGAATGATGAGAAACAAGAAAAGGGGAAGAATATACATAGTGGAGATACCAAGAAGGTTGAAAATATCTGTTATCGGTGTGGAATGAAAGGACATTGGTCTCGTACCTGTCGTACGGCCAAACATCTTGTTAATTTATATTAGTCCTCATTGAAAGGAAAAGGAAAGGAGAAGAACATAGAAATAAATTTTTCTCATCCACATCTAGATGATAATGATATCTATTTTGACCATTTGGATATGATGAACCTTGATGGGGATATGACGACGCACCTCGACGTTGCAGATTTTTTTGAGCAAACTGATGAGAAAATTGATATTGCTTCTAAATGATAATAATTAGTTTAAAATGATATCCTATTAAGTGTGTTTCTTTTATATTCTGATGTATTTTGTTTTCTTCCTTTCATGTTGGCTTATTTAATGTAATGGATTTTATTTTCATAATTAAAAATTATGTCTTATTATGAACTCATTATTTATTTATTTGTTTTCATGAAGAAAATATGGATTTGCGTCATGTTATAAAAAGGCCTAATATCAATGGTAGAGATATATGCTTAGCAGATAGTGCAACAACACATACCATTCTCAGGCATACACAATATTTTTCAAATCTAAGAATGGTGAAAGCAAAGGTGAATACAATATCAGGTTCGACAGACTTGATCGAAGGCTCTGGAAGAGCTAATATAATGCTTCCTAGCGGAACAAAATTTATTATTGATAATGTTTTGTTCTCTACTAAATCAAGAAGATATCTGCTAAGTTTTAAAGATATACGCCTTAACGGGTACCATATTGAGACTGCCAATGATAATGGTATAGAATATCTTTACATTGTATCAAATGATTCTAATGGAAAACAAATATTGGAAAAATTACACGTTTTATCTTCAGGGTTGTACTATACAAGTATTAGTACAATTGAAATCAATGCAATAATGAACCAGAAGTTCAATGAACCAAATAATTTTATTATTTGGCATGACCGATTGGGTCATCCAGGATCTATAATGATGCGAAGAATTATTGAGAATTCACTTGGCCATCCATTAAAGAACCAGAAGATTCTTCAATTTAAGGAATTCTCATGTGCTGGCTTGTTCTCAAGGCAAATTGGTTCTTAGACCCTCACCAACTAAAGTTGAGATTGAATCTCTAAAATTTCTAGAACGTATACAAGGAGATATTTGTGGGCCTATTCACCCACCATGTGGACCATTTAGATATTTTATGATTTTAGTAGATGCATCTACAAGATGGTCACATGTGTGCTTATTATCAACTCGCAACCTGGCATTTGCGAGATTACTTGCTCAACTTATTAGATTACGAGCACAATTTCCAGATCATATAATCAAGACGATTCGTCTTGACAATGCTGGTAAATTCACATCCCAAACTTTTAATGATTATTGCATGTCACTTGGGATACATATTGAACATCCTGTTGCTCATGTTCATACTCAGAATGGTCTTGCTGAATCATTTATTAAACGCCTCCAATTAATTGCAAGACCATTGCTCATGAGAACAAAACTTCCTGTCTCTGTTTGGGGGCATGCTATCTTACATGCAGCAGCACTTATACGCATTAGGCCAACATCATATCACAAATTCTCCCCATTACAATTGGTTTTTGGTCATGAACCAAATATTTCCCATCTAAGAATATTTGGTTGTGCGGTATATGTTCCAATTTATCCGCCACAACGAACAAAGACGGGTCCTCAAAGGAGGCTGAGAATATATATTGGGTTTGAGTCCCCATCGATAATTAAATATCTTGAACCTTTAACAGGGGATTCATTTACAGCACGATTTGCCGACTGTCATTTTGATGAAACTATGTTTCCGGCATTAGGGGGAGAAATTAAACAGCTGGATAAAGATATCACATGGAATGCATTGTCATTAATGAATTTTGATCCTCGTACCAAACAATGTGAACAAGAAGTTCAAAAGACACTTCATTTGCAAGACACAGCAAATCAACTACCGAATGCATTCACTGACTCAAAAGGAGTAATCAAATCTCATATACCAGCTGTAAATGCTCCAGCACGGATTGAAGTCCCAGTAAGACAATCCGCAAAATTTATAGCAAATGAGTCTAAGATACGCCAGAAGCGTGGAAGACCAATCGGTTCAAAAGACAAAAATCCTCGAAAAAGAAAAGGAGTAAATAATCAAGTTAGCATTATTGAGGAGAAAAATATTAATGAGGATATAGACATAACTAATTATGAAACCCCAGAAGAGGTTCAGGTACCTGAAAACAATAAAAATGAGGAGATCTCGATAAGTTATGTTTCTACAAAGAAAAGGTGGAACCGAAATGAAATAGTTGTCGATAATATTTTTTCATATAATATATCGCTTGATATCGTTAATGAAAACGAAGATCTTGAGCCTAAATCCGTTGAAGAATGTAGACACAGAAATGATTGGCCAAAATGGAAAGAAGCAATCCAAACAGAATTAAATTCACTTGCAAAACGTGAAGTTTTTGGACCTGTAGTCCAAACACCTGAAGGAGTAAAGCCAGTTGGATACAAATGGGTATTTGTGCGAAAACGAAATGAGAAAAATGAAATTGTAAGATATAAGGCACGATTAGTGGCACAAGGGTTTTCACAAAGACCTGACATTGATTACGATGAAACATATTCTCCTGTGATAGATGCGATTACATTTCGGTATCTTATTAGTCTGGCAACTCATGAAAAACTAGATATGTGTCTAATGGATGTTGTTACTGTAAGACCCCGAATTTTATGAAATATAAAATTTAATTTTTATTCATATATATTTTTTCATGAAACAGTAAGTGGTTAAATTGATGAAATTGAAAGTTAAGGATGTTATGTGCAAATTTTATTTTGTCGGACAATATTCGTTTTGTCGAGGAATATTCGTTTTGTCGGGGAATATTCGGGTCGTACGACGGCGCCGAAATAACTAATTATTGGTGGACCCCATAACGGAATATTTGTCGGATATAGAAAACGACAGAAGTAACCTTTTTATATAAAAATAGTCAACGGTGTTAACTGTTAAAATACCGGTGATAAAATAATAGTAGGATACGGTAATTTATGGTATTTTATTGTAGCATACAGTATTCTACAGTAGCACACGGTATTGCACAGTGTCTCATATTATTGGTCTGATAATTGACACCGTAACTGTTACGCATCATTTCATCAATAATTGTCACTGCATAATATTTTATGTTATTAATTCAATAATTGTTGTTACACAGTATTTTGCATTATTGATTTAATAATTGTCATTACACTGTATTTTATATCATTGAGTCAATAATTGTTGTTGCACTGTTTTTTTTAAAATTATTGAACCTAATAATTGTCACAGTAAAAAACAACAATTATTAGGTTCAATAATTTTAAAAAAAACAGTGCAACAACAATTATTGACTCAATGATATAAAATACAGTGTAATGACAATTATTAAATCAATAATGCAAAATACTGTGTAACAACAATTATTGAATTAATAACATAAAATATTATGCAGTGACAATTATTGATGAAATGATGCGTAACAGTTACGGTGTCAATTATCAGACCAATAATATGAGACACTGTGCAATACCGTGTGCTACTGTAGAATACTGTATGCTACAATAAAATACCATAAATTACCGTATCCTACTATTATTTTATCACCGGTATTTTAACAGTTAACACCGTTGACTATTTTTATATAAAAAGGTTACTTCTGTCGTTTTCTATATCCGACAAATATTCCGTTATGGGGTCCACCAATAATTAGTTATTTCGGCGCCGTCGTACGACCCGAATATTCCCCGACAAAACGAATATTCCTCGACAAAACGAATATTGTCCGACAAAATAAAATTTGCACATAACATCCTTAACTTTCAATTTCATCAATTTAACCACTTACTGTTTCATGAAAAAATATATATGAATAAAAATTAAATTTTATATTTCATAAAATTCGGGGTCTTACAGTAACAACATCCATTAGACACATATCTAGTTTTTCATGAGTTGCCAGACTAATAAGATACCGAAATGTAATCGCATCTATCACAGGAGAATATGTTTCATCGTAATCAATGTCAGGTCTTTGTGAAAACCCTTGTGCCACTAATCGTGCCTTATATCTTACAATTTCATTTTTCTCATTTCGTTTTCGCACAAATACCCATTTGTATCCAACTGGCTTTACTCCTTCAGGTGTTTGGACTACAGGTCCAAAAACTTCACGTTTTGCAAGTGAATTTAATTCTGTTTGGATTGCTTCTTTCCATTTTGGCCAATCATTTCTGTGTCTACATTCTTCAACGGATTTAGGCTCAAGATCTTCGTTTTCATTAACGATATCAAGCGATATATTATATGAAAAAATATTATCGACAACTATTTCATTTCGGTTCCACCTTTTCTTTGTAGAAACATAACTTATCGAGATCTCCTCATTTTTATTGTTTTCAGGTACCTGAACCTCTTCTGGGGTTTCATAATTAGTTATGTCTATATCCTCATTAATATTTTTCTCCTCAATAATGCTAACTTGATTATTTACTCCTTTTCTTTTTCGAGGATTTTTGTCTTTTGAACCGATTGGTCTTCCACGCTTCTGGCGTATCTTAGACTCATTTGCTATAAATTTTGCGGATTGTCTTACTGGGACTTCAATCCGTGCTGGAGCATTTACAGCTGGTATATGAGATTTGATTACTCCTTTTGAGTCAGTGAATGCATTCGGTAGTTGATTTGCTGTGTCTTGCAAATGAAGTATCTTTTGAACTTCTTGTTCACATTGTTTGGTACGAGGATCAAAATTCATTAATGACAATGCATTCCATGTGATATCTTTATCCAGCTGTTTAATTTCTCCCCCTAATGCCGGAAACATAGTTTCATCAAAATGACAGTCGGCAAATCGTGCTGTAAATGAATCCCCTGTTAAAGGTTCAAGATATTTAATTATCGATGGGGACTCAAACCCAATATATATTCTCAGCCTCCTTTGAGGACCCGTCTTTGTTCGTTGTGGCGGATAAATTGGAACATATACCGCACAACCAAATATTCTTAGATGGGAAATATTTGGTTCATGACCAAAAACCAATTGTAATGGGGAGAATTTGTGATATGATGTTGGCCTAATGCGTATAAGTGCTGCTGCATGTAAGATAGCATGCCCCCAAACAGAGACAGGAAGTTTTGTTCTCATGAGCAATGGTCTTGCAATTAATTGGAGGCGTTTAATAAATGATTCAGCAAGACCATTCTGAGTATGAACATGAGCAACAGGATGTTCAATATGTATCCCAAGTGACATGCAATAATCATTAAAAGCTTGGGATGTGAATTTACCAGCATTGTCAAGACGAATCGTCTTGATTATATGATCTGGAAATTGTGCTCGTAATCTAATAAGTTGAGCAAGTAATCTCGCAAATGCCAGGTTGCGAGTTGATAATAAGCACACATGTGACCATCTTGTAGATGCATCTACTAAAATCATAAAATATCTAAATGGTCCACATGGTGGGTGAATAGGCCCACAAATATCTCCTTGTATACGTTCTAGAAATTTTAGAGATTCAATCTCAACTTTAGTTGGTGAGGGTCTAAGAACCAATTTGCCTTGAGAATAAGCCAGCACATGAGAATTCCTTAAATTGAAGAATCTTCTGGTTCTTTAATGGATGGCCAAGTGAATTCTCAATAATTCTTCGCATCATTATAGATCCTGGATGACCCAATCGGTCATGCCAAATAATAAAATTATTTGGTTCATTGAACTTCTGGTTCATTATTGCATTGATTTCAATTGTACTAATACTTGTATAGTACAACCCTGAAGATAAAACGGGTAATTTTTCTAATATTTGTTTTCCATTAGAATCATTTGATACAATGTAAAGATATTCTATACCATTATCTGTACTGAGAAATGAGACATCTTGCTCCTGTTTGATAAATTCAATTTTTATTTCAATAAAAAAAATCATTTTTTTTCAACAACGTATTTATCATTTGATCAAACGACATTCTTTTAGATAAGAATAGATTTGATAATACTGATGTGGATAATGTAATTGATACTAACTTTAGAATGTTAGTATCAATTTTATATTATAGAACGAAAGGGGTATTTTCGTTCTAACAATAAATAATAATAAAAAACTTTTGAAGAGCTTTTTTTTAGTTTTAAAATAATAATTTATAAAGAAGTTAAAATTTTATGTTAAAGAAGTATTTTTGTTATTTACTCAAGTCGCACTGTCATCATGCCCACCTTCAATTGAGAGTGTAATTGTACTCAATTTGTTTATTTTTATTTATTTTTTAGAGGGTAAATTTTATTATTTTTATCTGTCCTTTATAAAATTTAAATTAGTATTAGTGACTTAGTTTTTATTTTATATTATCTCTATATCAAATATTAATTTATTTCCCTTTTATATTTTTAATAAATTTTAAAGCGGCAATATTAAGAGTTTATTACTCAATTTGATATATTAAACAAAGCATTAATTATACAAAAAATTGTGCATCAATACTACGATTCATGTATTGCATATTAATAAAAATATATAAAATATTCAATGACAAATTCCATTTTTTTTATATTTTCACCCTTCTATTTTTATACTCCTTCCATTCTATTATAAATGATTTTTTAGCTTATTTTCTATTCTAAAAAAATTGTCGTTCATCTGAGTGAATCTTAATTTTGTTTATAATACTCATATATATATATATATATATATATATATATATATATATATCCTTTTTTAAGAATATTTAATACAATCAAATAATTACTCTTTTTTATTTTTGTTTTTCTCACAATAAAGACTAATAGAGGCATTTTATTATTAATTGTTATTCTTAATAATTGTATATATTCTTTTAATGACTAAATAATATGAAGTGAAGAAAATACTATTTATATATAATTTTTTGTGTATAAATTTATGTTCATAATTTTAGTCTATAAAATATATTGTACGTGCATGAAAAATGTGATTGAATCGAACACATAACTTAAATGGTAAAGAGCGGGAAAGAGCCTAAGATTTTTTTTTGGGTCCAAGGCCTTTTCACTGGGGTCCATTTAGACTTTAGTGAGCCAAAATTTTGGAGATAATATGATGATAAATATTTTAAATTATTTATTAATATTATTATTTTATAATTTTTAATAAATTATTTAAATTTTAAATTTATAAATATCTCAAATTTATTTTTAAAAAATCAATAATAATTCTTTAATTGGAATCAGAAAAATATAATATTGAGCCTTACAAAGTTTTTAAAAACATATAAAACACATCGATTAGGGTAGGCGAGCCAAACTCAGTAAGGTCCTTTTCTGACCCAATTATGTGGAGTAAAGTTGTGAGTGGAAGAGATGATAAGGTCATATGCTAGTGCTAATACGGGAGGAACGGGGTTGGTGTAAATATTTTCTTTTGAAAATGTCCTTCAATTTTTAATATAATTTTTTTATATTATTTATCTTTTAAAAAATAAAAATTATAAGCTTTTTACTTTATATCACATAATTTACACACGTCGAATATCAATATAATATAAAAAGTTTTTAAATTCAATTCTTGATAATTTAGAAGTCACTTCAAATACAAATTATATAAATTAATTTTGACACTCAGGTAACAATTTAACTGCAGAAATGCAAATAAAATGTAAATGGCGGGGTTTTAGCCAAATTCAGTAATTGATCATTAAATTTTTAAAAAAATATAATTTGATCAATATATTTTTTTAAATTTATTAATTGAACTTAACAGACATTAAATATTTTCTTTCGTGGTATTATAAAAAATTATTATTTTCTTACGTGATATCATAAAAAAAAAATCATTAATTATTTGACAAAAAAATAAATAATAAAAAAATTAAAATTAATATATTAATTCACTTTTTTATATATTTTTTCATTTCCTTTCTCTCTGTTCATCTCATCAAAGTCTGAAACTTCCGCCATTAAAGGGGCGAAAATTGAGAATCAACCCTTTTCTTTTCTAATAAATAAATTCTAATAAGCTCTCAGATGATATAAATGTTGATAGTATTTGAAGAATTTAACTCAAGGGAATCGATCAAGTCATGTTTTCCTTCTGGATGTCAGGGACTCATTTGTTGGTTGCACATTTAGAAAACTTACAACAGAGTTGAATCAATGAACAGAGAAACAACACGTTGGAAGCCAACTTGTCCATATCAGCATTTAGTTGTTTCTTCCTCTCTTTTTTTTTCCTACAGCCACGTCTGAAAATAAATAAAATAATAGCTACATTAAGAAAGTTTAATGACCTAAAATTATTTTTTTTAAATTTAGTGACCAAATACTGAATCTGACTGAACTCCAGTGACGTAATCCTATATTTTTTGCCAAATGTAAATATATATAATTTTTATATATATTATAATTTCGGGTTGTAAACATCGATCAATCAGTGTTACAATGGTGGTGAATAAAGATGCATATTACAAACATTTGTTATTTGTAAGTCTTTAGTTTCAACTGTTAAAGATGGTTTTTGTTAGGTAATCAACTATATAGTAGTATATACTATGTAAAAACTTAAAAGATGCTGAAGAGATAAGTACCCAACCAACCACGAATATCATACCAATTTATAATACTTTCCCTCGCATACAATTTATTGATATTTAAACCTAAAAAATTAGTAAACATTGTTAAAAGATGAGGAGGAGGGAGACAGCTAGCTAAGGAAGACGACAGACTTTGGTTATGTGAGGTCAGTTGTGATATTAGCAAGTTGAACTCGGAAAGGTATTATTGTAATTGCCAGGCAAGCCTATGTCTAGAGCCTAGAGGGGGACCTTGTAACACAATGTCCGTACTAGCTAGCTGGCTGCTATAAAATTTTACACTCGGGCATCCCCGCAGCAGGAGCAGCATATGGTAATGGATTATTTAATTTTTGTCGTGGTAAGGAGAGATTAACAATCCCCGAAATATATTGTACTGAACAGGAGACTTTTGAATTTGTGGCTCGAATGGTATATGGTCTAGTTTATATTTTCAAAAGTTGACATTGCAAGATTGAGCCTAACACACAAAGTGCTTGAACGTGGTCAGTTCAATTCAATTGCATGCTAAAAAGAAAAATCATCCATCCAATCACCGTTCTACATGCATGCATGCATACAAGGAACCAACCTTTACATGGATGGATGGATGTTGTCAGGCTACAAGTCCACACAGGGTTGGATATGTACTGGGCAAAAGCCAATCGACCGACCCCACCCTGATCGATCTTCTAAAATTAAAGATTAGGATGGATAGTGGTGGAATTCTTATCCTTACCAAAAGGTATTATTTAAGAAAGAAGAAGAGATAAAAGAGGATAGATAGAGGCACAGAAGAGGACCAAATATTTTTCAATGGTCTCACTACTTTTATGGGAATGGCCGAATGGAGTATCTTGTCACAATTACTTTACGTATACATTTTATATTTATGCACGACACACACACACACACTATCTATCTATCTATCTATCTATCTATCTATATATATATATATATATATATATATATATATATATATAAAGGTGGTGTGTTAGGCTTTATCCTAGGAAGTTGTTGATGCCGATTTGATTTATTAATGAACATAAATTGGGGAAATGCTTAGGTTGTTTGGATGTTTAAGGGAATTGCTTGCTACGTACGTACTACCAGCAATGGTGCGTACCGACTACTCCCTCTCAAGTCGCACGCAGAGAGGTACAAGAATTGGTCCAAAGAATAAGCTAACCACAAACACGCTTGAGACAAAGTTATACGATTGCAAAATGATGAATCTATATATATGCCAAATTAATTTTGTTAGAAACAACTAACTTGCAAGTGACAAAATGGTCGAGTAAAGTAAAACTCTATGAAATAAAGGTTTAAATATTGTTAATTAAAATCCACCGGAGATGAAAGTTTATCCTCCTCAACTCCTAAAAATTCAGGTTATATTTTATGGAGGCATAAAACAGAGAGAAAAGTAGCTAGAGAATCAAACGACTTTATTATCAACAGGAAAAGCCAAACGGGTGATCCTCGGAACTTCTTCATTTGTTGAATTAATCGTCTATTCCTCCTCCTATTGAACTAGCAGCTAGTAATAATCAACATTATTCTTTCAGCCAATCCTAGAAAAAATCAACTCGATCTGACGTAACTGCTGACAAGTGCCGCTCGCTATCTTCCACCTTACTCTTTATCCCAGCACACCTGGGGACTGAAAGACGCACTATTGTTTTCCGGGTGTCATTTTCGATAAGAATTCAACTTTAATTTCCCGTTAAAGCACAAGTGCAGTGACAAAAGGCGGCTGGCTATCTAGCAAACCCCTCCGAATTACAAAATAAATATCAACCCACTAAATACAACCGCTCTTGGATTAGATTGTTCTATAATAATAATTACAAATAATAATAAATGTCATGAATCTCGTCTTACTCTCTCTCTCTCCACTACTACAAATTTGAAACCTTACTTATCCATTAGGTGCCAATATAATAATATTATGCATGCTTGCTCATTTTTACACTCGAAGCCAACAAAACCATAATAAATATAAACCAACTCTGGATTTGTAATAGAATAATATCTTCTTTAAGTATTAGGTGAGACGGAACAATTTTTAAAATGATCAACGCTTTTCAAGCAAAGGGGGAAGTTTTTTTGTAGAACCACCACAATTTGTATATACAACAACATACATGATGTCGTTTCTTGGGTAATAATACTTCTTCCTAGCTTCCGGGAATGAGCGTGTCCAATACAAAGCTTATTATTTGTTAGAAAAATGTCAACAAAATATAACATTCCCTATCCGGGAAGAAGGGATCACTAATTAACCCTGGATGCCTTAATTTGAGACATTTCCTGTAGTAGCTACTGCTATATTCATTTTCAAACGTTTTAGAGAAATTGTTCCTGCCCCCGTACCATTTTTTTAAGCTAAAAATCATTTGAACTGTGTCATTAGTGTTTTTCAACAACTTCTTCATAATAATAATACACGAGCTCTCTAAATATGGTTCGACTTTCCTAGGCCATAGGGGATGGGAAGGGTTAGTTAGCAAAGTTAGACAAACTGACTGAAATGGGCATAAGAACATATATTGATGTAATAGATCGGCGGAAACCTAATGTTGGGCCAACTCCAACAGAAGGGCTCTATGGCGGTATAGCCCTTCCAATTTCATAGATCTTTACCTTTTGGGATGTTTTGAAAAGGGTTATTCCTCTTCAAATCTCAATAATCTCCTTGTTTCATCTGTTGCCATTATTGAATAGGCTACGGACACTGACCTAAGAAACTAAAATTATTAAATATCAACAAAATCGTTCAACAACAATGCACAACTAGTAAATCTATCAGTACTGATCAGAGAAAATTTTAAGGAATACATTTTTCATACTAGGCTGAGAAGCACTATATATAAAACAGATCAAATAAAATTGAAAATGTTGTGAGTCTAAAGAAAAGCAAAAAAGAAAAATATTATCATCTCAATTTCTACAAGTGATTCGCGTATGTTTCTGCGGGTCCTTCAATCGTGGCAATAGACTGATAAATTTCTATCTGATGAAAAAACTGATAAAGGCTGCCCAATATCCAGCCAACTGCGAGGAGTAACAAAAGATAAAGAATAGTTAAACCATTACCAGCATCACTTAACAATGGTTTGTGCCAAAATGCTCATGCATGAACCATCTGTGACCTTACCTGAGCCACAATACTATTTCCAGTTTGGCCTTCGATGGTTAAGCCTGCTGTGACACCAATCATAGCCCATGCTCCATTGATTGCTTCAATTTGATGTTTTCTCTATAACAAGTGAAAACAAAAATAAGCCAGGAAAATCATAGATGTCTTCAATTAAAGAAATGAGTGAAATACTTGAAATAAAAGCAAAAGAAGAAACAAGAATACAAAAATAAACGGATAGTTGTTAAAATTGATAAGAAACATACAGAATGCAGAGCAACTTGATGCATGAATTGTGTTAAATATCTCTAGACTGGTATTACCGTCGATACCAGATTAATGAAGAATTCTGAGAGAGAGGACGAGATATATAGACAGTCAGACACACACATACATATGTTGAGAGAGAGAGAAGAGCTGGTGCAGTGAAACTCTTACGATAGAAGGTCCGTGATGATGCATTTACCATCTTGGTGGTGCCGTGTGGAGTGGAGCTCGAGGAAGGAAGATATAGGAAAGATAAAAGGAAAAAGGGAAAAGATGGAAGAAAGACAATGACAACGGGTAATTTTACAATCATAAGACAAAGGCTAGCATCTTTGACTGATTCAATGGCAAAATGGAAAGAAGCTAAAAAGTTCATCATCATCTTCTTCCCCTTTTTTATACATGTGTGTAAGTTATGGAAAAGCTAAAACACAAAATGCCTTCTATATTCACGGAGCAACAGTATCTTGCACCCAAAACTATGTGAACCAAATCATTCACATTAATTAAATTGAAAGTCTACCTATGTTAGTGAGTCAGTCTATCACTTGGATGTGACACTAGTGAGAAAAAAAGTTTATTATGGACAATTCTCACTTTGACATTCTCTTTTGCTTTAATTTCCTCCATTTGTTTGACAGCTAAACGTTTTGCTTCCAACGGATCAACCATGATCGCCTCTTTGTTTGCATTTTCTTTCCCTGGAGACACCTATATGACAAAAATAATGCATGCATGAAATAGGAAAAAGACCCATGAAAACAAGGATAAAAGAAAATTCTCTAAAGAATTAAATTCAATCAGACGATAAAATAGTCACAACACAGAATAGAAAAAAGAAAATATCAACATGTACACAATCCCTTTCAGATAGAACCAAATAACGAACCAAGCAATGGGCTCTTATGCCATGCAGTATGTCATAAAATTCAACGTATCAAGGACTTTCCTTTGAATGACATGGATATGTGTTATTTATATACTGAAAACGGTATAAACTATAAAATCAGTAGCAATGCTTAAGGTAATGGTATCTGAGTAGTTGCCTTAAAGGATTTTTGTTCTTTTGATCGACAAATCCCTACATCACCGTATGTGATCTTGGGGTGGTTGGGGGTGGGGTGGGGGTTGTCATGATAAATAGCAAATCATTTCAATAACTATTTTTGCCTTGGTTTTGACTTTCAAATACCGAGTTCCTTAAACTAATAACATTACCTAAAATATGCACTTCAATTAAGAAACTTAAAACAACAAGTATGCCTCTAATCAATGGGTTCTTCCAATAAGAAGATGCACACAGATTAAACCATCAATCACATACCTAAACACATCTTTGACAATAATCAAACCAAATATATTGGCATTATACATTTTGAAGCCTTGGGTAATGCATACATTAGGTCTGGCCAATACACGAATTGCTTGGCCCTTCATTCTAAGGTTGAACAATCTGCCATCTAGAACTCTGCTCAATCCCCATCTGGAAAATAAAGTAGGATTACGGAAGTAGATTTAATCATCAAGATAGAAAAAAGAAAAGGAAAGAAAAAAGTGCAGTTTCTATAGATTTGATTTAATTGTGAAACTTGCAATACGAGTAAAGAATTACAAAAGTTAATTTGATAGTTGGAGAACATTCTTTTATGGACACCGCTCTACAGATAGAAAGTTTAAACAATATTTTGCACATGCAAAGTGTAGCATCCATATTGATACTAATTCCTCCATCCCATTAGATGTTCGCATTGGAGATTCACGTATTTTAAGATTCACTTCCACAACTGTACAAGTTAAAATTGTTAGCCGTATGGAGTGAGTTGATGGAACGGCAGATTTAATAATTATGGGTAAAATGGTAATGTTTGCAAACTTGTACATTCTGAAATATCCTTTCTTATTAACAATGGGCAGAGAATTAAGTTTATTGTGGGCATATTCCTTTATATATCAGGTTCCTTGAGTTATCATTATTTAGCAATGAATTTAAAAAATGACTTGATTATCAGATTATGTGAGGTTACCCTAAAATTAGAGGACACTTTCATACTTTGGAGCTGGAGACGGGCGGATACTTTTGCCATTATTTGATAAAATTAATCATGGGGGGCGTGGCTTATTATCAACAAAATATGTCAGCTTTGGCATTCCCTAGAAAGGTATCTGGAAACAAAAGGGTTGCAGTGGTTAAAGAGGCTGCGTCTGAATTTTGAAAAAATTGAAAATCAGGAGGTGAATGTGAAATTTCCACCAGCCTAATAGCTTAGAGCATATCAAAACAGGTAGAATTTATTTTGAAAACAAAAAATAGAAGAAGGTAGAATGTGGTTTCCCAAATGCCACTGCTACATCAATTATAAATTGAAATGTCAGTCTGGTGCAATGAAAAACAAACTAAACAATTGAATAATTAGGTATATAAGCGTTAGATGCAGTATATACAAGAATAGAGGAAACGAAATACAAATAAATAATTTTCTTCTCATATTATTTGGCTTAAATTTTTCCAGCAACCAAACAGATAGGAGAACATAAATACGAAAAGGAAAAGAAACCTATAAAAAAAAAAAACAATTTGAGAGATGGGTATTGAGCTTACTTGTATACTGTTGAGTGATGAGTGGAGAAGGATGCGTTTTGTGTATTGAGCGAGAGGCCGATGGACAGTGAGGATAAAGATTCCATCCTTGGCTGTCTTGTCCCTGAGAATTAGGGATTCTGAGTCTTGTTTAATTTCCTTGAAATTGAGGTGTTTGTGAATCTCGATATATGGGGAGGGGAAGGGATGGGATTCTAATTTCTATGGCGTAATTTTCTGCCCCTATCCGTTGGGCGTTGGCCATTCATCTCCTTGGTGTCGTGAGATATTGAAATAAACTGTTTATTTACTTCAAATTAACCTAATAATTTTTCTGCTTGAAGAGAGCCAAATAACGCCAGGTGTTCCTGGTGAGTCGTCGGACTAAAGATTGAGGTTGTAAATAAGTGGAATAAATATTTAAATATTATATTTATTTTAATCGTTAAAAAATAAAGTATAATATTAAAATTTATATTATATTTTATTTTTTAATAATTAAAATAAAATAATATTTAATTTTTTATTTAAATATTATATACGTACAATTTTCCGGTGAATTTAGCAACTTAAAAACCAAGAAAACATAAACTTGTGTAGACAGAATAATCTCTCTCTTCAATATTCAGAATATGTGCACAAAAAATATGATCTATGCATTATTTATTAATAAAATATTTAATAATAAGTCTCAATTTTTTATTTTCTCTTTTTTTTATATTGTTTGTACCTATAGTATTACTTACTTACTTTACCACGAAAAATATATTACTCCCGGATCCTCCATTCCATTCGAAGAGTCTAACAAATTTTAATTAAGCTAATTTAAAAAATTCTTAAATTTGGCCCAAAAAAAGCCTTGGGAGCCTGACTTGCTAGAGCCAACGCCCAGTGTGCACGACCCAGAAACTGGACTGCCCTGGGCCTCGTTGGCAAGTCTTAAATAGATACAGCTTCGTTGCCTGAAATTTGTTCTGGTTTGACTTAGTTTGGCTAACGCTGGACTAAGCCAAGCCCAGAGACCTGGTTATGAACTATAGCATTAATTAAACTCAAAAAAACAAAAAAAAAACCACATCAATTTTGATAAGTAATTTACAATATATGAATTATTACATTAATTAAAGCAAAATAAATTCAGATTCATTTTTGAATTTCATAAATTGACTACTGAAATTATTTTTGTGAAATGTAGGAAGTATAAAATTATGTTAGTATTATAAGTAAATTTTAATATTAAAAAAAAGAGGCTCTTATTTCATATTATGAAATACAAAACAAAAAAGAATATTGTTAAGTCTTCCAAAGCTTTTGAATTGCACGAGAGAATTAAGAGACAAATAACTACATGACTATGAGAAAAAAACAATATATTTTCTTTCTTGGAGAGAAAACATGGGAGAGAATTTTGTCGCTATTTTCTCTTATTTTATATTCAGTACTCTCCAATATGACAAAGCCCAATGAGATCTTAAGCAACTTCAGAGCAGAAGTAAAGAGCGGAGAAATCATAAAAATAGGCAAAAATAACAAGTATACGATTGAACTTTGACACCTTTTAAGCATTAGTCTATTAAATTTTAAAAATATACAATGAGCCGATTTAATTAATTAAATCTTTGTAATTAGGCTATTTTGTTAAATTAATTGAATGGCCGTCTAATTTTTATCTCTGTGTCCACACCAAAAAAATAAAAAATCAAAACATTACTTACGTGGCAAAATGATTATAAAATAAGCTTGAAAAAAAATTAAAAAAATAAAAAAACACATAAGGAAAAAGAAAACGAGAGTCTTCCAGAAGATGTTCATCATCTCATCTGGTTTCAAAAATGTATGTTAATTTATTTTTTTTAATTTCGCTCTTCTTCTTTCTCTTTGCGCAAATATAATAATAACGTGTATGCTAATGGGTGCTCAGAAGATGGGATATGAATCTATGATTGAGAATATTTTTTTTAGTTTATTCTTTTTTAAATTAAAATTCAACTAGGATCCACGTGGAATTGGCCACTTCATTTGTTTTTGTTTTTAACTTCTGTTTTACTGCCAAGTATGAAATTACAAGCTCTAATTTAATGGCCATCCAATTTTTTTAATAGAATGGTCTTATTATAAAATTTTAATTAGTTCAATCGGTTAATTGTATATTTTTAAAATTTAGTTGGCTAATACAAAAAACGTGTCAAGTATAGTGGTATATTTGTTATTCACATGAAAAATAAATGTATTCACATGAGTCGCCTTCATATAAATGTGAAACTCGCTTATTATTTATGTAAGAGAAATTATATAAAATTATTATTTTTATGTAAAAATATCAGTTGTCAAATATAAATACATAATTCACGTGGCATATAAATTTTGTACTATTTACCACTGTCGCGTATAGCACCATAAAAAATATAAAGAGACAAAAAGAAAGAACAGAGAGGGGGGAAAAACATAAAAAAGCAAATAATTTGACAATAGAACAAATACAAGATCCAGCGTTTAGGAGTAATAAATTCAACATGTTTATACTATTGACAAAACTGCCGGAGATGACCGCTTTGATTAACTTCTCTAAATCCGCCGGTTTAACAAATCTATACATCTTTTCTAAACTCGAAAACAAAAACATCATACTCACTAAGTTGCATCCAAACATGCACTTGAACTGAACTATCTTAGGACCAATTTTTACAGGTAAGCTGATAATCTATTTTTGTATTATTCAACATTGAAATGATCGACCCTATTTAACTATAGCTCCCTAGAAGTAATCACACCAAATATGACAAACATATTTGGACAAAATAACCACTATAAAAACTATACTCCTTGTGAAAATATTCACATCAAAAAATCAAATGGAAGGGGAGAAAATTAACCATTTAGAAACCTTAGTCATAGCGGAACCACAAGTTTCCCTAGGCCTCCTAGGTATCTCATGGGAAGCACTCAAAACCATCATTAGAAATCGCAGGCCATTGGCTTCACTTTTGCTCCTTGTTTTTCTCTCTTTCTCCCTGCTGGAATTGGTTAGTTTTCTAGTCCTGTCCCCAGTACTTACAGATATATCCTTCAAGAAATCACTTTGGGATAAACTGGCGCTTAGCCATACATACAATGTAGCTATACTCCGCGATATGCAGAAGGATACTGGGCTTGTGCTTCTGCTGGGAATGCTACTCCTTCCCCTTTATTACGTCACCTTGCTGTTTTTCTCAGTAGCCACAATTTTCTCATCGTCCGAAGCCTACACCGCCAAAGTATTAAGCCTAAAGGACATGTTTTTGAACATTAGGGGAAGGTGGAAAAGGCCAATTATCATTTCCTTTTACATGACTATGATGAGCTTGTCTTTTTTGACCCTTTTCTTTTTTTGGAAAAGGGTAATCTCATCAATGGACCTTATTCTATACGAATTTCGTTTAAGTTTTGTGGTGCTCGTTTTATTGGGAGTTTGTTATGTTTATGTTGCTGCTGTTTGGATGATGAGCATAGTGGTTTCAGTGGTTGAAAGTGATTCTAGTGGGCTAAAAGCAATTGACAGAGCCATTGACCTCATGAAATTAGGCAGAAGGGGCCGGCAAGCTTATGTTATAAAGCTGCTTATGATTGTTGCTAGCGGTGCTGTTTTTAAGATGTACTCCAGTATGACTAGCGACCTCGAACAAGTGGCTTGGATGCGGCTCGCTATCAAAATCCCTACAATTTGGTTAATATGTGTGCTAAAACTCTTCATGTTTGTCATGTACGCTGTTCTGTATCATGAATGGAACAAAGGGGATGCTGCTGCGGGGGAAGGACGATTAGTTGGTGCCTATGTTCCCATTGCTTTGGATGAAGTTTAGCGAAGATCGATCAATGTATTGAGCTGTTTTTATTGATGTTTGGGTCGGGTTTATCAATGAATCAGTTTAGAGTTTAAAGCATTGTCCAATAATTCCATCAATCCTCTGCATTTTTCTTTTTTCATAGTAATTCCATTTAGCTTACAACTTTGAGAATCATGGAATTAGAATAATTAAACTCCTTCCATTAGTACGAAAAGTAGTTGTAACATTTCAATATATAATCTGATAATGAACATACATACTGTGACAAACAAATTTTGAGAAGACCTAAAAATATAGACGAGAAAAAAACAATGGTAGATTATTTATTACTTTTATTGATTCGATAAGAATAACATACAATTTATGCAACTTTTTTTTACAAAAGAAAGTAGCGATCCTCCTCTAGTTTCTTCTCTTGTCGATTTGAGGGCGGAAGTACTTATTCTCTCTTACATTTAAAATCATATATCTGCTCCGTGAACAGGAGGAGGTGCAGTGGGTATTATTCTACCATATCCAAAATCTTCTTGGTGCGGATAGTAAATGCTATAGATAATTGCAGCTAATAGAACCAGTAGTAAGTAGTAAAGAAATCGAACAAGCCTCTTGAGCTTAACAAGGTGTGCACCTTTTCCTAGTGCCTCAATTCCATAACCAATTTGGTCAAACAATAATTCCACAAATGACAATACCCAAATAGCCGAGAACTGGAGAGGGGCAATTTTGATAACATTTCCGAGCATAACTATAATAACTTTTGAGGTGTCTGGATGACTGGAAAACATAGATAAAGGAACCAGCAGAAGCACAGCACAAATACTCAAGAAAACTATACAAAGAAGTTTTAACCGCAACAGATTGACGAGTGGCCTAATCCATGATCGGGCTACCCGCCTAAGCAACTCCTTGAAAGAGAAGTCATTTTTGTAATAAGATGTAGTATTTGATGATATGAAAATTGTTGCAGTTGCTACGAGCAACGAGATGACAGAGTAGGAAAGAGAAGAAACTGACTCGAGTCCTAGGAGGATTAGCATATATTGCACATACCCAAACAGGGGATTTGCAACATCAGAGCCATCTGGTGTTGTAAAAGATTGTTTGGTAAGCATATCAAAGATCAAGGGTTTGGTGGAGAAAATGTTTAAGAAATAGAAAACAGAGCATATGAAAAAAGACGAGGTGACTATGAAGACCATGACCTTTACACGTTTCGGCGGAATTGATTCCCTCAGAGTTTCTACAAAACCCATGTTCTTGCAAGAGTCCATGTCCATGCTTAAAATGAATGAAAGCTCCGAACAGTTTAGATACAAGGAAACGGCTCACAATGTATACCTAGATCTATGAAAACAGTAGGAGGATGAAGATATTATGAGACGGACGGTGAGATTTATCTCTAAGTTTAGACGGTTCAGATATATATATATATATATATATATAGTACTAATGTTACTTTTGACTTTTTCTTTTTTCGGTCAAATATACCTGCGTCTATGCAGTTTCTTGCGAAGAATATTACTCCATAATTCTAAAATAAGAGATATTTTTAAAATAACCGATATGTTTTTAAATGTATTTTTGGTACTAGAATTTAGTAATGATATATTGTGATATTAGAAATAATGATAATAAAATAATTATAAATAAAAATTATTATATGACATTTTTTTATTTTAATTTATTTATTAAGGACGATTCTATATATACAATATTTAAATATAAAATTAAATATTATATTTATTTTAATTAATAAAAAATAAAATATTAAGGACGATTCGTATTCTTTCATTATACAACCACGCTACAAGACTGGACTAGGTCTAGTCATAATATTTTGGGAGTTTCTCAATTTAATCGTTAAAGTCAAACTACATAGAGATAGATAGGGCCAATCCGGCGACACGTCTCTCTCTCGATTTACTCGGTACTTGACAACGCGCTAAAAGATAAAAATAAGTGTTATTTAATAATTTTCTTTTCAAAAACACTTTTACTGTATATAAAGATTTTTGGAGGACATAATTATTAAGTAGATATTAGACCGATCAAAGATTTTTTAAAATATCAAAAAAAAAGGTTCAAATTTTGACTAAAAATTATGTTAAGTATGCAATAATAGGCAAAGTGACAAACTTTAATTTATATTCTCTCCGTTTTAAATTATTATTAAATTTTAAAAATTAATTTAAAATTAACATACTTTACTGAAAATTATAAAATAATAAAATTTTTAATAAGTAATATTTTAAAAATATTTTATAATGTTTATTATTTTATTAATTAAAATTAAAAAAATTAAATCAATTTTAAATTTAAAAATATATTAAGTTGATTTTAAAACATGGTGACGAATGGCCTAATTAATCCATGATTTTACCATGATCCATAGAAGCAAGAGTCCGTCCTTGTTGGAATTAAGAAGATGTGAAAATTATTGTAATCGCGGTGCAAAATGAGATGATAAAGTAAGAAAGGGAGAAAAATGATTCCAATCCGAGGATGATTTGGATATCTTTGATTATGCTAATTTGATCTACAATTGCAATGGATATATACATGCATGTATATATATATATATATAGTGGAGTACTAGCTACTGATTATATAAAAAAAAATTATTTTTTATTTATTTATGGGATATTGGCTTTTATGCAACTTCTTGTCAGAAAGGTGGCTAATAATTGATGGGCCGGATATGTTTGATATTTGACAAAGTAATTTTGCCATTAACCAGCAGAAATTAAGGTAAGTATTGACACCGTTTCAACAAACTGGAGGATTATTCTACCATACGTACGTACAAGACTAGGCAAAGTATTTTGAAAAGTTTTGCTATGAAAACTTCAAACTTGTATAACGCCTAAACCCAAACTACATAATTGAAGAAAATGATAGAGGCCGTGGTTTTATATTAATTTTTTAATCTTATAATATATATAGAATAAAATGTCACTGTACTCTCAAGTTGTGTTTAATAAAATTAAATATTAAGATCTGAATAATTTAGACATCTGAATAATATAGAGTATCTGTCTAGAATTGTATTTGAATGAAAAAATATTGTTTGATAATTAATTTTTCAAAATATCTTAATAACAATATTTTACTATTTTAACCTTCTGAATAATTTAAACAAAACCTGTTTAATAATCAAAAAAATCTGAATAGTATTTTAAATACATATTTATAAAATTTTAAAATTTTATACTTAAATGAACTTTATACAAACTTTAATATGTATAAAAATAATTATATTCATATATATATAATAGATTCTACTTTGATAAATTCATAATGTTTGAATAAAGAGAGTCGTGACGTGACATGGGTAAGAATAAATCATGTAACTATTATCTAAAACAATTATAACAATTTCTTTTTCTAATAATTCATGGAAGGGTACTATTTCTCATGAAAAATAAGAAATTAAAAAAATGCATTAGGCTGAAATTAAACCCAAATCTATTCCGTGGAAGGGTACCATTCTACCACCAGACCACTACTACTTATCTAACAGGGCATTTATGTAATAATATATTTAGATGTTCCTCTTATTTCTACGAATATAGTTTTATCTCTTAGAGAGTCATTAAAATGTAATTAAATACACTATTAATCTATTTGAATATTGTGTCGATTTTAATTAGTCAATGCATAATAAGTCATTTACTATAAAAAAAAATAAAAAAAAAATAACAAACCTCTGTATAACAACTAGACATTAACTGTCCTACGTGACAGTGATGACATGTAAGTAAGTTAAACTTAGACTAAAAAATTTGTTTCCCTCAAAATTCCAACTCGAAACATCAACCATATAACTTTAAATAACTGTCCAACAGAACTAAATGATATTGTTATAAATGAGACAATATATATTTTATTTATACAACATTTTTCATTTAAACAAAAAAAAAAAGATAAATAAATAGGTAAACATTTTGACTTTTTATAAGATCAATATTACTATTTGTTAATTTAGTAATACATTACAGTAATAAAATTATGATGATAAATTTATATATATATATATATATATATATAATTAATATTTTTATAAAGAGATTTTGTAATATCCTAGATATTTACAAGTTTTGTAAATAAGATTTTTAATAATCAATTAAAGGTTATGATTTAAAACCTAGAGTTTGAGAAGTGAGATGTGTAGAATTTGGGTGAACATTTTTTTTTTAACATAATTTATTTGTTAGAAATTAAATGAGGGAATATTGTAATGATGCATGTAGAGAATTTATTAAGGGAATAAATTCAATTGAGAAGTGAAGGTGGTTATATTGATATACATATATACATAAAGTGTGCTTGTTAGCCAAATAAGAAGATGACTAAGTTAATACTCAATTAAACTAATAAATTATTAGTTTAATATGAAGTCATGAAATATAATTAATTAGGTTAATTATATTAGTACAAGTTAAAGTTGTGAAAAATTTATGATGATTGTCTAGGATGACAATAATGTGAAGTAATTAATTTAATTAATTGGTCTAGCCAAGATATGGGGTATGGTAATATTTTAAACTAGCTCAAGTGATAAGATATATTTTTATAAATTGAAAAACTAGTAGAGTTAATTGGTAGCCTAATTGGTGGAATATTACTATGAATGGATTGAGAGTTCAAGAGAATTGAATTGAAAATTTAATTGTGGGATTAATATTATTAATGGATTGGTAATCTAAGATAAATAAATAGTAGCCCAAGTACTGGTGTATATAAGTATGTTAAGTGGCCTAAAAGATATAAAATAGAAGCTCAAACTATGACCCAATTTGAGAGAGCTTCTAGAAGGTTTGTATATTGTAAATAAGAGAGAATTAGTAAGTAACCATGGGTTACATGATTGTAGAAAGTTAACTCCACTTGAGTTAAATATTGAAAAATGTATTAATATATATATATATATATATATATATATATATATATATATATATATACATAATGTAGATAATTGACCAAGGTGTGTTATAATATCAACCCTAGGTCATATGTTGTGTTAGTAGGTTAATTATACATGAGTTAAAAGATGGAAGAATATTGCCAAGTGGTTGCTTCTAAGTTACTCAATGTAATAATCACACTCTAGTTAAAATTCATGTCATAGAAGTAATTAATTAGTCAAAATGTATAGATATATAATATATATGTATAATGTAGAGATTTAATCATATGTTGGTTAAGTGATGAAAAAATGTGTGGTCAAAGTCAAGGTTAAATGAGATAAGAACTAACCTAAGGTTAGTTGCTAGCAAAATTAAACCACATTGGGTTAAATCTTTACAATAGATAAAGAGGGTGAGAGTGAATGAGACTTATATCATTTCATTTGTTTCTTTTCTTCTTCATTTCTCTAAGTAGAAGAGAGAGGGAGAGAGAGAGAGAGAGAGCTTGAAGAAAACTTGAATGGAAGATGGTACTAGCCATTCTCAAGAAACCATTTTGGGAGGAGATCAAGAGGAACTTGAAGGATCTAATGAGAAGAGAAGACTTCTTGGAAGGTATGAAAGTTTTAGCCTCTAAAGCTCTAGATCTACTTATGTTATAGTTAGATCTAGTGTTGTTGTGGTAGATTATGATATCTTAATGATGGATCGTGGTGGTTCAATGGATATAATATGAAGTTGATGGTAGAAATGTGGGTAGATCACATAATGATGAAAAATTAATGATCTAAAGTGTTTTAATAAAAACCTTAGGTTTGATTTTATGTTTTCATAGATAACTACCTTGTACGGTTGAGAACATTAAAGATCCATGAGTTTACTCATAGATTCATGATTTAATAAAGTTTTATGTTGGTAAAGTTTAGTAGATCACATGTTGTGCTAGAAAAGTTAAGAAATTAAAAGATTGATGATGTTGTTTTAAAACCTTAGTTGATTAGATCATAATATGGGTTATGAAATGTTTTGAAAGAGAGTTAAAGCTTATTGTTTTGTAAAATATGAGTTTAACAAGCTATGTTATGAATTTGAACTCAAAATGAGTGTTAATGAACAAGGTAGAACTAATTGGAGCCAGAAAGTGTGAACTTAATTTTCAGTCTATCCTTGTGAACAGTTTTTAGTCCAGTTCCGTTTAGAATTTGGATTTATGTTCTAAAGAAAAATTGTAGAGGGGAAAATTCTGATGAGAATGGAGCGTCAGAGGGTCGAACAGTCAAAAGTTTGACTTCTGAACAGACTAGTCGGGCGCACCTGTGCCCAAGGCCACTGCCAGAAGTAGTTTTGGGCTCTCCGGGTCGGTCCGGATCGAGTTTTTCTTGATAAATTAAGTTAAAATAAGTGTAAAATGAATGTGTTTGGATACTAAACTTATATATGTAGAATTTATTAGTACATTAATGGTAGTTAAATGTTTAAAATAAAGACTAAAGTTAACACAATTAAAAAGTTAACTATTAGTATTGTTTAAAGATTATTAAATGATCAATAATATTAGTATATGATTAAAAAATTATTAAATGATTAATAACATTAGTACATGATGAAAATATTATTAAATAATTAATAACATTAATAAGTGATTAAAATATTATTAAATGGTTAATAATATTAATAAGTGATTAAAATATTATTAAATGGTTAATAATATTAATATGTGATTAAAATATTATTAAATTGTTAATAATATTAATAAGTGATTAAAATATTATTAAATGATAAATAATATTAATTCGTGAGTAAAATATTATTAAATGATTAATAATATTTGAACGTAGTTGTATATTATCAAAGGTAGATAATATTTTGAAGTATTTAGTATACTATTAAATCTCTGAATCATTAAGTTATATAAGAGAAGAAAGTTTAAATGAATTAAACTAATGTAAATAGTCCATTTGTGACTAATTTAGACAACTTATTAAAAGTAGGTCGTACATAGAATGTGTAGTGAATGCGTAAAATGGTTAAGTGTACACGACATGTCCAAACTAGGTTTGGGCTAGAGTTTTTGTCCGAAACTTAAAAGTTCATTGGTCAGACAACTAAAGAATTAATAATTTGAAGTTAAGGCCTTAAGTTAAGACTAATTAATAGTCCTGGTAGCTAATGATTATGTCAATTTGTTATATAAATTGTAGGTTGAGCAAATGACGCAAATAAGCGTAAATGGTAAAAGCGAATAAGGCAAGTTTTTCAGAACTTGCTCCTATGTGCATTTCAATGCAACCATATGTTATTAAATTATTGATATGAAAATATATTGATGATATTTGTGTTATGTGAAACGCATGAAGTATGATTATATGCGAAGTATATACAGCATAAGAAGCATGACTTGATATATGCTAGATGTGTATTATATACGATGCATAAGAAGTATGAAACATTCATAAAATGAAAAGCATGAAAAGCATGATATACGTATAAAATGCAGAGTATGTTTAATATGTAAATCATCTAATGTATACGTGTAGTTGTTAAACTTGTTGAGCCGTCGCGTTTACTCTTGCTTAAAACCAACATTTTCATATAGTGCAAATTATTCGAAATTTTGTTAAAGATCAAGAAACAGGAATGCATATTACATTCACTGAAGGTCTAACACGACCATTGTAGATATCAGTCCGAATTGGACAGGTAAAATGATTGTGTAGTATAAGAATTGGTTGGTATGTAATATGAGTGTTAAATACTCAAATTGATCGTAATAGAATGTCGTATCATATATGATATTGAGACATTCTAGAAATGTATAAAGATTACGATTCTGGAATAGAAAGAGATGTTGTAAAATTGTAAATAAATGATTATTTATCAATTATAATATTGTTGTAATTCATGAACAATAAAGAAAAAGTTGTACTCGTGTTGAACTGGATTCGAGGTTCGAGGAACCCGGATTCAGGGTCGTCACAGATTTTGATAAATGATATTTTTTTTTTTACCCTTATCAAAATATTTTTATAAAAATATTAATTTCAGATAATAATAATAATAATAATAATAATAATAATAATAATAATAATAATAATAATAATAATAATAATAATAATATAAAATAATACTTCTGCTGCTGCTGAAGTCACACGAATGCAGGTAGACATGCACAAAGGACCTTGGACCTAGGGTCTGGCCTTGACCTAGCTTGACCCGGTCAAAGTCTAGCCTAGTTAACCACCTTGTCCGGCCTACAGGCTTTAAACAAACTGTGATTTGAAAGCAAAAGTCCAACCTAATAAATAAGTAGGTAAACATTTTGACATTTTATAAGATCAATAATATTTTTTGTTAGTTTAGTAATACAATACAACAATAAAATTATGATGATAAATTGATATATTATTATTATTATTATTATTATTATTATATAAAATTAATATTTTTATAAAGAGATTTTGATAAATGATTTTTTTTTTACCCTTATCAAAATCTTTTTATAAAAATATTAATTTTATATAATAATAATAACAATAATAATATAAAATAATACTTCTTCTATTGCTGGAGTCACACGAATGCAGGTAAACATGCACAAAGGACCTTGGACCTACGGTCTGGCCTTGACCTAGTTTGACCTAACCCGGTCAAAGTCTAGCCTAGTCAACGACTTTGCCCGGCCTTGCAGGCTTTAAACAGACTATGTTTTGAAGACAAAAGTCTAGCTTGACCCGATTTATCCAAAAGCTTGGCCTGACCTAGTTCGACCCAACTTGACCATAAGTCATCTTTGATTTTTGGTAAAGTGACATGAATATTGAATTATGATACACCAAATACTAAACTGTTTTATTCTTTATCTCTCTTACCATATTATATTATAATATAATTATTAGTCTGTGAGTGAACACTTTGCTCAAATTGTGGTGATGGTGATTTACAGACAACCCCATAATATATGATTATATAGTAATTATCATCGTGTGTCATTTTTAATTTTTATACAGCAATACGGAAAATTATGAAAAATAGTGATTTTGATTGACTTTTCAATATTTAGTCCCCTTGATTTGTAGTTTTGTACACGTTATTATCAAAAAAAAGTATTACATCCTAATCAAATATTTTCACTTGATATTATATTACAATAATTAATAGCCACTAGCAGAGATAATTTAATTCTTATCTGTGATCGACAATTTCGCGACTCCGTCATTCTCCCTTTCTTCTCCTCCCTCTCTTTGTCTAGACTTGATCTGATTTGACCCGCAAATCTCAACATGCTTGATTTTTGTTGAGAAGACCAGCCTCACCTGGCTTGCAGGCCCAAAAATCAATACCTTGTCTGGCCTGATCAACAGCTAAAGTCTTTGCTAGACCTAGGCCAGACCTGTTGTGTGTGTGTGTATATATATATATATATATATATGTACGTGTGTATGTTATGTATTCAGTTGACGGAAAATTCAGTTTGAATGAAGTTCTGCTGCTGCTGGAATCATGGATGCAGGTACCCATTACCCATTTCACGAGAATTTTGATAAATGAGAATTTTGATAGCTCAGCTTCTAGATTTTTATATTTATACCGAGCTTTATGCTTACCTGACAAATTCATATCATAAAAATGTTAAAATCAAAAGACCGTGGCGTGTTAAAAAGTGATCGTTCACGGTGATGGAAACCCTTTTGGTTCCTAGTCACTGCACTGATCAATTCCTTATCCTTATATATGTTGGAGACTTACTTTTCTCGTCTTTTTCTCAAGATAAGACAATAGGAAACAATTATAGGATGAGACTAACGCAAATTGTATAAAGCATACCGAGCTCTTCTTTCTTTAATTGGATTAGTGGATACCCATCAAGAACTCTAGCAAAGAAAAAGGAAACCAACCACCAACAAAATTGAATTTTTGCGAAGTAGCGTGAAAGGAAAGTCAAGAAAAAAGGAAAAGGAACACTGGAAAGGGAGAACCTTGATACAAGGCATGAAAGAATAAACCTCAAGGATAACTCAATATGCCTGAATCCTGATGTCTGTGGGTTTGAAGAAAAATGAGATTGTTTCTGCATTTCTAAAGGAACAAGTTGACAGATATTCAATATTGATAAATCCACGAAAATCATTGGGGGGATGATGGAGAATTCACGAGTTGCCCAAAACACAATAGCTTCTACTTTTCCCTACCAGTCATTCAAAGGAGAGCATATCAAGATATCATAATTTCATAAATAATAAGTAGCTAATAACTGAAAGAGAAGAAGAGCAACTGACATCAGAGGCCAAAAAGGGGGCTCTTTAATCGAAAAATAGAATGATCGTGCCAAGCATTTCTTCTATAAAGATCAAGGAGTGATCCCAATGATTGTATTCAATTAATGTGAAATTGGTGTTCAGAGTATCTGTGTGCCCCAAAACAAACAGAAAATTGGCAACACTGCACTTTCTGCAAGTACATTCGTGACGGCGATATTGCTAGGATTTCAAATGGTCTAGAAAGCAAGACAATGAATTACAAGTAAAATGTCAACCCTCAAGATTGCCTCTACTTACACACTACCTAGACAAAAAGACACCTATCTTAGGCGCTATAAATTGGCCTACTGGGGAAATCCAACAGCTGGTAAGACTGATATCATGAAAGAATAGTTTGAATTGTCGTACCTAATAAACAGAACAATCACCTGCATAGAGAAAATCCTAGAAGACAGTTCCATGATGAAGAGTGGTGACACATATGGAGGGTAAATGATCTATTTGCATGAACTCAACAGGGTAGATAATAAATATGTCGTTGATAATATTAGTCTTAGAATAAAATACTTCCTCCATTCCAAAATATACGATGATTTGTCTTTCAAATTACAAAGGCAAAATGATCTTATATTTTTGGAATGGAGGGGTGGTTTTGATGTCTTGGCAATGCTACATGGTCAATACCTAGCTATCAAACAGTTAAAAGCCAACTTCCTATGAAGAGATGGCCTTAGAAGAAATTGTTAACATAAGCACAGGAACTCTTCCAAGACTATATTTTCATTATATTTTGAACCCCTTAAGATTACTGCAATGATGGTGATTGGTTGATCCCATCGTATTAGGCCTTTTACATTCTGAGCTTAGTTTCCAACAAAACCAATAGATGGATCCATCAATATCACAAAGGCAACCGAGAAATTTAAATTATCTAAAAAACAGAGAAATTAAGCTTCTTTTGTAACTTCCAGAACAATCTTGCGAATTGGCAAGACAGTCCATGAGGAATTTGCTTTAGGAGGGCAAGCCTGCATCATTGACAAAAAACCTAGGTGAACCTATTTTAGTTTATAGACTTTTTCTCTTATTGCTTCTTTTATAGAATTGAAGTCAACTTGCAGTCATAAAAACAAAAGCTTCATGATAAATTCAAAATATATATTGTGAACTTATTCATTTCCATGAACCTAAATTACGGATTGACTGGAGCAACACTTATATGGTTATACCATCAAATTTAATTGAAAAGGGCCACCATTATCACTGCACAAACTACTATACAAAATTCAAATGGCTCCATTCAAATTTAGGGGTAAACCAGGCTCTGAGGATCACTATTATGAGGTTTACCACAACATTAGTATACCAACAGTACAATAGTAATTGTCCAATTCAAATTAACACCATTTCCATGTTCTCTTGGGTCATAAAAACTATTTAACATTTTCCAACAGAAACAACTGGCTATGAATGAAGAGCTAGCTATCCTCTTACCTATAAACCCCAAATAAAAAAGAGATTCAAAGTTACGCCTCTGATACAACTATAGATCAACTAAAATTCCATATCAGCAAAACTTGGTAACGAGTGATTTTGCAAATATAATCAGCAACAAAATTGCAAGTGCATTTTTTAAAATGTATTCACTTTTAACTAAACAGAGTAAGCTTAACACCAAACTACTAACACATATAAAAGTTATAGCATGAGTATAATAAGTTCCAAACTAATTCACAAAAGATTTGAACTTGGAGAAGCTATATTAGTAGTTATTTAAAGAGCTTGTAATTACAGATAGTTAAACAAAAAAGGAAACTTAAATTTCAAAACTCACAAGTTAAAAACCCAAGTCTTTTATCTCAAACACCAACTGGCCACCACAGCTTAAAATCATCATCTTCACTCGTGAAAGAACCGGACCCAAAAGGATTGAGGTTAATTGGAGCTCGACAAATGGGGCAATTAAGAACTTTGGTTAGCCAAGAATCCACACAGCTCACGTGGAAGACGTGATTACAATCGCGAAGTCGTCTGCACCACTCCCCTTCCTTAAAACATTCTAAACACACCGCGCAGTCTTTGGCTGATTCGGGTTTGGCGTCGTAATTGAATCGAGGGAGGTATTTCTGTAAATCTTCAACGGGGAGGGTGTCGGCGGCTGCGGTGGAGCGGCGGCGGTGGCAGAGGTGGAGGGAGGATCCGGTAAGGAGGAGGAGGAGGAGGGATACGGCTGCGATGCCAAGGAAGAGGAAGAAAGAGAGGATGAATAGCATGATAATGGGTTTGAGGAATAAAGGGAGGAAAACTGGGTTTGGTTTTCTCGGCGGTGATGGGTTGTCGGCATGACGGTGATGGGTCGTCGGCATGTGGCTTTATATTAAGACCCGAACGGGAAGGAGGAGAAAATAAGGTTTCCGGGAAGGGAAGGATGGGTCTGATTCAGGTATGACCACGAGATGAGAGAGAAATTACAGAGATATGAGATCGGTTGATTTTTATTGGATAGATATATCTTCTTGTGACGTGTCCGGGGTAGTTTGCACTGTTGGCCGTCCGTAATTTTTTCAGTTTGGATTAATTTAGGTTTAGACTGTAATATTAATTTTTTTTCATTTTTAAGATTATAATTTTATATTTAATAATATTTTATAAATAGAATAATATTAATTATTTAATAATTAAATTAAATTTATTAAACTTAAAATTTTAAAAATTAACTAAATCAAACAATGTCTTTAATAAAACAGAGAGAATATATACGTATTTCCTTTTTCCTCAAAATGACAATTTAAAAACAAATTTCACACTAATCAAGAAAGAGGAGAGAGGACAAATTTATTTTTCATTTTACTCTTATATTGATATGTGTATAAGAATTATTTTAATTGACTCTTGAGTTTGTGAAAAGAGAATGAATTAATTTGAGTTATTTATTTATTTATAATATATGATTGATTTGTTGTTTGGCTAAAATATAATATTATCAAGGTAAATTAGTCGATATAAATTTTTATCAAATTGAGTAATGTACTTTAAATATATTTTTAAGGATAATTTTTTTTATTACTTAAAGTTATTCTTTTAGGAATAAAAGGAGTCGAATAGATTAAAGTACAATTTACACTTTAAAATTTATTTGTTAAACATACGATGCACCCTAATTTTTAAAAGGTTTCTTCTTATATCTCAAAGTTTCAGCCTACGTATTAAAATGATGCACCCCCAGGCATTTTATCGGTCAAATGTGACCAAAAATTTAGATATTCACTTGTTATAATATTTTTCTATGAGTAAGATTATCTAAACACATTAAATAAACTTATTGCAATACTTTTTTTAAAGATAAATAAGTTAGATCATAAGAAACAAAATTAAAAATAAGTGAAATAAACTAAATAAAACAAAACCAATCAAACACAGCCTTAATCAAATTATTGTCCCTCGATTTTTTAGCGACAATATATTGTCAACAATGTTTACTATAAATGCCTTATATATATATATATATATATATATATATATATATATATATATATAATTATTCATGACAACTTGTTGTTTGAAGCAATTGAAATTGGCCGCCGCAAGAAGGATGAGTGGCAAGGTGAATTAGCTTAATTTTGACATGCCATTAGAAGCATGAGCGGCAATGCAAAAATTACGTGTAAATTGGTCTACAGTAAAAAGAATGAGTTGCAGGGTCAATTTACAGGAGAAAAAATGCCATCTGCATTGATTACCGAAATAGTGTCCCAACAATAGATTGTCATGAATGGACACCCTATACATATATATATTGGGAACATGGAGGTACACAGTTGTGCAATGCACGGTCAGTTATACGCGACGATTTTTTTGGACTATAGCGATGGTTCAACCCTCGACATTGACCAAAAATAGTTATGATAACGGTTAAACCGTCGACATAGCCCAAAAAATTTGTTGCCATAGCTAACCGTATAGTACACGACTGTACACATATTTTTTCATATATATATATATATATATATACCCCAGTCCTGTCTTCATCATCTCAAACACTAGCCAGACCATGTTCTCACCTAAATTTTTAATGTTTTATAGCTAATAGGTAGTTAAATATTTATTTTTTAATTTTCAGGCACTTCTTTAATCTTAAATTTGTTTTAATTTTCAAAACAAATTTTAGATATTTTGTCTTATTTATATTTTTTTCCAAATTTTAATGTATCATATATTATTTTTAATACGGATTTTTTATTCACCACTCTAGTTTATTGTTAATTTTACATAATTTATCTTTAAAGATAAGAAATGTGATAAGTATATTATTGTTTGAGCCTATAAAGTTTTTATGCTAATATTTTTGTTATCGTATCTCTCACAAAAATATTTAAAAGTAATTAAAATTTCACAATATATATTTAAAATCTTAAATTAGGTATTTATAATTATATATTTTGTTGTGGTACAATTTCTAAGGTGAGCGTTGAATAAGTTTTTTTGTACAAGTATAAGTTTGACACTTCTTGCCTTCTTTTAAGGTATTACGATTTTTTTAAAATTTTTATTGTGATTTTTATGCAACTTAAAAAACTTTCTTATTAATATTTGATGTTATACCTTAAAAATAAATTATTCACAATTTCATTACAAATTCAATTTAAAGCTAAATTTCGTTATTTAAAAAAATGTTAAACATAAATTTGGCATTTAAATATCTAATGCATATGCATATAATCTTATTTATATTTGTTATTTAAGCATCTGTTATTATATATTTTAGCCCCATCTAACTAAAAATTCTAGTACCGCCGATCACACCAGATTTTACTACTACCTTCACCATCAATAAATATTTGACTAAATATAATTTGTACCATAAAATTTATTTAGCATAAAAGATTCTTAAAATGTATTTAAATATTAAAATCAAATCTCAATTATCTTACAAATATTAACTACCCGACAAACTTTGTGGTCTAAACAGTAATTTAGTCAAATATTTTTATGCTACCTTGGCCATCAAAAAATATTAGCTATAACAATCATATCCTTACATTTCACAATCGAAAAATCTCTAATTTTTCTGACCCAAATCACTTTCAAGATTACATCCGCTTATTATCAGCGGTGGGTGGCTATGGCGAATTCACTTGCGAACAGAGGTGGGTACCTTATCACGGCTCTTCTTCTTCTTTTCATTCTTTCTCTCCTTTATTTTCTCGGTACTGAAAATAATTTTAATTTGTTGAATACATACACTGATCTTGGGTCTTCATATTTTTGATTGATAAGGTCTGAAATATGAATAACAGTGATGTCTCTTATATAAAAAATAGTTTTCCAATTATGCCAATGCAAATTTATGCTCAAAGGTGATCTAGTGCATTTTTTTTTTCTATTTTATCCTTACTAATATTAAATAATTTATTCTTTTGATCATATTTGACTGGATAAAAAGGTCAGAATGTGCATATTATCAATAACTTCGAAATACAAAAAGATACGTTTTTAAATTTAAAATGCAATAAATAATATTTAAAAATTTAACGGATAAACTCTGAAATACAATTTGTAGTTAAAGTGCCTTTTTATATAAGATTAGATAAAGAACATGCTCGTGGTACGGAGGATTATCTTGACACGGATGATAAGCTTATCATGCTTCATACAAAATATATACACACATATATATATAAGTAGCCTTTAGGCAGGGCTAGTTCTTAAAGTGGAGGAAAACGATAAGTACAGTAATTAAAGTATTAAACTAATATAAGCTGACCACCATTCCATTTAACGCCTTCATATTCAAATGTTCATACTCCAGTAGTATTTCCTTTTCATATCAATTTGAAATGTTGTTGATGTCATTTTTTAATTTTTATTTTGGACAATATAATTTTAAAAAATTGTAAACTATGTATCAAAATGTAACAACTGACAGTTACAATAATAGTAGCATGGAAGTAAACAGTAGCCGAAAGTATTTTCTTTGCATCTTTTTATGATAATTTTAATACAAACAAAATAGGGAAATGATAAAACCAAACTGAAAGGCCAACAAATATTGGATGTACGTACATATTTTACATGTCAAATGACCTCAATACATACATACATACAGTTAAATACCCATAATAAATAAAAAGAGTTGCATTTTATAAATATTACTAATAATTATTTTACAATTATCCCTAAAATTAAGTAATTAACTATATATAATGATGACATACTAATAAAAATAAGAAATTGATATTTTTACACAATAATAAATAATAAATGGATCGCTCAATCACGTGAGAGACAGTTCATAAAAACATCAATTTTCTAAGCAAACTTGTAGGTATGCATCATTTTATACTATTATTAATATATAAAAAATATATCTTTTGCGGAAAAAGAAAATAGCAAATAAGACATTTTGTGAAAACAGAGGGAGCATGCAGCCATTACTCTTTTAATTTTGCAAAAATATTTAGGACTGTATATATTGCTAGCTTTTAATAATTGCATACAGGCTGTGAGTCGTCACTTTCGCCAATTTCATTCAAGCTTGAAGGAATTCAAGGGTATTAATTAAAGACGAGCTGCTGTTGGTTTTGAGCTTTGAATCCCATTTTGCACATGCTACACCCGATAATAACCCTACTAGATGTTGAATGCAAAACCAGCACCAGTGCTAGCACTCCATACATTAATTGTAATCTTACATAATTGATCTTTTACCTTTCTGAAACATGAAATTTTACCCAACTAGATTGGGCACATTTACATATCTTTAAGTACAAATATCGGTAGGCTCATATTAGTAGTAGTACTAATTAACCATTTAAAAGCGTTTAAAAGAGTGTTCGGTTATCATGTCCTCGTAAAAGAGCTCAAAAACAAAATGTAACACAGTGGACGTATATCCTAAAGATCTCATCCTTGAAAATTAATAGGTTGTTTCCGATACATCAGTTCTCCCCAATTTAACTCGAGAGAAAAACAACTAAAATTGTAATAAGAAACTTCAGAAACTAAAGACTTCAGAAAAATGAATGGCCAGTAGTATTCCAGATCCAGGCGCCTAAGATAAGCAAATTAGACAAATGCAAAGGACAAGAGCACACTTGCAAATATTTTGGAGTGAGAAAACTAAACATGAAAACAATTTTCATTTTGTCCCACAATATGATTGGGAAGTCTCAAAACATTTAATCTGCAAAAAATGCATACATACATTTGTGTTGCCATATTCTATGAACCATGATCCAATTTTCTCCCAGAATAAAGAAATTTAAGAATCTAAAAAATAGAGAAAATAATAGGCATTAAACATTGGTGGGAAAGGATGAGTGCACCACCTTGTTTTGTCTTCCCATAAGCCAAAGCAGAGTCCTCCTAGTAAAAGATTGTGGATTTGCTTGAGAATCCAAAATATTGCAGCTCTGATTTTCCTCATCACAACCCAATTCGGTCACTCCATTTTCCCACCTCCTAATGTCAATTTCAGAATTAGTCCTCCTTGTATCACTCCCCTCATTCTTGGGCTTCATTTCATCAGCAGCAACCACATTCCGGTGCAGCGGAAAACGGAAAGAAAAAGCCCGTCTTGACGACTCCCCTGTGGTTGAATTAGGCTTCTCCTTCTTTCCCCTGAGCCAAATCTTTGACCCAGAAAAACTTTCCCTCTTGCTTCTCCCAATTTTGTTATCCCCGTTACCATTGCTAATAATAGTACTAGTACCACCATGAATATCAACACTTTTAAATGCTTCAAGCCCATTAAAATCTCTTCTAGAATCACAATCACACTCGGACATTGCTTGCTTATGACCAGAGATCAATGGCAAAGAAGGCTTTTTACTTGATTGTTTCTTCATTGGGGTCCTTATGGGTACTTGCAATGATGTGTTCTCATCCATTACATATTCAAATGACCCCATAGAAAAACACCTTCTAGCATCAACATTACTATTACCACTACTTTCACCTCCATCTCCACTATCAAATTTTTTGAATTTCCCAAGCTTAACTGTAACAACTTTTTCCTCTGAACCCACCTTCTCTTCTTGGTTTTCCTCCTCTTTCACTTGAATTTCGCAAAATTTAGGCGAAATCTCGATACAGGATGATCCAAATTCCTCATGACAATGAACACCCAGATGGGAATTTGCTCTTGCAACTGAATTACTAGCGGTATCCAAAACACCTTCCCTGTCATTTACAACCTCTCTTGAACTCTCACTACCGGAATCGAGAGCAAGGACTATAGGAGAAAAATTATTGTTTGGAGAGAAATCAGAGAGCAAACAAGCTCTACAAAGAGGGCAAGTGGAGTGAGAAAGTAACCATGTATCTATACACTCCATGTGAAAGGCATGGCTACATTTAGGCAGCAATCTAAGTTTATCTTCCAAATCAAATTCACACAAACATACAGCACAATCAAATGGATTTTTTACCCCAATAATGGCTTTGTAATTGAAAATAGGCAACCTATCTATGAAGGATTGATCAACCCCAGAATCATGGAGATGAAAGAGCTGCTGCAACTGACCTTGAAGGGCAGTGGCATCATCCAAATCATCCGGGTCTCTATTTGGGGGTCTCAAGATAAATCTTACAAGAAGGTGAAGCAAACCACATACAAAGAATATAACAGCCAGTATGATAATGATTAGCAGTATACTTGGACTTACCCTGTTCTTCAAACTGACACCATCATTATCTGTTTGAAAATTGGATAGAGGAGGTGGTGGTGGTGGTGGCAGAGGAAGAAATAATGGTTGTTGCGATGGAGAGAGAGAGCTTCCTACTTTAATTTCTGCCCAAATCCATTCCATTTTTCCTTAAATGGTGAGAGAAACTCAAAAAGATTGGAGCTTTACACTTGAATCACGTGATAACAAGAATCCCATGTACCAAATGACCAAATATTTAGCCTAAATAGAAAACCCAAGAAATTTAACAGCTTATAAGCAAGTTGGTATCTAGTTTTGATGGAGATTTCAGTTTCTCCCACTTCTTGTTTTCCTGAAAAATAAATCTTGCATTCAAAACTAAAAAAAGATAGAGAGATTGGGAGAGAGAGGATTAATTGGTGGTTGTGATACATCTAATGCCCCAAATGGTAAGTATTTCAAATGGGAGCAATAAATTTTGGCAATTGAGGGGGTATTGATGATGATCTAAATAAATACTCGTATCAATGACATACAGTCATTCTGAATTTCTGGTTCACATAGAGCAGGTAACGCTTTTGACTAGAAACAAAACCATGGCATCAGCCTCGATGCACATTTATTTAACTCACCTAATTAAGAAAATAAAATTATAGAAATAAAGAATTGATTTTAAAATGGGAAATGTTATGGATCGTTTTTCTCTTCTGATCACATCTTGTTACGGTTCTTCTATTCCTTCTGTCATCCGTCTCTTTGGATTTTTCTTGTGGCCTTTAGTGGGTGAGGACAAAAATTAGAAGGTAAACGTCAAAACTATTGAAGGAGAGAAAGTCCAACGTTGAGATGCATAGGATGGAGTGTATTTTGGAGTTAAAAGTGGAAAATTGTCGATCGGAACACCTCTGCAAGTGACAAAATTTCTTCACTTTCTCATAAATTAATGCTCAAGTTTTTGTGCCGTCTAAAATCCACATGGAAACTTTCTCATAAATTGATGCTCAAGTTTTTGTGCTGTCTAAATCCACATGGGGTGGGGGGCTCCGTAGTGCAGCCCTTATTTTTTGGCTTTTTGTGCTATATTCGTGTATAAACCATAACCCTACAAATAAGTGCACTCTTCCTATCCAAAAAAATCATTTCCTTTGTATTTGGAGAGGACAGGAACGACTACATAATTTGTATATCATCCCTAAGATATATGGGACGGTATAATTTGTATATCATCTTATGTTTGCTTACAAAGTACCCAAACGTTCGTATTGTCTAGACGCAATATTTTTTTATATTTTAAATTATAAGATTAATATTAATTTTTAAAAATTTAATTTTAAATATCTTCAAATTCAAAATTGAGATAATTTTTTTTATATCAATATAAAATATAAATATCATAAATTACTTAAAAAGTACTACTAGTTATGATATTTATTATTTTAGAAAGTTAAATGAATCATATTAATTTTAAACTTAAAAATATCTCAAATTGACTTTTAAAAAGTTAATAGTGATTTTATAATTCAGAACGGAAGGAGTACAATTTATTTAATTTATAAACGTAGTGTTTGAGTTTTAAAAACAACACATAAAAAATAGTGGATGCATTTGGAGGTCTAAACATTATTGCTGTAATTCAGTCTAAACACTACTGCTACAAACACGACAAACGCTAATAACTGAACAAATCCTGAATCATGCTTTCGCCTGTAAGATATCTCTAGCAATTGCTTACCTTCAATCAAGTTAAATTTGTATCAATATAAAATTATAAATCTTTCAAACAATTCTTACAAAAATTAACAAATCTTTCAAAAATAAACTTACAAAATAACGTATCAACTATAAAAGTATAATTACTTAATATTGGTTAGCACAATGATTAAAATCTACCACAACAATACACATAATTTCGTATTCATTTTAAGTACTTATGTTTTAGTCTTGAAAGCAATATCATAAAAATTCTCTGCCCGCACTAAGAATTTCTAGTTTCGTTTTTTTTGGGCACCACTACCAAATGTCACCACCAAAATAAAATGGTATTTCAAGCTTACCTAAAATCAAGTCAAATCTCTAGCTAAACACAACAAATCCAATAATTTTCACCGGCTATATATAACAACTCTTTGTCCCATGCGCTCATATTGTCAAAAAGGTTTTGAAAAAACAATTAGCATGACATTTTTTCAGCACCCAAAACTAAGTACTCCATAAATTGGTCGTAATTAGATACGAAGTGGCTACGGGTACGTGGACTTTGCAAAATAAGAGGAGCCCCCCATGTGCGTGTTCGAAATATATCTAATGCGTCCACCTTCCCTTGATTTGTCAACCTTTGGGTATCCCGCAACTCTAATAATAGACCCCATTAGCTCTAAGATTCATTATGTCACCCTTAAATATATTTTAAAAAAATCCCCATTTTTTTGGATCTCAAAAGTCAAAACTACGATTCAATCTCTGTAATTGTCGGAGGGATTAAGAAACCTCTTAGTTATTATCTAAGAGAAAATAAGAAACCATTTTGGTTGATTAAAAAAAAAAAAAAAGACTGATAAAAATACGATATGATACGTTTATATTTTTTTATATTATGTCTTGAAGTTTTAATTTGGAGATAAAAAAAAAGTGAATGAAAACAAAAAAGAAGGGGTGTATTGGGGTTTTTGGTAGAAGAGATTTTTTTTTTTTAATAAAAAAAGTGGCGTCTTAAAATTTTAGTTAAAAGTGGGGAAAAAATGAGAAAAAGTTGGTGCATTTTAGAAGAAAGCTAAAGAACAGAAAGTAAAACTCTGTCTTCTATTTCCTTCTCTTTTCAAACTTTCTTTTCTTTTCTTCAGCTAAAAAACTCTCAAACACCGAGTTAAGGACCTAATGAAAGCTTCGTACTTCCTTTTTGGTCATTATTATAGTTGTATTGTATGTGAGTTTATTTGTAGTGGTTGTGCATTTCACTGTTAAAATTCAATGGACTGCATCCCCATATTCGGACATCGAAGAAAAACTACTCACTGATTATTAGATATAATAAAAATTACTAATAAAATTAATTATTTATAAGGGTCATTATGTTTAATACGCTAAAAGGCCAATATATTTTTCCAAGGATATTGCCTGCCTCTAAAAATTAAGGGAAATAATTTATTTTGTTGAGAGCGTATTATTATAATTAATCAGCTTAAAACTTGTCTTTTTTTGGAAGACAGAGAGTATGTTTGGTTATCAGTGTTTAGAGCATTTACAATAGTAGTGTTTAGACTTTAAACACAATATTTATGAATTAAATAAATTACATTAAAAATAAATAAAATTCTCAATTGTATTTAGTTCGTTCGGAACCTTCAAATTAAGCTCCAAATGCCGGTACATAAATAAGCACATAGCATAGCTCTAAAAGTCGAGGGAAATGATTTGTTTTATTGAGATGATAGGCCGAATACTTCTCTGAAAATTAATTTAATTTGTGTGGAATGCAACTTTTTCTGCTCAGCCCAGTCCAACTCTGAAGCCCGTATCGAGTAAATTCGTCTTTAGCCCATCCGTTAATATCACCAAAGCCCTACATATCATAATGGATTTTGGGTAAGGTAGACAGAATTAGGTGGGATAGTCATAGAGGTAGGTGTCAGTATTGTAAGAGAAGGTAGGCATAAGAGTGGGTATCTTATATTTAATTAATTATATTGATATAAAATGATTGGTAGCTAATAATTTAAACTTTTTACGAGTGTGATCGTGATCAGTTCTATTTTATTTTATTTTAGTTTAGTTAGGTCTTATCTCTCTCATTTTCACAGGTCATTTTCTTCTCCATTATAACGAAACACCGGAGAGTCGTCATTAGACAACCAACTTGCTAGTACCAGTATATATATTTTGGTAGAAACTATTTCAATTAATAAAGTCAACAAAAAACAGCTGAACGATATAGAAATGTAATTAGGAAGGATAAGTTTAAGGATAAAAAATTCAATAATTACGTTTATTTTAATTATTAAAAAAATTAGATATAATATAAATTTATTAAATATTATGCATTTTATAATTATTCAATAAAAAATGTGAAAAGATTCTGAGGCCCCATAAAACCGCAATTATCCTAAAAAGCGTATCCTTTAAGCTTTCGCTCATTATATTACACTAATCTACTACTTGATGCCTAAACTCGGAACATTTCAATGGTCTTTATTGTAGACAAAGCACTAAGTTCATACATTATTGAGCTAGCTATACTTTACGTTTCTTTCTTTTTTCTTTTTCTTTGCTAAATTATACTACTTTACATTTCATTTGCTTCATTAATAATTGATATTATTAAAATTGTACATTTCAAATTTGGCTTTCGATTTATATATTTTAAACCAAGTTGAAATAGGTTAAAAAGTAAAATAAAAATTTATACTACCTTTATATGTTACTATAGGACGAGAATCTCTACGACTAAACATACTCACGTATAAAAAAAAATAATATTTTATAATAAAATTAATTTATTATATATTATATATATATTATTAAAATATTATTTATTCACGTAACTCATAATAAAATTTTTTAACATATAAAATCAGAAAATTTAACAATTTTCTCTTCTATGATCATCATATCTTTTCGCTATATTATGTATAGAGGAAGATATCATTTTTCAAGGGGAAAAAAAAAGTTATATGGAGTGGGTAATGCTATAGAGGGGAAAGACGAGGTAAAGTAGCACTTTTGACTAATTAATAACAGCCAATCATGAAAAGCACGCTATTTTAGCAGGCTTGGTGGTTGGTTTGAGGTTGCCGTAAAGGTAGCTGTCCGCCCGTGAAAAGAACATCCACTGTAAGTATCCATGGTAGCACTACTCCTGCATTCCAATCCAATACCTTCAGATATTTTTCATCTTTTCCTGATTGTGGTCTAGTCTTGGTCTCGATCAAATCACCATTACCACCATTTTATACAAATTCGGTGGGGGCATTTGGACCTTTTTGTCGACATGTGATCTGGGTATTGCAACATTTAATTTTCCCCGGAAAATTTTGAGGTGTTTGTTCGAGATTTTTGTTTTAGATAATTAGGAACTGGGTCTTGAAGAATTCGAATTTTCCGGGAAAAATTAGAATTGGGTGTTGGAGAATCTGACATTTGAGATAAATCTAGGAACCGGGTGGTGGAGCATTTGATTTTCTGAGGGAAGATTGGTTGCTGGTTGAGGTAATTTGGCCGATTGCCGGAGATTCTTTGGACAAAGAATTGGATTTTACTAATTGTGTGTTGTGGTTGGTTTTTGTTGAAATTTCCAAGGTTTTAAATTCATATTGAGTAATACAAGGACAACTTTGATGTGAGTTTACTGTGTCGAGAAGGATTTCTCTAGTTTTATGTCGATCACAGGATATTAGGATTCTGATATAACAAAATTCATTTGGATGTATGTGCAAGCAAAGGTTTGTTGTGGGTTGTTATCAGATTGGTAGAAAAAAGAACCAACTTTGTGCATCGAGATGCAGTTTATTCAATTTCTTTATATAATTGTTCAGATTATTTAAGGATGAAAAAGAAATGATTCTTCGAGTACACACCAAAAGAATGTAGATGTGTGTCATTGTGTTGCTCCAGTTGTAAAATTTAAGGATTTTTTGTATCTAGAAGAAGGCCTCATTTTCCTCTTGTTTTGTTTACTTGTCTAGAATTACCATTATTTTGGGTTGTAATATTTGAAAATCATGAAGTTTCTGAGTCTTGTGAGTAATTCCTTTGGATGTTCTGCATCCGGGGAGCGCCTGGTTTCAGCAGCAAGAGATGGGGATCTTCAGGAAGCCAAGGCTTTATTGGAATATAATCCACGCCTTGCAAGGTATTCAACTTTTGGTGTTCGTAACTCCCCTCTCCATTATTCTGCAGCTCAAGGCCACCATGAGGTATGTCCTTGTAAATGATTAGCTGCTTAGTTTTAGTACTATTGTTATTATATCATAAATGGTAGGCAAATTTTGATCTATTATGTTTTGTCTTTAGATAGTTTCACTCCTGCTTGAATCCGGGGTTGATATTAATCTCAGGAATTATCGTGGGCAGGTATGTTTGATTTTATTGCTCATTAAAACTTGTGGCTGTTTCTCATTATAACCAATTCATTCAACTCCTTTGCTTCCTGATGCCCAATCTTATTTTGACATTTACTCTCATCAATTGTTTTGTGGGCTTGCTGTATATGAAATTTAATGTTAAATCTTATTGAGGACATTGTTATATGCTTTGTTGAACAGACTGCTTTGATGCAAGCTTGTCAATATGGTCACTGGGAAGTTGTTATGACTCTGGTGCTTTTCAAAGCCAATGTATGAGTGTTTATGCTGAGATAATTTTACTACATGTTCCGTTTGCAATTACTTTTTTATAAGATATATGGATAAGATCATCAGGAACTAATGCAGTATTGAATCTTAGATTCACAGAGCTGATTATCTCAATGGAGGTACGGCACTCCATTTGGCTGCTCTAAATGGACATTCTAGATGCATCAGGATCCTCCTTGCTGATTACATTCCAAGCATTCCTAATTTTTGCAATATCCTAAGCAAAAAGTCTAGAAATGAAGAATCTATCTTAGATTTTGATCGAAGGTACCCAATGAAGTAGTCTGCTTGTGATTTTTGTAATACCTTTCTATCTATGTCTGGTTCGGTTATTCTTTCATTCTGCTGCATCAGTGCACTTGACCAGGTTATTAATGGTTCTGCCGATGGAGGCATCACTGCCCTTCATATGGCTGCACTAAATGGGCATGTTGAGAGCGTGCATTTACTCCTGGAACTGGGGGCTTCTGTAGCTGAGGTCACTCTTGAAGATGGGACTACAATTGATTTAATAGGTAACTTCCTATATTAACTCCTTTATTATAAAACCACCAGTTGTTATCCACCACAATGACTGCTTTTAGATCTATTTATTTTGTATGCCAAGAATTTATTAGATTTCTGAGAGTGTTCTGGTACATTTGCCATGAATCATTATCATAGCTAAATAAAACTCCCTCTCTTATTTTAGTTCGAGTCCCTTTTTTGGTGTGTGGTGCGGATATTAAGGCGTTCTGCAAATTATTTATGTATCTTATAATTTTTATATGGTTCTATAATAGTTGAAATATACTTCATAGATAAGTACAAATATTTTTACATTTGTCTTTAACACATCTTAAAATCCGTGCCCACCTTGAAGATTTGGGGACCACAAAAACGGCAAGGAAGTAGTATGATGGGTGGCTAAATTTTATAAAATTGCAAAATGTCACATGATAAAGAATGTTTATTGCAGGTGCAGGAAGCACACCTCTTCACTATGCTGCATGTGGTGGAAATGCACAGTGTTGCCAGGTATGTCTTCTTGCATTATCTGTATGTTATGTTGTAGCCACGTGTTTAGTGTTTCTGATCTTTTGCATATTCTTAGATTTTGATCGCCAGGGGTGCTAGTCTGACAGCTGTAAATGCCAACGGGTATGCATGCCATTTACTCTCTGGCTATAATTTTTTGATGGCAATTAATTCATAAATTTTCATAGGCATATGCGCTTTTCTTTATGCACAAAGTTTGACTTTTATGTCAAATAGGCCCTCAAAACAACTAAGAGCAACTTGTATTTCTTAATGTTTGTATTTTTTTAAATTTATGATAGGAATTTGTTCTTCTTGGATCATTTTCTATACTTGAATCAATTACAAACAATAATTAATATTTACAGATAGATTAAATACCAGTTCTCCTGCTCAAAGAATCAAACAGCAAGATATTCACACAATGAGTTTCTTTCCTCATGAAGAAATAATATTTAAAAGATGGTGATATATTGATTCCTCTGGTACTCTGATGGAAAAGTCTGATGATTTATGTGAAAAAACAGTTCTATCAGTATTTGTCTCACTTCCCCACCCCCACTGGGTGAAAAAACTTTGGCATTGGCATACTAAACACACTGCTCAGCTTACTGTTACTCTTTTATCAGATCAGTTATAAGACTGGTTTCTAATTATGTATCGATTTGACTGGTTATAGTGTCAATTAAGATCATAATAAACTTGGGTAAGAATTTGACCTCGTCGAAATTTTGTGTAAGCATACAAAGAACCAATTTTGACAATAGTTTCTGCAGCCTAGTTGATGACTTTGTAAGCATGTCAACTATTTCTAAAATTTGCATGTCTCTCACTCTGCAGTTTGTAGTTGAAACACATATTATGTGCTTGTAACTCTGGAGGGTAGTAAATCCTGGATCATCCCATCCCTCTATTTCTTTATCTTGATTGGAGCATCAAAAATATTGTTATCCTATGTCCAATTGACTTAGATAGGAATTTTAGCTGCTCTGGTGTTTATGTAGCTGAAACAATGGATGGTAGGGATGTCCTATATGTCACATAAAGTAACATAATGAGAAACTTTATGTTTGTGCATGTGTTACCTTCTCTACAGCAAGTGATTCCTCATAAATAATATAAGCCGCATTACTTTATTCTATTTGTCATGCAATCACCTTCCAAGTGCTCCTCATGAGTGTTGGGAGACCGTTCAAATATACGGCATCTTATATGACATCAACTGTTAAGCATCTGTGCTTTGTTATTTTAAGTAAATTAATAAACGATCTGAAACTTATTCTAGTTTTTTGTGCTCAAAGATGGACTCCCTTAGCAGTTGCTCAATCATGGCATAGAGATTACCTTGAGGAAATTCTTAGCACAAGGACTGAAAACCGACCTCAACTTCTTCCTTCTCCATACTTGTGTCTTCCGCTTATGAGCATTGTAAAAATTGCCAGGTAAGCAGTGAGTTACCCGAATTCATCTCAGAATTTTTTTGGCTGGAATTTTATTTTGGTTGCTCTCTCTGCTTCATGTATGTGAGTGTATGTATGTATTCATTCATTTATCTTTAATTTTTTAAACCTTGAATTTCTTAATATTGCCAGTTTCAATCAGTATCAGATTTTATAAAATTGGACCTTTTTATGCTGTTGTGTTGTTATTCTCTTTTATTAGTTTCTTTCCTATAAATAAGTTTACAGTTGTGCATAATTTTGTAAGGGGACGTGAGACCTTAAATGGAACTTTTATCATGCCCATCGTATTACTATATGACCCTCTATGATGGGAAATATATTAAAAGCTCGTCAATATCACATATACAGTATTTGGCTTGAGATAATATATAGACCAGCATTTTAGGTTGTGTTGGGGGATACAGGATAAACCATGTTGTCATGCTGTTTATGAAATGCCCTATTTGTTATGGAACTCCTTGTTATTGGTTTCTGACATGCTAATGAGGCTTAATTGTATATTTTACAATCTAATCATCTACTGTATGTAAAGCAACTAAGAAAATATTCGCAGCTGAAATGACATAGTTCAACATTTACATGAACACCTTGTTAGCTACTAGTTGCAACAGTCGTAAAATCAAGCAAACTGGGTTGTATCGAACTTGTTTTCATATTAATAAAAGTGCCCCCTCCCCCCTGTTTGGCTGCAAATGATCTTTTCTTCAATTTTACATTTGGGAAATATAAATTACACTACAGGTTTGTTGACAAATGTTTATCTATTGGTTATGTGCAGAGAATGTGGATGGAGGAGCAGCGATTCTCTCACTACATGCATAGACCCATGTGCTGTTTGTTTAGAAAGAAAGTGCACAGTAGCTGCGGAAGGTACATATCATTTAAAGCTTGCAAACTGTATTCAATAAGAATCTAATCTCCTTTTTTAGGTTATTACAGTATAACACAGTGATGAAGTATTTTATATTATTAAGACAAAGATGAAGGATCAAAATAGTAGGCACTTAAAATATAGATTTAAGCATATAAACATAGTGTGTCAATTGGATCATTTATGTTTATGTTCTACTCCCTCCGTTCCAAAGTAACATCAAGTTTGACGTTTCAAAGCAAATACGAGATATTTTCAGATTCAAAGTTGCTTTGATCATCTTACTTTTTTGAAAACAGTTAATCTTATAATTAGCAGTAATTTTTATAACTTTCTTAATTGAATTGTTCAATATTAAGAAAAGTTTGAAGCTCAGGCTGCCAAAAGTAAGATCACCTCTTGTTTGACAAACACTCTATACTTATCAAATATTCCCCCTATCCCAACACCTAATGTTAGTGGGACCAACACTGCAACGTGACTTTTTTTTTGTGGCCTCTATAATGGGATGAATTAGGAGACGATGAAGTATCATTGAATTTTATATCAGACCCTAATGTTGATTGCTTGTTGGCTTCTGCTGGATGAGTTTTCTGTTTGAATAATATAATGAAGTTGGACTATAGCTAAATGACGATTTTCCATTCATCTAAAGACATTGCCCAGTGTATGAGATTAAGGAATGTCTAAAATAAATACAATGAAGAAAACCTTCTGAACATTATCAAATATTATGCTCATGTCCACTCTACCTATCGCAAGACTCCACATTAGTGAGTCAAACTGCAAGATTATTTTAGTAGCGTTGCACCCTCTGAGATGGGATGATTAATAGAAAAAAGGTACTAACAAAAGGATTGAGTTGGCACGATGAAGTTCTCCTTTTGTGAACATATTGGACTTGGTGTTACATGGTTGTTGCATTCTGTTGATGACTTCTTGTTTAAATTATTTAACGAGGTTAAAGGATAGCTAAATGACAGTTTGTGCTCATCTTTGAACTTAAAGCTCTGGTCTTGATGTTTCGTGCTTTTCCTTTCCTCTTAACCACCTTTTCCCTCTGTTTCACTTTAGAAATTCAAACTCTCCTTCATGTATGCATATATATACGTGAACCCTTAATTTGTAGTAAATGTTGTCTTTTCATTTTGGATTTTCTTCCTGCAATTTTTCTTTACAAATGCATATTTGTTGTATACACCTTTATTAATAACATACAAAAATTGACATAAGCGCCTCATGGTGTAGGTTGTTATCATGAGTTCTGCAGTTACTGTGCCTTGTACCTGTGTTCCACAAACTGCAACTCAGTTGCGGCGTATGGTCCCCGGGGCTCAATTGCTTGCCCTCTATGTCGCCACGGCATAGTTTCATTTGTCAAGCTGGAGGGCGCGTCGCCAATAGCTACGGAGATTGCTAGAACTAGTCTGTCTCTACCATTTTGCACATGCACAGCCCTTGGTCCAGAAGCTAGCACACTAGAAATCCCATTTTGCAAGGCTGATACGCAATCTGGTCGAATGTTTTCTATCGGATCTTTCCGCTCCCTGAGCTGCCAGAGGTTTCCATCGGTAAAACTCAACTCCAGCCTATGCATGGGAGCTCCAGTTGGCAGGTGTTCAAAATCTAGCTACAGACGGTCGACGTCTATTAGCGAGAGAGGAAAATCATGGTTATGTTCTTTTAACCATTGTGTAGCCAGTGGCAACGAATACTGAACTACACACGTGAGATTCATTCTTCTACCCGTCCGCTCCTTTCAGCACCAAAGATCACACAAGTGAAAGTGGTGGTGTTTTTTGTAATTTATCTTTTTCTGTTTTATAATAATTAATAACCGATGGTGAACATGTGATTGGGTTTGATAATTTAAAAAAGAAAGATGTGATTTGGTCTGTAAATATAGAGCAGCACCCGCCCGCTACAAGATGCCGAGCTGGACCAAACAATATAGATTTTTGAATACATATGAAACTTTTGTGGTCTTGCATGAATTCTACTTAATTTCCACATTGATTTATGGCCTGCCTTTATTTCTTCTTCCCCTCCTCAATTCTAAGTAAAGGTAAATTTATTTTTCATTTTTCACCAGAGCTATTTTTAAAAACACACAGTTTCTATTTTTTATTGTTTTTATTTTTTGAAAAAACACAAATAGAGTAGTAGTACCTTTAATTCATTAATAGTAGTGTATTGTAAATTGCTAACATAATTTTATAATTATTCCACCAATTCGAAACTAATCACCTTATAATTTTAAGCAGAAATATAAAGTAAAAATATATCTTTAATGATTGAAAAATTTACAAATTGAAGTGCAGGCTTGCATGCAGCTACACCAAGATAAAAGCAACAGTTGGTAACAATAGCCTACTTTTGAGTTACCAGCCCACTATTTCGTTGAGTTAAAAGCAATAGTAACAATGGCATACTTTTTCGTTAGCGGCCAATTACTACGCCAATTATCTTACGTATGTAGCTATACATTGAGAACTAGAACTAACTTGAACGTTTACACAACATTAACGTGATAATTATTATTTTGATAGAAACTGCAGCGTCGACAACTCCGGCGCTACCTTCTTAATCATTAGATGATCGAGTGTGATAACAGGAAAAGGATACATGCAAAATTAACTCTCAGCTCCTGTACGGCGGTTTATGAGGTAAGCTCGGAATAATCAAAAACGAAAAAAATAGAAGGTGAGAAAGTTACTAAAATAAGTTTTTTTTAAAAAAAAATATATGAACATGATTAACAATCTTGAAAATAAAAATAAAAGTAATAATCGAATAAAAAAATTGAATGAAAAAACTAAAAAGTCTTGCAAGGCCAAGAACTTAAGTTATTAATTAAAAATAATTTAAAATTTACTAATAAAAACTTTTAAATAAAATTAAAATATATATATAATTAAAGCTCAGTAAAGATAGCACCGTAAAAGAATTAACACCCATCATAAATAGTTTGCTTCATTCTCCGATACTTGTAAAAATGAAAGCATGAGTGATAATTCTGTCTCCGGCACCTCTCCATCATCACAGTTAAGGTGCTTGGTTTAATGGCAAGGGGCTGCAGCAACAGATGATTAACCATCCAAAACCTGGAAGAGAAAGAAGAGATGAGCATTAATGGACTATTACCAAAGAATATCTTGATGTTACTTATACGAAGTGATGGAAATACGAAACGGATGCTTGAATAGATGGATGGACGGATGGGGTTCAGCTAGTTTATATAGAGAAATCAGATCGGTAATTAATATATGCTCCCTTTGTTCCGAGTTATAACACACTTATAATTTTTTTATAAAAATAAATTTAAAATTTAAAATTAATATAATTTATTTAAATTTTATAATTAATATTTTCGTCATTTTAAAATTAGAGATATATTTTTAAAATAACAACTTTTAAAGATAATTTTATATTTTTAAATATAACTTTAATATTAACTAATAATTCTCTTATGGTGGTTTTATATTGAACATGATAGTAAAAAATAATAATAAATTAAAAATATTATATCATTTTAATTTTAAAATAAAAATATATCTCTAATTTTAAAATTAATTAAAAATATATTTTTAATTTTAAAATAGAAAGAATAATATTTTTAAATAATTTATAATATTTATAGATATATTGATATTATGTCAATTTTAAATATAAAGATATTTTAAATTAATTTTTTAAAAATTAATATTAATCTTTTTATAAGGGAGTAACTATATTAAAAGAAAAATAAAAAATGCTGACATTATGTTAATTTTAAATATAAAAATACTCGACTCTTTTCGGCGCAAATACATATTTAAAAATCATATATTGGGTTAGTAATAGTCCAAAGTATGTCGAAGATATACTCCCTCTGCTCTAAATAATGATCAAAATAAATTTTTATAAAAATTAAAAAAAAAGATAAAAGAAATTAAATTTATTTTTAATAGTCTCATAAAATTATATAAAATTATGATTTTTTTTATATATACTATAATAAATTTTATTAAATGATATATTTATTTTTTGTTTTATATATTTATTATCATATTTTCGTAAATAAAAAAATTTGTACTTTAAATTATCTCTTTAAAAATACGGTGAGTATATATTATATTTTAAATAAATTGTTTTGTAACGCTGAGAGATATCATGCATTCTTAATTTGATAAAGAAAGGAAATGTGTGAAAAAGGAGAAGGTTATAAAAACGAGAGAGAAAATGAGGTGAAAGAAAGTACAGGAGAGAGAGAAGATCAAGTGGGGGTAATGTGACTGGACAAGTATGCATGCATATATCCATCCATCACTACTGCCAGTCTGCTACTGTGGGTCTGTCTGTTTGTGTGTTGGTGTCAGTCACACATCTTTTAGCTTCTTGGTTACGTTAAACACGAAAGAATAACAAGTGTACATTCTTACACTGGTTGGTACATACATCGGGACTCACTCGCATTTAAAAAAAAAAAAAGGGAAGAAGAGAAGATTTGTACAGTTTGTATGTATTGTCTATATCCATAGATCAGTCTATCTGCCATGGATTGAACATCAAGAAATAAAAGTTACTGCATACTCACTCTCCCCTTTTGTTTTAACTGCTAAACAAAGTGTAATAAATTAATTTAATTCAGAATTATTGCATGTTAAAAATGCAATCTTTATCTACACACTGTAATTGAGTGTATCAAACAATTTGCTTGCAGAGTGCATGAAATTACTAGTAGCAGCTAGCTTTTCTGGACCATAAAAGAGAGAGGATAGTTATAAGTTGGGTACATATATATATATACATACGCACGGATACATAGGCTGCCAAACACGATCTTTTGGTGATTTTAGGGTGAAAAAAAGAGGAAACAGATTTGCAAGAAAAGAGTCTAGGGCTACGTAAGAGCATAATCAGACGTCTGTGTATGTGTGAATGTGTGTATATATATATGTGTGTGTTGGGTTGTGAGGAGTTGATCCATTTACAACGTTATAAATAAGAATTTATTCTTACAACAGATTTTAATTGTCTATGATAAGATTTAATGGTTAAAAATCTTTCTGTTCGTAGTTTAATTATTAGTACGTATAGTTTAATACTGCAGATAAATAGAAATGTCAAAAATACACATGCAGTCCTAATATTAAATTGCATCATCTACATGAGTTTAATACTGCGGATGCCATTATTTATAAAATTGTCATTCTAGTAATTAAACCAAGTTAAAAGAAAAATTATATCGTTCACAGTTTAATATTACGACAGATAAACTACAAAAAAAAATAAAATTATACCGTTCACAGAGACAAAAATTAAACTTGTTTTCTCTCTCATGCATCCATCTCTTTCTCCTTCTGCTCTGTTAAAATTCTTCAAAACCAATTACATTTTCTCACCTTGTTCATCAAAATCAAAATCATCTTTCATTTTTAATTTTCTCTCCAAGATAAAGTTATTTGATAAATGATATATCTAAAATATCTGAATAATATATTTTTATTATTTTACCCATCTAAAAAAATTCAAAATTGTTATAAATTTATTTAATATTACTTAATATAATATTTTTTTTTTTTTTTTATTTCATTTAGCCGGGACTTAACCATTCAGTGAAAAAAAATTAGATTTAGTCATTTAGCTTAAAAATCTGACCGATTCAACTATTCAGCCTTATTCAACTATAAACAAATACACTGAATGACTGACTAATTTAACCATTCAGCCACATTCAGATGCTATGAAACAGTCCCATAGTGTCAACAGCTTGGGTACGTTGTTAGGGACTTAAGGCTGTGTTTGTTTTAAGGAAAATAACTTTCTGAGTTGAAAATTGGGAGCCATTTTATGGAAAACTAAGGTTAAGTATGCAATGACATAACTGATTTTGGGTGATCACATTTTCATGGTCACTATACACCTGAAAATGCAAAAAGATTTTCTGATAAACATTTTCCTTGAAACAGATTGAGCCCAAATTCATGCAAATGGGAACTCTAGGAGTGGTTCCATAAGTTACAACTTTTCACAAGGATAACCAACCTGTGTCGATCTTGAAAATTGGACTCACCCTCAATACCTTTTAGGCTCTCCAGTTCAGTCGGTTGTCTGCCTCCCCCTTCCCATGCCCTGACTCAGAGGATTAGTGGGATTTCCTCTCACACCATTTTAGGCTACCAGTTGTACTTCTGTATGTAAATCTTACACTGGTAAGCGACTAGAATGTTAATTTAGGTTATTTTCTGAAAATTATTCATTTATTGTTAGTTCACATTGTAGAAATCAATTGTGAGCGGCAGAAAGGGTGGTTTTACAGTGGCAGACAGAGATGCAATTGAAAATCCTAGTTCTTTCAGAGAAGAAAAGAGAACCCCAAATTCCATTCTACTTTCTTCGTCAAAGAGGGTTTTCGTACTTTGTTTGGCCATGCGCATGTTGAATTCATTACTGGTGCAAACATATTTTAATCCAGATGAACACTGGCAAGCCTTAGAAGTTGTACATCGAATTACTTTCGGGTACCCCAAATTTGATTAAGTTCTTTTGATGAATGTTACACCCATCTCATTCTACCTCTTACCAAACTTATGTTCTAATATTGTTGATAAATTGACAGATATGGACATTTTACATGGGAATGAAAAAGAGGATTAGGAGTTACCTGCATCCAATGCTGTTTGGTCTTCTCTATAAAGTTCTTGAAGTCTTATGTCTCGATGTACCCCATTAGTCATGGTAAACTTAGTATCATGCATTTGGGATTGTGGAGTCATTGTCTTTGATTATATACTGTAAGCTTCATGGGAATATTCACCTGCAAGGAGTTATGATGTGTGTGTGTGTGTGTGTGTGTGTGTGTGTGTGTGTGTGTATTCGGGATAACTTGGTTGTGGTTGCCAATCAAAGTTGACGGTGGCAACGGCCTAAAATTACATAATTTTGAGTATTTCACTTATGGTGACTATCATTTCATCAATTCATTGAATGGCAATTTTGAGATTTCAATAATTTATTACTCAAAACTACATTTCTTCAGACTGTTGCCTCATCCAACAAACTGTGACAACCACAATCATGAGTAGGGTTGTGGTTCCATTGGGGGGATTATTTTGAAAAATGTGTTTTATGTTCCTTTACTATGAATATGTGATCAAATGTGCGATTTATGTTTTTTTATACTTTTTTTGTCATTCTGTAATCTCTCAACCCCACTCCCGGGAGGGGTGGCATATTCAGGTAAATCCATTTCTTTTTGTCATGTTTATCTTTCACTTGTTTCTTGACTGCCAGGTTTTTTTTGTATCAACACAACACAGCCACACTGCCCATTTCTTGTTTGTTTACATATAAACAATACAGCCATTTCCAGTATCCTCTTTTCATTTTCTGTTTTATTTCCATTTTCCATCTAACTTTGTGTGTTGGATGTTTTCTACAATTTGGCGTGTTGCAGTAACACGATAATAATATAAATATTCTTCTTCCATGTACACTTCAGCTTCATTTAAGGTTACAATCTAGGTGCACGAAACAATTCTGTATGTGCTTTACCCTTAGCCACCATTACTTTTCTAACTAGTAAGTAATAACTGATCATCTTTCACAGATGAAGGCTCCACGAATGCTGCAGTCTGTACTTTCTACTTTTGGTGATCTGTACTTGTACAAGCTCTCTAAAGTCTTATTTGGTGACCACGTTCCACAGTGGGTGGTATCCTATCTTGTGTTTTCAAGTTTTAGTTAAGGCAGATATACTTCTTCCATGTACACTTCAGCTTCATTTAAGGTTACAATCTAGGTGCACGAAACAATTCTGTATGTGCTTTACCCTTAGCCACCATTACTTTTCTAACTAGTAAGTAATAACTGATCATCTTTCACAGATGAAGGCTCCACGAATGCTGCAGTCTGTACTTTCTACTTTTGGTGATCTGTACTTGTACAAGCTCTCTGAAGTCTTATTTGGTGACCACGTTCCACAGTGGGTGGTATCCTATCTTGTGTTTTCAAGTTTTAGTTAAGGCAGATATAAGTCGTAATTTCTTTCTTTTATCTGCATGCTTTTTCTTTTCCTTTTCCACAACCATTTTATATGTGGAGGAAACACTTTTGCTGTTATATTGGATAAATGGTGTACTAACTCTTTTCTAGCTCTTTGCACAGATAACAAACTGGTTTATGTTTTATTGTAACACACATACTTTATCAAACAGTTTGGAGACTGTTCTTACATTCGTGGGCCTATACTACTGGCCCATTTATGAGAGCGTCTTCTAGCAAAGCTCCCTTGGTTCCGAGAAAGTGGGTTTTGGCTGCAGCTGTATTGGCATGTGCTGTTCGACCAACAAGTGCTATTACATGGGTTTATGTTGCTCTTCTTGAACTCTTTGTGACTAGAGATAGATTAAATTTCATTTTCGTCGAGGTGGCCCCTATTGGGTAGGTACATTATTACATTTCCTTATTCAGCTATACGAAGCTAAAACATGCTAGTTGGATCATTTTTTATTTTGTTGAAGTTGGTCTTACATGTTTGTTCAAGTTGTAAAGGTTTTCTATTCACTAATTTATGAGAAACTAACTAGAGCTAATGGGCATTATTTGTCCTTCAATCCCTTCTAAATCTACTTAGAAATAACTCAGTAATTTTGAAATTACTCTAATGTTTTCAATAATTGAGTAGTTTTGAAATTACTTTAGTGTTTTCTCCTTCTGGATGGTCATATTATTATGTAGCTTAAGTTTGATTTCATGGTATCAGGGGCTTGGGGCTTGGACTCACGTGTTTATTGGATCGTTTGATTTATGGTTCTTGGGTCTTTGTGCCTCTTAACTTTTAGAAGTTCAATTTTCTTTCCTCTGGTGGGACTATTATGGAACTCACAAGTGGCACTGGTACTTCACTTAGGGATTCTCAGTCATGCTCTTCTTCACTTTCCTTCCATTCTCAATATCTGGCATTATCTTTTCTAAACAATGGAAACTTTCGGGACTTATTGCATGGGTTTTAGGGCTTTATAGTGTACTTGGTCATAAAGAATTCAGGTGCCTCCTTTAAAATCCAATTTTCTGCTTTTATTGTGGAGAATGCAGTTTCAACTTCTTTATTTGATTCTTGAATGATACTTGCACTCTAATTAGACTTTTAACAGGTTTGTCCTCCCTGTTCTTCCAGTAGCTTTGATGTTTTCTGGGTATTCGTTAGCCATCATTAGCAGGCGTGATTTTTCAAATAGGAAAAGAAAAAGATATCCGAGGAATTGTGTCAAGTGCTTCTCAAAATATCAGCTGGCCATCTTTTTCCTGCTTGTTACCAACCTTCCATTGGCTTTTTATATGAGTATGGTTCATCAGGTATATCATTTTCTTTGATAATGGCACGATGCAAACATATTTCTTGTAAATAGTTATAAGTTCTTTTCCCCCTTGGTGAAGGGACAATAAGGTTCCCTTGTATTTGTGTAACTTGCTTCAATCCTTCTCATGTGAGAAGATACTAGTAGAAACTTGCAGATAGGACATTAGAGCACACAGTCATTGTCTCCCTTGGTTACTTTCTTTACTGATTCTTACCTGCAATATTTTTGATAGAGAGGAGCTGAAGATGTCATGAACTATATTTCAAGAGAGGCTATTACTGAAACAGTGAAAAATGTCCTTTTTCCTGACACCCTGTCTTGACCCTGCATCAGAATCTTCCTATGTGGTTCTTGAGTGTTCACCTAGGTATGAATCATGGTCTGTGTAGACATATCGATGAGCTTGTTTTGCTGATGCATGCTCAAACACTTGAGGTCTTAATTCCCCCCCCCCCCTCTTTTGCCTTAGCTTTCATTTTATTAAAAAACTGGTCTTTACCAAGTCACATTGTAGTATTTGATTCAAGACCAACAAGGATTTTGACCCAAAATCTCTCAAGTAAATTTGTGCTATTGTTGACAGGAAAAAAAGGTTCTTCGATGCTCATTTCAAGGTGGACCGAGATCTCCAAGTATCAGTTGTTGTGTATGAAAGCCAGTGACACTTAACTTTGATCGAGTACTAAAGCACCTTGAGATGTTATTCTCTTTTGAAAAACATACTCGTTTATATATTTTTCTTTAAACAAACTAATTTTTTGTTCAACTCCTTATTTTGAGTGGTCTGCAAGTCTAAACAGGGAAGGGAAGTCGAAGCAGATGTTGTATTAAACAGTTGTATAACAAAGCTGAGATATCGACATTTAGGGGAATGTTTGTGAAATCATTCCCGAATTCATTTATTTCGGTAATTATTTAAATATTTTGTCTTTCTCAGAGCTATTTTCTTTTGTTTTATTGCAAAAATTAACTGGTCAAATCCCAGGCCACAGTAATTCGTAATGTCCCAATCCCCAATTTGTGATTATAGCCTGAAAGTAAACCTAGGTTATTCTCAAGCGGTATGCAATGTCTATGCATATAGATAGATTAGAAGAGTATGATATGTACACGTGTGCCGACGCATGCACGCACAAGCAGAAACGCGCACACGGCCCATGGCCATATGCACCACTCACAATCATCCACCTAGCAAAAACATAAAATCAAATATTACTTTTATCTTAATCATTAAAAAGTGGGGCATAATACGGAGTTTAATGTCATATTTTATTTTTTAATTATTAAGATGAATGTAATGTTTAAATGTTATATATTTATATTTATTCGCATAAATTTGTGTATTTGAGGTTTTCTTTTGGGTTATTAATAATTAATCTTGTGTCCATCAATTTATATATATATATATATATATATATATATATATATATATATATATATATATTGCAACAAGAGGATGCTGATTTTTATTACGAATAGAAGATATATTAATTAAATTTTCATGTATTTATATTAATCTATAAATCATATAATTGTGTGTACAGAGACAATTATCTTCTTTACGTCTAAAAAATTAATGCACAACCTCAATTTCCATAACTAAAATTAGTTAGTACTCCACAAAAGACTACGTAACTCACGGCTGAGCCCTTTTTATTGAATTATATTGAATTCAAAGGAGGGCCCTCTTTCTGTCACATACATACACACAAACAAACAAACCTACACAATCTGGCCACATTCACATTGACGCACAAACAGGCTTAAACCCAATCGCACATGCAACCAACTTTTATATATAAGCATCGGAGTGCGCGCGCGCGCATATATATATATATATATATATATAGAAGTTATGCCCTAACTAATTAGTACTCCATATTTTTTATTATATATGTCATTTGTAACACTTTTTTTCGAATAATAAAAAAAGAGATTATGCAAAAAAAAACTCTAAGTAGAATATTAATACAAAAAAAAAAAACTCTCTTTACTCTTACTCTTGAATCCCCTTACAAATTTGTCGGAAGAAAATTACAGCATAAGTAAATGCCCAGTATAGATAAAGATTACAGAAATAAGAGCTGAAATTGAATAATAAAATCAACTAAACCAAACCGAGATTAACAAAATCAATTGAACTGAATAACATAATCTTATTGAACTGAATTAAATAACATAATTTTACTGAACTGAATTGAATAATATAATAGGTTAAATCGAATGACTGAGTTTATTTCATATCGAACTTAGAACAAAATAAAAGTCACACATCGAACTGCAGATCCAAATGCATGCAAAATCAGAAAGGTGTGCTTGACACTATAAACAACACCAGATCACAGAACAGAACATAACATAATGCTAGGGCTGACCCATACTCCTCCTACAATAAAACACCATAGATCAACTCCCATCGGAGCAATCAAAATGGAGACGTCGTGGACTAATTACATTGCTACGGAAGTGTCATGCCTCGATGCTAAGAGGACATGCTAATAAAGGGGTTCTAATACGCACATGCTAAATCGAAACGAATCGACACAAATGCTCACAAATATATTATCATATATGTTTCTACGGAATCAAATAAATACTAGATGTGCTCAACAAGTTTCAGAGTCAAGTTATAAATTTATGAATATCTAAAATTAAGCAAAACGATCAATGAATTTAACTAAGACCAAAGTATTGGAACAATATCCAAATTTTTAAATAAGGAGCAAAACAAACGAATTAAAATTAAAAGAATATCGCTGAAGGAGTACGAAATCTATACCTGGTATAAGCAATGTAATACCCAAAATTATATTGCAAAACTGACTCGCTAAATTCCCTCCGTCGGAACTAAATAAACAAAATAAATAAATAGACAAATAAATAGTTAATCAATTGATTAAGTTTTACACATTTTCTTTTTCTTAGCTGAATCTAAAATCCTTCCATTCAAAATAAAATTCTACCTAAAGTTATACATATATAAATATTTTGATCATGGTAACGTATATATTAATAAATAATAGACTTCTTGTTCCTTTCAAAATACATATAAGAATATTTACGAAAATATTTTTTTCATTTTTAATTATATTGCAAACAAATATTTTTATATTATTATTATTATTATTATTATTATTATTATTATTATTTTCTGTCAACACTAAAGTTATAAAAATGCTAATTTAATATCCCAAAATGTTAATTACTAATAAAGATATACCAAAATATATAAATTAACAAACTAAATAGCATACAAAAATTAAAAATTAAAAATAAAATAAAAATTAAATAATTACACAAAGAAAGAAAAAGAAACATACCCGAAATTATAAGGTTCTCAATCCTCCTACGTCCTCGATATCGAAAAACATTTTAACTAAGGAGGTCCTTACCAAAAAGGTCCTCAAATAAAAAGGTTTTGTCAAATTGGGTAAAACCTTAATGTTTTTGTAAAATAAAACAAAATGGTGGTCTTTCATATATAGGTCAAGTGAGGAGGGGAGTTAAAAGAGGCGGGCGATGTGGGACTAGAAGAAAAAAACAAACAAACTAGGTATTACATCGTTTAAGATATAATCATACATATTAAGAAATCTCATTAATACTAATGTTAGATAATTAATGTTGGTTTGAAATTTCATTATTATCCATGCACTAATTAATTACTCATCATCTCTCTCAATTATTTAATCTTTAAGGATAAAGTAGGAAATAATTAAAAAAAAATTCTAAATATATATTAAATGTTTTATATTTTGAAAAGAAAAAAAAAATTCTAAAACCACCTCTATAATGGAAAAAGAGGGAGTATATTCAAATTTGCCGAATTTAATGTCTACAATTTTGCTGCACACTCTGGGTATTCTGTCAATGTTATATTTACTCGGTGTCTGTTTCGTTTCTTTCCTCTTGGAAAAGCCAATTTCTTGCTGCCTGCATTCTTGGACACACGCTCACACACAGACACACGCACACACACTTGGCTAATTAAATCCTTACCTAAATATAACAACCATTTTCTAATCTCGATCTCATTATATACTTATAGAGATCAAACATAGAGTAAAAGTTCAGAAGTTAAAACTCAAAACAAAAAGGAGGAATAAGCATGAATTAAGAACTCCAACGACACACACACATTCTTGCAAATATATTAACTTTTAATTATATAGTGAATAATTAGATATTGTTTATGTGTAGATATTCTGTACGTACATCCCTCAAGTACTACTACGAAATAGCAGCTGCTTAAGTCTTTTCTCTTTGCTTTATCTAATTATAATTAAGTAGATTTAAAAAAGGGAAAAGCAAATGTAGAAGTAAGAGCTAGCAAAGCAAGAAATTAATTAGCTAGCTAGTAACGTACGGCGCCCTTACCACGATGATCCACAAGCTGATCGGTAATCTTAGCCAGCCGCTGCATTACATTAACTTGAACTTGAAGCGAAATAATATAATCAAGCGCTTCTTGTATAAGAAAGACATCATCATCCATCAATTTCCCTCCTGGTACCAAACTTTTCAGCATTTGGGTTCTCTTCTTCACCATTCTCTTGGCAATTATACAAGAAGAATTAGTAGCCCTAACTACTTTCCCAACTTCCATTTTCCGTCTCCTTCCAACGGCGCAACTCTTTCTCAATATTTTCTTGCTTCTAGTTACTTTCTTGTTAATATTATTGCCCATGCCCCAACCTTTTTTCCCCCAGCTCATGAAATTATTGTTGTTATTATTAGTGTCATGGTCTAACACATGTTCCACAACAACTTTACTAGTATCATCATTTGATGCATCTGCGATTAAGGCACGCCCCCAACAAGTTGTGTGAGTTCTCGTGGAAGCCATGGCTACATCTGCTGACAGCTTTATTGCCTTTTTCCTCTCCAGGAAGCTCATTTCCTTGTTTGAACTACTGTATATCTGGAGACCCTTGGCCCATTTCTTTACAAATTCGCGCTTCAGCTGGCTTGGACCGCGCATCCTGCGGGAGAAAAAAATGTGAGACGAAAATGATTGTCAAGGAATTGAACACATGTACATCATTTAATTACTAGCTAGGGTTTTCAATAGGATCTGCTGTACTATTAAAAAATCCTTAAAAAAAGTTTAATGGCTCGAGTCTAACATGCTTTTTCTAGAGAATTACTGTATATGAACTAGTCGTGGCAATTAAAGAGTGTAAAAATGCTTGTTTTTGGCAAGGGAGAGGGATTCATGAAGAATTGAATACAGTACCAAAAGGTGACAATATGCATACATATATATATATATATATACACGCGCGCACACATAAGTAATACAAACATGCAAAAGGTAATGACTAAATGAGATTGAATCTTGTTCATTTCATGAGTTTTTCCTGTGAAAAAAGTAAAAATATGTGAATAGCAGTACTACTACATATACTAAAAATGAAGGTACGTACGTACCTCTATAATTTGTATCGAAGAAGGGCTAGCTAGAGAATTTTGTGGCAAGTAGGTTTGGTTTGCAAATAGATTTTGTTTGTAGGGATATGATGATCCAACGAAACAATTATATATATGAGCCAGAGCAGAGAAGCAAATTGACGATGAGAAATAAGTTGAGGAGCTAGAATTGAAAATAAGGAGGCTGGGTTTATTAATGTGAAGGAGGAAGGGGTCTTTATTTGCTGGAAGGGCAGCTAGCTAGAGAGGTAGCAGGTGCATGGTGATGGTGGGGCATTCAGAGAGACAAAGCACATGCTGGCACATGGGCGACCATGGCCTACTAAACCAATTAAAGACACCATTCAAAAAATGTTACTACTATTTATATATATACTACTACTAAAACTAGTAGGTCCGGTCTCACCGAGAAAAAAAAATAACTCTCGTTATATTTGATTACGAATTTTTAATATTTTAATTGTTAAGTGATTTATTTATATTTTTAATATGATAAATATTGAATTAATTTAAGTTAAATAAAATTATATTATTTTTGAATTTTAAGATTTTATAAATAAATTTAGAAGAAAAAAATCAAATAAAACTAATTTTGTAAAATGGAGGGAATAATAGTTAAAGGCTCCCTTGGTGTTAAGCAAACCTAACATTTGTAACTTATTATGGATACACAGTGCACACACAAAACTTCATAAATGTGCATGTGGTTCTTATTGACTTATCGGAGTACCGAATAAGTGATGTATAAAAGATCGTACAGAAACTGCAAGACTAATTGAGGTGAGAGAAAAGGGAAGACTGAATTTGTTACTCTGCAAGTCCTCCGTCCGGAAAAAAGAAATTTCTCATTTATAAAATTGTAAATGTTTATTAAAGATATATTTTTGTTTAAAAATTTTATAACGACCCGAAATGATGATCATTCGCTCCTAATAGTGCAAGTATTAGTTGTCAATCCCACTCACCTCACACCGATGCCAAAAATTGAAAAAAAATGGGATTCAAAATCGCCACTCTGATAGTCAAAATCGATCACCGAAAAAAGACTCATTTTTATTTCATAAAACACCTTTAAAATAATAAATTATTAGTATAATTTATAATTTAGTACGATACTAAATTTATGATGATAGAGTTTAACGTATTAATTGTATTATGTTGTTACCACTAAAAAGTAAACTCTTTTGTATTTTTTTTTGTTTTGTAAATTAATGATTTATCTTTTGTGAAACGGTAATTGAGGCAGTGACTTGACATATTGATGATGATAGAGCGGCTAAGGAGTGGCTATATATATTTGTCTTATTTATTATCACGTCATTTAAAATAAAAAATTTAAAACCTTCAATATTACTCATATATTTGAATATTTAAGAATAAACCATGTTATTCGGAAATATTTGTTGAATATTCTTTTATATTACATCTTCTTTTGGTTTTTTGATAGAAAAACAATAATAACACATAAATAAAGTATATATGTTTTTGAAGACGGAAGAGAAGGGGATAACCATGAAGTAAACGGATCATACTCTTACTATATTACTGGTTATTCGTCATGTCTCTCTCATTAATTATAGTATCACGTAGCTATAAGTTTTAAAGCATATATATATATAAGGGTTAATTTACAGCAATCAATTATTATTGATATACTGTCGCTAGAGTCTTTAGCGATATTTTAAAAAAAGTAAAAAATTTCTGCTTACTATTAGAAAATTTTCACAACTAATTTATCTCATGTATTTAATTTTTACAAATAATATTTTCGATAATCAGTTATTATACATTAACCCCTGTATACATAGGTTCAGTACTATCCCGTCAATTTATGATGTCCAGGACTAAAAAGAGTTATTAAGATATGAAAAAATCTAAGCAGACATGGAATTTAGACAAGAAAATTAGACAGGTCTATTTTTTATTTTTTTTGACTTTAAAATTTTTTATAATATTTATTTTAACATAAATATTTATAAAATTCAATAATTTAAGTATAATTTGGATACATATAAATAATTTAAATTATATAATTTATACAATCCTAATTATTTATATATATCCAAATTATATTTAAATTATTAAATTCTATAAATATTTATATCAAAATAAATATTATATAAATAAAATAAAACTTATTTAATTTTCCGATCCAAATCCCATATTCGCATGAAATTACTCTTAAAATATAGTAAGTAGCAGCAACTCAGCAGCCGTATTATTTCACATCGTCTTCATCAACTTATTAAGTACGGAATCCGCACAACAAATTTAAAATGTCTACATTTCACGGTGAAAGTCAAGTCTAGTATTCATATGTAATCCTCCCTCCCCTTCCCCCCCCCCCCCCCCCCCCCCCCCCGAAAAAAAAATTAAATGTTCAATTTTAATTATCTAAAATTAAATTAATTATTTTTAAAATTAATTTTTGAACTATTTTTTTAAGAATATAGGTAAAATATTTTAATAATAAAAAGTACATACAATTTACTACTAACGTCAATTTTTATAATTTTAAAAATATATTTATATATACTTAATTATTAATTTTATAAATAATTAATTTAATTTAAAAAAATTAAAACTAAATATTTAATTTAAAACAGAGAAAGTATCTACCTTATTTATTAAAAGTGAGGAAGAAAAAGCTACTGAGAGTTTCGTCACATTTTCCTTCTTGAGGGAAATTAAAAAAAATAATATTTATTTTTTCATTCATATTTTATTAATTTCTTACTTCCTTTCTCATTCCTAAATAATCCTTCCATTAATTACTTTACAGTTTTTTACTTGCACACATATATAGTGTGTGTCAAGTAAGATTAGTATTAATATTATCACTCCCTCAGTCTCAAAAATAATGCCGTTATAATTTTTTTAGTCAATTTAGAAAGAGAATTGATATTTCCACAAGGAAATTTGATATTTCCACAAAGAAATTGTCGCTATAAGTCTATACCAACGTTTTTAATTGTCGCTGTATGTCTATAGCGACGATTTTCTTGTGAAAATATCAAATTCTCTTGTGGAAATATCAATTCCCTTTAGAAAATTTGAACTTAAAAATTAATGTGAATTTATATTATTTTGATTAATACAACAATAATACTGATAATTACTTCAAAAGTATTATTAAATTCAAAATTATTATTTTTAAAATTAAAATAAATTAAATTTATAATTTGACAGTTAAGATTTATAAATTAATTAAAATCAAAGTAATGGAACATTTTTTGTGAGATAAAGATAATATTATTTAGAGAAACACTACTTTTATAAGTTTCTCTCACATAAAAATAGAGTGATTCCATTTTTATATAAAATAGGTTCATGTGAAAAATTAAAATTACATACGAAAATATTATTTTTCCATTATTTATATTTTTGTTTATTAGTATAATATTATTGTTGAATTTCCACATGCACGAGGACAAGGTCTTTTCTTTTTTTAATATATATATATATATATATATATATATATATATATATCCAAAAGGAAAAGAGTTTAGGGTTAAGACTTAAAGCCTAGGATAGCCAAGGCGTCAACCCCGTAAATCACGCTTATCCAGTTATCTCTGAATGAGAATCCTAGCAACTGGGCCTGGGCCCATTCCATTGACTGTTTTCCGTTAAATGCGCCCTCTGTTTGTATTCAACAGATTAATATTTGTAAGTATATATTTGTAAAGCCATCACTTTTTAAGGAAATATTCTCTCAATTTTAAATTATAAAATTATAATTAAATTTAAAAATAAATTTATAATATCTTTAAAGTTAAAATTTAGATACTTCATTAACAATTATGAAACAAATTTTTTTATAATTAATACGAGTAATATTTTTTAAATATTTTATAATATTCATCATTAGTTACACTGACTAAAAATTATATAAATTTGTGTTAATTTTGAGTTTAAAAAATCTCTAATTAACTTTAAAAAATTAATAATCATATTATAATTGAGTACGGGAGAGTATTATTTTTAGAATTTATCTTAACAATGATAAAATATAGTAATCCCTTCGTCTCGGAGTAAAAATCTTTATTATTATTTTGGGTAATTTAAAGTTAAATGTTCACTTATTTTAAATAATTTATTTTTTACAAAAATAAATAAAAATAAATCCAATAGTAACTTTAGTATTAATTGTTCTATATTTATATTTTTTTATGCATATTTATGAAGTGTTATTTGTCATTTACAAAAAAAGGATACAATTAGATGAGAAGTTATAATGACCTTTTGAAGTAATTAAAATACTTAAACTTGAAAGTAATACTAAATGCTTTTTTAATGAAATTGATTCCAATGAGAAAGTTTTAGATAACTTTAATTTTAAATATGAATAATATTATTAATTTATTCTTATTTTTAATATGCAAAAAAAAATCAGTCATTATTTTTTTCTGAGATGAAAGAAATAATAGTGACATGATCATACCCATTCAACTAAAAATAAAAATAATGACATGTTTAAATATTTCGATCATTTTAGAGCCTAAAAATAAAAAATATATTTTAAATTTTTCTTAGAAAATATATCAATAATTTTAGGAAAAAAACTATAATTCCTTAAAAACGTGAGTATGAATAATAGACAATTTTTAACTGAAATATGTTTCCTTAACTCACACTATCATGTAAAAATTTATCGGTACGTAATATATTATTATCAAGATAAACTTTCTCCCATTAAAAAGGAAATCAATTTTTTTTTTTAATCATAATTTCAAAAATTACAGTAAATTCATATTATTTTTTTATGAAAGATTACAATAATCATTAATTTCACACAAGAAATAACAACTCATACAATTTTTGGATGCGGAATGCTATATTAAGCCGGAGAGTAAGTCCACTCGCTGAAGTAGGCCGTGGTGTTGTTATACTCTATATGATATGATGGATATTAGTACATGCGAAGGGCGGGAAAATTAAGTGGGAGTGCACGTGCACAGACTAAATAAATAGACGCATGTGAACACATGGATGGGGCCACTGATGTTCAGATAAAGGGTTACAGCCCAACAGGGCTTCAATGATTAAGGTATCCTCCTCACTGGCATAATACTAGTATTTATTACTCTTTTTCTATTTACTAGTTCAAAAGTTGAGACATATATCGCCTCTCCTTCCCAACATCCTTTGGTTTGTTATTTCTGGATTTTAGACTAATTTTAATAATATATAAAGAAAATTACGACGCTTTGATTATCATTTATATCTTTCTTTTCATCAATTGATTGATTGGTATGCTTGCCTTTTAGTTTGTAAACATTTGAAGTCAATTAATGCTAATTATAATTTAAATATAAAGAATTTTTTTGACACTTTTTAACTCTATTCTCGGAAAAAAATCGGACTCTTTATGGAAGAGGGAGTAATTCTTTGAAAATTAGTACATTTTCATATAATGTTAAGGGAATTGATATTTTCGCAAGTTAATGTAATATTTTTTTAACTTTGTGGTTTAGTTAAAAATGGGACTCACTTGCAAAAATGTCAATTCTAATATGAAATTAATATTTTCGTAAGTTAATGTGATATTTTTTATAATTAGATCCCTTTTTAACTAAACCAATTATCCTTTTGTGATTTGATTAAAAATAAAATTGACTTATAAAAATATCAATTATTTAATTTTAAACCATATGTTTTCTTAGTTGTTAGACTTCTTGTATGTACATTTTACCGTTGTTGTTGTTGAGTGGATTGCAATCAAAACCGGATTTTAAACTCGGTAATAAGTTTTGAAATAATGGAGGACCTAACGCTACGTGGTTTTGATAAGTAAATTACATAGTAAACGTACAATAATTATCAAATATACATTTATTAGAAACACATGTACTCCATCTATATTCAAGATAGGCTGCAAGAACGCTAACATAGTTGAAGGGAGAATTATACTTTACAGCAAAAAGTCTCTTATTATCTCTTGAGTCGCTGAGGTCGTTGCTCAACTTGTGTCACACTATTTGTTTTTTTTCTTTTACCCCTATAAATTTAATTATATTATTATTGTATCTTTTTTATATTATTTTTTTTAATTTTTTATTTAGTCTTCTAAATTTTATAAATTTTTTTATATTTTATTTCATATAATCTACACCCATGTGCATCAATTAATTTCCGCATGTTAATTTGATACTCGTGAAACAAGGCTTTTCAGGTCGCTTCTCACGTAGGACAAGTACTCGCATCATTTGTTACTTCAGGAGAGGAAAACGTACAAAAAGCTCTTGCTATTTTGTGAATAGAGAAATAGCCGATGTGTTATTATTATTATTTTTTTATATATAATAATAGTAATTATTATTATATTATTATTATTTATCGAGTTAATTGAGTCAATTTATTATATTTCAGTGGGTCAGCACTATCGATTTAATATGTACATACAAACCCTATATACTCATCTTTTGTATTAAATTGTTTTTGTAAGACCCCGAATTTTATGAAATATAAAATTTAATTTTTCTTCGTATATATTTTTTTTCATAAAACAGTAAGTGGTTAAATTGATGAAATTGAAAGTTAAGGATGTTATGTGCAAATTTTATTTTGTCGGATAATATTCGTTTTGTCGGGGAATATTCGTTTGGTCGGGGAATATTCGTGTCGTACGACGGCGCCGAAATAACAAATTATTTGTGGACCCCACAACGGAATATTTGTCGGATATAGAAAACGACAGAAGTAACCTTTTTAAATAAAAATAGTCAACGGTGTTAACTGTTAAAATACCGGTGATAAAAGAATAGTAGCATACGGTAATTTATGGTATTTTACTGTAGCATGCGGTACTCTACAGTAGCACACAGTATTGCACAGTGTCTCATATTATTGACACCGTAACTGTTACGCATCATTTCATCAATAATTGTCACTGCATAATATTTTATATTATCAATTCAATTATTGTTGCTACACAGTATTTTGCATTATTGATTCAATAATTGTCATTACACTGTATTTCATATCATCGAGTCAATAATTGTTGGTGCACTGTAGTTTAAAATTATTGAATCTAATAATTGTCACAGTAGCAAATACACTATAATTTATATTATTAAATTAATAAAAATATGTAACGTGTTTCTTACATTATTTTGGTAACATTATTTTATATGTTGGACTCACAGGAAGAATAAATAAATAAATAAATAAATAAATAAAAAATAAAAAATAAAATAATTAATTTTACTATTTGAAATAGTAACGTGAATAGTGACGTGAATAGTACGTGAATAGTAAGAAACATGTGGGACCCATTGTGGGGCCCACATGAAATGTGAGAAATGTGAATTTGCTGAAGTGGGTTGGTGAAGGCTGCGCAGCAGCCTCTGCTGAATATTTTTCAGCCCACCTACCACGCATAGTAACTTATTTTCTCCTATAAATAGCTTGCTCAGCTGAATAGAAAAATCACACCTAAAACATAAAATTTTTCTATAAGAATTTTATGAGTTTTCTCTGAGAATAGTAAGGTTATTTTGAGAGTTTGAAAGCCAAAAGGAGTGCAGGAATTTTTCAAGTTGATCAACCTCATTTAAATCAATATCCAGTCACGTGTTAAGGTAAGGGGTATCATTCTTTTCATCATCATAAATGGATATTATTTTCTTTCTTACTTGAAGGGATTATCATTCTTTGATTCTCGAAAATAATATCGTTTATTTCTTGTGTCATTTACTTCCATGTATTAAATTGTGGGAATAACCTTACGGCGCGGTTTACCGCCTGTTGGTGAATAACCTTTTGTATTCATTCCTTATTAATCTTTGAGAATAACCTTACTGTGCGGATTATCGCATGTTTGGTGAATAACTCTTCGTATTCAAATTGATGAGAATAACCTTACGGTACGGATTATCGCCTGTTTGGTGAATAACTCTTCGTATTCAAATTGATGGGAATAACCTTACGGCGCGGATTATCGCCTGTTTGGTGAATAACTCTTCGTATACAAATTGATGGGAATAACCTTACGGCGCGGATTAGCGCCTGTTGGTGAATAACCCTTTTTATTTGTCTCGTGTGGAAATAATTTGTCTACACGAATTATCACTTGACACTTTTATTCCATATTCGTAAGTGATATCATTTTCCTTTATACTCATAAGGGATACCATCTTTTTCATCTTCCATTATTCAAACTTACTATGGTAAGGGATATTAATTTCCTTCACCTTTTGTTAATCAAACCTGCTACGGTAAGAGATATTATTTTCTTTCATACACCTAAATCGAAACTTATTATGGAACTATTGCTTCTATAATTCCTGAAAATATTATATGTTCCATAATAGTTGAACTTCATTATTTCAACTTAACCTTCCTATTTTCTGAACCTTTCTATTGAACTGTAACCGTTATTCTGAACAGTGGATCTTGAATATCATTTTAAATTTCACTCCACATCATGTTGGCAATTTGGACATTATTTGAATCTGCACAAAGTAAACTTCCGATACTTATTATTTATCCTGTTCTTCTGTTCATCATTTGTATCACTGTTATTTGTATTAATCATCAAGAATCAAGCTGTTGTGAATATCTGTGGCCGGGGGCACAGATGTGATATAATTGTTGAACAGATGATAGGTTAAAGGCGATATACTAGGTTAAAGGCGATACGTCTGTTCGGTGTCTTTTATGGCACGTGGTGAATGTTCTCTTTGGCCCGTAGTGCAAAGATGAACTGTTGATTGGTATGATTATGACCAAAGGCTGAATCTGGTATAATCATGACCGTTGGTGTTATATTGAATGTCTTTGGCCCGTAGTGCAAAGATGAACTGTTGATTGATATGATTATGACCAAAGGCTGAATCTGGTATAATCATGACCGTTGGTGTTATATTAAATGTCTTTGGCCCGTAGTGCAAATATGAACTGTTGATCTGCATGATTATGATCAGGAACTGTGAATTTTTATTATCATTACTAATGGTATTTCAGATGATAAAAGTTGATGATACTTTTACTAAAAAGAGAAGCGAGTGGACATTATAGTCTGCATTATTCTTCTAATAGATTGCTCATTCCGCTGCTATTATTGATCTGAACATTGTTTAAGAATTTAACTACAGTTTTTGATATAAACCTTGTAGTCTATTGTATTCTATCAAGAACTCAACTGTTGAAGGCTAATGATAATTTATTTGTCATTATCTTAGTCATGATATTTCTTACTGGGCTATTTGAACTCACCCCTTTCTTTTGTTCCATTGTTTTTCAACAGGAGATGAAAACGTAACGGGGTCTAGCCGGGGGATGGGTGAGAGTCCGAGGAATAGATATCCTAGTCTTCACGTGTTGTAAAATAGTGTGGCAATAATAGTGAAGACTTAGTTGTGTATTATTATACACTGTATTGTTGTACGTTGTGCCTTGTTGTAATATTTTTGTTGTAGTCTTTTGACGACTCAAGTTTGGGTTGTGTGGGCCTAGATTTGGGGGCGTCACAGTTGGTATCAGAGCTTAGGGATATGGTCTTTAATGGAGATCTGGGGTTAGAACTAGGAGGGGAGAGACGAATAGAATCAGTCACTAGTGTGTCCTACCTAAATAAGATTTTATTATCTAATGAGTTGATTTGAATATAGGGACATGAAGTGATGAGTCAGTTTATTTGAACTAACATTTATTTTGTGACTACAGTTAAGTATGGCATCTGGAAATCAGGAGGTTAACTATGAAATGACCGAAACAAATGTAGCTGCAAAACAAGAGGCGACGAATAATCTTCTTACAAACTCAGAGTTGAATCATTTGCCTAAGGCAAAAATTATGTGTGTTCTTTCCAGTAAGGATGAAGGTGAAAGCTCTACTACAGTCGTTCCAGATCCGTTATTAGAAGCAATTAAAGGAAATAATGAACTTGCGGAAATTATTGCCTTTAATTTACTCACTAATTGGGAGAGTCATATCACCTGGTTATGCTCTATAACAAAGTATCAGAATATATGGACTTTTCATATTAGTCTTTGGGATTTATGGTGTTCCAGCTATGAGTTTCAAGATTATTTAAAAATGATGTTTCTATACTTTTGGGCGTTACAATTTAAAGGAATTCAGGTTAAGTTAGTCACTATCATGGAAACTGCAGTCTATCGAAAATACTATTCTTATAGAAATCATTGGTACGTTACTACTGATGAAGTTGAGGAATCCGAGAAACAGTTCGTTAGAGAATTATTTAGTGGTATTCCCATGGTTAAAATACGTGAAGATCCGAATGAAGTACTCGGGATTCGATTTGACGATAACAGTCAAGAAACCGAATGAGGTGATAACTGGTAAGTTATTCATAAATTCTCGTGAATTCTACGCTCTGTTAGATACTGGCTCTATCCACTCTTTTATCTCACCTATATGTACTCAACGTTTAAATTTGACTATTGAAAACTTAAATCTTGTCTTATCAGTTGAAACCTCATTGGGAGAAATACCTATTACATTTACTATCTATAAATCTTGTCTAGTTCAAATCAACAACCTCACATTACCTGTTGACCTTATTTCTTTGGAGATGCATGAATTTGATGTGATTTTAGGAATTGATTGGTTGACTACCCATCATGCTAAAATTGATTGTTTTCATAAGATTATTAGTTTTCATATTCCTAATCAACCTGTCATGCAAATTCAAGCAACTAAACCATTGAAATCTATAACTATTATTTCTAGCCATAAAGTCATTCGTTTATTGAAAAACGGATGTCAAACCTTTTTAGCCTATGTCATTGATTTGAACAAAAACACGTCAAACTTGAATGATATTCCTATTGTTAATGAGTTCCTGACGTTTTTCCTGAGGAACTTCCTGGCTTATCCCCAAACCGAGAAATTGAATTCTGTATCGATCTTGAACCCGATACTAAGCCCTTTTCCAAAGCCCAACACCAAATGGCTCCCATAGAACGCCAAGAGATGAAAGTTTGATTATTAGATATCGGTATCATTCGAGCGAGTAATGCGAGAAGAGTTTTCAAGAACTTAAGAGGAGACTTGTTTCAGCTCCTGTTCTGACCATTCCATCAGGATCAGGAAAATTCATCATATATAGCGATGCTTCAAGCAAAGGTCTAGGTTGTGTCCTTATGCAACATGGAAATGTTATAGCTTATGCCTCTCGACAACTCAAAGATTATGAGAAAAATTATCCTACTCATGATCTAGAGTTGGCAGCGGTCGTTTTCGCATTGAAGATCTGGAGACACTACTTGTACGGAGAAAATGTGGATATCTATACGGATCATAAAAGTCTCAAGTATTTCTTCACCCAGAAGGAACTCAACATGCGACAACGACGTTGACTTGAGCTATTGAAGGATTACGACCACACAATCCAGTATCACCCGAGAAAGGCAAACGTTGTAGCTGACGCTTTGAGCAGAAGATCTTATGCGAGTACAAGTGCACTGCTAACAACACAAAAGTGTATTTTGTACGACTTGCAAAAGATGGAGATACAGCTAAAGACACTAGGGACCCATTCGAAGATTGCTCACGTGCGAGTAGAACCGGCTTTAATTGATAAAATTAAAGCTGCGCAAGCTACCAATCCGGAACTGATGAACATGATGAAGAAAGTACAAGAAGGTGCCATCCCCGAATCAAGAATCGACGAGACAGGAATACTTCGAGTTAACTCTCGACTCTGTGTTCCTAACGATCCTGAATTGAAGCATAAAATCATGATGGAGGCACACAACACGCCGTTTGCAATCCACCCAGGAGGTACCAAGATGTATCGAGATCTTCGACATACATTTTGGTGGAACAATATGAAAAGGGAGATTGCAGAGTTTATCTCAAGGTGCCTAACTTGTCAACGTGTCAAGGCAGAGCATCAAGTACCTAAGGGTCCTTTACAACCACTTGAGGTTCCCGAATGGAAGTGGGAACACATCAATATGGATTTCGTGACGGGTCTTCCCAAAGTTTCTCAAGGCTTAGATGTAATTTGGGTCATCGTAGATAGATTGACCAAATCCGCTCATTTCTTGCCTATACGAGAAAACTTTTCATTTGAACGTCTTGCCGGTATGTACATAAATGAGATCGTGAGATTGCATGGCATGCCAGTTTCCATAGTTTCTGATCGAGATCCTAGATTCACTTCACGCTTTTGGATCAGTCTACAAAAAGCTATGGGCACTGAACTACGTTTTAGTTCTGCATACCATCCTCAAACGGACGGACAATCGAAAAGGACGATCCAGACCCTCGAAGATCTTTTGAGACTTTGTGTATTAGACTTCAAAGGAAGTTGGGATAAGTACTTGCCATTGGTGGAATTTTCTTACAACAACAGTTACCAAGCAAGCATAGGCATGGCTCCATTCGAGGCTTTGTATGGAAGGAAGTGTCGCTCTCCAATATGTTGGAATGAGGTAGGAGAAGCAAAATTGTTGGGACCCGAGTTGGTACGCTTGACGACCAAAAAGATCCAAATGATCCGACAACGAATACAGACAGCACAAGAACGACAAAAGAGTTATGCTGATCTTCATCGGAGAGATGAGAGATTCAACGTCGGAGATCATGTATTCTTACGTGTTTCTCCATGGAAAGGAGTTACGAGATTCGGAAAGAGAGGAAAGCTCAACCCTCGACTTATTGGCCCATTTGAAATCCTCGATCGAGTAGGAACCGTAGCCTACAGACTAGCTTTACCACCAAGTATGTCTCGCATCCATAATATTTTTCACATATCTAAGGTACGTAAATATGTGAAAGACCCAAACCACGTCATTGAGTTAGAAGCAGACGTTATAGCAGAAGATTTAACGTATGAGGAGGTACCTGTTAAGATCCTAGATAAGGAGGAGCAGATCTTACGCTCAAAGGTTATACCTCAAGTTAATGTTTTATGGAGGAACCAAGATATTGAGGAAATGACCTGGGAGCTAGAATCTGAAATGAAGTCTAGGTATCCATACCTCTTCGAAATGCCAGGTACGTCAATTTCGGGGACGAAATTTCATAAGGAGGGGAGGTTGTAAGACCCCGAATTTTATGAAATATAAAATTTAATTTTTCTTCGTATATATTTTTTTTCATGAAACAGTAAGTGGTTAAATTGATGAAATTGAAAGTTAAGTATGTTATGTGCAAATTTTATTTTGTCGGATAATATTCGTTTTGTCGGGGAATATTCGTTTGGTCGGGGAATATTCGTGTCGTACGACGGCGCCGAAATAACAAATTATTTGTGGACCCCACAACGGAATATTTGTCGGATATAGAAAACGACAGAAGTAACCTTTTTAAATAAAAATAGTCAACGGTGTTAACTGTTAAAATACCGGTGATAAAAGAATAGTAGCATACGGTAATTTATGGTATTTTACTGTAGCATGCGGTACTCTACAGTAGCACACAGTATTGCACAGTGTCTCATATTATTGACACCGTAACTGTTACGCATCATTTCATCAATAATTGTCACTGCATAATATTTTATATTATCAATTCAATTATTATTGCTACACAGTATTTTGCATTATTGATTCAATAATTGTCATTACACTGTATTTCATATCATCGAGTCAATAATTGTTGGTGCACTGTAGTTTAAAATTATTGAATCTAATAATTGTCACAGTAGCAAATACACTATAATTTATATTATTAAATTAATAAAAATATGTAACGTGTTTCTTACATTATTTTGGTAACATTATTTTATATGTTGGACTCACAGGAAGAATAAATAAATAAATAAATAAATAAATAAAAAATAAAAAATAAAATAATTAATTTTACTATTTGAAATAGTAACGTGAATAGTGACGTGAATAGTACGTGAATAGTAAGAAACATGTGGGACCCATTGTGGGGCCCACATGAAATGTGAGAAATGTGAATTTGCTGAAGTGGGTTGGTGAAGGCTGCGCAGCAGCCTCTGCTGAATATTTTTCAGCCCACCTACCACGCATAGTAACTTATTTTCTCCTATAAATAGCTTGCTCAGCTGAATAGAAAAATCACACCTAAAACATAAAATTTTTCTATAAGAATTTTATGAGTTTTCTCTGAGAATAGTAAGGTTATTTTGAGAGTTTGAAAGCCAAAAGGAGTGCAGGAATTTTTCAAGTTGATCAACCTCATTTAAATCAATATCCAGTCACGTGTTAAGGTAAGGGGTATCATTCTTTTCATCATCATAAATGGATATTATTTTCTTTCTTACTTGAAGGGATTATCATTCTTTGATTCTCGAAAATAATATCGTTTATTTCTTGTGTCATTTACTTCCATGTATTAAATTGTGGGAATAACCTTACGGCGCGGTTTACCGCCTGTTGGTGAATAACCTTTTGTATTCATTCCTTATTAATCTTTGAGAATAACCTTACGGTGCGGATTATCGCCTGTTTGGTGAATAACTCTTCGTATTCAAATTGATGAGAATAACCTTACGGTGCGGATTATCGCCTATTTGGTGAATAACTCTTCGTATTCAAATTGATGAGAATAACCTTACGGTACGGATTATCGCCTGTTTGGTGAATAACTCTTCGTATTCAAATTGATGGGAATAACCTTACGGCGCGGATTATCGCCTGTTTAGTGAATAACTCTTCGTATACAAATTGATGGGAATAACCTTACGGCGCGGATTACCGCCTGTTGGTGAATAACCCTTTTTATTTGTCTCGTGTGGAAATAATTTGTCTACACGAATTATCACTTGACACTTTTATTCCATATTCGTAAGTGATATCATTTTCCTTTATACTCATAAGGGATACCATCTTTTTCATCTTCCATTATTCAAACTTACTATGGTAAGGGATATTAATTTCCTTCACCTTTTGTTAATCAAACCTGCTACGGTAAGGGATATTATTTTCTTTCATACACCTAAATCGAAACTTATTATGGAACTATTGCTTCTATAATTCCTGAAAATATTATATGTTCCATAATAGTTGAACTTCATTATTTCAACTTAACCTTCCTATTTTCTGAACCTTTCTATTGAACTGTAACCGTTATTCTGAACAGTGGATCTTGAATATCATTTTAAATTTCACTCCACATCATGTTGGCAATTTGGACATTATTTGAATCTGCACAAAGTAAACTTCCGATACTTATTATTTATCATGTTCTTCTGTTCATCATTTGTATCACTGTTATTTGTATTAATCATCAAGAATCAAGCTGTTGTGAATATCTGTGGCCGGGGGCACAGATGTGATATAATTGTTGAACAGATGATAGGTTAAAGGCGATATACTAGGTTAAAGGCGATACGTCTGTTCGGTGTCTTTTATGGCACGTGGTGAATGTTCTCTTTGGCCCGTAGTGCAAAGATGAACTGTTGATTGGTATGATTATGACCAAAGGCTGAATCTGGTATAATCATGACCGTTGGTGTTATATTGAATGTCTTTGGCCCGTAGTGCAAAGATGAACTGTTGATTGGTATGATTATGACCAAAGGCTGAATCTGGTATAATCATGACCGTTGGTGTTATATTAAATGTCTTTGGCCCGTAGTGCAAATATGAACTGTTGATCTGCATGATTATGATCAGGAACTGTGAATTTTTATTATCATGACTAATGGTATTTCAGATGATAAAAGTTGATGATACTTTTACTAAAAAGAGAAGCGAGTGGACATTATAGTCTGCATTATTCTTCTAATAGATTGCTCATTCCGCTGCTATTATTGATCTGAACATTGTTTAAGAATTTAACTACAGTTTTTGATATAAACCTTGTAGTCTATTGTATTCTATCAAGAACTCAACTGTTGAAGGCTAATGATAATTTATTCGTCATTATCTTAGTCATGATATTTCTTACTGGGCTATTTGAACTCACCCCTTTCTTTTGTTCCATTGTTTTTCAACAGGAGATGAAAACGTAACGGGGTCTAGCCGGGGGATGGGTGAGAGTCCGAGGAATAGATATCCTAGTCTTCACGTGTTGTAAAATAGTGTGGCAATAATAGTGAAGACTTAGTTGTGTATTATTATACACTGTATTGTTGTACGTTGTGCCTTGTTGTAATATTTTTGTTGTAGTCTTTTGACGACTCAAGTTTGGGCTGTGTGGGCCTAGATTTGGGGGCGTCACAGTTTTTACTCAGCTTTCATATTATATTTAAACGTATAAACGTGTGAGATATTTTACATTCTACATGTAATTTTTGGTCGATTTATAATTTTTGAGAATTTTCCAGTTAAATCGCATCAAGTGCACGGCATTAGGATTTCAGTCAAATCGCACCAAAATTGTGGTTGAACAAAATAACTGATACTTTGCAATGGTGCGATTTGGGAGATCAAATGGAAAACATTATAAACTGGCACGAAAGTGCAAATTAATACGAAAGACAGATATGCCATTTTTATAATCTAAAAATATGATGAATAAACCGATCACACATAATTTAAAAAGATAAAAGTATTACTCGGCCTTATATATGAGCCTTAGTATTACGATGTAATTCATTAGGGTTTATATTTTTTACTGTGGACCTGAGGTTATTTTTATATATGTTTTGGGCCGGATCATTTATATCTCTTCCAACAGGTCTGGTGACAAAATAGGTAGTCTGCTCTTTCTACTTATGAAGGGCTGATGGGAAGGCTGATTGGGCGTTTGAGCCATTTTATTAACTTCTACAGACTGTGAGTCAGATGGTAGCCCATGCTAGTATCTCTTCTTGTTGGACCTATTGGAGTAAGTGGCAGAAGACGTCAGGTATCCACTCATGAAGGGATGATGGGACGTTCGACGATGCATGGATGAGTATATACAAGCTATCTCTCAGAAAAATAGAGGAAAACGTTTTTTCTAAAAAAAATATACACAGAAGCTATCAAATATCTTTCAAGTTCCAGTACATATTTTAGGTCTTTCATTATGACGTTAACCGCCTAAACTTACCCTCACATCGAAGCATTTTCGGACGGTCCAAGTTGCGACCATTCTGTGAGGTGATAACGGTTTGCTATGTGTACAGATATCTTGCTGATAGGTGATCTCAGCAGGAGTGAAAATTAGACGTCAACACTTAGAAATAGTTGAAAAATTAATAAACCTGACTCATATTTTACTAGTTAAACTGCAATATTGCAAAACAAAATTTGTTCAATATTAATTTTATAGTAGAGTGCAAACGAAATTTATTATACTATTAGGGTATATCTAGCAGTAATATAATCTGCAAGTATAGCCATCACATCATGCATATCTGAGATTCACACGCTCATTTTTTGGTTAATGGGAAGATGCTAGTCTTAATGGTGCTGAAGATGGACTTTAGGATCTTAATTTTGATAGCTCATCTATGCTACATGGCACTACTTTTGATCAGTCTACAAGTAAAAAATCTTCAAAGAAAATAAGAAGTATGGATCCTGTTGCAGAAGTTGTTTATAGTGCTTTAAGGATGATAGCTAGCTACTCAACTTCATGAAACCGTCAAAATGTTTAGTTAAGTAATTTGTGTGGACAATTTGAGGAACAGAAAAAGAAACTCACTGAGAAGCTCTTCAATATTTTTGAAATTTCCAAAGTGTAATGATATTAAGTTGTGAAGAAGATAGTCGATAATGATAATCTCGTGATATTGTTCTTTGCTTTACCATATGATAAAAATAATGATTTTGTACAAATTTTACTTTGTGGAGACATTTGAAAATGTATTGAACTTAAACTTTTAAGCCTATTATATGAATTGTAATAGTTGTTTTTATCTCAAAGGACATATCATGTCATGGTATAGAATCTATTATAATTATGTGAGTACTTCAAAAACTAATATTGTCTCAAAAGTGTAGTGTTTGACTCAAAGTTATATATATACCTTAGCTTGAACAATTATTTGTTAGTGAATACTTTATTAATTTTTGTTTGTTTCTATCTGATTTGTATAGATTTTTTATAAAAAAAAACATTTGTTGAAGGCTTTTTTTTGTCCTTTTTCTTTTCATGAAGGTATTAATTTTAATTTTAAATGCATAAAAACATAAACAAATTAAAAAATATAGTGACAATGTTTTTTTAGTTCTATTTAATTTATTTTTTCATTCATTTTATAAGTTTGTATTGTAAAATGAAAAAGATCATTTTCAAGGAAATTTTTATCTATTAATCAATTCACATTTCATTCATACTGTAATTCATTCATGTAAACTAAACATCTAAAGTGAATGGTCATTGTATTCTTAACGGATAAATGATTGGACAAATCAAACATAAAAATAAGAATGATCATTCCATTCTATTCTCATTCCATTCCTCAAGTCATTTCATTCCATACATGCCAAGGAATGAGAATCAAACATAACATAAGTGTTTCCAATAAGAAAACAAAATCATTCAAACTGAGTACTTGTATATATGATGCTGATATACAAGAAACCCTAGCTAGCTAGTACTGGCTTCACTATGGAAGAATTTGAGTACCCAAAATCATCAGAGGGTAGAAAGAGAGAGGATAAACTTTTAGTTCAAACAAGTCCAGTTCAATCCTCACATTAAAGAACAATCATCTGATCGATCATTAATGACACCATGCAATCTAGCTAGAATTTCATCGTCGAACTTAATTGATGAATAAGTAGTACTATACAAACTTAATTAAAAGAAACTAGCCCTACACAAGTTGGAGTTCACCATGTACAGCTTATCCATACACGTGTACCTACTTACAAGTTGGCTGGTCACACTAAACAACAATTGATCTCGACCAATAATAATACTAACCATTAAGTATAGCCATGCCCATGCATGATGCAACAAAAAACTAACATATAGTCTGTGTCAGATATATAGAAATATATGGAATAGACTTATAATCTACTTCTCTGAGACCATTGCCGACGGTGTACGTACTTAGCTAACTGACACGTAATATCAGTACCACCGAATTAGGTGGTGGTGGTGGTGCTGCTCTCCAAACTCGAGGCTCCCACATAATTTCTGTCTGCATTCTATGAATTACTCCAAATTTCAAGCCCTAGTGCAGCACTGTGTTACAAGGGACCAACAGGATCAGCAGCCTAACACTATTGCACTAACAGGTGAAGCAGAAGTAATCCAGGTGAACCAACAGGAAAATGAAAGTCCAAGCAATGCAGTCCAAGAAGTGATAACAGAAGCAGGGAGCGACTCTGTGGGGGACCACAATGAGGCAAGAATAGATGAGGATTCAGCAGCTGATTTGGAAGATATAATCACGCTGAGTAAGCTGAGGAAATCCAGGAGGACCATCAAAGAACCCACGTGGATGAGCAGCTACAACAGGGGTAGAAAGGGCAAAGGCAAAATGAAGAAATAATCTAGAATTAGGCTGTCAGTTAGAGCACATGATCCAAGAGTGTACGTCAGCTTAGTTGTTAGCATCATTTTATAATAATGCTATATATATCACTGATGTAACGGATAGAAGGAGCAAGGAATGAATGAATTAAGTTTTTCTTTTTATTTCTCTATTTTCTCTTCTTCTCCAAGTTTCCTTTTGAAGCTGAACTACTAGCTTCACTGGTGCTTTCATTGAGAGCCTACCATGGCTGACCCAGATAAAATCGAACAACTCTTTGATAAATTCGCCCAGAGTTTTATGCAGCAGTTTAAGCAAACCATGACCTCAGTATTGCAGGAACAAAGAGATACCCTGATCAATAAACCAGAAAACCACCCACCTGAGCAAATCTTAAATACCAGACCTCACGAATTTCAGCCCAAAACCAGGATTGATTTTCCTAGGTTCGAAAATGGAGATCCAAATGAATGGCTATACAAAGTCAATAAGTATTTTGATTACTACAGAATCTCTGAAGATAGCAAGTTAGCCATTGTAGCATTACATCTCGATGGGGCTGCATCCAGTTGGTTTCAGTGGCTCGAAACAAATCGTCAAATTCGATCATGGCCGGATTTCACGTTCCAGATGCACATCAGATTTGGACCATCCCCTTTTGAAGACCCAAACACCCAGCTATCGCGTCTTCGTCAAACAGGTTCTATTGTTGAATATGAAGCACAATTTCAGAAGATTTCAAATAAAATTCCTGGTTTACCTGAATCGTTTCTGAAGGGTTGCTATATTGGAGGCTTAAGGTGGGACATTCAATGTGAGGTAATTTCAGCTCAACCATATAATTTACAACATGCTATTGGATTATCAAAATTGTATGAGGGAAAGGTGGGTTATGGTAGAAATCCTAATTTACAACCAAGGATGCACCACAACACGGCTGTTTTAGGAGCTAATTATACCCCTGTGCACAACACCAAACTGAATCTGACCCCCCTTACTCTACCACCACCAGTGGACAAAACCAAAAACCAGACTGCACAAATTAATACATATCACAAATTACCTATTAAGAGGTTAACTGCTGCTGAAAGACAATTAAAAATTGAAAAGGGACAATGTTACAATTGTGAGGAGGCCTGGCATAGAGGTCACAGATGTAAGGGACAGATGTCTTTGCTTTTACTGGAAGGAGTGATACCTGAAGGTTGTGAGGAATTGGAGGATCCAGAATCAGTAGTGGAAATTGATGCTACTAAGGAAGATGAACAGAGGTTAGAGAATAACATGGGTACTCTATATGCTCTTATTGGTAATGCTAGTTCAAGATGTCTGAGGTTGCAGGGACACATTCATGGCAAAGCCTTACAAATCCTTATTGATGGTGGCAGCAGCCATAACTTTATGCAAGCAAGAGTTGCCAGATTTCTAGGCTTAGAAGTTACACCATCCCAACAATTTGCTGTGATTGTGGGTAATGGGGAAACTCTCACGTGTTTGGGACAGTGTAACAAAGTTCCTTTTACTATTCAAGGGCATAGTTTCCAAACTGATTTTTACATCATAGACCTTCATGGAGCAGATGCAGTTCTGGGGGTTACTTGGCAGGAAGCTTTTGGGGAGCTTAGATTGAACTACCAACAGGCCTATATCAAGTTCTTACATAAGGGAAAAGAAGTGTGTTTGCAGGGAGTTCAAGCTAACACAGAACTTGAATCCATCTCTGCTCATCACCTACAGCAGATGGTGAAGAAAAAGGAAATAGGTCAATGTTACATGCTACAACTGATCGCACACCAGAGGACAACCCTTGACAATCCCATGTTCTATAATTCTATACAATCAACCAACACCACTGATGAAAGTGCCATGCCCTTAAAAAGTCCAGAATACTCTGATCACCCCATACCAGAAATAAAGGAACTACTGATGCAGTTTACAGACCTCTTTTCTGAACCTACCCAGCTTCATCCTAAAAGGTTTTTTGATCATCACATACCTCTAGAACCCAATTCAAACCCTGTGAATGTGAAACCCTATAGATACCCTCACTACCAGAAAGCTGAAATAGAACAGCAAGTCCAAGGGATGCTTGAGTCTGGGATTGTACAGCATAGCACTAGTCCCTACAGTTCACCTGTGCTATTAGTTAAGAAAAAGGATGGTACATGGAGGCTTTGTGTAGATTATAGAGCACTAAATGCTCTTACATTGAAAGATAGATTTCCCATACCCACTGTTGATGAGCTCCTTGATGAATTACATGGGGCTATTTATTACTCCAAAATTGACCTCAGGTCTGGCTATCACCAAATCAGGATGGCAAACAAGGACATACACAAGACTGCTTTTAGAACCCATTCAGGACACTACGAATTCTTAGTGATGCCTTTTGGGTTATCTAATGCCCCTTCAACATTTCAAGCTACAATGAACACCATTTTCAGAAGGTTCTTGAGAAAATTTGTGATTATATTCTTTGATGACATCTTGGTGTACAGTAAAGATTTGCAGAATCATGTGCAGCACTTGATTCAGGTTTTAGATTGCTTAAGATCTCATTCTTTGTTTGCAAAGTTTTCTAAATGCAAATTTGCTGCCACAACTATGGAGTATTTGGGACATGTAATATCATTGCAAGGAGTGAAGCCTGATAGTGCTAAAATAGAGACTGTGATTGCTTGGCCAAGACCAGAAAATCTTAAACAGTTGAGAGGGTTCCTTGGTTTGACTGGATACTATAGGAAGTTTGTCCAAGGCTATGCCCACATTGCTGTTTCCCTCACTGATCTACTGAAAACTGATGCATTCAGATGGAATGATCATGCTGAACAGGCATTTCTGAAACTCAAAACAGCCCTCACCCACGCTCCTGTGTTAGCTCTGCCCAATTTTGACAAACCCTTTTTATTGGAGACCGATGCATCCAATGCTGCCATTGGAGCAATCCTGTCTCAAGAGGGGCATCCTATAGCCTACTTCAGCAGGAAATTGTGCCCCAGGATGCAAAGAGCTTCCACCTACCTGAGAGAACTCTTTGCTATCACTTCTGCTATTGCCAAATGGAGGCACTATCTCCTAGGCTCCAAATTTATTATCCATACAGACCAACAGAGCCTGCGGAATTTGATGTCCCAGACCATTCAAACACCTGAACAACAATACTACCTTACAAAGTTATTGGGATACAATTATGAAATCCTCTATAAACCGGGTAAGAGCAATGCTGCAGCTGATGCACTTTCTAGAAACCCCACATTTATGAATTCCCCGGTCACACTGATGGCCATCTCAGTACCAACCTTCTTGATTATAGATGATATCAAGAAGGAGCAACATGCAACACTTGAGATTTCCAACATGGCCCAAGATAATCCTGATTGGACTCTCATAGAAGGAGTTTATATGTTTCAAGGGAAAATTTACATTCCCAGTCATTCTACTCTAAAAAATAGCCTCATTAAAGAGTATCACAATTCTCCTGAGGGAGGTCATGGAGGGATTCACAAAACTTTCATGAGGATCAATGCCAATTTTTGCTGGAAAGGAATGAAAAATGATGTGGCTGATTTCGTAAAGCACTGTGTAACTTGTCAGCAAACCAAGACTCTTAATGTCAGTCCATATGGTTTATTACAGCCTCTGGAAATCCCACATGAAGTTTGGGAAGAGGTGAGCATGAACTTCATTACACATTTGCCTCCGTCACAAGGATACACCACTGTTTTCGTGGTAGTAGATAGGCTCACTAAAGCAGCACATTTTGGGGCTCTTCCAAGTGCATACACTGCTTCTAAAGTGGCAAATCTATTTTGGGATATGGTTGGTAAGCTCCATGGAATGCCAAAGACTATTGTTAGTGATAGAGATCCCATTTTTTTATCTCAATTCTGGCAAAACCTATTCAAACTGCAAGGTACCACCTTCAAAATGTCTTCCGCCTACCACCCCCAAACGGATGGCCAGAGTGAGATTGTCAACAAATGTATAGAACAATACTTGAGATGTTTTATATCAGAAACACCCCACTTGTGGCACAAATTTTTGGGCTTGGCTGAGTGGCATTATAACTCCTCCTATCATTCTGCTATCCACAAAACACCCTTTGAGGCTGTCTATGGCAGACCACCTCCAGTCCTAGCTAACTATCTCCCTGGGAGCACTCATGTGGAAGCTGTTGATACTACCCTCCAGACTAGAGATGAAAAGCTCAGGATCTTAAAAACTACTTTGGAGTCTGCCCAACTGAAGATGAAAACTAAAGCTGACAAGCACAGGACTGATTACTCTTTCAATATAGGGGACTTGGTGTTAGTGAAGCTTCAACCCTATAGACAGCAGAGTGCAGCTTCCAGAATTTCCCAGAAACTGAGTAAGAGATATTTTGGTCCTTTTCAAATCAGTGAAAAAGTAGGAGCAGTTGCATACAAGCTTCAACTCCCAGCCACTTCAAAAATACATCCTGTGTTTCACATATCCCTGCTCAAGAAATTTGTGGGGAACGATAGTATTCCTCCCACTAATCTACCCACAAATGCTATAAACAACCAACCTGTCTTCCTGCCAATAGCTATATTGGATCACAGAAAGAAAAAAGTGCAGAACCATTGGGTCATGCAGTACCTGGTTCAGTGGGAAAGTTTACCTCTGGAAGAAGCCACTTGGATAGATTCTCATCACCTTAAACAATTACATCCTGAGCTACACCTTGAGGGCAAGGTGTCTTTTAAAGGGGTGGGTATTGTTACAAGGGACCAACAGGATCAGCAGCCTAACACTATTGCACTAACAGGTGAAGCAGAAGTAATCCAGGTGAACCAACAGGAAAATGAAAGTCCAAGCAATGCAGTCCAAGAAGTGATAACAGAAGCAGGGAGCGACTCTGTGGGGGACCACAATGAGGCAAGAATAGATGAGGATTCAGCAACTGATTTGGAAGATATAATCACGCTGAGTAAGCTGAGGAAATCCAGGAGGACCATCAAAGAACCCACGTGGATGAGCAGCTACAACAGGGGTAGAAAGGGCAAAGGCAAAATGAAGAAATAATCTAGAATTAGGCTGTCAGTTAGAGCACATGATCCAAGAGTGTACGTCAGCTTAGTTGTTAGCATCATTTTATAATAATGCTATATATATCACTGATGTAACGGATAGAAGGAGCAAGGAATGAATGAATTAAGTTTTTCTTTTTATTTCTCTATTTTCTCTTCTTCTCCAAGTTTCCTTTTGAAGCTGAACTACTAGCTTCACTGCAGTTAGCGTAGGAGAGTGACAGATATATTCTAAGAGTCTCTAGGCTAATACAATGTTTTGTACTGACATAGAGCTGGAAATTAACTGGTTTAATTTAGGGCCTATCATCATGGCTGGAAACTTATTTTGGTCCATACAATTTTTGGTGCTACAGTCTGTATTATTAAGCCCGATTACCTTTAATCATGTCTTACTTGATCTTTCTTTTAAGTTGTCAATTAATGACTTAAAGTAGGAGATAATACCCAACCCACTTAAATCCCTGATGTGACGTTAATATTGATACTAGTTCCTAGTAGTAATCTAATCTTTCATAGAAAATTCCCTCACTTAAATTTCTTGGCATTCTTGTCACGGTTAGTCAAAATTATATTGGTGTTCGTAGTAACCTAGCTAGTGTTATGTTAAAAAGACTCCCCTACTTTAATTCTTGAATTATTGGGGTTCAGACCTATCACTCCACGAAAGGCTACTGCTCGAATATCATTTGTGACGACTAGAGACATCATAACCTTCAGTTATATGTTCGTTCCAATGAAAAAAGATAAATATATATATATATATACCCTTATATTATATGTGAGAAAATTTATATGTACAAAAAACATTATTATATTACAGGCAATTAAGGACAAAGACAACACAAAACATGAGTACTTGTTTCTTGGTAGTGATGCTGAATTGAAGGTTCTGCTAGTGTAATAGATCAAGCAGGGTGATTAATTTGGATAGTTGACCATCCTGTTTAGCATTTAGACGTTTAGAAAGTAACAGATCATATACCATTTTGCTTAGCAATTTTGAGATCTGAAATTGAATTGATTACTAACAGTATTATTGTTGTCCCTCTCATCGATGACAACAACAAATTTTTATTCTCTTCTTATGTTTTTTGCATTTCTCGGTCGTCTCTTTTAATTATTTATGGAGAATGGCAAGACACTCATATGGAGGTTAGATGCCCGGATGTTGATTATCTTGTATTTTCTGATACATTTGAATTATTCTAGGCAGACTGTTTTGGAGAGAAATAAATTAGGGATTTGAGTTGTAATTACAAAATTATTATATTACAAGTTAAATATAATATGAGAATTATGAAAATATTATTTATCTTATTTTTTTTCCCGTCTAAATCAGGTTAATTTTGAATGAAAAACTTTGACAGAAAAAGTGGCCAAGTTTTTTATCTATTTTTTTTTCTTTTTCATTTATTAAAAAACTCAAAAACACAAAAATTAGACAAAAAAATTAAGGTTTTTGTCAATTTTTTTTTCTGTCCATTTTAAAACTCAAAAACAGAGCGTAAATATTGCCACACCACATGCATTTAACCAATCAAGGGGAGGGACTACTTATTGAGCTCATACAAAAACAGCTAAGCCTAGATCCTCTCTCATTCCCATGGAACATGTATCGATCAAGAATCTATCAACCCATGCATGTGTGTCATTAATTTACAGCCATTCAAGAAAATTAAGCCACCTCTCTTTCTCGTTTAGCTATTGATATCTAATTTCTCATTTATATACAGAGGCCGCATCTACAATAACTAATTGATGGGCTACTATTTTTGCAATTAATACAGAGGTATTTTTGTTATGAGAATCCCTTCCGCTAGAGGCTCTAGCGGTAGAGCCAAAAAAAATGATTCAAAGCTGACACTAGCGACAACTTTGAATTTTTTTTTGGCCGGGCTTTTTTAAACTAATTTTGGGTTGTCGAAACAGTAATTATAACAATCGGTTGCTGTGGATTAACGACCTAAGTTCAAAATTAGATCGGAGTATTTATTTATCCAATCCAATCTTATCCGTTGTTCGCTACAAGATCGAAAGTGTCAAAAAAAAAAGAATACCGCATAACAGTTGTGCTGTGTCTAACAAACTGTTATACGATTTATGACTCACATAAAAAATGATCGAATTACCCCTCAGCTTACCAAAAGAAACATTGCACAATTGATATGCAGTACCTATGGGAGCCGCATAACAATTATACGGTAACAACAAAAGATAAGAAAAGAGCCGAAAAAAAGGAACTGCACAACTATTATGTGGCACTGTATAACAATTGTGGGTAAGAACAAAAGATAAGAAAAGAGCCGTGGTAGAAGAAAAAAAAATTGCGCAATTATTGTGCAGTACCTATTAGTACCGCATAACAATTATGCGGTAACTTTCAGTCTATATCAGAGTTACTACTTTACTTGCAGAGCTTCTGATGTTTCAAATTTGACCCATCTTAAAACATAAAAATTTAATAATTCTCTCTAAAGCGTCAATAGCATTTTGAAAAGATCATTTCGAAAACTGTCCCTAAGGGCTATGACAAAATGAAGGTTGTCAATGGATTTGTGTTACTCAGGAAGGTGCATTTTTCAATTTACAAATGGCATTCCTACCCATATTTTCAAAATAGCTATTGGAAAGTAAGCATTTGAATAAGGAACCATTAATCGAACCTTTTATAGTTATTTACATACCTTGTATTTCTCTAGTGGCATTAATGAAACTTGATCAAACCATATAATTCTGTTCGAGTTGTGGTCAACTGCAGTCTTGAATTATGATTGGTTGCTTTTGCAACCAACAAAACCTCCCCCTTTGCCTAACTTGAAACATTAGAAGCTCCGCAAGTAAAGTAGATATATGATAAAAGTTATTGCTTAATTGTGCATAACGATTGTGTGGTTTTTTTTTTTTTAATTCTACCGTAGCTTTTTTTTTTATTATCTTTTGTTGCAGAATAATAATTGTGTGGTGTCGTTTTTGGCAAGTTGAGGGATAATTTGATCATTTTTATGTGTGTCATATACTGCATAATAGTTTGTTAGGTATTGTACAACTGAGTATCCTTTTTCTTATGTCTTTTGATCTTTCAACGGACGGATAAAATTAAATCGAATAAATAAATACTCCGATTCAACTTTATACCCGAATCATTCTCCTATATAGATAGATAGATAGATAGATAGATGGGCCTGGTACGTAAGTACACATATGAATAAATGCGTTTCTAATATCACCTCAATCTTTATCTGAGATTGGGTTCATGTCCTTGGCTAATTTCAATACCCTCAATTCCACGAAGTTAGAAAAAAAGACTCGTTGTGTCGATATACATCGACGCAATGTGTTAAAGATGACACTGGTGATGAATAGTGCTTTTGATTAGCTACGTCTCTCCATCTATAGTGTAATGACTCAGTGAGCGATGGTTTTTACCGAGCTATATTGAACTCGCCACATTTTCTGCAGTAGAATTAATTTTATTATTTATTTTTTTTGAAAAGAAAAACTTTTTAAAATCATAAATTTGAGATATCTTAAAATCAAAGTTGATGCGATACATTTAATATTTGAAAATAAGTGTAATTGGTTGTATTCTTTAGATAATTTTCATAACTGTAGTCTAAAATTAAATAAAATCTATCATATATATTAATTTTGGATTAAAAATATCTCAAATTGTGATGCAAAAATTGATGAAATTATGTTATTTTATATTACCCTAAAAAAAAGTGAGACGCTATATATGTTTTGGAACAACAAAAAAAGAAGAAGAAATTAAATTAAGACACTATGAAAAATCGTAGTCTAAGTAAATTATATAACCTAGCTAGCTAAACCTGTATCTTTTCCGCACGTCACAATACATCTTAAATAGGTTCTAAAGCGATGACAATGGTGATAATGATCATAATGTTATCACGTTTGTTGGGATGTAAATATTTGGACCACGTGTCCTTCTTTAAATATCTGATAGAGCAAGGCTAGGTGTATGTATGATACAGTTGTACCTCTATTCATTGGTGAACACGTGGATGGGTGAGTGGTGACTCACCAGTAGGATATTTGTAATAGTTTAATATTATATAGGTAAGGGGCGGTTAGTAGATATTTTCATAGACAAAACATGGGAGAGGGAGGGAGACAGTCACTTCAGAGATATAGATATTGGGAACCAGGAAAGAAAGGGGGAGGATTATTATCTACAGAGACATACATCACGAAGAAGAAGGAGGAGGAGAGAGAGAGAGAAGGGGGTCTGCCATCAGCACTTTGAACAGGCAACATCACGGGAAAGAAGGGAGAATGGATCATCTTCTCCATTACATCAGAGATCAAGCCGGAATACACCATCTGGGTCACTCTCCGGCACATACCGTTGTATACGGGGTTATTGTAATATACAGCGTAGACGACAAGCACTACAGATCATTATGTTGTAACACCTCCAATATTATTCTAATGGATTTCTGGCGTATCACCCGTGGTTTTTCCCGATTTGGGTTTCCACGTAAATTATTGTGTTATTATTTTCAGTATTTACTTGATGAAACATCTTTCATTCCAGCATATTTTGGGTTCTTCATTGATGACGCGATTTGGGCTGGCTGACCTGGTGATTTCAGCCCACGTCCAATATTTGGCGTTAACAACGTTCTTGACCACTTAATTTTTCTTACATAATTTAACTTATAAATAATAGAATGAGATATCCAATCATATTAACTATATTTAGAAATGACAATGGGACCAGACCAGGCGGTATTGAGTCCCGCGTATCCACGCCAACTCCAAACTTCTCGCCCCATTTTGAAAATTAAGCTCACCCCCTACGTACCCATGCGAGAATAAAACCTAACCATACCCAACAACTCTCCACCTTAATATTAAACTAGTAGTTGCCCGTGCCACGGATTGGACTCTCCATTCTCTTTCTAACGACGAGATTTTATTTTTGTTTTCAGTTTTTCCTTAAAAGAGGAAAAAAATAATGAGAGTTGCATGCCACATAGGCAAACTTATCGCTTAATATATAAGATATTAACTTATAATAATTATAGACACAGAGATATAAAAAGATATTTATAAAAATATATAGATAAGTATCAATTTTATAATTGTAAATATAATTTTAAATATATACCAAAAAAGGGCTAAAACATAACCTGAACCCGACCCAACAGTGGATTCTAGAGAAACTTCCATCCCTAGCCTTCATGCCAACAAATTTGACAACAAAGCTACGCAGCTAGATATCAGAGCAATTATATTTAGTGAACATGAAAGGGAAAAACAGAAAAAAGAGAAGATGGTCAAACAATAACGGCAAAAGCAAAATTCTAGACCATTAAGACACATTTTTATAGTCTTCATACCAAAATATGACAAGCATATATATAAACTTAATACTCCGCATTACGCATAATAGATTACAATTTAGAGGTAAATATTACAAATAAAAAACTAGAATGACTATAAAAAAAGGTAGAGGAAATTATTAATTATTCTCAGTGAGAATATTTGGATTCCTGTCATTTTTGTGAGGTTTATTAAGAATATTATTGAGATATAGAGCATCAGTAAAGCTTTTAGATTTCGTAGTTTTTGTCTCTGTGTGTGTGTGTGTGTGTGTGTGTTATAAAAATAAAATAAAAAAAGAAGTGGCAAGTAAATTAAGTTGGAGGCATTATAATAGGTATTTCTTTCAATCCGAATTATAAGATTATTATTGACTTTCTAAAAATCAATTTGAGATAGTTTCAAATTTAAAATTGACATGATTTATTCAAATTTTGAAAATAATAAATCTTATAATTAAATAGTAATACTTTTTAGATAATTTATAATATTCATAATTGTATTAACATAAAATCTAAATGAATTCATCTCAATTTTTGGTTTAAAACTATTTAATTTTTTTTAAATTAATATTAATTTTATATTTTAGAAGTGGAGGGAGTATTTTATTATTGGTGGAAATTACAAGTTGTAACACTTGACTTTTAAATTTACCTAAAACCAAAGGGGAACTTATCAGAGTGTACGTAGTGTATTACTCAATTGTCAGGATTGGACGAGAGATACGTTGACTCAATTGCCAATCCAAGTCCAGGCCATCATTGGTAAAGTGAAAGCCCAGTGAAGCCCTTAAATAGGTGGGCTAAGCCTATTCAAACTATTTTGGATTCATTTAACATGGTGTAATTAGGGTTGTTTAAAATTTTCGGTTCAATCGATTTTTTCGATATATCGGATTGATTCGAACTGGTCAATTCGGTACAAAAAGACCGATTCGGTACCAATCCAGTATATCAATTCCTGCACCGGTTCGGCAATTTTTGATTTGGTATATATACCGGTTTTCTATATATTTTTATTATTAATAATAAAAATAATAATAACAATGATAAAAATAATAATAAAATTCGGTATAACTGGTAAAAATCGGTACCGAACTGGTTCAACTAGTTTCGGTACCGAATTTTGTATATTTTTGGTTTCGTATCAGTTTGATTTGGTTTAATTTTTACCGGTTGAACACCCTAACTTGTAATTACTCTGTGAATAGAAGAAGTCAAAGAAAGTGAAACTTGAACTTATTGTAATCAATAACGTGTAAATTAAATCAACATAGAATAATAAATATTGTAACAGAAGAATCTCTGTTAATTACAACTGAGTGAAAAAAGTAATTAGGTGATTTGTGAGGGGTTCACCCGTAAAAACAAATTCTAAAAGGATAAAATTAAAATAAAAGGAAAATTTCATCAATTATGACATCATCTTTGATGATGGATGAATATTGTTTTACAATTGAATTTATTTAGGGGTATTATTATTATTATTATTTGTGACGGGCCTGAAGCCATGCTTCAATGCAGCCTCCCAAACAATGTCGATTCTGCCCACATCAAGAGCTCCAACTTCATGGTGAGTCCAGCCTTCCAAGTAATGAACCGCTCCACCAGCATGACAAGCATGGACGACTCCTCTCTCCATTGTATACTGCAGGCATGTTCCAACATATTCATATACAAATAAATGTTTCTTGATTTATGAATCAATTAATTAATACTCATCACTCTTTTTATTTTTATTTTTTTAAGTACTGAATTCAAGAAACTAATTTTCTATACAATATTCTTATTTTCGTTCCTCGATCCAAAAATAGAATGAATGAATTAGTTAGTTAGTTACCTCACAACATCCAAGGCCTTGAACATCATCAGGTAACCTCATTGCTGCAAGATCACCATAAGTGCAGTCTCTTCTAAAGGCCAGTATTGGTGGCACCACAAACTGATGAAAATGTGTTCCCGAGGGTGCCCAATTTTGCTCTCTTGGAGTTATCCACTTTCCAACAATCCATGTCTATCATATGATATTTATACATATATGTTACAAAAATCCCATTAATTACACACACATATATATAATTGTCACATCTTTAAAATCAGTTATTAAAAAGGTACAAAATTATCATTATTTTGGAATTGTTGGACACTAGGTACTATTATTGTTAAGATAAATACCTTACAATGTTTCGCTGCTTGATACTTAGTCACTAAAACTAAATATTTTCGATAATATACAGGAACCTCTTTTTGAATTTGTTGAAATCTCTCGGCCGATGAAGTCAACATCTGTAATGTTTCGTGTCAACACATATAATTAGACCAACACACTATAGAAATTTACTATCTTTAAATTAATAGTAATTAATTAGGGGATATTATTCAGAAAAGAATAGGGAAAAAACGAGAATATTATTGCACTTACCAAAACTCGTATTTTGCGTCTACATAGGTAGAGGGCGATGGCTCTTCCGAGCTTAGAAGTAGATCCGGTCAAGAAAACTTCGGTTACGTTGTCATTGATTTCATTAAGAATAACAGCAGCTGTCAGAGTATTTCCATGCACCACTCGAACTTTAAGATCAGGATGCTTGTTCACAAACAGCATACCACCTCCATTTAGAGCTTCATTCTGCATCAACATTTATATCGAATATATTTATACCAAACTATATATCAAAATTAATCATCTATTATTGACATGTTATTTTACTTTGTTTTTTTTAATGATTAAACACGTATATTTATTGTATATGTTAAATGAAAAATGAACCTCATAATTATCTGTCATGTAGCATACAAAAACTCAGAAAGTAAGGTTGGTGCAAAGTTGGTTTGTAACTTTTTGGCTTTAAAGAACTAGGGTTGCATTGAAACGGAAGACAAACAAACAAACAAGCAGCTGTGCGAGCTCACAATTAAACTGGTTCTAGTGACTTCTCTCCATTGTTGTCCCATGTGTATTGCAGCAAATGAAGGACCCGCATCCGGCCCATAAATATAGATATGACATTAATTGCACATGTATATGGTTCAACTGCATATATGTATACATCAACCTTGCTAGCAACAACAGTACGTACACTATTGTAATATATATATATATATATATAACGGATTTAAAGTATACCTCTTAAATAGCATATATTTATCAAAATGACGACATTTTGAAGATTTTTTTTTTAAATAATATTAAAAGAAGATGTGACATTCCACGCCCCACTCGCTTTTCTTCTATTTACGAAAATGTCATCAAAGAATTTTCAAAACGTAGTTGTTTTGATAAAGGTATGCTATTTAAGAGATATACCTTTTAAATAGCATACATATCTTAAATAGCATACCTTTATCAAAACGACGTCGTTTTAAATATTCTTTTTTTTTAAATAATATTAAAAGAAGATGTAATATTCCACAACCCCACTTGTTTTTCTTTTATTTACGAAAATGTTATCAAAGAATTTTCAAAATGATGTCATTTTGATAAAGCTATACTATTTAAGATGTATGTTTTTTAACCGTCTTCTATATATATATATTTGTATGTATATGATCGGTAACTAATCCACCATTAACTAACTCTAGACGTCATCTAATTTTTGGAGTTAGACATGAAAATATAGTGCAAAGCATTTTCTGAAAATTTAACCCTAAAAAATTAGATGTCATCTAAGATTAGTTCTAGATCAAACAACTCTATATATAAATATACACCTCGTAAACATAATAAATGCATCAAGTCCTAACAACCAAAATTATAACATGAATATTTTCACAACACAGACCACATCTTTGTTTCCTTTTTCTATTTTCTTTCTTAACTAGGTAAAATAATTAATAAAGTTTTGAGCAGGCTTTTTCGGTATTATAGAGCTCTAGCCTGTACACTTTTTTAGTACTATTATTTTTCAGGACGTAGTATCGAGATACGCAGAAATAAGTTTAAATACTAACCAAAGTCACAAGACTGGAGAGAAAGAGTGAGAAATAATGAAACCTTGTTCAAAGCAGCGAGGCTAATTACTTTAACACCCAATCTATCAGCCCTGAGAATAGCCTCCTCTATGTGTTTATTGATTCCTTCCCTAGCAAATGGCAAGAAGTACTGCACAAAAGTAAATAACACAAATTATTAACTTATTTACGATCAGTCAATGACCAACTAATTAATAAACCTAGCACATACAACAGTAAATAAAGCATAACAGATTAAGACTAACCTGAAAACCAAAGCGAGGAACAGCCCATGTTTGGTGCAACCTGCCTCTGAGATTGTAAAATGAGATCAAGAAAGTCTTAGACTTTGCCCACATCACTAGCATTATCACAAAACATAGTGGCCAAAAAGGCAACAAGAAAAGTCTGGTAACAAAAGGCATCGACGCCATTGATCGGAACACAAACTGCACGTGCATGGCAGATGTCACGTCCACAACATGAGCCAGGAACACAAAATCTGGTACGCTCTTATTTTTACCTGCATTAATGTTGTAAAGTTTAGATATATTTTTCTGATCACTTTCCTTTATAAACGTTTTATATGTACCTGCATTAATGTTGCAAAGTTTAGATATGATGTTTATCTTTAAACGTTTTATATTTACCTGAGTTTATGCTCATTTTCCTTTGCAGTTCCCATGATTTGGTATTTACGGTATTGCCCAATGCATCATAGAGAGGCATGAAGAGGCAGTAATTGGTGCCCATCTCTGAGTGGTGTAGGCTATGGTAGCTGCAAAAGTCCCACCAACCAACCAATGCATCAAATTGCATTAATTCTATAGAATTGAAGGATGTACTTTTTTGCAAATAACAGATCATACCAAACTACTAAAGTCATTTATATTCATTCAAACTGTATAGTATATCACCCTCTGAAAGTCTGATTAATGCATGACTAATTTTCCAATTTAAGACAAAACATGGGAGCTTCATAACACGTTGAAGTAATGCACCAAGCTCTACGATTGGAATGACCTTATGAGGGATACTCGATCCATATTCGATCCATATATGTTGATTATCAAAACTAAAAGTTCGTGTTAAGGAATTATCGGAGTTATATATATATGACTAGGGATAATAGTACTCAAAATTAAGTAAAGTTTTACATTATTAAAGAATTTTTATTTTTATTTTTTTTTGTTTAATTTAAGTCTGACTTAAACTCTAAATACGACATATTTGATAATAATAGAAAATTAAGTAGGATAGATGGTGATGCATTTAATTCTTAAGGTGTTGAATTGACTACACACAACTACAAAATCCACTCTATAAAGAGTGTAAAATATTTTGTAGGTCAAATTATATATACATGATAATATTATGGGTAATATAATAATTACTTACGTGGGTGTATAGAGAAGATATCTTAACAAGGGAAAGATGTCAAAGATTTGATGAGGAACAATTTCAACATTGCAATGCCCAAAACATCTCAGAAAATCAAAGGCCAACACATAGCCATAGATCATGCTTAGGGACCCATATCCAATCATACATGATCCAAGTATCGGTATCCCCATTACTGCACTTAATAAAAGTTGCTCCATAAATGTGGCATTTCCAGCTGCAAAATTCCACAACAAAATAAATAATTATATAAAAGAAATTAAAGATGTACTTGCAAAGTTGATATATCAGCTGGGTAGATGAGTTTATTTTAATTGGCTTAAATAATTATTACCAGTGAAAGGCTGGGTTACTGGTGAAGAATGGTGGAGTGAATGATAATGGTTGAAAAGATAATTTCCGTGGAAACATTTATGTAGGTAGTAGTATAGAGGCTCTGAAACAGTCATGTGAAGTATCATGACAGCTATGAACCCTCTTGTGTCCCACACTTGAAGAAGATTTGTTAGTACTGGGAACATGTACATCCCCAAAGAAGCCATTAGGCCTTGAAGAATTATGAAATTGTCCCTGAAAAATTAAAATTTCACACAATACCGTAATTAACAAAAAATAAAATAAATAAAGGAAAGGATACATACATTCATACATACATACACACATATTAAAAGTGTGGTAATAAATATTGTCACAGTTAGTTGGCTGTGACAACCAACCCAAAGTGATGTAATGTTGGTTAATAAATATTATATACCAGTGCCATTCTTTGTCGATCTGCTTGAAGTCGACGCCTTGCTGAAGGATCCGACGGTTCCGGTTAAGGAAAAGCATGTTACTGTAAGAGGTCCATGAGGTATACATGATAGCTCTAAGTGCACATATGATGAGAATATGGAGGCACCAGTCCTTGGCACCCTCTTCCAGTCTTGACAATAGAACTTTTCCAATAAAAGGACCATATAGCAAATACTGTACCAAAAAAATTTAAGAAAAAATCTTAAGTACAGTTTGATCAATTAGTGCTTAAAGAGAATTTTACTAGATGATAACAAAATAATGAAAAATTAAAACATACATACCTTGAAGGAGCCCAAGTGTTCCCATGGCCAAGTTGACAAGGGTGCAACCATGTTATCTTCTTTGACCTATATATAGAACAAGTAGAAATTCCTCTTTCTCCCTAATTCTATTATTAATCCTGTGTGTGTGTGTATATTCTTCAAGGCCACTATATATATAATTAACCAATGTATATATATAATTAACCAATGGAAGCCAAGAAGAAGAGCAATTAAGTTGAGATGAATGAATGCTAGGAAAACTAGTCCCTAATCCACAGAGAGGAGGAGATCAATAGAGAGAAATTTTAGTTGGAAGAACTGAAGCCTCTCTCTTTGTTGCCCTCAGTGGTTCTAATCTAAGTCATAACTCATATATATATACATACATACATGTATAGTGACCTACTTAATTATATAGGTGAAAGAAACAGAGTGTATAAAGCATACAAATGCAGTTAGAGCTCGTAATCAATCTATATCTATATTCATCTCCCTCGATACAATTTGACAGTCGTCATTCACGACTATACAAAATATACTAATATTCAAGCGTACTCAACGCGTTCATGTAATAATTTCCTCTGCATTCCTAAATGTCACAGCTGTATTAATGAACTCTGTAACAAATTTAGGTACCGATAATTGTCTCCAAGTATAAAGTGCGTATATAACCAGTATATGTGGACATCTAGATTTTTTAGGCTTTTCATTAATTAAATTCATTTACTATATAAATTACTAAAGATCGAGATCAGTTTGGTAAATTGCTCTTGTCCGTTCATTTTAATAAGTGCACACAAATAGACCAAGTGCTGGCCATTAGTACGTAATTTAACTATTTGGGGGTAAGAAATTGTCACGACCTCCAGATCTAATTGAACAGAAAGTCGACCCAAAATAGAACCCAATCCATGTGGGTCGTGCCTTCAAGTGAAAACTATGAGTTACTGTGTATAATTACCAAATAGGTCTTTGTCAACCAAAGTTTTGTAGCGGGCCGTGCATGCATGTGTACGTCTCACCACTGTTTCCCTAATTTCGTAGGCATTTTCAACAATATCTAATGAAAGAAAAAACTTGGAAGGTACTTGAGATAATTCCATCTTAGTTACGATGCCAAAGTTTACAAATACAGAATGTGATGCAAATTTATTTAATTTTTATAATAGTAATTTTATACTTAATAATACTTCTCAAGTGATTTATAATATTAATTAAATTTGTTTTAATTTTTTTAAAAGATTTCACAAATTAACTTTTAAAAAAATTAAATGAATCTCACAGTATTTGTTACTCTGTCCGACCTCAAAAGAATGAGTAACGTACATTTAATTTTACATATGTTAAAAAAATAAAGTAAAAGAAATTTTAAATTTATGTTTAGTGGCCCTATAAAATTAGAAAAAATGGTAAATATATTTATTTTTTATAATAATGACGAATCTCATTATATTACATTAAATAATATATTTATCATTCATTTTATATACCTAACAATAAAAATTAACCCTTTAATTATCCTCAGTAGTATGCACTAAATAACTTATTCGATTATTGTAGCTCTGTGGAAGAATTAAATGCTACTACTTTCACCCCTATATACACTGCATTGGTTTCTGTAGGGAAAAAGGACTCCACAAATTAATAAATAGAAAAATTTAATCCCCCCTGTCTTAATTTGACTTCCAGGTGACTGCTCAGAGGACCCTCGTTCTAGCTGGCTACGCTGCTCATAATTAAGGGACATTACTGTATTAAGAACAACTAAACACTTTAAAATATTATATATATTTTTATTATTAAAAAATAAAATGTATTTCAAATTTTATATTAAATTTTATTTTTTAATAATTAAAAAATATATAATATTTCATATTATGTTTAATTATTATTAACCTATATTTATTCTAATTAAGTGTAGGGCAGCCAGAGGAGGTGAACCGTGGACCACTTCATCAAAGTATAGTAAGTGCTCCCTAAGTAGGATAGGGTCACGCTCTCTCATGCATGCTTCATTCTTCAAGTAATTAGAATTGAATTTGTAATGTGAAAGCCCGAAAGAAAAAAGTGTAAAATATAATGAGAATATTTGTTTGCTTTATATAGTAACTTAATTAATTTCGAATGGCTAATTAATTTGTCCACAAATTTAGAGCAAGTACTGGATATATATATATATATATATATATATATATATATATATATATATATATATATATATATATATATATATATACCAAAAAATAAATAAAAGAAGCATGAAAGTTTAAATAGGCACTTCATGATCAGATAATAAATAAACAAATAAAAAAAATCAGAAAAGTAAAGTTTCAAGTGCTCTAAGAGCATCTCCATCAGTAATAACAAAAAAAAAATTCATTAAAATTTATTAACTTACGTGATAATTTGAAAAGTATTATTTGCTATTTTAATACTTTATGTCTCATCAGTCTTTTCAATTCAATTAATACAGTATCTTACTTAAAACAATAATAATTGATAACATTTGAAATAATTAATAACATTCATTTTTTAAAAAGATAACATTGTGAAAAATAAATTATATTTAATAATTAATATTTAATTCACGTGATTATCCAGAGGGTCATATTGGATAAATCAGAGTGTCATAATTAATGTGATTATCTAAAGGGTAATCAAAACAATATTTTATTCAATATGATAAATAAATAAATAAATAAAAATTATATTAAATTTTAAAATGAGTTGTACATCAAACCCGTCAAGCAAAATAAATATTTTTAGTTTTTTTTATATGAATTTGATTCTCCTAAAACAAAATAAATATTTTGAAGATGAAAGGTCAACTTACCAATTATGAAGAGAGAAAATGAAGTTATAAATTTGATGACTAAGATTAAAGAAATTGATAGAAATAATTTTTTTGATGTGATTTATTTATTTAAATATTTTAAAATAATTAAAGGGACTGTTGTAGTTTTTTCCCTACATGCAATAGCTGAATAGCAGCATGTTACTATATTTAATCAAGATATACCTCATCACTGTTTGGACACTTCTGCGCGCGCATTCTCTCGCAAGTTTAATGATGCATTTAAGAGAATCTAATTATTGAAAGTCTCTTACTCACTTTAATCACTCCAGTACTTTATCATGGATTTGTTAAATGGTACACCCTTCTTCTTAAAATATTAGATCAATATCCATTTTATAGAAACTAATTTGATATATTTTTAAATTTAAAATTATTATGCATTAATTTAGTTTTATAAAATACAATTAAAAAATTATACACTATCTAAATAGCATTAACAATTACAAAATTTATTTTTTTTAAATTCAATAAATCATATTTATTAATTATAAATTTTAAAATATCTCAGATTGATTTTAAAATATAAAAAATGATCCTATATTTTCAGACAAAGAAAAAGCATAAAAGTATATCTTTTATTTTTTTTTAATTTTATTTAGAAATCTCCAAATAATTGATTTGTTTAAATAATGTAAATATTATTTTCCCATGCTTTGTAACATGATAACAGAAATGTAAAAGTAGCAATGAACCATATATGTTAGACTAGCCAGGTTTGACTATATAGAGTTTGCATACCCATTTAAGGAATCTATAAACCTATTAGCAGGTGATCTATAGGCTCGTCTACACGGCGGCAGACACAATAGTAAATTATGTAGATAAAATAAAAAAATTATAAAATTTAAAAGATTAAATAAAAAGATAAAAAATAATAATTTAAAAGGGTTAAAATAATAATATAATTAAAATTATAGAAGCAAAAGAGAAAGAAAAGTATAGATAAGAGTCGGAACTTGAATTAGTTAGACCACTATGTTCTGATGACATTTAGACTACTTAAACTTAATTTCAGAAGAGTAAATAAAGGGGGGGAAATTGAATCTATAATGTGCTGAACTCAGCTGATAATGCTCCAGATTTAGAATGTTAAATAAATTAATGACTAATCCTAAGCTTTGACTTATAATGCATATTACCAATGTGAGACCACTAGAAGAAGAAAAAACAATAATCCGCCATTATATAAAATTAACCACGACAAAAGTTTTTGCTTGAACATATAAATAGTGTTGTTGATTTTCACCATTTAAATTTTATTTAGTACCTAAAACAGCTTGTTTGTGTTCTAAAATAGTTTTTGCTTCGAACGTACTTTTATCATAGGCTTGCAAGCAAAGATCCTTCATTCAAATTGAAAATGGAATCGGATGATGGGTGGCCTATCATAGATAATTGGGGGAGCTGTGAGAAAATTAGTGGTATTCTTTAAGTATTTCTTCGACATTAGATTTTTTGTACGTCTTATGTTATATCGAATTCCTTCTTTCATAATTTTTTTTTATCTTGATGATGCTTTAAATGAATTTTTAAATGAGAGTGACTATGGCATGAGAGACATGCATGGCATTGAGAATGAGTGCAAAGTTAGATAAATATTGGGAGAATGTTGAGAAGATGAATAAATTGTTGTACATTACAATTGTCTTAGATCCTAGACATAAATTTACATTTGTGAAATTTGCTTTCAATTAAATGTATGGGAGTGAGAGTGAAATGACAAATAAAATAATAAAATCGATTGCAATGCCATTGAAGAATTGTTTAAATGTTATAGTCTAAAATATGCATCCCAAAGTGCATAATCATCCCAAAGTCCACAATCTAATGTGTCTAAGGATGACATTTTTGGTGTGCATCGTCAAGAAAGAACGAGGATGAGGATGACAAAAAAAATTGTAGAACTCATTGTAATTAATGTTCAATGGGGGAACAACATTGAATTAGATAAGTATTTGAGTGTGCATGTTGATCAAGCACAAGAAAATTATAATATTTTGGGTTGGTGGAAGAATAATTATCTTAGATTTCCTATTCTCTCTCAAATGTCTAAGGATGTCTTGGTGGTTCCTATGTCAACCGTTGCTTCCGATCGAGTCGGTATTTAGCACCGATGGATATTGTGACTTGATCCCTTTGGGAGTTTTTTAACTTCTAAAATGGTACTAGCTTTTATTTGTGCTCAAAATTGGCTTCGTGCAAATAAACAACCAATGTCCGTAGAGTAGAACTTAGATGCATTTAAAATAAGTAAGAAATGTAATTTTTAATTTTTTAAATATAATTTTTGTCTTTAACTAGTTTTATTTTCTTTTGATCCTCTAAGAATTTGCGGAAGTTTTAGATATGGATGGAGGAATATAATGGAGATGTGAAGCTTGGTTTAAAGATTTGAAAATTTGAAGCTATGAAGTTGTTAAAAGACTTATTATTTATATTTGTTAATTTAACATTTGAAATTGGACTTATGTAGTTGTGTGTTTATTTAATTTTGGATTGTAATTGTGTAACGAATTGAATTCATGGTACTCTTGTGGATGTAAATTTATTAGTTTTGTTAGTTAGATTGTAATTTGATTTTTTTTGGTAACTTAGTGATTCTATAATATTTAAATGTCTTGTTAATTTTGTTTATAGCAAATATGGGCAAAAAGTGACAAATATTGAGAGATGGAGTTTCTGACAAGTGACAATAGCCAGTAGACTGTAGAAAGAAATAAAGGGTCATTCATGTCTTGTAGTACTGCTGCAGCCCGCAAGTGGCAAAGTTGAGGAATTGTATATTAACTTCTAGACGAAAAAGTAGCCAAAAAGAGGGTTGTTCAACTTAGGTGGAACAATTGAAATAGTAAAAACAGAAATAAGCAAAAAATGTAAAATTGTTTTATAGATCTTTTTTCTCATATTTAATTAGTACTCCACTTGATTGGTGTATTCTGTATTATATCAATCCATTACTTTCTAGTGGTGTTGCTTTTTCCCAAATATTTCTATGTTGATCGCATACTATATTATATATGCGTTGACAGTGTTATATTAGAAAAATGTTGAGATTATAAAAAATGTGGGGATATCTATATATTTGTCTGCCATCTTTATTCATTTAGTAAAATATGCATAGATAAAGAAGAGTTGGGTCACTTGGACCATGAAAATTGAAAGTATCTTTTTTTATAAAAAAAAAAATAGTCAACAATATTATTATTGATAAAAATAAGTACCGTTTTAATATCAAATTGATTAATCGGTTTAAGATACTGCTACCGGTATGAATGGGGTGTCTGATTAATTATCGATGAATAGTCTTAAATATAGTTTACTTTCCTTTGCAAAAATAATAATAATTAATATTAGAAAACACTTCTATCAACTTAAATGTATGCATGTAACAATATTTACAATCAACCAACACCCAACGGTACCATTGTCCATACTACTGCACTTTAATTTTATTTTTTAATAATATAGAATTTTTCAACAGTAGTTGGATTAATTTCTTCAGCCCGAACTAATCCTTCTAAAATTCGTGATTCTATTAATATTTTTGTTATAATAATTATTGCAAGTGAGATTTGATTACAAAATATTTGAGTTTATAATTTATTTTAAAATGTCATTTAAATCACTGCACTAACTGCAAGAGTTACTTTAACTTAATTGTTCTAACTGAAAACAAGATTTAAATAAATATTCAGAATATTATAAGTATTTCTTTGCCCTTTACGTATGAAAGAGATTGAAAAGGGCATAGCTTACGTTGATATCAACTGCAGTAGTAATAGGTCCTTCAATTCTCATCTGTCCATATTAATTGCTTCCACCAAAATAGTCAACATAACCGAATTTCAACACTTCCACCATATTAATTGTTTTTTTTTAGTACTTTTCAGATTATATTTTTTTAATTTGAGAGAGAGAGAATTTGAAGCTACGTCGTCTGTTATACAAAAGAATACTCATATTATCCGGGCTATGTCATAACCGAATATCAACACTTCTAGATCGTATAAAATTGTCGAAGCATATTATAATATACTCAAATGGATGAGGGGCTCAGGAGTAGTCAACAAAATCCAATCGTTTTTAAGAAAACAAATCAACATTATGCTACTTCTGTTCCAAAAAAAGGGGGGGAAAAAGCTCCATTTTTTTTTATTTTAAAGTTAGCATATTTTAATGACTAGAATTTGTGTAGATTATTTTAATTTTTAATCAGTACAATCATAAGTACCATAAATTAATTCTAAAAAATTAAACTACTTTTTATATTTTAAAATTTAGTGTGTTGACTTCAAAACTTTTAAAAATAATACTATTTTTTAGAACTGAGGTGTAATATACAAATTGACATGAAAATTTAGAAGGTTATTATTTATATATATAGAATGATTTATAGTAAATGATTGTTATAGACACTATTTTAGTAAATTAATCTTATACTGTTTATATGAATATCTAAAAGGTACAAAATAATATAAAAAATTTATCAGACGCTGATAGGACTAGTTACTAAAATGTTACGACCGCTACTTCTATTAGTGGCCAGTCAAATTAGGTCAATTTTTTTTTGTTTTAGTCATTATTCCTATTAACAGTTGACCAAATTAAAGCTAAAAAAAATTATATTTTAACTGCTACTCCTACTAATGGTTACCCAAATTAGGCACACAAAAAAAATTGTACTATTTTGCACCTTTAGATTTTCATATAGACGTTGTAAGATCAATTTGTCGGAATAGTACCCCATAACAACTATTTGTTATGAATCATTTTCAGACACACACACACATATATATATACACTTACTTATAAATGAAGAACATCAAAACATAAAAATTCACATGGCATGTTAGTATGTCCCATCGTCACATATATATATATATATATATATATATATATATACACTTACTTATAAATGAAGAACATCAAAACATAAAAATTCACATGGCATGTTAGTATGGTCCCATCGTCACATATATATATATATATATATATATATATATATATATATATATATATATATATATATATATATATACACTTACTTATAAATGAAGAACATCAAAACATAAAAATTCACATGGCATGTTAGTATGGTCCCATCGTCACACACACACACACATATATATATATATATATATATATATATATATATATATATATATATATATACACTTACTTATAAATGAAGAACATCAAAACATAAAAATTCACATGGCATGTTAGTATGGTCCCATCGTCATATAATTCACAGGAAATCCTTGGTCATCCATGTGGGTTACTTGTTGTAATATGAAAAAATTATTGTATGCTCTGGGACAATACTATGCTTCGTTCTCTCGTATAAGAGTGAGATTTATATGGGTCTCATTATCTGTAAATCTCACCCTCATGTAAAATAATAAAATATACTGTAGTATTATCCTAATAGTATATAATAATTTCTCTGTAATATGCGGGAGCGGGACTATTCATTATATTGACCGTGGACAAATTGTTGCGAAATGAGCAGGCATGCGAAATTGCCCAGGCTTTTGAGCGTGCTTTCGTCCCAATAGGATTTGGCAAGCCGTCATCCATCATACCATTTGCTGCTACTGCTGCTTGCTGGTACTCTTACTACTACTACTAGTTGCCAACTCAATTTGCTTCGATCTAACGACACAGCTAATCAACAGCACACCCTCTTTAAGTGGCGTTGCCGACTCTTTTCTCCCCCATTGCTTTTTAGCATTTATTTATACCAACTACATCGTAGCTTCCTTACAATTATATATCCATTTTTCTTTACCCAAATTCCACTCTCATTCGAACGCAGTATTTAACATCTATTTATTTATTTATTTATTTATGTACACATTAATTACCGTACAATGTGAAGCTTGAAGTAACTATCCAGAGATATCCAGAGATACAAGTCACTAAAATATAATTTGCACTTCAAAATTCGTAAGATCGATAAAGTTCGTATCTCAATTTTTAAAATGTATTTAAGTGCACTAAAAATTCTTTTTTGTTAAACAAAATTTACTCTCTAAAACTCCATTCAAAATATACTCTAAAGTTCTTTCCACTAAACAAAATACACCATCACTTTTATATTTTTTTTTAAAACAAAAAAATATATTAGAATGTAACTCTTAACGACCCTATAAATTTTGAGATATAAATTATATTTAAATTATATTCTTTTTTTTTTGTTCAAGTTGAACCCCACCCTGGGGCCGTGCTGTTCAGCCTAAAAGACGAATAAAGCTGGGCCAACTGATGCGTTTTTGTTCATTCCTTCTTATCCAAGGTAAAAGTTTTTCATTGACTTTTGTGATCAAATTGACCATTTTTAAAATTAATAATTAAATATATATATATTTAAATTTTCAAAAAAGCAAACATTGATATTAGTACTACATTGTATGTAATTTATATAGGCTTTTTTAATATATATAAAAGAATAATAAGATATATTAATTTGAAAAATGATTAATTTGACTATAAAAGTCAATAAAAAAATTTTATTCTGAGACGGATGAAGTATAAGATATATTTGGACATTCGAATTCCCAAATATATTCTGGACATTAGAACGTATCGTACCGTGTGAAGCAAAAAGAAGGAATGGAAAATGAAATTGTCCATATTAAACGCCTACAACTAAAAGCTAATTTTTTATTTGATCAAAATTTGTTAAATTTAAAATGGAATATGACGAGCAACTACGCATAAATTAAAAAACAGGAAAAATAAAAAAGCATGTAAATTTATTCAGGTTCATCAATTCAATTAGTTCTGTTTGTCTGACGTATTTATTAATAGACTCATATTTATATGATTCATACACCAAATAAAACTTTTATAGTAATTATAAAGTCTATCTCCTATAACTTTGACTTAATCTCATGAGATTCAATACATTAATTAAATTCAAATGAGGGTTATTAATAAATTCTCAAGTCCAAATAAACATTCTTGACTTTCGACTACCTGTCATAGTGAGCATTCGTTATGTCTTAGTGGTCATTCGTTTGGTCTACACAAATATGAATCAATCTCAACAAAAAAAAAAAATCTCTTTCAAAAATTTTATAAACCTTAATTCTCAGCTGTATTAAATTATGATAAAATTCCATTTTATAATAGAACTTTTGAACATGTAATGGAATCAATTTATAATTCAATTTTTGACAATAATAATGGAATTGGAATTTGGATATTTATCTTCTTGTTTTTAACTTTGCTTCAGATATCATTGTTAAATTTTTTTTGAGTCATCCGTGACCTACTGTGAATTTGTGATTATCTCGACGGACAAGAGAATTGTACAATTTACACATTATATTTGTGTGTGATGAATCAACGTTACGTTTGAATTAGATAAATGAAGGTAAAAATGAAATGATTCATTCTTATAGAATAAAAAAATTGTGTTTAATTATTCTATTGAAATGAAATAGATCATTCTCATCTATCCCAATTTTATGAATTTTATTCTTTTAGAGATGATATAAAATAACTCATTACAGTTGAAATGAAATGAATTATTTCACTTTTTATTCTATTTTTTTTATTTTTTTTATTTTTTTAATTCAAATATAGCACAAGTTTTTAAAGATGGGGATACCCTCAACAATTTTTTTCCCAAAACCATGAGACTTTTTTTAAAACAAACTACGACTATAATCTTTCCCGGCTAGCAATAATATGCTCTATTAATTTTAAATGAAAATAAAGAAAAAAAGTAGATAAAATACGGGCCACGTTGACTACTCAATAATGAATTACAACAACGTTGTATTCATCGACAGCGTCGCCTGAAACCATATTATACCGAAGTGTTTGGGCAGTGGCAATTCCTCGTGCCATCCGAAAAATTTGCGAACCGCCGATTATGGCCATTTCACGGTACTCATCTAATATGGATTCTTTCTTAGAAGAGTTATGTTACATTTAGATTAAAAAAATAAATATAAAAATGAAATAATTTATTTTTATAAAATAAAATAAAATTGTGTTTGGTTACTTCATTAAAATAGAATGAATTATTCTTATTTCTCTCAAATTTATAAATTTTATTATTTAAAATAAAGTATGTAATAACTCATTTCTCTTAAAATAAAATGAACTATTCTACTTTTTATTCTAGTTTTTTCTTTATTTTGTTGCTTTACTCATTTTACGTTTTCAATCCAAGCCTAAAATTAGGGTGCTACCTTGTACTCCCCGTCTCCCGCCTATGAAGGCCAAGTTCACGGTCATCAGTAGGCTAAATTCCTCCATGCCGTCTAAGCTATGCAATCTCTGGGCTCGACCCGCTATTGTTGAATTGGGTTCGGGTCCTGCTGTCAACGGGTCATTAAAAATGCTTGTTAGCCAAAGAAAGTGGGTGACGTGGTTGAAATACTGGACCCGGCCACTGATAAGTTCTTGTGGATGAGCTTTTTAAACCAGTTTTCTTCTGCTTTGGGGCTTTTATCAATGCCATGAGCCATTGACGTGGCTAAGGCCATTGAGCAAACCAGTTTGGCTGCTATTATAGACTTCATATCCATCTCTCTATCTCGTAACTATGAGGTTGAACAAATTAATAATAGAGGTCTATATATATATATATATATATATATATTTATTTATTTATTTATGTATGTATAATGGTGGTGCGACCAAAAAAATGAGATTTAGAGGGGATCAATAGATTAGTTATGTGGTTAACCACATTCAAGAATCCACCCCTGCAACTTTTTCTTTTTTATTTATTCCTTCGTTGTTTGTTCCAATGTAAATGTGTACATTCTACATTGTTTAAATAGAATAACAACCCGTCTATTGTGGGCGGCTGCGCTTGCAGAATTGGACTTCGTCTTTGGTTACTGTTTTAAGTTACCAGCAATTAACTCTTACCATTACCATGTCTTAGCTAGGTTCCTGTATAAGCCCGAAAATTGACTGCTAGTGTTCTCCAGTTTGAGTAAACTTAGCCCAAGATTCTATTCGTTTTTAACAAGAGTAACAACATGCAATTACCCACATATTTGTTGGTACTCTTAATTTCACTCTCTATCTTAAATTAAGCACGAGTATAAATTTACCCTCTATGCCGGGATCTTTTAACAATGCATCCATAAATCATACACAAACACCGGTGAATGTAATCTTTATATTCAGAAACCAGTACGAGTTCAAAACAAAACCCTGCATGTCTATATAATGTGAACAAGGAAGGATCCAGATCCAATATAGAAGAAGACGCTCTCTCAGAGGCTATGATCACTCATGGGTATCGCTTCCACGAGTTGTCCTCCCTGTTGTTCCTAAAAGCACAGCAGCCAATGGTGTAAACAATGATTAGGAAGACGAGGAATACAACATGGACGACCGCAACTCTCTTCCAGTCGCTCTCCAGCATGTCCAGCATCCCAGCTTTGCATGACTGGCAGTTATAGCACAGAACATTCCGGTGGTTGTCCCATACAGAACAGTCTGGATATGTTGATGTTGACTCTTCCATTTTAGTCCAGTTAGTGGGGTTCACATAGGTGAAATTGCATGAATTGGATGGCTTGCAGCAACCAGACTCCAGAGAACAAGCTAAATGTTATCAGCATGACAGCATGGCAATTGATGCCACAGAGAACCAGCTAGAAAGTAGATGGAAACTAGATAACAAGGATCAAGCATAACGTGCTAAAATGTATGCAAAATGCATTAACTACTCTCGGGAAATATAGAGAAATACAAACATACACGCTGCTACATACTTGAAAAGCCAACTAATTTCAATTTTAAATGGTTATGGTAATCATGAATAGCTAAAATGAGAGTATGTCCAGGGAACTAAGTAGAAATATGAACAACCAACTACAAGTAGGAAAAAGACCCTAGAATTATTGACATCCACTTGACATAAAAATAAGTAAAATATATATGTACTTTTTTATTTTTTCCCACAATGATAGGTCTGTTCCATATGACAAACTCAGAGATTAAGAAAAAGAGCAAATGATGGTCTGTTAATGCATTGACAAGTCATATTCAGCTACCTGTATTTAGAGTTAAGCTTCAATGGAGTTTACTTGATGAAGGTTTTGCGATGTGTGTCAGGATGAAGATAGTGACAGCAATGTGAATTTGGTTCATAGCTTGCTAACAATCTGTTAATCAAAGTTAAGGTACTCACTATTTGACAGATGACCCTCTAGGCGTCTACCAAGGGGATTTTGTCTATTTAACCCAATAAAGAAATTAGAAGGTGCTAATGCAGTCCATCTTCAAGATATTGTTTTAAATTAAAATATTACAGAAACAGAATACCAGATATGCATGTAAAGTTAATTGACCACTAACTACAAAAGCAGATACCCTTCTGGGCCCAAAAGAAACTGAAAATTTAATCGGAGAATTATTGATTAAGGATTAAGAATTGGAGGAGGATTTAGATATATATAAACCTGAATGGCAGAGAGGCTTTTACGGTAAAAGGCGTGAACATTAGTAAGAGAGGCATCGTCAACCATGCTTTTGCAGACTTTGCTATCCTGCAAACAACTCTTGATTCTGTTCCAGTTCTTGTTTTTATTGACCCTTTTACGTAGCAATTGGAGTAATCCCCCAACTTATAGTCCTTATACCCTTTGCCGGACAGAGCCTCACCGGCACCTTTGTTGGTCACCACAAAAGCGAAAATGGTGAAGCAGAAGAGCAAGAGCATGAGGAGGAACATGACCAAGAAATATACCCACAGGATCCAAGAGACCCGGCAGCATGCGCCTATGATTCCGGACCACCGTAAGTAATAGGCCGAGGGCTATGAGGGGTCTATCGAGGAAGCGCTCGCAGTCGGTGGTGCCTCGATGGGAGAGCCATAGGCGACCAAGATTGGGATTGAGAGTGAGGATGTTTAGGGCTCTTACTAGATTGTTACTTACAAGACCACCCATTGTTTAGTTTTTTTGTTATCAATTTGAATTTACATACACAGTTTTCTTGGCAGTGAGGATTAGGGTATGATGATGAATATTGACTTGCAGGCAGTTGGCGGCGCAGTAACTTGCGCGACATGCTTAAGACTTGGGAGTCTTGGAGATATATGCATGCGATGCGATGCGAGTGTCTGGAAATATTTGTAGTTGCTTGTTTTGATAAGCGAATTATTACTCCTTCAGTTTTGATAAGAGCAGAAGGTTTGTATGACGTTCATTTTGAACGGTTAGACAAAATATTTCTCATTTAAATAAAATTTAAATCCTTAAATGACCTGTCCCGCTTTAGATTTTTGAATAAACTATCAAATTTAAGTTGTCTATATGGAAAAACTATTTCATTCAAGTCTTTCTGGAGTATGGTGAATAATTTGTTCATCCCCTCACATTCATGTAAACTTCACTACAAATAGCCCTACATACATGTAAGGGAAAGAACATACTATTCACCATATTCCAAGAACATAGAATAATTTTTTCTATACATATCATGTCTGCTCTATGCTCTCTTTAAAGGTACTAGTATTTTGTCACACACTTAGTGTGTACAATAAATGTGAAAATGTCATAAGATGAAATAGAAATTTATAAAGAAGTGGGAAGAGAGAAAATAATTTTTTTATTTTATTTTAAGAATAACTCACCTATTTTTCAAAGGGTAAGATAGAAAAACAAAAAGCTTCATTTTTTTTTTACACAGAATAACCGGCAACTCTCCTCTCACCTCATAATAAAAGATATAAGATATGATATTTATTTTTATTTTTTATTATTGGTACTAGTAAGATTACATTTTTCAACTAGGGGAGGGGGTTTGGAAACCCACGCCCTCGGGGTTGTGATACCATCTCAGACTATGCCTAGGGGTTTATAGGATCCAATATTTGGGAGACTACATTCAGTCATAAAATGTCGAAGCTTGTGGCCTCTGTATGAAGAAATCTTCAATAATCCAAGATTTTGTTGGAAAAACACGTACACACACACAATTATAAACAGGAATGAAGTACATACAAGGGAGCTCCTTCTCAAGCTTTTCTCCAGCATCTTTTTTGTAAGAGAACAATGCAATATCAAGCTACTAAAATTAAACATCGAGAATGACAGATGGTTCCTTATTAATACAACAATATTCAATCAAAAACAAGAGAATCAATTCCAAGCAAAATAGAAATGCCAAATGATGTTTCCAAGTCTCCTTGTTCAGTGAGATTATGATAAATTAAAGAGGCCCTGGGAAAATTCCATTCTCCCTCTGCTCGTTCCACCTTTCAACCTGCAGTATGTATGTAGTAAAAGAGATTAACCATTTAAGAATTTTCAACTCTCTTTATATGTTATTATAACATTAGAAGGGGGCGAACAAGAAAGAAACAAAGACTATTTCACGGACATCAACGAGACCAAACATAAACAAATTTGACAAGAAAAACAAATGGCCAGTAACATTTCACCATACACTCAACAACTGAACTGCTACCGGCCAAAACATAAAACACGTGCAGTTTAAAATTTTAAAGGTGTGGAGGAACTGGCAAACACAAGTATGGTTGAGATAAATCTTTGTAAACATACTTCACTACTTGAAGACGTAAAGTAATTTTATGTAGTGTAAACATAGAAAACATTAGTAATCTCTCTGTTCCACAAAAATTGTTCTACAAGAGGAGCCCTCTTTTTATTGATAGTAATATAAAATGCAAAGTCTCCACAAGTTTGCCATCATAACTTCATTATAATGCCACTACTACTAAACTAACTTCTTATATTTCTAGGGGTAAACACGGAACAAAATATATCCTTTATTTGATTTTTTTTGCAAAACGGAGGGGAGTATTATTTATGCTATTAAAAGATTTAGATAAAAGAAAACCAAACTATTAGTTTGCTTAATCAGGACAGCGATAAACTACGCAAGAAAAAGCACCATAAATTGCTAGCTCAGAGCAGACAAACAATACCAACAACTCAACAAGCAAACAACTGACCCATTCACCCGGGCAGAGGGAACGATAGTATTTGGCAAATTTCTCACATTCAGCAGACTCATCACCCTTTGCTGCCACACACCTGAAATTTGTTAATCGAAGCATGAGGGAAAAGAGGCACATTAAATTAGTTGTTCATAATCAGCTTAGGTTTACTTGCTAGCCAGCTCTCCTGTGCAACAAATAAACTGAGATCGAGAGCAATCTTGGGCTCACCTCATATACAAAAATAAGTCTGAACAGTATAAACTCCGGTTGATTATGCCCATGAAACAGGATTTATTATGCAAGTTAGCATTGTCAGTTTCTCATTCGTCACAAAAATACTCCCACAACAGAATTTGTCACTCTTTTCTTAAGATTATACTTGCGCTCCAAAATCAGGACCAGTAAAATCAAATGATAAATTGTCAATTTAATATATCAAAATTTATTATAGCATTTAAACTTTCATTTATTAGGTTGTCTTGAATTAAATTCTCACATCTAGATAAATATACGTCTTAAAATCGAAATAACAATTAAAACATAACCAAGTAAGCAAGGATTAGCTTGATGAAGCCTACAGGAGATCTAAAAAAAATGTTGGAGCTTAGTAAAAGCACAAGATTAAGTGGATCGCACTTAAAAGTCTGTCCAGAGCAAGACCAAACAGTCTACACCTAGCTTATTTGATTCATATTTGAATCCCTAATTTAACTTAAATCAACTAAGAAGAAAATATAGGCTGCAAAAATATATACAACTGTCAAAATATATAAAATAAAGTAACACAAAAAGCAATTGTGCTGAGAAATTGTACCTGTGAAACTCGATGTAACGTGTGAAGCAATGTCTGCTTTGATTTGTAGTTGGGAAGCGATAATCAGCTGGTGCAGTTTTCAGTTCAATCTAAAGGAAAACAGCACAATGAAAATCAGTAAAAGGCTTGATAGCCAGTTTATCTGAAAATATATTTTTGAAAACGGGAACAGGGGCTCAACTTCTCTGCACCTCAAATAAATAGTTACCCTAGATTTATAATAAAATAAAAAAATGAATTGAAATAAAGTAGCATTATCAGCACAAAGCAAATGAGAGTCATAAGATCATTACTTCCCTCTTCCACCTCCATAGAGTCCTCCATTAGGTATCAGCTCAACCTCTTGCCGCCTCTCATTATTTGTTTTGGTTTCTATTTTTCTCATGTTCCCAAGTATTTTCTATAAAAATAATACTGCTAGACAATATTTAATCATTATTCTTTGACAAAAGAAATAATTACACTAATCTAAATTTAGGCCTCATAATAGTAGTAGGAACATTACTGCTACTATTTGACAAAAGACATGATTACATTTAAGTTTTTGAAAAAGTTGTAATTTGTGAATCCTTTTCACTGGACTTTTGCTTTCATATTTTTAGATGCACATATAAAAGAGTAACCATTATAAAGCCCTTCTTATCCTTCTTCTTTAAAAACCTTCCAACTTCATAAGAGAGTAAGAAAATAATAATAAATAAATAAATAAAACTAACACAGTCCTCTCTATCTCTCTCTCTCTCTTTCTGTCTATCTCAGAAAGACATAAGGAAAAAATAATTTATTGGCACATGGATATACTATGGGAAATGAAAAACGAAATAATTGCACATAGAATAAATGAACATAGATATACTTATCAAATAAAACAACATAAATATAAATGTGTAGACCGTACTTATTTTACATATACTGACGAATATTGCACTATTAGTGTCGTCTATTAAACAGTACTCCCTCCATTCCATATTATTTGATCATTATTGACTATTTAAAGTCAACTTGAGAGATATTTAAATTCAAAATTGACATAGATTCTTTTAATTGTAAACTATCTAAAAAGTATTACTCACTACAAGTTTTATTATTTCATAATTTTTAATGAGTCGTGTCAATTTTAAGTTTGAAAATGTCACAAATTGACTTTCAAAAGTCAATAATGATTGGATAATTTGGAATGGAGGAAGTATTTACTATTTTGATTTCCTTTTGAAATAAAGCTAAATAACGGAGGATTCTCTGCATTTTCATAAGATTCATGCTTATGATAACAATGACTACAGAGACATATTACTTGTTCTCCACTTTCCTATTATACCTGGAATCTTAAAAAATGTTGCAATTTTCTTAACCCTAAAATCGAGCATCCAAACAGATCAAGCACCCATTTTTTCAATGACACCAAGATTATTTCAACTAATTTTCATCCTAGATACCATTCTAAGTTAAGAGAAACAATATATGTCATTGCTAAAAATTCTGATTCATTAAGAAACTAAAACAAAATCAAAGCACAGATTTTTTTAATTGACACCGACATATATACATATATACAAGGGGAGAAAAAGTCCGTCCCACAATTTCTACTCACGTCACATTAGAAATGTTCATAAAAATCAACATGTACGAAAAACTAGGAAAAAAATCAATCACAACAAATATAGATCCTATAAATGGTGTAGCGAATACCGTATACAAATATTCTCCGTCGATCAAAATTTAGAAAGAAAAATTACATAGGGATTTTTGTTACCTCAGCCATTTCCGGTCAGATCAAAGGAAATGGAATTCAGAGCTTCAAATCAGGGAGGAGATGTTTGGATTTGAGAGAGTATTTGGTTTATGTACGATGGCTATGAGTTACTCCGATACCCATTTTCCGGTTCGCCCGGTGGCTAACGAAAGCATGACCCGGATTTGTCCAACATGGGCCGTGTACATAAAAGCCAGTAAAGGTTTTCTACATGAAAGAAAAGCCCAAGTTAGGTTGAGCTTGCGTCCATAATCCTCTATGGACTAAATAAACAAATCACTTCTTTATTTTTTTTTACTTTTTTATTTTGTTTTTAAAGTCCCATTTTGAGAGACGTGAATATATGTACAATGAATACTTGTAATAAGCATATATACACAATAGCATATTTACATTAAGAGTAAGAAATTATAATAATCACTCCCAATAACATTAATTTTAACTTTTAAAAACTAATTTAAATATATTTTAAAATATAAGGTTGATGCTATTCTTTTAACTTTTAAAAGTAATAAAAATGTAACTAATAGTAGCATTTTTAAAATAATTTATAATTCTTATAATTATAATTATATTTTTAGATAACTTTGAATTTTTGGGATCATAATGGCTAAAATATCCATAAGGAGAAATTAATCATGGCATGATTAATCATTTAATCTAAAACATTCAGTGCTAAGCTGTCGTTTGCTTTGTCTTTTGCATTTTTTAGTTTCTAAGATAATTTCTTAAATTTATTTTTTTAATCACTGATCTTTGAGGTGTTTAAAAATCGAAAGATCCACGTGTAAATTGAAAAAATCGAAAGATCCACGTCTAAATTGAAAAAACCGATAGACTATGTCTATATCTAAGCTGTTCGAGATGTAATGTGAAATTTTCAATTAGAATTTACATGTGTTATTAATAGTAATAGACGTTAATTAAAAAATTAAATAGGATTTGGAGTATCCCCTACTAATAGTAGTGCGGCTGTTTAATTTTTTTTTTTTTAATTCTGACTTTTCTTTTTTATTTTCAATAATACAAATAATATACGTCAATTTTTAATTAATAATAAATACTTATTATAAATTACTCTCTCTGTATATATATCAAAGTGATTCTCTTACCTGAGGTAGATTTTATGCGTTGGGATGATAGATACAGTCAAACTCTCAACTCATTCTCTAACTGCCCACCTTAATTTTCTCAATTTTGGAGCAGCCTACGTAAAGAGTCCAACTATCATGCAACATTTTTATATATATTGACTTGGTATTACAAAATACACGTCAGCACTAGGAACATGAATATTTTGTACGTAAACCCTGTCCCTCAAACAGTACTCAACAGTATACTTTGATCAAAAACACAAACATTTGTTGAATATCCTAATTAGTTTCAGTTTTGGTATGGCGGAAAATACTAATTCCCGTACTGAAGCAGTTTCGGTCACCGTTGCTGAAGCAACAATCACACCCAAACAAACTCCTAAACCAGAAGAAGAAGAAAATCAAAAGATGAGTGCATTACCAGTAGCAATAGGAGCTAAACCAATAACCCTAATCATACGTATCAAGTTCCTATTAACCTTCATTGCTTTCATTCTCTCTCTTCCAATTCTTGCATCAATCATTTGGCTACTTTACGTTGGAGAGTACGACTGCGAATATTTACTGCAGCTCCGAAAGCTACAATATGGGATCGTTATCGGACTCCTCGTTACCTTCATTCTAAGCAATCTTGCATTGTTCTTGATGATGAGATCGCGGTTTCCGATGCCCGGTATATTCTTGCTTATGATCCCATTGATACTGATGCTCATCGTTGGCCTTGCGCTGGTGGGAGCTTACAAGATGGAGAGCCAGTCCATACCGGCTTCTCCCGAGTGGCTCAAAACCAAAATACTCCTCGACAACAACTCCTGGAACACCATTAAATCTTGCATATATGATAAAAAAGCATGCCAAAGTTTGGCCTCCAGATCTTATATGATGAAATCCTACGACTTCACTACCAGTAAACTTTCGCCCATAGAGGTAGTCTCAATTTTATAGCCCTGATACTGTCAGATAATTTAGATCTCGTGTCTCATTCCATCATGTATTGTTTTCAGATAATTCTTTTCCAATTACAAAGTTTACTATTTATATTAGTAAGTAAAATTATACTACATGTCAACAATGCACGGATGAGAAGGAGGATTTGGACTCCGCCCGTGTATATAGTAATGCTAGATAATTTGTCCTTTAAAAAAAATATTCAGTTTGACTAGGGGTTAATTTCGTAGTTTTGGTTTTCTTTCAGTCGGGGTGTTGCAGGCCACCAGCAAGTTGTGATATGGAGTATGTGAACGCAACATACTGGCTAAAAGGAGACGGAGGGGAAGATGGGTCTGACCCTTATGAGAGTGACTGTAATTTGTGGACCAATGACGGGGCCATTTTATGTTACAACTGCCATGCTTGTAAACAAGGTTTTCAAAAGACAATAAAGGGAAAATGGATAACGCTGGGATCATTCCTCGTTGCAATGGCCATTTTACTCGTAATCGTGCATCTGCTTCTGTTCGTGGTTTCAATGTGGGAGCGTTATGGAGGATAGCAGATTTGAACCTCTCTTTAATTTATTGTTTATTACAGATCGTGTTCATTTTCTTAGCATTAATTTGATTTTGGATGTTTTAGTTGGAAGATTTGATTTTTATTTATTTTTTTAAGTTCACCAAGGTGGTTGCTTTGTTCATCTCTTTTTTTGGTTTTTCAAATCTGAATTCTTCTTTACTAAAAAGCTTTTTAGCTTTTTCCCTTGGCATCTTTATCTATTGTCTATATTAATTATATAGGGTTGGTATAAACCTATAAAGATCTTTTGTTCTTTCCCAAGTAATTATCTCATAACCCGTCCTTATGATATGGTAGGTAGTTGCTACAGCATGTTGTTTCTATTGAAGTCCAATAGCGAATCACTTAGTTTGAAATTAAAAACTGACACGAATTTGCTTGATGTGATATGCCCTTGCCCGGTTTAAGTACTTTAGAAGAAATGGAACAGAAATCTACTTTTAATTATACTAGACGCATACGATTAATCCATATTGAACAATCCATCATCTGCCTCCCTTACAATCACCAGAAAATAATAACAATGCAATAATTAAAATTAAAACTAAAGAGTGCATCAGCAACCCTGCTGCAATTGCTAGCTTTTATCTAACGAGAGCTCATTCAAATAAACCTTAACCTGATTACATTCTAATGCATCTTTGTAAAATTTTCATCGACTTAACAAACCTCTAATTGCCTTATATTTTGACCAAGTATCCTTTTGTCTCTAATATACGTGTTCCAGTAAATACTTCTGTACATGTTTCGATGCATAATACTTTAGGCGGACACTCTTTACTAGAGGATGCCGTAAATTCTCAGCTACACTCTACTCGAAGGTTATGTAAATGTTCATTCAATACGAAAGATGAAAAAAATATATCACTTTTTCCCCTTCGCCTGTTAATTGAACTCAAACTTCTCAAGCATGGCAGCCGAAACAAAGAAAATGCACATGCAGGTTCCTACCCAAATAGGTCATCAACTCGAGAACTTCTCAGGTAATTGCTTCAACATTAAAAGTAAACAACAAACGCCATGCCCCTTCCGTCTAAAGTTGGAGAATTGGAATCCACTTACCTCTTTTGGGGCGGGCGCTCCCCTGTTTAAGTGATCATAGTCCACTTGTAAACTTTGATTTTAAGGAGTCCATCATTTTGGAAGGGGAGTCCTAGCTACCATACTTTAAAAACCACTAAATTCTTAGATATTTAAATTTTTTAGCTACCTGTAGTTTGAATGCAAAAGTACTTGGAGACGATATCATAAAGGCATATCAAAATGAGCGGTCATGTTACAAAAGAACTAAACGCACCCCCTAGATTTGGTAAATATTAAACCTCCTACAAGACTTCGGGAAAGGAGGAAAAGAGGCGATGCAGTTTTTTTGTTTTGTTTTTGGATTGGGATAAGGGTCCACATATAAGATTTCAAGGAAAAGTAATCAGGTGGTTTAGTTCATGCTGCATAACCAGCAAAGTTGTCAAACTTTCACCTCCGAGCATGTGAGGCATCATATGCTCCTCCACCAGAACCAGGGACTGCACCACCTCCAATATTAGTGGTAGCTGTAGCATTATTGCCAACTCCATAAGGAATCATTCCATCTCCTGAAGCCCCAACACCCATCTGCATGGATCTAACATAACTGCCAGCATAGCCACCAGTACCATTCATATGAGGAGGAGGTGGATATAAGGGATCATGATTAATGTAGGGCCCACCATAAGGGTTTGGTGCTACACATACAACAATAAAAGATTGTGCAAGTGAATAAATACAGGAATGGTAATGTTACTGCAGAGAAAGAGTAAAAACATGTAGAAAGTCAAGTAAACAAGAAAGGTTACCCCTTGCCCTTCTCTCAGCATTCAACACCTCAGCACGTAATTTTTCCACCTCTCTTGCCATGCTCAACATTTCTTTCTCCGTGACTTTCAATTGTTCCACTTTCTCTATGTTTAAACCTTTTTCATACTCAAACGTAGTGCTTTGTACCAGAAAAAACAAACGAGAACATTTTCAGGAAGTCATGCAGAAGCAGAAGACAGTTTTGCCTACTATCAGGCTGCTAAATAGAATTTGGACCCACAAGATCATGTAATAAAAGTATATATTTTAGCTATTCTTTATATCTTTTGGCATTTTTACAGATGAAGTTAGTAATTTCCACGAACCATGAGACCCAACCAGACAGGTTAAGTGGAACCCATCATGCACGCATCGTAACCCGTAAATATAGGTGTTTCAAATCCAATTCTGAAAGTCAGGTGGCCTCTTTAAGTGCAATAATAACAGAAAATATAATAATACAATTTTTTACACATAACAACAGGGCTAAGCGCTTTTGCAGAAAACGGGAAAACTAAATAAGATGAACACTGATTCCCTTACCGTAACCTTTGGTGTTCTTGCATCATGCTTTCGAGTTCATTATGCATTTCTGGAAGCTTTTTGACAACAGCATGAGCTTCTTCCAATTCTTGGCTGGCCTGTTGAATTTGAGAGGACAGCTCACGTCTAGCTGTTACTAAGCCCTGTGCCTCAATGTGAGCCTGTTGCAGGTCCATCTTGATGCTCTCACCAGCTCTGATATCTACTTCCATTTTTGCAATTTTCTCCAGCAAAACCCTAATCTGAATATCAGTCTCTGTTTGAGTAGTTCTTATGTGTGCTCTGAGCGTTTGTATGTCATGCTGAGAAGCAAAAAGATCCTGCCTCAAGGCCACATGAGTAGCTGCAAGTCTATGATTGTCCCCAGCAAGCCCTTCTATCTCTGCTTCCTGAACAGCAAATTTGTTCTCAACAAGCTCAGGAGGAAGTGTTTCCATAGTCTGGTTTCCAGAAGGAAATGGACCGTGGCGCATCATCCCTGGAGCTTGGGCAGAACGTCCTCCATAACCAGGTGGCATATGTCCTCTTGATGCCATTTGTCAGATAAATACTTTCAAACTAGACAAGCGTGACAAGTAACTCAAAAGGCCAGGGTTTCAAGGAGCACCACCTACTTTTCCATCAAAAGGAAAACATCAAATATAGAACAACCATATCAACAAAAGAAATAATTAAGCACTAAATTCGGAAAATGAAATAACAAGACAAGTCTCACTTAGTATATATATATAGTAACATATGAATTGGCCACTTATATCACAATTCATGCAAAATGTGTGACATATCATCCGACAAAGGCTCCCACAGGGAACAACTATCAAAACAAATTCCTGATTAAGGTAATGACCCCCCTTCCATGACAAGGGGTAAGCCAAACAATGGTCCAGTCACTACTGCACAAAAAATCTATCTACACCTACACACTCCATTAGTGGAAGGAGAATCAATACTGCAGTCATCACCATGCAATGCCCTCTTTACCTGCACAAATGCTCTCTTTACCCACTACGGCAAAAAATTCTTCGACACGCACTCTCATTAGCGGAAGAAGTATCAATACTGCAGTCATCACCATGCCAATGGCATGGCCTCTTTGCCATCAAACCAAGCAAAAGGAGCATTAGCAATCCGTCACATCCAAATTCTGACCTGAGTAAAAGGAGACCTTACAAAGCTCCTTAAGCTTGGCGTTGCAACTTCAACAACAACCACTAATTGGTGCCATGGAGAACCAAGAATATATGGTTGGAAGCTAGAGTGAAGGGCTTAGTTGCAGAACTAATCTCCACATGCAAGTTACACTAAGGCCGTTATACTTGACAGAGAATCTCAAGGTCCCCTAGACAGGATGCGCATCAAATGTTCATCAACAAGCTTGCACCATCAACGAGAGTAATGTGAGCTCATCCAAGATCAAAATGGTCGCCACGTCAACTATTCTAGAGAATTCTCCTCACGCAAGCTAAATGACTAAATGCTTAGATTACAAGTGACTGCTATAAATAAAACTACTTCATTCTCTCGTTTTTCATAGGCTTGCCTTGCAAACTCGACCTCAAACCCAACCTCGTCTTTCTACCCATAGTGTAATGTCTCCCCACCTCAAAATAAATACATAAAACATAATAACGATAGAATCACATATAATAGTTGAATTTATAAGATGAAGTCCAAATCATATACAATGTATAATGTTACAAAAATTTATGCTACTGCAGCTATTCTTTTGTCCAGAATATGACCATCATAACAAGGTTGTAGCATCTGAAGAATGCTCCTGATCTATTAGAAGCAGTTTATATTATTTACAAAACCTCACCAAATATTTTAGGAATGTTAATGTTTTGGTAAGATTTGTTGGTAGGATCTATATTCTTCATCAAAACTATGATCAATAAAAGGCGTGTACTAGAATTCCATGCATATGAGTTGCAGAATCCTGGATCTTCTGTTTACTCTTTCCTATCTCAATTCCTGTTGTATGTTCTATTCTCCTTTCCCTATAATTAAACTATTTTCCACTTATTCTTACTCTACTCTCTATTTCTTTTCCTCTCTTTCCCTTCACTATATATCCTTGATCTCTTTGCCCTTTTTCCTGAGATGACCTGATCTCATATCTTGCTACTACCATGTTCTTTATAATTTTTTATGATGAATACATGTCTTAACTATTATATCCACAATTATCAGTCCGTAAAAAATCTCAACACCTACAGTTTAGCCATGTCCATTATAGTTGCTAAATAGCTTAACTTAGAGAACTAAATGTATAATAGCCACCTCTTACAAAAGTCCATCGGTACTACAGCAAGAAGATACATCACATATTACTTTCAATTGGTGTTTAATCCTCATCCACTTCATTTGGCAGCGAATTTATTAGAGGGTCCTGCTGTACTTCTGCTACTTCTAGCATCATACAGGTCTTTAATCAATTCATTATCTTCTTTACTTTTTCAGACTCTATCCTCAATAATTTCTCTTTTATGACCTATAACATGCCCTGAGCCAATAAACCTGTTCAAGCATTCATTCCTCTCTTAAAATTTCTATAACTGAAAAAGATATCGTACACATTAGAACAATGTAAGTGATAGAAGGCACTTCAACGTGCAAGAATATTTATTATACTCTAATCCTTTTGTAATAGGCTTTCACAGAAGCAAGAAACAAAGCCAAGCTTTTTCCGCCTTCCATCCCGCGTAGAACCTGAGATCCGATGCGAACAATCAGTCAAAGGAGCAGAGCATAGAGCCTTGACTTTCTATTACATTAGTCAAGCGCACTCACTCTAACAGTGGTGTAAACCGATTGTATACCACCAGTGATAAAAACCAATATTAAAAATTTCAGAACACATAAGAATATACAAAGCTAGCCACAAACCCATTATCTTCTGTTCTTAAGCTTTATCATATTCTCAGGAGGGTTATAAATGCCATAAACCTAATGTAAAAATATTATAAATGCCATAAACCTAATGTAAAAATATTCATATCCATGTTATATTTGAAGAGATGGTTGGGGATCATATTCATGCCGCCTCAGAAAGGGAGATGCCCTAGTATACCATTGTGTATCATACAGCTAAGTTTACACATCGTAAAGTTTTCCTACTCTGTAAGTTGTTCATGCTGCCAAGCTGAGACTGCAGCTTAGAGTCTGAATTACTATGGGTAAATATGATTAGTTTAGGTCCATATCCAGAGTACCCATGACAAACTACTTAAGTAAGACTGCAAAAAGATACACTCTAACAAATTCAAGATGTAAGGAAAAGCAAATTACCTTTTGCAGGTATCTCAACTGGAACACTCAGAGATGGTAATTTCCATAGAAATGGCATTTAGCAATCTAATGGGCCTTGAAGAAAGAGTTCATGAATCAAACTGCTTCATGTACGCCATTTAGAATTCTGTCGTTACCATTGAAACTCATAGACGGTTAAAAACTCTTTAACCACGCGCACACAACACACACATATACAGAGATAGAAAACAACATAAAGAAAGAAAAATCCCTTTAATTTGAAAAACAAAAATCCCTTTTTTCTACTTTCACTTCTTCAAAGCAAATTGTTTAAGAATTCAATAAATCTTATAGCAAGTCAATAAATTCAATGAAGATAAAAGTAAATAGAAAATTTCCCCTCATAGCTTTGAACCTTTAACATCAATATCCAACTTTTCCCTCTTGATCATTTTTTGATACTCAAATTCGTAATTAACTAAATTGTTCAAAATGTATGTTTTCCTTTGTACAGGGTGTGTGGATTACAAAGTTCTCCTACAAGACAAATATATACACATGTACATATATATGCGTCTGCAATTGTTTATTTATATATCAAAGGGAGAGATTGGCATAAGCGAATGCAAGCGAATTGGGGAATAAGACGTGAGCCTAACCGAGTAGGGGTTGGTCAACCAGAAAGAAAGTTACCGTAAATTAGATAGGGACGATGAAGCGCCGGAGCACCGACTGGCAAAATGGGGAGATAAATTCAGTCAGCAACACCTCCACAGCTGAACCTCAATGGGCTTTCTCTCTTTTGTCGACGGAGCGAGACAGATGAAAAACTGCTCTTAAATTCTTAACAGGTTTTATTATTTTACTTAAAACATAATAATTTTTTTCTGTATATGTTTAATTTAAAACAATTTGATAAAAGGCTTGTAAATATTTAAACTATTTCTGATCAAGGAAAACATATTATCGTAAACGGTTAATGAGCACAATTCAAGCCAAGCCATTCATTCATTGGATAAGTGAGATTAATTGATTGATTAAAAAGGGAAATTATTTCATAATAGATGTATTTACTTGACAAACTGAGATTTAAATAATTCATCAAAATGTTGCCTTCATTTGAAAATATTGGTTTCCCATTATGTTTATCAAAATCTTGAGGTGTGACACTAGCACTTCGTTTGTAAGTTTAAAAAATAGCGAGAGGGATAGAAAATTTTAAACTGATACCTTTTGATCAAGTTATTGGGCCTCTACCCTTCTTGCAAATAAAATTCAAATTGACTGTATATTATGGCCAATTCTGATCGTACTGTGGTGAATGAATATGAAACATGGCTTGAACCCAAAATGGCATAGAAAATGACATTAATAATTGTTCTCCACTTCCATCCACAGGCTACACGTTTAACGCCCCAAAACTATAGCAATGACAAGTATTCATCTATAAATAGCTGAATCTCCATGCAGTCTATAACATATATAAAACCTTCTCGATCAGCTATTGTATTTTTCAAGCATCAAAGTACAATATGCTGAGTTTTTTTTAATCCAAAAATACTTTAGTAAAAATGGCAACTATGAAAAACATAGGATTTGGTGACATTGTTGTTTTGCTTCTTGTTATGTCTGCTATTTTGGTGTCTGAGAGTAGAGTCGCTAGTAGAAAAGATTTGGGAGTCGATCTTGGTGGTGTGGGTAATTGGAGGTGGAGCAGGAGTGGGCCTAGGCTTGGGTGGTTTAAGTTCTATATCAAATGTCAGGTGTGAGTCTGGCTCTGAATCTAGCTTTGGTTCAAGTTTGACTTCTTCATCTAGTGCTAACTCGGGTTCATCTAGATCTTGAGTAAGCTTTGAAGCGGGTTCACACGTCGAATCTCATGCTTGTTTTAGGAGTGGATCTAGAACAAGCTCATAAATGAATTCTTATGTTGGGTCCAATACCAGTTCTAAGACAGGATAAATAAATAAATAAATAGTGATAATCTGGATCCTTTTTATTTCCTAATTGATTTTATAGGTGTCCAATAATTGTTGTTGTTGTTATTATTATTATTATTATTATTATTATTATTATTATGTGTTTACTCTTCCCTAATTGGCTTGATTTTGCACCTTTAAGGCTTTAACTAGCTATATGTCCATACTGTTGTTTATATTATAAAAGTTAATCCCCGCCTTAATTAATAATAAAAATGGATTTAATGGCCACTACATGCTACTCTTACAAGCCAATCAATGGTTGATCGTCAACCTAATTCTTCATGTTATGTGCCAAACTGGCAAGCTATATTTTATATTTTTAGTAATCAAGCTTCACTATATTTTCGAAGACAACGACCACAAATCTCCCCTTGAATGCCGTTTACTTGAGGAATGGGAGTTAGTTTTTTATCTCAACTTATATGCCCATATATATACATTAATCTTGGAACAACACAGAATTAATATAAATGATCAATGTTATCAACTAAAGATGTTTGATTATAAACATCACAATGTATATATATTTTTAAGTTATTTACGTCTTTTAACTCTCTGGTGCTCTACATTGGACAAAATAATTACAGATAAGTCCATAATAAGTTATGTTTAGGTGGTATAAGGTAATTCTTACTTTTATAAAGTATTGAATTAATTTAAAGATATATACTCCATCCGTTCTATATTATTTGATAATTGTTGACTTTTTAAAATTAATTTAAGGGAATTTTAAGTTCAAAATTGACATAAATTTATTTACTTTTAATTCATACAATGATAAATATTGTAAATTATCTAAAAAACACTTTCTCCATTTCAAATTAATTATTTAATCATTATTACTTTTTTAAAGTCAACTTAAGATATTTTTTTACTCAAAATTAACATAGATTTTTTTTAATTTTAATCAATATAATGATGAATATTATAAACTATCTGCAAAGTATTATTCATTGTAAGTTTTATTATTTTTTAATTTTTATTAAGTCATTTTAATTTTAAATTTTAAAATATCTCAAATTAATTTTTTAAAATTTTATAATAATCATATAATTTGAAACGAATGGAATATATTCAATCATCAAACCCTACTCGATCGTGAGTAAAAAGGCATGCAATTTCGCCCACATATTTGATACGATTCACTAGGTAGGCCACACGATATCTCAAATTAGATGACTACTCTAGCAATCCTGCAGTAGCTATATAAATCCTGAATGGGAAAGCCTTAGATCTAAAACAGCATCGATTCAATAACAGTGGTTCAATGCGAGGAGAAGGAAAAGGAAGAAAGAAGGGGGGACCTGCATGCACGCACAGAGACAGGGATGACCCAGGCCAACCTAGCTATTTTATGTTTTCTTGACTTTTTCGATTAAAATTAAAGACATATTTTTCTTTTTAATTCATCTCAAAAATAAATATACATCATGTTACATTATAAAATCACATGATTCTTAACATGTACGTTATTACTTATATATTATGTAAATTGAGTATTAATTATGTTATGCCGCTATTTTTATATTTGTAGCTTTTTTTTTTTTGGATGTGATCGATCATTTTAAAATTAAATCGATAATTTTGGAGAAGGATAAGCAATTTTAATACATATATCTTTCTTTTTCCTGATAGCCAATGCAATTGGAGAAACAAAGACTTGGAGTTTCTCCGTTACTTGATTCCCTGCACTTCCTCACTAACTACGTGTATTATGGATTTATGCATGAGAATATGCTCACCCAATTTTATTTGATGAAGTTGACTAAAAATCCAATGGAGAGCATAATGCATACCCGCTAGGGACTATTTGAGTTTCTAAAAGTTTTATTTATTTATTTCGTAAGGCTCTTTTAAAAATTTATGCTGAATTTTGACTTTTGCCAAGACCAAATGGCACCTTTATAGCAGATGATTCGGTACAGTGAAGCAAAAAAAAATAGGAATCGACCGTACAGTGATAGAATATGAAAATATTCGATTCATATATACTCATCTGAAATTATATTTTGATCTATTAAAGTATATATGTTCTTAATTTTTGCCCTTATGATTTGATGTGAGATTTTACTATCACCTAACACCTCAACATGTGCGAGTGACAATACAAATTCTTTTTGTAGTACCAAAAACAGGTGTGTATATATATAGGACAATTAATTAACAAGTTTATGTAATCTATTGTTCAACATTTGATACACGGTGTGTTATTTTTTTTCAACAATTGTTTATTATTATTAATTTTTTACGAAAATTATGAATGTTTATAATGAATTTTATTTTTAAATAGATAACGTATTTCATCGAGTCTATCATACGCATAATAGCTCGTTGATTGGACAAATCTTTCTTAATATTGTTTTAAGAGGTTGTCAAAGGTAAAAACTAACTACTTCTATAGTAAATGAATGAAAGTACACACATTTAACAACCGGTTTATACAAAACGTTTGGATTGTCGGAAATTATATTAGACAGGTTAGTTATTTGAAACTTCAAACGTAAATGGTAAAAGGTGAAGTTGAGTTAATATTACTTCAAGAGACAATTAATCCACTAAGCGTGAAAATCATTTTAAGAATGTCCTTACTTGAACATGGTGCATCGAATGCTTCTACAGTTTCAAAATGTATCAAAATGATGTTACAAATCTTTATTAAAGTGGTTACCTATTTGTCTATCCATTATATGAAGTGTCAAAGCTTGAAAAGAGAGGGAGGTGGTTACTTTTAGTGTAATTTTTTTAACTATGGGGTATATTTTTAAAAGTATATGTTAATTATAAGCGAATGAAACTTTTAATTTTCTAAATTCCATAATTTCTTCTTCAATTATTTTAAATCTTTATCTTAATAAAATATGAATTGTCAGGCGTACCAATAATTAAATAAAAATTAATTAATAATCTATGCAATGCACGGGTAATTTGAATAATGAATTGACTAATTTTAACCTGAATATCTAATGAAAAATATATTCAAGATGTAACTCTTGATTAAGGTTTTACCATACTGCGATGTAGAAGAATTTTTCATCTCAACAAAAGGGAAAGAATGAAATTACATGTAAGATCCTTAATCAAGATCCTGCATAAAATATTAGCAACAATTAAACCATTAAAGAAGAAATGCCATAAAAAAAAATATGCAAAATTTGGGTGTAAATATAGATTAAAATGACTTCAGCATAGGACACTTTTTAGATCTAATTCACTTAGAAACCAAACAATGTATTAACACAACAAAAGAAAACAAACATGAAGTATCGATCCAATTGAACTGCGAAAATTACTTTGATGAGAATTTATAATTACCATGACCTGAGATTAGAAAGGATAATTCACAAAACCAACCGACTTAAAGCGAATATATGGATCTTAATAACAACTAAATTTTAGTGGTTGAAAATTGATTAAAAATTTCTAAAAATGAAATGGGCATATACGGACTACAGATGAGACCAATGTAGTTGGAAGGATTTGAATGATGCCTAACACTATAATAGCTCGCAACATTTTCATCTCAATGAAATACTAGTTCTCCAAGTATACATACTATGTGTGCAGTTAAAATATATCGGAGAGAAATTAGGGGTTGATAAAAAAAAAGTGGGGAGAGAAAATAATTATTTTAAAGAAATTAAAATGTGACAGAGTCTCGAGTTTTTTTTTTTCTCTCCCTTTATAAAATAAATATAAATTTTATTTAACCTAACAAAAAATATGAAATATTTTCAAGGCGGTAAAAGAACAATCAGATGCACGCTAAAATTTACAACTTGACATATAATCATTTGTTGAATCACCAACAATTAAGCAACAGCATGGAGATGAAAACCATGAAATTCGACTGCAAGTCTGAGAATGATTGCAATAACTATAGTTACACCTGAGGCTTAATTACAAAAATAGTTTAGAAATCAATATTTTTATACGTGAATATATATATATAGACACTAATAAATAGAATATTACACATTTAACTTGAAATTAATATCACCTTCCCAAGTGTGGTGACAATGACTCATGCGCTGTTAATTAAGAACAACAGCGGTCACGATCATTATATATGATCATATATGCACTAATGTGGTTACAACTGCACAAAGCATAGAAGTTTGTCCAATTACAATTATCATCTATGTTTTGGATGCTACAATATGATATATGAACTAATGTGACTATAAATTGCTTAAAAAATATATACCTCTTCAATTGAATTTGACTTGTACTGAAATAGTTGATAAAAAAAATATAAAATCCCTCATAACATAGCATATGCCTTCTGAAATGGAGTTAATATTACCTTCAAATATCAAAAATTATAAATCCCTAATCCATAGCTATACATGTTCAAGTTCAATTCCTTTCATCTTCTAACTATGTCCTTGACTTTTACAAATTAAACATGAACTCAACATGATACTCAAGATCTTTAATAATAATAATTTATAAAACATAAGCAGAAGCCTCTTTTTCTAAGAAGAGCAATTATAACTAAATAAATAAAAAAGAAAAATCAATAATAATAATATATATATAACCTCTTATTTGAATCAACCAATCAAGAAATAACAATTGAATGTTAAAATTATTATGTAAGACCTCTTTGTGTCATTCCATTAAATAAAATATAAAATTAATCCAAAACAACTTACCCATTACTATATTTGTGAAATACTCCGCTCACATAGAGAATGTGTAGTATCATAGTAGAGAATGAGATTCTATTTCAAACTTTCATTAGTCATTTAGTTGCACAACTGTTTATAATAAGTATGCAAACAAACACACATCACCCTATGTACTACTTTTCAGATATAGTGGCCATCAAGCATTTTATCAAACATGTCTTGTACATTGCTTTTTACTTAAGTTGCGTTTGTTTATAAAAAATATACTTAAAATTAAATTATTTATATTAATTTAACACTACTTTAAATAATTTTATTTCATGATGGAGGATTAATAGTCCTTTAAATAGTCATATAGATTTTATTTTTTATCATTCTTAAGGCTATTTATGTGAGATTATATAATCTCATAAAAAATTTGGGATTAATAATCCCATCATTTTAAACTATTAAATGATTTTATGGAACTAATAGTCTAACATTAAAGTATTATTAATCCTTCATCATGGAATAAAATAGTCTAAAGTAGTGTTAAATTAAAATAAATAATTCAATTCTAAATATATTTTTTGCAAATAAACGTAACCTTAGTGTAGTAAATTTAAATATTAAAAAAAAGGAAAGAAATTGAGGCAAAAACAAGTTATATTAAACTTCGGATTCAGAGAATTTCCTCAAACTATGTACTGATACTTCTATATCAATTATGAGGCATTAACTTGATTTTTTTTTTTGAAAGCAATACAATTGATTCTTGGATTGTATTGCATATCACTCTTAGTGGGTGATGAGGCATTAACTTGATAAATATCAAGAGTTGATAATATTTTTTCCTGTGGTTGAAATACTTACAGCCAAAGTAGTGATAGTAGCTCTAATTATACTACCCAAGAGCAACATTCTTTATCGATGCCCCGCATGTCCTTTTCGTCAATATAGTGTTTGATTATTTAATCTAAAACTCTCTCATACAATGATCAACCATCACATGATTTGATAAAATTAAATTTGCAAAAAAAAAAAAAATCCTAGAAATTGAAAGGTAACTAGAAGAAGAGAGATTACATGTATATGAAAAAGTGCTCTCAACCAAGTTGATTTATTGATTACTCACGGTATAAGTTCTCAATAGTAAGGAAAAGATGAAAGAGTGAAGATCGGTCCAATGAATAGAGTGAAATGACTATTCGTCAAAATCGAGAGACGGATGGATCAAAATACAAAATTTGAGTGTATTTATAGAGAAATAATAATAACCCTTCAATATAGAGGATAAGATGAAGACATGGGAAATTATTTAGCAGAACTATCCGAGATTAATGTCTATTGAAATCTAGAGAAGATATCGATCAATTTATTATTTGTGTGAGAGAGAAGAAGATGATCAGTCGAGCTAACTCTTAATTAATTAAAAATTGACTTAATTTAATATTCTAATTAATTAATGGCCGACACAATTTAGGATCATTGTTTGAATTTTTATATATAAGGTATTGACAACGGGCTAAGGCTGTCAAAACTACCATTACTTACGTGAGCGTACACTAGGATTCCTTTTGTAGACTTGATTTTCTTACCTCCAAAAACAAGTGTATAGCACAATTAACTAATAGAAAAGGATTGAAAATACACATGTAACCACCGTTTTATTTAATGTAAAGCAACAATATATATATATATATATATATATATATAAGAAAAAGACCTTAAATTTACAAGGAATTTGAAGGGGGGGTGGACAAAGAACCTTTGTATCAGAAATAATGATATATAATTGTAGTTTTGCTCTAAAATCACTAGACACGGGATTTATATAACATAAACCTAAAAGAACCGAATGCGGGAAATAATGAAATCATAAAAAAACTCAAACAAGTGTTAAGCAGTACACGGCCCCAAAAAAAAGAAAAAGGATTTTTGAAGTAGAATTTTACCTTGAAAATGATCTGATCTCAAACGGGATTTGGAATATAATTTGAGTTGATTGAAATATAAACACAGACTTGGCCAGATCCTTGTAGTTAACTAAATTCCAATTTATACCCCAAATTTTAACCGTAAAATCATTTGCATCCTAAAGTTTATTTTAAATTAATTACACTTTACACTATACTTTTGACTAGAAAACAAAACAAAATATATACTTCGCATCATTTTTTGGGAGTATTCTTTTAGACTTCCAAGATAGTTCATATAAAGAAACAAGAGATAGAGTGCATATTTTGAATATCTGACAGAAAAATATTGTGAGTTGTGTATTTTATTTAATTTAAAACAAAATTTAGAATACAAATCAATTTTAGGGGGGGAGCAAACCAAAATCTAGTCTTAATAAAAGGAAAGGTCAATTACTATTATAAATCAACATATCTCGTCACAGGCAATAATAAGAAGAATATAAGAATCCAGAGTGCTGATCAAGTCCACAGAACGTTACTTGTGAGCAATAACTTAATTAAGTACGCATTCTATATATATATATATATACACGTCTTGTTGAATAAGCAAGCTTGTTTGTATTAATATCAACAAAAAGTTACATGGAGTAAAACTATACTCTCCAGTCTCCTATATAATAATTCCTCCATTTTATAAAAAAAAAAATTATTGGTAAAATTATAAATTTTAATATTATATTTTGAATTAGAAATTGATATTTTTCAAATAAAATAATATTTTTTTCACATAAATAATAAATGAATTTTACACTTACATGAGAAAAAAATTATTTTTTAAAAAATTATGACGTGAGTTATATTTAATTGAACATTATTGTAAAGACGCGTCATAATTGCCAGTTAACTTAGAAGAGAAAGGAAACCGAGTTGTTTTGTGGTTTGTTTTCCCGGGCACCTTTTTTGTCTCTCCCCTCTCTCTCTCTCTCTCTCTAAATTGGTCTGTCTTCTTCTCTCTCTCATCAAATTCAATACTACTAATTTTCTGATTAATTGAATTTTCTCTCTGTCTTTCCAATCTGGTCGTCCTTTAGCACGTTCACACTGCGTATAGTTTTGCGTGCAACTATATAAATTCTTCCTCTACCCTCCATCTTTCAGCAGTTGCAGAAAAACAATATCATCCCTTCTCTATTCTTCTCTGCATCTGTATTCTTTTATCAATATCTGCCTCCCCTCCTCTTTTAAGGAAAACCTATTTCTATTTCAATTTTCAATACCTAAATCCATATCTAAAGAAGAAGAAGAATTTTGAAGAATGCCGTCACTTGAGGAGGAATTGTTCCCATCAACGCCTGGTAAGTTTAAGATCGACCGCTCCTACCGTATGAACAGAACGCTTCACAGATGCTTCGCTTCCACGAGCACCATGTTCTTGTGGGCTCTCTTCTTGATAGCCTTGACGGCGTCGTATTTGAGTTTCGAAAGCTTCGTCGATTCCGGTAGCAAGTTCTTCTCCGCCTCTTGGGGAGGTATCCAGTGGGAGAAACAAGTCCGGACATCCGCTCAGATCCACCGCTCCAACGGCATGTCGGTACTGGTTACCGGTGCAGCCGGTTTCGTCGGTTCCCACGTGTCCCTCGCCCTCAAGAAACGCGGAGACGGCGTCGTTGGCCTCGACAATTTCAACACCTATTACGACCCCTCGTTGAAAAATGCCCGAAAAGCCCTCCTCCATTCCCATAATATCTTTATTGTCGAGGGTGATGTTAACGAGGCGCGCCTTTTAGCAAAACTCTTCGACGTGGTTGCTTTCACCCACGTGATGCACTTGGCTGCACAGGCCGGCGTACGATACGCCATGGAGAATCCCCAGTCTTACGTTCACAGCAACATCGCCGGCCTCGTCACGCTTCTCGAGGCCTGCAAATCCGCCAACCCACAGCCGGCTATTGTCTGGGCCAGTTCCAGTTCGGTTTACGGGCTGAACGAAAAGGTTCCCTTTTCCGAATCGGATCGCACCGACCAACCCGCTTCCCTCTACGCCGCCACGAAGAAGGCAGGTGAAGAGATTACCCATACCTACAACCATATTTACGGTCTATCCATTACCGGGTTGCGTTTTTTCACGGTGTATGGCCCATGGGGAAGGCCCGACATGGCGTATTTCTCGTTTACCCGGAATATCTTACAGGGTAAACCAATTACGGTGTACAGGGGTAAAAACCGGGTTGACTTGGCCCGGGATTTCACTTACATTGACGATGTTGTCAAGGGATGTGTCGTTTCATTGGACACTGCGGGCAGGAGTACCGGGTCGGGTGGAAAGAAAAAGGGAGCTGCACCGTATCGAATCTTCAATCTCGGTAATACATCGCCGGTTACTGTGCCGAGGTTAGTGAGCATTTTGGAGAGGCATTTGAAGTTGAAAGCGAAAAAGAAGATAGTGGATATGCCTGGAAATGGTGACGTTCCGTTCACACATGCGAATATCCCGACGGGAACTAGGGTATAAACCCACAACCGACTTGCAAACCGGGTTGAAGAAGTTCGTTAGATGGTATCTATCCTATTACGGCTACAATCACGACGAGCCTGTAAATTGATTCTCTCTGTTTCCTCTCTTTGGTTTAAATATTTTTCTTTTGTTTAGATTATTTGGTATTCTTGAAAAAAAAATCACGTCAAAAGGAGGGAGAGAAATGGGAGACAAGAAAATCACAGTCTTTTCTTGGGGGACGAGGTGAAGACTGATATCCTCCTCGGTTGGAATTTTGTTGTAACCCCTTTTTGTAAAGGATAAAAATGTTTTGAGTTTATTTGGCGCACACGCTCACTTTTTCCTACAGTGCTTGTTGTTTGGTATCTTGTCCTAGTTTATTTTTTCTTAGCTCATTTTTTTCACTCGTCGTAATTTTATATTATTCAATCGAGTTAATTGGTTAATATTAAATAAAATAAAATATAATAATTTTTTTTAAACAATTATAATAACACTCATTCTTTTTAAATTTTTAAGTACCATGCAAAATTTTAAGATTGATTAAATAAATAAAATTACATATTTACCCTTATATATTATCAAATTTTAATTCACGAATAATATATATTTTTAACTATCTTTTTTAAAATAATATATTTTAATTATAGTTTTATTTATAATTAAGATTATCTCATTTAAATTATTGGTAACTTATAAAAAAATTAATTTAATTTAATTAACACATATTTTTAGATAAGTGACACAAATATTAAGAATTTTAAATTAAATTATTAATAGAGGAGTTTTAATTAGAGTGATTGAGTGTGTTGATAGTTTAGTTTTTGGTGTTTAACATTAAAAAATATTATTTGAATTCTTAATTTTATATTATGATTTTTATACGTTAAATTTTCTGGAGTATATCTAAAAATTTGGGATGTTTATGATTTTGATTTCATTTTTTAGTATACAGTTGGTGTTGTTTTTGTGTAATATTGTAAAAGAAAATATAATAATATTTATTATTACCTTTATCTTGTAAAAATAAAATTCTTTTAATATATTTTTTCTTTTTTTTTAGTAACGACATTTGTCATTCTTACTCAAAATAATTATGCTTAAGTGTGACGTAATTATGTTTAAATTTAATATTTGAGAAAATTAGTTTAAATTATTTTAAATATTTTTTATATGAATAATAAAATTGATTCTGTAATAATAAGTTTGTTTTACGTAAATTTTAATGTTCAGAAAAAATAATTATAATTTTTTTTTGCTCTAATTTGTACTTTTTATGGGTATTAAAATTTTACTTTTTAATTACAAAAAAAATATATTTGAATGTATATTACGTAAATTTTAATCTTTGAGGAAATTAAATAGCAAAAAGTGTATAACTTTATTATAAAATGAATATTTATTATTTTTTGACATTTATGTTATTTATTGCACAAGTTTATAATTTAATTAATTAGATCAAGTTAAGTGAAAATTATAATATACAAATTTATATTTAGTGAATATATTAAACATTATAATTTGAAGGGTGTATTGGATATTATGCTAAAAATATTTTTGGATATTAGTTGGTTAACCACATTAGGGATAGTGAATATTACATATTATAGATTAAAAGAGTACTTATTGTTACTTGAAAAACTAGATAGGTGGTTAATGTTATTGTGATTATGTACAGATATGTATTTTACTTTATCAACTATTTAGTTAGATTAAATTTTTTTTATTTTAATTATTAATGATAGGTGCATAAATTTTACCATTGATAAATACTCATGTCTCTTCGTTTTTCAAGTTTCATAAATATATTTAATTTTTAAATTGAGTTAATAATATATTTTTAACTATATAAATAAGAGAATAAAACTTGAAAAAATAAAGAAACATTGGTAAGACATTTCATATATATTCGTTTTTTCGAATTTCATGAATGCATTGTTAAGACACTTATGTCTGTTTGTTTTCAAATTACATCTAATAATAATCACATTTAACCATGAACTTTTATAAAATATAATAAAGTTACATTTAGCATAAAATAAAATTTTACTATTATTATATATTCAAATAATTACTATTACTTTTATTTTAAATTTTATAAATTATTATGCTATTATTTATTACATATTTAATTACATAATATTAAAAATTATACGTAAATATTATTGAATTATAAAAAAATATATATATAACAATAACCAAACATAACCCTATATTTAACTTTTGGATGGATCTTGGCTTCCGATTGGGCTTGTACCTTGAATCAGTGATCCAGCTGTAAAGCCATACGACGGATGAGTAGTTTGGTTTGGGTTTGGGTTTGGGTGGCGGACACCTACATAGAATCCGCGCAAAACCAATGAAGCATATACCGAATATCCGGTTCCAAAAAGTCCCAATAAACTCCTCCTCCTCCTTATACTGTACCAGCTGAGAGCACTGAATCGGGACGGGAAATAAAAAGGAATTCCCCAAAAACGGAAAAATTTAATTAAACAAAAGTTAAATAATTAGTTATTATTATTTTTATTTATAATTTTAATTTTAATTTTAATTTTATATATTTAAAGTGTAATTATAATTATATTTTTTTATTTCTAAATAAAATAATAAGTTTAATTAATAATTACATGTATTTTAAAACTAGTTACTATGTAGAGACTCGAATTCGAGTTTGAATTTGAAATTCGTGAGTAGTTTAAATATAATTCGATCTGAGTCGAATCGAATTCGAGTAACAAAAAATCCAGCCGAGCTGAATCTGAATAAAAATTTTCAAATATAATTTGAATCCGAGTCGTATTCGAGTACGAATTTAACTTTACAAGTCGAATCCGAACGATTTAAAATCCAGATCGATTCGACTCGTTTGCAGCCTTCCTTATAAGTTAAAATCTAATGTAAAGATTATTAAAAATGACATTAATATACATTGATTCAATTTGATATCATCCACAATTTCATTAAATAAAACACTTAACAAATTCTCTAAACATATCAACTATAATCTTATTACAAGTTAGAGATTCTTAATGCAATATTATCTCTCATTACTTGCTTGCATAATTAAACCATTACTAACTGAATGTATCAAGTACAACCTTTGCATGAATGTTCCAAATTATCATCACAGCTTACAAAAAACTAAAATCCCACTAGTTGTAGAGCATATAATGAGCAGAAAAATTATGGTCACCTACAATCAAGTATCTAAATACATATATTAGCTTTAAGAAACTAAAGTCCCAAAAAAGTACCTAAACAAATCGGGCCACTTCCTTTCGTATTTCTGCCAAGTTCATAGTGAGGAATCTGCAATGAAGAACACAGCCAAGAAAAAAAATAAGAAAAAGAAGCATATTATTCAATGTATCAAAAAGGTTAAACTCAGGAATTCCAATCTAATGATGGAAGATACTCCATCTCGTGGTGGATAGATAAGAGCAGAACATAGGCTCCCTCAGGTTCATCACATACACACATACAAAAAGTATTGTAGTCAAGATAATACAACAAGAATTGAAGTTCACAGTTCAAAATTTTGCTAGTTAATCAACTTTCCACCGGTAATATTTCTCATTAGACACCATATTTAGGGTGATGACAGACCCAGACATTCATAAGGACCTGTAACACTAGTATCAAATAGCAATATTGCAGTATTCTACAAATTTATAAAGTGATTCCCCATATGTGTCTCAAGGGATAGGGCATAAGTGGCAAAGCAAGTTATCATAGAGATTGGAACACCAAGGAAACAATGACCTGATTAGCACATAAATATAAATACAAAGTGCACGTGCAGAGTTCAAACAGCTTGTACAATGGCATGTCAACAACTTGGGGCAATGATTTTAGTGACCACAGAAAAATCACATACCATTTCACCATAATTCATAGTTTGCATTTGTTATAAATTTACATTAGTTATACTATATTACAAATATACAGAAAGTAATGATAAGTAAAAACATGGTAGAAAGTAATGGAAGCTGCAGAATAGCTGCAAAACTGCAGCAAGAAACACAGATCAGGTGCAGCTTCAGAATGGTTGCAAAATAGTTGCAGAACAACTGCAACAAAGGCAGGTAGGTAATAATAAAAGGCAGCAGCTGCAGAATGCTTCATAGAGCATTAGAAGAGCTGCAGAGAAGCTGCAAAACAGGTGCAGCCAAGAGCAAATGTAGTCTGCAGAATAGTTACAGAATAGCTGCTGAACTGCAACAAGCAACTGCAGAAACTAGAATAAGACCAATTAAGGCAGAATTGTAAGAACATGGTACTTCAATCCAAATAATGGAGAGATTCATAAAATAAATATTACATGGTAGTTCACCAAATAATGTAGATGATTGTTCAATCCAAAGTGACAAGTCTCACAAATTTATATAAAAGCATCTCATTACAACAATGTCTTTATCTCCCCTACCCCCACCCTTCCCCCTACCCCTTGTTTGAAGTTTTTCAGATCCCCTAATTCCTTCACCTTCCATCTAAACACATTGATCAATTATCACCAAAATGATAGGTTAATAAATTTAAATAATAAAACTATTTAATCAGTCTAATGTAGCAATAAAAGTTCAGAAAACACTCCTCCACCGAGTTGCAATACAATATTTTCTATGCCAATGAACTGAGAACTAACTATTACACCTGAAACGTCAAAACACACCAAAAATCTACCGTCTACTTTCTATCTACAACTAAGAATCGTTTTAGCCCTTTAACAGCCCTTAATCACATGCATCACTTCCACTTCAGGAAAATCTAAAAATTCAACTCAATCAGTTATCTTCTTCAATCAATCAATTATACACACATAAAATTGTAAAGTTCGTATCAGCATGACAACAACCCACAATTCTTAAATCCCTAAATTAACTATAATAAACGGGTAAAGTAAATGTAGATTTCAATATCCAATTTGCATCACAATAAGATTGCATTTTTGGTGTTAAAGGTACTCCGTCAAACTCAAAGACCATAAACAAAATCAAAAAATAGCAAAATCCCATCAAAATTAATATCTAATTCTACCCCGCGACACATCTGAATCTAGTAAAAATTAATTAAAAGCAAGTATTTTTTATGTTGATTGAAAACCCATAACATAAATCGAACCTAGCTTAACCCACTAAATCATTAATTGTTTCCAACAAATCAAACCCATCAAAATTTCAAGAGAAAAATCAAACAAAGAAAAGGAATTTATTACATAAAATGAACAAATATATAATAAGCCGTTAGTTTAGACAGGAGAAGAGAAGAGACGAGAGAAGAGCATCGACTATCCCATGAAACTATCTCATGAACTATATAACATTAATAAAAGTCGTTTAGGGGGTGTATTCAATTAACATTCTTAAAAAATTTTAAAGGCTCTTTTTAAGTGATAGATTTTTGTAAAGTTCGTTGATTTTTAAGGACTTTAAAGACTTTTAAAATGACTTTTAAAGACTCCATAAAATAAGTAACATACTTTTATAGACTTTTTACTAAAGACTTTGATAGACTTTTATATACTTTTAATATATCTTGTAGTTTACATCATTAAGCATTTTGTTGAAGAGGTCGGACAATATACTTTGAAGAAAACTATAGAAATGATGAATTGCATAAATTGGTTTGGTCTGGAAGCATTCCCATCTTTACACCTTTGACATAAATAGAGTATCACATAACCTAATGATCACAAATGGATAAAAAATTAAGGGGATAACTGATTTAGAGAAAATTACACAATACCCTATAATGGAAAAAGTTTATAAACCATATAGAACTTTAAAAATTTGTATTGTTTTTTTACTGCTAGTACCTAAATATTGTAATTACAATTTTAACTCAACAATATAAAATGACATTCGCAACCAAATGAAATGAGGAGTTATTCATGAAAATTCTCCATAGAAATAGTTGCTAAAATGCGAACAATTTTATTAGACAGTTTACTTAGTATATCATTATTTATCAAAAAAATTATAGGAGGTATTTTCAAATCACCAGTATAAATGACACTCAAAATATATTAAATCAACACTAACATGTAAGCTTACACAGCTGATGAGGATGAACTATACTATATTTTTATTCCCTAAATGCTAAGTTTTTGTAATTATTTTGTATTTAAATGTATTAATATTTATTTTAATTTGGTTTTGATATATTTTGTAAGTTTTCAATTAATTTATATTATTTTATGTTATTTTATACTATTTTTATTTGTTAGTTTTTAAGTATTTTTATTATTTTAGGAAAATTATTTATTATTATGTGTTTTTATTAATTTTATTTGTATTTATTTTATATTATTTTCATCTTCTCACTTTCTCAAATATTTGAAAGTTTTTGGCAAATATTTGGAAGTCTTTGGGCATGAGGCAAGACTTTGGAAGACTTTGAATATGAATAAATCTTGTTTTAAAGTCTATCAAACTCAACGATTTGATAGAAACCTTTAAAATCTATGATTTTTTGAATACCGAAATACTTTTATAGACTTTGTAAAAGTCTTAATTCAATACCACATAACTTTTAAAGACATTAGAAAAGTTGTAATTGAATACCACTAATGTGACGCCCCCAAATCTGGGCCCACACAGCCCAAACTTGAGTCGTCAAAAGACTACAACAAAATTATTACAACAAAGCACAACGTACTATAATACAGTGTATAATAATACACAACTAAGTCTTCACTATTATTGCCACACTATTTTACAAAACGTGAAGACTATGATAACTATTCCTCGGACTCTCACTCCATTCCCCGGCTAGACCCTGTTATGTTTTCATTTCCTGTTGAAAAACAATGGAACAAAAGAAAGGGTGAGCTCAAATAGCCCAGTAAAGAATATCATGACTAAGATAATGACGAATAAATTATCATTAGTCTTCAACAGTTGAGTTCTTGATAGAATACAATAGACTACAAGGTTTATATCAAAAACTGCAGTTAAATTCTTAAACAACGTTCAGATAAATAATAGCAGCGGAATGAGTAATCTATTAGAAGAATAATGCAGACTATAATGTCCACTCGGTTCTCTTTTTAGGAAAAACATCATCAACTTTTATCATCTGAAATATCATTAGTCAAGATAATACAAATTCACAGTTCCTGATCATAATCATGCAGATCAACAGTTCATCTTTGCACTACGGGCCAAAGACATTCAATATAGCACCAACGGTCATGATTATACCAGATTCAGCCTTTGGTCATAATCATACCAAACAACAGTTCATCTTTGCACTACGGGCCAAAGAGAACATTCACCACGTGCCATAAAAGACACCGAACAGATGTATCGCCTTTAACCTATTATATCGCCTTTAACCTATCATCTGTTCAACAAATATATCACATCTGTGCCCCCGGCCACAGATATTCACAACAGCTTGATTTTTGGATGATTAGAATGATATAAATGATGAACAGAAGAAATAGGATAACAATAAGTATCGGAAGTTTACTTTGTACAGATTCAAATAATGTCCAAATTGTCAACATGATGTGGAGTGAAATTCAAGATCCACAGTTCAGAATAACGGTTACAATTCAATAGAAAGGTTCACGTAAATAGGAAGGTTCAGTTGAAATATTGAAGTTCAACTATTATGGAACATATAATATTTTCAGGAATTATAGAAGCAATAGTTCCATAATAAATTTCGATTTAGGAGTATGAAAGAAAATAATATCCCTTACCGTAGCAGGTTTGATTAACAAAAGGTGAAGGAAATTAATACAAAGGGTTATTCACCAACAGGCGGCAATCCGCTCCGTAAGGTTATTCCCACAATTTAATAGAATTTGAGTACAAAGAGTTATTCACCAAACAGGCGGCAATCCGCTCCGTAAGGTTATTCCCACAATTTAATAGAATTTGAGTACAAAGAGTTATTCACCAAACAGGCGGCAATCCGCTCCGTAAGGTTATTCTCAGAGATTAATAATGAATGAATACGAAAGGTTATTCACCAACAGGCGGCAATCCGCTCCGTAAGGTTATTCCCACAATTTAATACATGGAAATAAAAGGCACGTCTTATGAGTAAGGAAGAAACAATATTATTATCGAGAATCAAATAATGATAATCCCTTACCATAGTACGTTTGAATAATGGAAGATGAAAAAGATGGTATCCCTTACCGTAACACGTGACTGGATATTGATTTAAATGAGGTTGATTAACTTGAACAGTACACGTATACTTATAGATCTTCACAAATACTCAAGATGACTTAAGCACACTTAGAGAGAACTTTCACAAGAAGTATTTAGAGAGAGAAAGAAAGAACAAGTAAGGAAGTTTATGAAAAATCCTTAAGTTAAGGCTTCTATTTATAGCCAAAAATCTTATCATTCATTTAATCTAAACCATTCATTTAAAGATCATCTTTTAATCTACACCATCCATTTCAAATATTATATTATCTTTAATCTACACCATTCATTTCATATCACCTAATAATCACCTAACTTTATATTATAAACAAATCAATTTAATTATTCAACAATAATTCACACTTTAATCTACACCATTCATTTCATATCACCTAATAATCACCTAACTTTATATTATAAACAAATCAATTCATTTATTCAACAATAATTCACACTTTAATCTACACCATTCATTTCATATCACCTAATAATCACCTAACTTTATATTATAAACAAATAACTTTATCAATTCAATTATTATGACTAATTGTTATAAATACAGTATAGTTAGCTCTTAGATATCAAGTCAATAAATTAATGAAATACAACTGTTTAAAAATCATCATAATAGAGATAACAATAATGTAAAATAAAGCATACGTTACTGTGTAATGACAATTATTGATTCAATAATGTGAATTACTGTGCATATGTTACTGTGACAATTATTAGGTTCAATAATTTTAAAAACAGTGCAACAACAATTATTGACTCAATGATATAAAATACAGTGTAATGACAATTATTAAATCAATAATGCAAAATACTGTGTAACAACAATTATTGAATTGATAATATAAAATATTATGCAGTGACAATTATCGATGAAATGATGCGTAACAGTTACGGTGTCAATTATCAGACCAATAATATGAGACACTATGCAATACCGTGTGTTACTGTAGAGTACCGTGTGCTACAGAAAATACCATAAACTACCGTATGCTACTATTCTTTTATCACCGGTATTTTAACAGTTCCGTTGACTATTTTTATTTAAAAAGGTTACTTCTGTCGTTTTCTATATCCGACAAATATTCCGTTGTGGGGTCCACCAATAATTTATTATTTCGGCGCCGTCGTACGGCACGAATATTCCCCGACCAAACGAATATTCCCCGACAAAGCGAATATTGTCCGATAAAATAAAATTTGCACATAACATCCTTAACTTTCAATTTTGTTAATTTAACCACTTACTGTTTCAAAAAAAATATATATGAAGAAAAATTAAATTTTGTATTTCATAAAATTCGGGGTCTTACAACCTCCCCTCCTTATGAAATTTCGTCCCCGAAATTGACGTACCTGACATATCGAAGAGGTAAGGATACTTAGATTCCATCTCAGATTCTAGCTCCCAGGTCATTTCCTCAGTATCTTGGTTCCTCCATAAAACCTTAACTTGAGGTATAACCTTTGAGCGTAGGATCTGCTCCTTCTTATCCAGGATCTTAACAGGTACCTCCTCGTATGTTAAATCCTCTGCTATAACGTCTGGTTCTAACTCAATGACGTGGTTTGGGTCCTTCACATATTTACGTAACATAGATATGTGAAAAACGTTATGGATGCGAGACATACTTGGTGGTAGGGCTAGTCTGTAGGCTACGGTTCCTATTCGATCGAGGATTTCAAATGGGCCAATAAATCGAGGGTTGAGCTTTCCTCTCTTTCCGAATCTCGTAACCCCTTTCCATGGAGAAACACGTAAGAATACATGATCTCCGACGTTGAAACTTTCGTCTCTCCGATGAAGATCAGCATAACTCTTTTGTCGTTCTTGTGCGGTCTGTATTCGTTGTCGGATCATTTGGATCTTTTCGGTCGTCAAGCGTACCAACTCGGGTCCCAACAATTTTGCTTCTCCTACCTCATTCCAACATATTGGAGAGCGACACTTCCTTCCATACAATGCCTCGAATGGAGCCATGCCTATGCTTGCTTGGTAACTGTTGTTGTAAGAAAATTCCACCAACGACAAGTACTTATTCCAACTTCCTTTGAAGTCTAATACACAAAGTCTCAAAAGATCTTCGAGGGTCTGGATCGTCCTTTCCGATTGTCCGTCCGTTTGAGGATGGTATGCAGAACTAAAACGTAGTTCAGTGCCCATAGCTTTTTGTAGACTGATCCAAAAGCGTGAAGTGAATCTAGGATCTCGATCAGAAACTATGGAAACTGGCATGCCATGCAATCTCACGATCTCATTTATGTACATACCGGCAAGACGTTCAAGTGAAAAGTTTTCTCGTATAGGCAAGAAATGAGCAGATTTGGTCAATCTATCTACGATCACCCAAATTGCATCTAAGCTTTGAGAAACTTTTGGAAGACCCGTCACGAAGTCCATATTGATGTGTTCCCACTTCCATTCGGGAACTTCAAGTGATTGTAATGGACCTTTAGGAACTTGATGTTCTGCCTTGACACGTTGACAAGTTAGGCACCTTGAGATAAACTCCGCAATCTCTCTTTTCATATTGTTCCACCAAAATGTATGTCGAAGATCTCGATACATCTTGGTACCTCCTGGGTGGATTGCGAACGGCGTGTTGTGTGCCTCCATCATGATTTTATGCTTTAATTCAGGATCGTTAGGAACACAGAGTCGAGAGTTGACTCGAAGTATTCCTTTCTCGTCAATTCTTGCTTCGGGAATGGCACCTTCTTGTACTTTCTTTATCATGTTTATCAGTTCCGGATCGGTAGCTTGAGCAGCTTTAATTTTATCGATTAAAGTTGGTTCTACTCGCACGTGAGCAATCTTCGAGTGGGTCCCTGGTGTCTTTAGCTCTATCTCCATCTTTTGCAAGTCGTACAAAATACACTTTTGTGTTGTTAGCAGTGCACTTGTACTTGCATAAGATTTTCTGCTCAAAGCGTCAGCTACAACGTTCGCCTTTCCCGGGTGATACTGGATTGTGTGGTCATAATCCTTTAACATCTCAAGCCAACGTCGTTGTCGCATGTTGAGTTCCTTCTGGGTGAAGAAATACTTGAGACTTTTATGATCCGTATAGATATCCACTTTTTCTCCGTACAAGTAGTGTCTCCAGATCTTCAACGCGAAAACGACTGCTGCCAACTCTAGATCATGAGTAGGATAATTTTTCTCATAATCTTTGAGTTGTCGAGAGGCGTAGGCTATAACCTTTCCATGTTGCATAAGGACACAGCCTAGACCTTTGCCAGAAGCATCGCTGTAGATAACAAATTCTCCTGATCCTGATGGTATGGTCAAAACAGGAGCTGAAACAAGTCTCCTCTTGAGTTCTTGAAAACTCTTCTCGCATTCCTCGCTCGATATAAGTTTTGTACTAGAATGAATGATACCGATATCTAGTAATTAAACTTTCAACTCTTGGTGTTCTATGGGAGCCATTTGGTATGGGACTTTAAAAATGGGCTTAGTGCCGGGTTCAAGATCGATACAGAATTCAATTTCACGGTTTGGGGTAAGCCAGAAAGTTCCTCAGAAAAAACGTCAGGAAACTCATTAACAATGGGAATATCATTCAAGTTTGACGTGTTTTTGTTCAAATCAGTGACATGAGCTAAAAAGGCTTGACATCCGTTTTTCAATAAACGAATGGCTTTATGACTAGAAATAACAGTTATAGATTTCAATGGTTTAGTTACTTGAATTTGGATGACAGGTTGATTAGGAATATGAAAACTAATAATCTTATGAAAACAATCAATTTTAGCATGATGGGTAGTCAACCAATCAATTCCTAAAATCACATCAAATTCACGCATCTCCAAAGAAATAAGGTCAACAGGTAATGTGAGGTTGTTGATTTGAACTAGGCAAGATTTATAGATAGTAAATGTAATAGGTATTTCTCCCAATGAGGTTTCAACTGATAAGACAAGATTTAAGTTTTCAATAGTCAAATTTAAACGTTGAGTACATATAGGTGAGATAAAAGAGTGGGTAGAGTCAGTATCTAACATGACATAGACTTCACGAGAATTTAAGAATAGCTTACCGGTTATCATCTCATTCGGTTTCTTGACTGTTATCGTCAAATCGAATCCCGAATACTTCATTCGGATCTTCACGTATTTCAACCATGGGAATACCACTGAATAATTTTCTAGCAAACTGTTTCTCGGTTTCATCAACTTCATCAGTAGTAAGGTACCAATGATTTCCATTAAAATAGTATTTTCGATAGACTGCAGTTTCCACGATAGTGACTAACTTAACCTGAATTCCTCTAAATTGTAACGCCCAAAAGTATAGAAACATCGTTTTTAAATAATCTTGAAAATCATAGCTGGAACACCATAAATCCCAAAGACTAATATGAAAAGTCCATATATTCTGATCCTTTGTTATAGAGCATAACCAGGTGATATCACTCTCCCAATTAGTGAGTAAATTAAAGGCAATAATTTCCGCAAGTTCATTACTTCCTTTAATTGCTTCTAAGAATGGATCTGGAACGACTGTAGCAGAGCTTTCACCTTCATCCTTACTGGATAGAACACGCATAATTTTTGCCTTAGGCAAATGATTCAACTCTGAGTTTGTAAGAAGATTATTCGTCGCCTCTTGTTTTGCAGCTACATTTGTTTCGGTAATTTCATAGTTAACCTCCTGATTTCCAAATGCCATAATTAACTGTGGTCACAAAATAAATGTTAGTTCAAATAAACTGACTCATCTCTTCATGTTCCTACATTCAAATCGATTCATTAGATAAAAAATAAATCTAATTTAGGTAGGACACACTAGTGATTGATTCTATTCGTCTCTCCCCTCCTAGTTCTAACCCCACATCTCCATTAAAGACCATATCCCTAAGCTCTGATGCCAACTGTGACTCTCATCCCACCATAGGGACAGCACCTCACAATGGTACCTATCAGTTTGCCACCTGTACTATAGGCGTCCCCTACGGAGAGTCTGGCTTCGGTGCATCCCCTTTCCCTAGGAAGTCACCAGCGAGAGGCTCGGGGCTCTTCGTTATATGGCTCTGATACCAACTGTGACGCCCCCAAATCTGGGCCCACACAGCCCAAACTTGAGTCGTCAAAAGACTACAACAAAATTATTACAACAAAGCACAACGTACTATAATACAGTGTATAATAATACACAACTAAGTCTTCACTATTATTGCCACACTATTTTACAAAACGTGAAGACTATGATAACTATTCCTCGGACTCTCACTCCATTCCCCGGCTAGACCCTGTTATGTTTTCATTTCCTGTTGAAAAACAATGGAACAAAAGAAAGGGTGAGCTCAAATAGCCCAGTAAAGAATATCATGACTAAGATAATGACGAATAAATTATCATTAGTCTTCAACAGTTGAGTTCTTGATAGAATACAATAGACTACAAGGTTTATATCAAAAACTGCAGTTAAATTCTTAAACAACGTTCAGATAAATAATAGCAGCGGAATGAGTAATCTATTAGAAGAATAATGCAGACTATAATGTCCACTCGGTTCTCTTTTTAGGAAAAACATCATCAACTTTTATCATCTGAAATATCATTAGTCAAGATAATACAAATTCACAGTTCCTGATCATAATCATGCAGATCAACAGTTCATCTTTGCACTACGGGCCAAAGACATTCAATATAGCACCAACGGTCATGATTATACCAGATTCAGCCTTTGGTCATAATCATACCAAACAACAGTTCATCTTTGCACTACGGGCCAAAGAGAACATTCACCACGTGCCATAAAAGACACCGAACAGATGTATCGCCTTTAACCTATTATATCGCCTTTAACCTATCATCTGTTCAACAAATATATCACATCTGTGCCCCCGGCCACAGATATTCACAACAGCTTGATTTTTGGATGATTAGAATGATATAAATGATGAACAGAAGAAATAGGATAACAATAAGTATCGGAAGTTTACTTTGTACAGATTCAAATAATGTCCAAATTGTCAACATGATGTGGAGTGAAATTCAAGATCCACAGTTCAGAATAACGGTTACAATTCAATAGAAAGGTTCACGTAAATAGGAAGGTTCAGTTGAAATATTGAAGTTCAACTATTATGGAACATATAATATTTTCAGGAATTATAGAAGCAATAGTTCCATAATAAATTTCGATTTAGGAGTATGAAAGAAAATAATATCCCTTACCGTAGCAGGTTTGATTAACAAAAGGTGAAGGAAATTAATACAAAGGGTTATTCACCAACAGGCGGCAAACCGCTCCGTAAGGTTATTCCCACAATTTAATAGAATTTGAGTACAAAGAGTTATTCACCAAACAGGCGGCAATCCGCTCCGTAAGGTTATTCCCACAATTTAATAGAATTTGAGTACAAAGAGTTATTCACCAAACAGGCGGCAATCCGCTCCGTAAGGTTATTCTCAGAGATTAATAATGAATGAATACGAAAGGTTATTCACCAACAGGCGGCAATCCGCTCCGTAAGGTTATTCCCACAATTTAATACATGGAAATAAAAGGCACGTCTTATGAGTAAGGAAGAAACAATATTATTATCGAGAATCAAATAATGATAATCCCTTACCATAGTACGTTTGAATAATGGAAGATGAAAAAGATGGTATCCCTTACCGTAACACGTGACTGGATATTGATTTAAATGAGGTTGATTAACTTGAACAGTACACGTATACTTATAGATCTTCACAAATACTCAAGATGACTTAAGCACACTTAGAGAGAACTTTCACAAGAAGTATTTAGAGAGAGAAAGAAAGAACAAGTAAGGAAGTTTATGAAAAATCCTTAAGTTAAGGCTTCTATTTATAGCCAAAAATCTTATCATTCATTTAATCTAAACCATTCATTTAAAGATCATCTTTTAATCTACACCATCCATTTCAAATATTATATTATCTTTAATCTACACCATTCATTTCATATCACCTAATAATCACCTAACTTTATATTATAAACAAATCAATTTAATTATTCAACAATAATTCACACTTTAATCTACACCATTCATTTCATATCACCTAATAATCACCTAACTTTATATTATAAACAAATCAATTCATTTATTCAACAATAATTCACACTTTAATCTACACCATTCATTTCATATCACCTAATAATCACCTAACTTTATATTATAAACAAATAACTTTATCAATTCAATTATTATGACTAATTGTTATAAATACAGTATAGTTAGCTCTTAGATATCAAGTCAATAAATTAATGAAATACAACTGTTTAAAAATCATCATAATAGAGATAACAATAATGTAAAATAAAGCATACGTTACTGTGTAATGACAATTATTGATTCAATAATGTGAATTACTGTGCATATGTTACTGTGACAATTATTAGGTTCAATAATTTTAAAAACAGTGCAACAACAATTATTGACTCAATGATATAAAATACAGTGTAATGACAATTATTAAATCAATAATGCAAAATACTGTGTAACAACAATTATTGAATTGATAATATAAAATATTATGCAGTGACAATTATCGATGAAATGATGCGTAACAGTTACGGTGTCAATTATCAGACCAATAATATGAGACACTATGCAATACCGTGTGTTACTGTAGAGTACCGTGTGCTACAGAAAATACCATAAACTACCGTATGCTACTATTCTTTTATCACCGGTATTTTAACAGTTTCGTTGACTATTTTTATTTAAAAAGGTTACTTCTGTCGTTTTCTATATCCGACAAATATTCCGTTGTGGGGTCCACCAATAATTTATTATTTCGGCGCCGTCGTACGGCACGAATATTCCCCGACCAAACGAATATTCCCCGACAAAGCGAATATTGTCCGATAAAATAAAATTTGCACATAACATCCTTAACTTTCAATTTTGTTAATTTAACCACTTACTGTTTCAAAAAAAATATATATGAAGAAAAATTAAATTTTGTATTTCATAAAATTCGGGGTCTTACAACTAAACTTTTATAAACTCTTTAAATGTCCTGATTGAATACAACTAAACTTTTAAAGTTTTTATAAGTCCTTACAAATCCTAATTGAATACACCCCCCTTAATTTTCAATTTTTTTCAGCAAATAAATTATATAAAAAAATTAAAGTAATCAATAAATTTTAAAAAAATTTAATAATCATTTCACTCTCTCGTTTAAATATAATTAAAATTATAATCTATAAAATATCAAGTTCCTTAATTTATGGACCATTTGGAAATGACTTTATTTTTTTACTTAAAGTTAAAATTTTAATAAATTTATAAATTAAAATTTTAGTAGATTTATAAGTAAAAGTGTTCGGTATCACTTTTACTTAGGGCATGTTCGGCGTCAGCTTATAAGTTGGTCAACCCAACTTATAAGTTGGTTTTGTTGAAAAAGTGTTCGTTTGAAACTTATAAGCCAACTTATAAATTGACTTATAAGTTAGAAAAAATAAGTAAGTAAAACTTACTTATTTTTTTTGACTTATAAGTCATTTTTAAAGTTTTGGTCAAACCTATTGAAATATCCATTTTGCCCTCTTTTATTTTAACATGTTATTTTCTTTGATGTTATTTTAGTAATCTTAACATTTTATTTTAACTTATAAGTCATTATTAGTCGAACACATCTACAACTATTACTTATAATTCCCGACTTATAAGTAAAAATGACGCCGAACACTTTTATTTATAAATCTACTAAAATTTTAACTTATAAATCGACTAAAATTTTAACTTTAAGTAAAAAAAAAAGTCACTCCCGAACGGGCCCTTATAAGTAGAGAATTATAAATAATAATTATTGATGTGTTTGACTAATAAGAACTTACAAGTTAAGTAAAATATAAAGATTACTAAAATGTCCTTTAATAAAAAAATCATTAGAAAAATAAAAGAGAATATTTTTTGTCATTTTATTTGGGTTGACCGACTTTAAAAAATGACTTATAAGTTTGTTTTTTTAAGCCAAAAAAACTTACTTTTTTTTTTTTACTATAAGTAAAAAAAAAAAAAGTCATTCTCGAACAATTTTTTTAATTTAACTACTTATAAGTTCGGTTGACCAATTTATAAATAATTGTCGAACATATTTTTAGTTATTTTGGCGTTTCAAATATAGTCTCAGACTATATTTAATTCAGCTGTTGAAAAAAAAATGAATCCTAAGATTATATTTAGTTTTAAAATGTGCTGTCAGAGATGGAGATGGCCTAAGAGTCGTTGTTGTCTACGTTACAGAGTATACACAGATAAAGTGTTTTGGTCAAAGGATAGAGAGTGTAATTTACCAAAATAGTTTAGGGGCAATCATGACATTTTAACAACTTTGACCAACTTAATAAAACTGACTTATAAGTTCTGCTAAAATAAGTACCAAATCGTTACTTATTTATATTAACTTATAACTTGACTTAGGCGGTGTTCGGGACCAACTTATAAGTTAATTAACTCAACTTATAAGTTGGTTTTTAATATTTAGTGTTCGGGAATGACTTATATGTCAACTTATAAGTTGACTTATTAGGTAAAAAAAATAATTAAATTTTATTTACTTATAAGTCATTTTTTAAGTTTTGGTCAAATCTATTAAAATGTCTATTCTGCCCTATTTTATTTTAACATATTTTTTTAGTGAAAGTTATTTTAGTAATTTTTATATTTATTTTAATTTATAAATTATTATTAACCGAACATATCCACAATTATTATTTACAATTTTCGATTTATAAGTAAAAGTGATGCTAAATATTTTTATTTATAAATCTATTAAAATTTTAATTTTAAATCAAAAAAAAAAAATTGATCCCGAACGTCCTTATAAGTTCTGTTTGCAAATGACTTATAAGTTAAGTTGTCGAACTTATAAGTTAGGGCCGAACATGCCCCCAAGTCCATATTAACTGCACCCTCGCTCGCTTCCAGTCACTTTCCCAGATTCAAATATTTCGCATCCACATCCTCCACTCCAGCTAGGGTTTCTAGAATGTCCGCAGAGTCATCTTCCTCATCTCCTTCCTCTGCCATTGATTTTCTCTCTCTTTGCCACCGTCTCAAGGTATTCTTTTTTTTACTTGTAAATCATAATTTAGTATATAACTTCGGACATTTGCGTATAAGTTTTGTTTAATTCGTCTGCATAATACCTTGTTGCGAAAATTGGTTGCAATCTTTGTTTTGCTGATTTTTTCATCCGGCATTTGTTTGTCTTTTGAAACTGATATTTTTCTAGACGACAAAGAGAGCTGGATGGGTGAAAAGAGGGATTCAGGGTCCAGAATCCATTGGGGATCATATGTATAGAATGGGACTGATGGCTCTCATTTCTTCTGATATACCTGGCGTTAACCGTGACAAGTTAGGTTTATTCATTTGTTTAATTTAAACCTTCGGGAGTAGTTTTTTTTTTGCCTTAACTGGGATTATGCATACAGATAGTAGGGTATTGTTTAACAAGTTTCTAATTATAACAGGTGCATAAAAATGTCAATTGTCCATGACATTGCAGAAGGTGATATGCGTTTTACTCGATATTTCTTTGTTCAAATTAATCTAAAAAATAGGCTCGGCTTGAGAACGTTTTTATTTTTGGAGTTTTTGTTTTTACTTTCTTCACTTTTCTTTCTATTTTAGACGAAATTCTTTAAACAAAAGAATAGAAGAAAAGTCAAATTCATAAAAGCTTCATCAAATGGTACCTTAGGTTTTAAATTGTGCTACTTTTACTTCCCGTATAAAACTCACCCCAATCCAGTAATTTGCTGAAAGATTCTTAGCAACTTAGATAATGGTTGCTCAACGTATTTAAGATATATTTCCAATTTGTTATGGTAAGTACCGCTTTTGGCTTTGAAATGGTTGTTTTTATTAACTAAAATGCTATTCTGAAATCCTTTTTTTCTCTTTTCTAAGAACTTGATTAGATGTAAAAGTCATGTTTTAAAGCTTAAAGAAAACCCAATAGCCAATGTCGTTGATTCACTGTTTAACTACTAAACAAACTAAGGAGATGAACCATTTGGCCTAATTGAATGGACCTACTGCAATTTACGTAAGGAAGAATTGTTTGAATTGTTTATAAAAATAGAAGAAGAATATTATGAAAATGTATATCTGTGTTCTGCACAGGTGTTCAGATATAAAGGAATTTGTTCAAGGTTCAGCAGATATTATTACACCCATATGCAATACATGCCACTTCTCATCATGAATGAACCAATGATGATCATCCTCCTGAGCAACCTTTTCGTGATTACTCATATTATTATAAAGGGGTCTAATTTAGCTTTGTTGATATATTAGGTACAATGGGTACTTCAATAACAACCCCATTTTAAATGTGACTTATACGATGTTGAAAGTCATCAGATTCTGTTTTTAATTATTCATGGTGATTAGATTTGTTTTTAAGTTGGATAGCTGTTAAAGTTATCCCCACAGTACATGTTTGTTCCTAGTCCAACACTCTTCTTTGTTATGCGGCTGACCAAGTCACGGTGTTTGTTTTTCTGCTACTATTACCACTCTCATTGCCCCAAAGTGTGATTCTTATAATAAATTCTTTATTTCTTGAATAGCCATTGTTGGAGACATAACTCCTTCCGATGGGATTCCAAAGTTGGAAAAGAGTCGTCAAGAGCAGGAAGCACTACACCACATGTGTAAACTTCTTGGTGGGGGCCTAGAGGTATATATACATTCTCTCTCTCCTTTGTTAATTGAGTTTATGTTCATTAGCTGTGTATCATATACTATTTGTTTTAACCATAATTGGCTGCTTATCTGGAGTTGCACGTTGCAGCCAAAGAGATACATGACTTGTGGATGGAGTATGACCAAAATTCTTCTGCTGAAGCTAAGATTGTTAAGGACTTTGATAAGGTGTAGCACAACTTGTACATGTTTTTGTTTTTGTGTGTGTGGATTGGTGTTGATGGTAAATATATGGATTGTATCACAGCACCACCACTGATCGATGCCTGTTGATGTTTGTATTTGTTCTTAAGTTCCGCTGGTTATACGGGAAAAAAGGAATATGTTATTATTTTTTGTGCTTATTTTTTTTTCTTTTCATATTTAGTACTTTATTATAGATTGCTACATTAATTTTTGGAAAGTGTTCTACTGACTGGTCGCTTGGATGCAATGGGTGAACTGTTGATGGTATTTCTTCTTTGATACTTTGATTCAGGTGGAGATGATACTTCAAGCCTTGGAATATGAAAATGGTACGGCCCCAATTTTTTGTTTGTTTGATCAGTATTTTTGTAATTGCAGATGTTAGTTTGATACTATGTGAGGCAGACTGTCCTTAAGATAACTTCCCAGTCCAGAACAAATTTCAACATGTGAGAAGGGAAATCATTTTGTCAGAGTTATATTACTATAGTATATTTAAAGTTTTTAGCTAAAAAGCGCAGTATTCTTTTTTATCTGATGTATATTGGAACTTAACATATGCTTGACTATGACAAGCTATTGATTTATCACAATTTTAGAGTGACTTATCAGTTCAAATCATGTATGTCATATTACATTTCTATAATTGTAACATTAAGTTATATTATGTATTTGTATTTAGTTATATAATTGTAACATAAGTTATATTATGTATTTGTATTTTTATTTTTAGTACTAATGACCCCCCGAATGTTATGTGTACCTACGAGACCTATTTTGGAAACTGAGGTTATGTCTCCATATGCAGATCAAGGCAAGGATTTGGAGGAGTTTTTCCAGTCGACTGCAGGTACAGAGTTTTAACCCTTTTGGTTTTCTTTCTGTTTAGCTTTGTAGTCCAATTTTACTAGTGAAATATTTAAAGAGTTGTAAATATTATTACATATGATTGGGACATGAATTGAATTTAACCTGAATATGAAACAAAGTCAATTTGCGGATTTAATTTTGTGATATGAGCACATGCATGACGTCACATAACAATTTTTGAATGGCATGCTCATATTTCAGAGCTACCGTACGTCCGTATGCAGATAAATGCATATGGTATCTCATGAAAAGCTATATATAAAAACTTCCTTCTCTAGGATGACAAGCCTGTACTTGCTTTTCTGAACTTGAACTAATAACATAGCGAGCAAAGGGCTGTAAATACAGGCTGAGAAACAAGGATGAGAGCGAATCATGTGATTAGATTAATGTTACTTCTGACATTTTTATGAGTTGCAATTGGATACCAACAAGTGTTATGGTACTGAGTTACATAGATATACACGCCTCGCGGGATACCCAGCTGGGTATCTAGATTGGATTCTCAACTCTAATACTACTTAGTACATAGATGTAAGACAAGTAGTTGAAGCGGTTGTCTCTCCACAATTAGTTGTATTATTATTGTCTTGTCTCTCCACATTTACTTTACTAATTATTTTTTAAAACTACGTAGTATTACAGGTTGGGTATCCAACTTAGATACCGAGCTAGGTATCCCTCTCTCTCTCTCTCTCTCTCTCTCACACACACACACACACACACACACACACACACACACACACACACACACACACACACACAAGCTAAATAAATGTGATAGTAAGGCATGGATAAACGCAAGACGCTTACAGAAAAAATTAGACAGTAGATCAACTTTTGAATTTGACAAGAAAGCTGGAATCATGCTATGTATGTATCATTTACTAAGAACTGAGTTTGGATTCCTAAATCCATTCCAGGTAGTTAATATCAGCTAGCCCCTACTCTACCATATTCTGGATATATGGCAGACCTCATTCACATTATTGTCCGACTGGCCACAACAATCTGTTTTCCAATTAATATTGGTCCCAAGTTTGTATTGAGGTCCATGAACTGGTGTGCGCGTGTTGTTGCATATATGTATATTATATTTACTGTAGCAAATATACATATCTTAATTGTAACAAAACTTTTAAGAGGCAAAAATTAACCAAATTATTTTAATGAATAAAAATAGATTCCTCTATTAACATGGAATATTCTTATGTAGTCCATTCTAATGCTTAACCCCTCTGCAGGTAAGTTCCAGACAGACTTGGGCAAAGCGTGGGCTTCAGAGATAGCATCAAGAAGAAGAAAACAACAATAGATGTTACCCAAAGTCTTTGTTACAGTTTGTTAACAAGCCTCCCTCCGTTCCTGTTCTCTGGAAAGCAAAATCATCCTGGGAATGTGGGATAAAATTCAAACATTTTGATCTTTAATGCATTTTTTGTATCCTCAATGGCAAAATATGCAGTTACTCGGATGGCAGCCCACAGCAATATCACCAGTTACAGTTTATGATCAAGTAAAAAGATTTTTTTATGTATTTTTAAACATTCACGTGTCTCGGCTAAAGAGGGAATAGGCTGCAAACTGCATTTATACTCCAACAAGAGTTTGTCAAGAATTTCTTCACTGGGATTGTGGCTTCCTATCACGAGCACCTTGTTTCTCCCAAAAATTATAGAACTTCGAATTCTATTAAGGTAAGACTCAAATGGAATGAAACTAATTATGTTCTTAGATGATCCTAACGATAGTGTGAGACTTGAGGTATAAGTTAGGAAGTAAGATGATCATATTACGTTTGATTAATAAAGAAATGGAATAGAATAATAAGTGAAATGATTAATTTTGTTTTTAATTAAAACGAGTTATTTTATACTCTCTTTTTAAAAAAAATAAATTTTATATATTTGGCATAATTAAGAATAGTTTATTCTATTTCAATATAATATATATATATAAAATTGAGTTATTTCATTTATGTGATCCAAACGTTAAGAGTTTAATAGAGGTTTATTATTTATTTATTCCCCCTCCCCCCCCCCCCCCCCCCCCCCCCAATTCTGTGCGTTGGTGGGGTCGTGGCTTGCTGGCGGGCTGCATGATGAATAGTCTAATATAAGTACATCAACTCCACAGTGAGAAAATTATCTATGCACATTCAACTCATTAAAATTTTCATCAAACACCCACTTTTTTCACATGGGGTCGCATAATAAATTACTCCCTCCGTCCAAAAGATGAACAAAATAAAATTTGTGCACGTATTAAGAAAAGCAAATATTAAAGAAATGAGATTTTTTTAAATTTTTTTATCATTTGTAACTCCACAAAATTATATAAAATAATGAGTATTTTTTTATATATAAATATATCTTATTAAATGATATATTTGCTTTTTATTTTATATATTTTATCTCATTTTTTTAAAAACAAAAAAAATCATACCTTTAATTATTTTTTTGAAGACGGAGGGAGTGCTAAACTAAAAGAGGGTACTAACTAGCACGAAATGGTTCTAATATTGGGGAATAAATATTTTTTTTATCAAGCATGTTAGGAAATTTGCAACAAAAAAGAAAAGAAAAGAACAAAACATTATGTTTGGAACTTAGAAATTTTGAAGGAAAACGATGGAACACGGAAAAGAAGAGGAATTTTAAAATTATTTAGCACATTATATTTTAACAATGTTATTTATATTAATTTTAGAAGTACAGATAATAAATTTATTTTTATTAAGATAGTTTTTTCTTTTCATAAATTTATTAACTCTTTACTTATCTCTTCTCAATTCTTTAGTGATTGTTTATTTTGTGATTTGTCAATTCAAAACTACCTCAATATATTTCATAAAATTTGAAGAAGACACGAGCGAGCATTAGCCAAGTGCATATAGGGTTGAACAATAAATCGAATATAATCAAAAGAACCGACAATGAAAAAAAAAAATTGAAGATCGGTCGGTCGGTTTTAATTTAGTTTTCAAAAAAATCCAAATCGACCAAACTGACATAATTTTTAAAATTATAATATAATTATATACTTTATTAATAATTATTTATTTATAATAACATACAAAGAAACACAAAACAATCAAACAACCAAGAATGGACTATTAATGCAGAACAACGATACGAAACTTTCGGAAGTACTAAGAAACGTGATGCGAAAAGGCTTGATCGTAACACAAACCAATGGGACACATTTGAGAGGAAAGACAGTTTCAACGGATCACTTAACATATAGTGTGCATTACAGTGTAACACCAGATTGAAATAAGGAGCTAAAAATGACAAGAAAAAATTATTAAGTTTTATAATCAAGTAAACCATTTAAACTGATCGATTTAATCTATAAATGAATAGGTAGATAACTGACTATAGAATAAAAGTTTAGATAATTTTTATTTTTAATTTTTTATAACTGTTTTAAATAGTTTGGTTATTTTTTAAATACAAAACCGACCAAATCGACCGTTGTACACCCTAATAGGGCCCCACAACTTACAAATTGGTTAAATCAATTTATAAATTATTTTTTACTATTTAAGTGTTTGGCTATAATTTATTTTTTAATTTATAAATTGACTTATAAGTAAGTTTTGAGAAGTAATTTTTTTTTTACTTCTCAAAAAATGACTTATAAATTATTTTAAAATAAGTAGGGGTAATTAAATATAAAGACTCTTGTGCTCTTATTTTAATTTTCTTTACATTTTATTTTAACTTATAAATCATTTTAACCAAATATCTTTATATTTTATTTTAACTTAATTTTTAATTTATAAATCAAAATAGTATCAAATACTTTTATTTATAAATCATCATTTAAAATAATTTATAAATAATTTTAAAATTTTAACTTATAAATTATTTGAAAAGAAGTCATCTCCGAACACGCCTGCGTGTGGGTTCGACATTGCAAATTGGATTTTATAATGATAACTACTATATTTCCCCCAAAAATAGTGAAAACCCTAATATATTTCTGAGTGATTTATCTCTCACCGAAAACAAAAAGGATTCTCCAGAAAAACTCAATCTTGAAATTAATGGCAGACAAGGAAACACTTAAAGTTGTCAGTCTGCAAGAGGAACCATGGGAAGAAAGAACCCTCACCCTAAATAACGCCTCCAAGATCGACCAACATCTCTTTCTCTCTTTCTGATGTAAATATATTGTTGGTTTGTTTTTGTTTCCTCTCAAAATTGATGTTTCTTGGTGATGCTTCTCAAAGATTTTGGCGGGAACCGTCTCAGGAATATATATTCTCAGATAAAGAATTACACAATTCAAGTAATTCAATTTATATAAAATAATGCATTACAACCCTATTTATAATATTCCTAAAAACTCTCCTAAATCAATTTGGACTCTAAAAGATCATTATAACTTAAATAAGATAACTACAATTAATTAAAATAACTCTTAACTAAAATACAATTCTAATTTATGGGCTTCCTCCATAGGCTTCCAAAATCTGTTATAATATTTCAACCAAATTTTTCGTCGTCTTCTTTATCCTGCATCATTCTCCTCGTCTTTGAAAAAAACTCGACCTCGAGTTTTGAAATAGCGAATAATAATAAACCACAATCTATTATATACATGCCAACCACACCGGCGCAACCGATTTGTCTTGAGCTCAATTTTGAAAAATAATATACGCACAAGAAAAAACTAGGTGCAGCTTTTGACTTCAATATAGGATCTGACAAAATAAAATCAACATGGTATATCTTATTGGTATCCTTCTTGTTGTGTTCAATTTTTTGGTCCTCATGATTCACCACTTGTACTGCACTTTCTTTAAATACAAACCACATTTGCATCTTCAATTATTACAACAATCTCGTTAAGATTTCCACGAGTCTCAGTATGTTGAAATTATTGTTTTGTCTCACTGACTTTGTATTCCTGTGTTATGCGTTCCGTGAGTGCATTAATTTTTTTTGTAAGTGCTGCAATAGATGTCTTCATATTTATAATAATTGTTGCGATGGACTCTTCAATTTTTCTAAAACGATATCTCCAATTATAAGTTGTCATAATTGCTATAACATTTTTTTTTGAATAGGGACTAAACTAAAAAGTTTTAAAACTATAGGGTCTAGAATGTAAAAACTGTAAGTATAGGGAATAAAATGTAATTACAAAAACTTTAGGGAATAAAATGTAAGAATATAAAAGTATGGGGGTGAATATGTCAAACTTTAAGAGTCAAGGGGGTATTTTAAAATTTTTATGAAACCTTGAGGTACCAATTATAATTTGCCAATATATTCATCACTTCAGCGGTAGTGGGTTGCGTCTTTCTTGAATAATTCTAAATTTATCCATAAAAAATATCTGTTAGGCTTATTCGTAAAAAAAATAAAAGAATATAATCTCATTTTATTTATATTTTATAAATAAAATAAGATCATATTTTTTTATCTTATTTATTTATGAGTAAAACTTATGGGCAAAAAACGAGGATAAGTATGGAACCACTCATCTTTTTTATTCTTTCCCTTTTCCTTTCTTTTCATTCCTCGGTGGACCTTGGCAGCGACAGCTTCGTCGGAAAGAGGAGGCGGAGGCGGCTTCTTTGTCGGTAGGAGGCGATTCACAGGTATGTCTTCTCGTCTTCTTTTGCTTCTACTTCTTCTTTGTTTTTTTCCCCCCGATGGGTCACGATTTGGGTCGGGTAGCAGCGGGTTTTGGTTTCTGTTTGGGATTATGGGTTGGGCTTTTGGGGGTTCTGATTTTGTGGGTACCGGGGGGGGGGGGGGGGGGAATTTTATGTCTTGGGGTTTGGTTTTGGAATTGTGGTGTCTGCGGCAGAGAAAATAGGGCTCAGATTAGAGGTGGGTGGCGGCAGAAATCAAGCTCTTCGTCGTCTTCTTTGTCCTGCATCAGATTTGGCAGAGCTGAAAGCTTACAAGATTGGGCATAAGAAGAAGCACAAACTGCAGTTGTTGAAAAGACCAATGCAATTCCGGCACTCATTCTGGAGCTTCAAGATCACTCCATTAGAGAATCCGCTATCCGATGCCTCAGCAATTTCCTTCTTGAGGTTAATCCCTGGCTACTCCCAAAATCCTTGGCTCTCTGAGTTTCTTTTTGTTGCAATGTATATACTTGAACTTTAAATGTAATACTTGAACTCTGGTTTCTACTGTGTGCTTTTTTTCCCTTTGGACTTTGTATTAATTATATATGAACATAATCATCAATATGTATATGTATATACGTGCCTATTGTCTACAAGTAACTATACATTCAACTTTGGTTGGAAATCCTGTCTTTTGCATAACCATACGATTGAGTCCTTAAATTTCTGAAATAGTGTAGAAAGAAGTGTTTGGAATAATTGCTATTTAACTCGGACATGTTCTAAAAAAGTCGAGGTATTTTGAATTGTTTATTGACATTGACAAAGTTTGGGAAACCTCTGAAATTATTTTAATATTGAACCCTGGACATTAATAGTTCCGAATCGAATCTCTTATGATCAATGTGTATGAAAATCAATTGTGTGGATCTCTGCCGTGTCAAGTGTATTGCTGAATCGGGTATTTATTGCTAAGGTTAATTTGTCAAATAACTTTTTCCCCCTTTACTCACCCCCACCCCATCATCAGCAGTATCAGATTCTCAAACATGTGATTTTTTCAATTAGGGTTTTCTAAATTGAGTTTAGTCAAGTTCTCATTATTGATTTCCTATAAAAATATTTGTTTTTGAAGTTCACCTTAGCTGATTTTTAACTCCTCCATCGTTTTCTACGTGATGAGAACCTTTCTAATATGGGTACTAATTGTTTTGCAATCAATACCTAGGACTAACTCATTTTACCGACATGAATTTCTCCTGTATCAAGGAATCTCCTGTATGGGGTTTTTTGTTAACATCAGTAACGCTTTTTAAAATTTTTTTTTTTCTTCATCCTTCCTTTTTCCATCCTCGTTGGAGTTCTACTAAAGTTGGTTTTCTGGTGTACTTGGCTAGATCATATATTTTCTAACAATACGAGATTATTTAATTACGGATTTCTCAAATGGGTTTAATTAACTATAAGTTTTCGAGTTCCCTTATAATTTCAAGTTTTTTTTTTAAAATTTTAGAATTTCATCGGAAATGCGAATAAACCTTGTCATAATTTGTCTTTCTTTTCCTTGTTGACATAAAAGAGAGGAAGATCCAGAAAATTACACCAGGACTGCTTACCTTTTGTATTACATGCAGCACAATGACCATCTTGTTACAGGTCTCAGATATGTTGCATTTAACTTTCTTTTTCTAATCGTTTTGTTTTCTTGCATATCAATGCAGTTCAGTAGTTAATTTAATTTCAGAAATAAAATGACATCACACCACCAGTCCCTGATATGATATACTCCCTCCATTTCACAAAGAGTATCATTTGCAAAATTTTCTAATATTAAAGATGTAATTTTGTTCCATGTTTACCCCTAAAAATAATAAGTTGTTAGTTTAGTAAGCGATGGTACAATATGGCAAACTTGAGGATATTATGTCATTCTATACTACTATCAATAAGAATTAAGAGGATGGCTCTTTTTGTGGAATAAAATATTTTAACAAATGAGACTCTTTTTGTGGAATGGAAGGACTAATATTTAGTATCCAAGTTTAATTTATGGTTTAGAAATAACTTGCCCAAACCAAATGCAACTATGCAGTTTATCTTAGATTTACATATATTGTAAACGCCAGAATTTATGATCTAAAGCTTGCTTGCAGCATCCAAATAAAGTGTGAAAGAAATTTTTTCAAACTATTGAGATATTTGAAACAGGAATTGCTGTCATTTTTTCAATTGATGAAAGATGAAAGCATTAGTGTACGAGCCTCCAAGCGCCTCGTTAATATTCTCACCCTGTTTCAGGTTTTCAAATTCATTGCTTGCAACTTCGGTTCAGAGTAAAACTTTGTTGCTTTAATTTTCCACTCGTGATTGGTTTTTAGGTTTTCTTTTACTTCAGTGTATTGCAGCTAACAAAGATACAAGAGAGAAGTTTTTGGAGTGTAAGATCACCCAACACTGCCTATGTCCTTAAATCTTAATATTCTTGCATTAATTTCTGTATAAAAAAATCCGAGTCCTTATATATAGCCACTTTTTAAAATGTAGCATTTCTACCATTAATACTGTTTGAGACGTCACTGGAGGTATTTGAAATTGTTAGAGCTGTCTCCCTATCTGTGGTTGGCAATTTAAGTCAGGTAATTTTTTTTTCTTAATCTTCATCCAATTTCACTATTTTTGTGACCTAGACCTTATGTTCAGTGCTTTAGGTTTTCTTCGTTATTTATTTGTCTTGAAGGCTAGAGAACCCCATATAATTTTATGGGTTCTTGAAATTGGTATGGTGGAAAATTGTTGGACTAGCATGGAGGCTGCAAACGAACTTTCTAAAGTGGTGCTACTCGGTACCTTATGGTCTAGCTACTTTGATTGGTTCAAAACTAATAATAGAGTGAAATAAGAATAAACAGAAAGCAGAATTCTTTGAACACATTATCAGTTAATGTTGAATATATTATATTGATTTATTGAGATTCAATTTTTAGATAAATAAAAGAACACGTATAAATTTTCAACAGAACAGTGAATAATACCAGCTTTAATTATGCAACTGGTGGGAGTAAGTCTTTGAAGTGTTACTATAGTATACCAGTCATTATTTAGCAAATGTGACAGACTATATGCATTCTTGTATGGGTTAGTTTGTGACTCATATGCTTCAGAGATGTAAGGATAGGACATGATATTTATGCACATCATACTTTTAGGCGTGACCCTAGAGATTTGGTATTGAGGTCTTTCTGCAGGAGCCTTCCTCTGCATTGAGCATTCAGAATAAGCTTCATGTTTGCAAATAATAATTTTGATAAATAGGATCAACCTCACACAGTTGCAGAAAACATTATATCGTCATGGACCATTTTCTGTCTGCATAAAGTCATTTTTAATTCCTCTCCCACTCTGGTCTTAACTTCCCCCACCAAGACCAACAGAGCCTGCATTATTTTTAAATCCTCTGCAATATTAGTTCTATGTTGATAATTGTATTTACTCCCTTATGGGAAGGTCAAAATATTATTCTTGGCTAAAAGCACCAGCTAGCAGAACCAAACTACATTCATAATCCATGTGATTTGAATTTTCTTTATAAATGTCTAAAAGAGTAAAGTTGAGATCTGGAATGGATTTATTACCTTTGAATAAGACAAAAGAAGGTCTTTAACTATTATCAGGTAAATGGTCCTTCTTTACATACATGGATGCATCCTCTTGTTTAGGTGTGGGTGATGGAAAACCTAAGATAATATAAATTTAATAGTAATGCTTTATGGTCCCACTTTTTATGCCTAATTTTTATTTCTACACTCATGGCAAACACAATGCTCCAAAGTTACAAGTAATTACAACACATTCCATTGTGTGAAGGATTAGAAAGTAGAACTGTAAATCATTTTTCTAATAAGCTATAGATTTCTCCAATGTTTGCTAGTTTTTTGCTGTTCTTGACATTCTGCAAATAGAATATATTCAACAACCCTATAACCAATAATCTCTTTTTTCTTACTATAAGACTGTATACCTAATTTATATGACCACACAGATTGGAAATGCACATTATTGAATCCATCCTGAACACTGATTGGGGGATTTATTACATTTGTCATCCCAGAGGTGATCGATCATCTGCTAGAAGGATTGTTGAACACTTTGGAGCATCTGGTATACCCAACTGATTAATTGTATGTGTGCTCTTTGCTAGGATTGCATTTAATGAAAGCTGATTTCCCCCATCTAAATGTCATATCCCTTTTAAATTAATCTACACAGGTAAATCTTTTGGCTATGGATCAAGAGTTCTCTCCACGCCTTCTATTTCACATTGTTAGATGCTATATTCTTCTATGTACTCATGAGAGGGAATCTGCTGCACTAAGAGCATATTCAATATTCTGTGTTCTCTTTAAGTCTTCATTAAAGAAAAGTATAAAATGTTTGTTCTTCACAATACTGCTTATATAACATGATGCCAACGCTGAGCTCAAATATTATTGCAGAAAAAAATCCATCATCTCTAAATCTTCTGCAAACGTATTATATTGGGTGGTGGTGTTTTGCAGTTTTAGTCCTTTTTGTTGCTTACTAATGATGTTAGTAACTGGACCAACTAGCATATATACACATACGCTATGTCTCAGTAACATTCATGTAATTCTTCTTCACAATTGATTCTTTTAAGGGAAGTTATTGGTCTTAGACGATGATGCATATGTCGAGTAATATTATGCAGGGTCAGTCCATTTGAGCTTCCTTCATCTCTTCTTTTGCTCCTCTCATGGCCTAATGTGTCCAAGTAAACATATCACATATATAATTCACTTCTCAACTTTTCCTCTTTGGTAATCACAGGAGTTCCCACCGATCAAGAGCGAGCTTGCTTCAACTACTGCTCCTGTCTGTGGGTAAAGATTTGTTCTTTTGACCTTGAAGAAATATGTTTAAGTGTAGTTCCAAATGCAGAAATATGTTTAAGTGTAGTTCCAAATGCAGAAATATGTTTGTGTAGTTCCCAGCATGCTTAATGGTGAAGTATTTTTCTTGTACATGTATCTTTCTTGGTACTTTAAACATGGAGAGTAAATTGGAGAAAACCGAAACAATGTGCAGTGGACTGGTACTGTATTTGAAAGATCCAGCAGGTGATGATCATCATCTACTGGTTATAGCTAATCAATAACTCAGGATCGATCAGGAGTAAACCAAAGCTCCTTATAATAGGCCTTGGTAATCTTATCTTCCTCAGAAATTAATGTTTGTGGAGCTGGAGCACCAAACGAGATGGAGCAAGTGCCCGATCGAGAGAATATATTAACTATACGAAAAGTTGGTTGGGGATTGTATAGCTGGTAATAGGCTTAGTTAGAAGAGAGCGTATGAAATGATGGAGTAAGGGCCCTGTCGAAATGGCTCAAGGAATTAAGCCAGATTCAGCTTGCATTATACTATTAATTATTATTCATCCTGATTAATTCCTACAGTTCTTCTTCTACCTTTTGATCTGTTGATTTTTTCTCCAATATGAAGGTTGACGGCGTAATGTATATATTTCAGTAATAAATAAATTTTGGTTTGAAAATGTAATAATAGTATGAAAAAACAGCACGTGTACATAAACATTTCAACCTCAGAAAGGAATAAATTAAAGCTCAGAAGCCTTCAATGACTAACGAATAAATAAACTGAATATTATTATCTTCAAAGAGGTTCTTCCGTCCACCATTTTACTAATTTGAGTGTATTAAATCTATATATATTGGAGCAGTCTCAGTTTAGTGAGGACATTTATAACAATTTGCATAATATAAATTTGAGAATATTATTATGTCATTTACATTTTTATCAATGAAATAAAACTCTTTTTTTTAAATATAAAAATGACAAATGATTTTTTATTTGTAAATAATCACTTTCGTTCAAACGTAGTACAAGAAATCTGAATTGAGGAAGTGAAGAACAGTTTATTGTTGCAGATTTCTTGTACTACGTTTGAACGAAAGTGAGGTACATAGAAATTTTTATTGATGATGTGGCATTAGTTGCAGCTTGCTTCTAGAATTAATGTTAGGAAAAGTACAAGTATATAAAATTTAATGATAAAATGTATTTTAATTATTAAAAGATAAGATTTCATACAAAAATTCGTATTAAATATTATTTTTTAATAATTAAAATAAATATAATATTTAATTTTTATGTATATAATAATTTTCTTGTTATTATTCGAGAAAGCTAGTACAGTAGTACTGTGTTTAAAACCTGAGGCCTTGAATTGTTTGTTGTGGTCTATGTTACTGCTGGCTGTGGTCCACATGGTAACCATTTTGCTGCTATGGTAACTATGTTGCTGCTGTGGTCCACGTGGTAACTATGTTACCGCTGGGCTGTGGTCCTAGTGGTAACCATGTTACTACTTCCAAGTATCAAGACTAGGAAAAATTATTTTATAATTCTAAGATATGATTATATGATGTTTTAAAATTATTTACATGACGTTATTTTGATATATACGTATAGTAAAATAATTTATTGTATATATTTAAATAATAATATATTAATAATTTTGAAATATCATATAATACTCCCTCCTTTCCATTATATAAGTCGTTTAAGACATGATTACACATATTAAGAAATATCATTAATACTAATGTTAGGCAATTAATGTTGGTTTGAAATTCCATTACTATCCATATACTCATTAATTACTCTTCCTTCTCTCTCTCTTAATTATTTCATCTTTAAGGATAGAATAGGAAATGATTAAATTTGTTCTCCTAGATATATGTAAAACGACTTATATTTTGGAAAGAAAAAAAACTTCTAAAACGACCTATATAATGGAAAGGAGGGAGTAATATTTAAAATTACTGAATAACTTTTCCGAAACTCGAGTGGATTTAGCTAGCTATAGTTGTGGCATCAGCTTGAGTCGTGTCAATAAAAACTCACCCGAATGAATGTATATATGTGGGTGGGGGCGGGGAGAAAGATCGTCTCACCTACTTCGGGTTTTTTGTCGTACTGGGAAGGGAAGGGAAGCACCGAACATGTTAAATTTATGGTCCCGTAGTTTATTATCCATCAGTTTATGGTCCATTGCACTGGAATTCTCGAACTTACTCGATGTCCAAAAAAAAGAAAAAAGGAATTGGAGTGGTCTTGACCAAAAAATACTAGTAATTTAAGGTATTTTTCAACTCATAAATTATATAGTTTAATTTGATTTAATCAATAAATTATAAATTATCTAAAATTTACCACTGATCATAAAATTTGTTTATTTATTTATTTATAATTTTAGGTGAATTATTTTAATTTTCAATTGAAAAATAATAATTCAAATTAACTTTTAAAAAGATATTAAGCATTAATTATTAGTATTTTTCAGTAGTATTAAATAATGACTTCGGCTATAATTATCACGCAAGTTAAGAATGTCATATATAGAAAAATGAAAATGAAAATGAAAATACAAATAAAAATAAAAATTTATATTTAACTTTAATACAATAATAATTTTCTCTTTTTGCATTTTAGACATTCTAATTATAGCAATTATATACAATTGAAAATAATGCTTTATTTGGGTGAGTTTTCATTTGATATCTTATTAACACAAGATAATACACAAAAAAACAATAATACCAACAATTTCTATGTACTTCCCTTTGGTTTTTCTAATAGTATTTTTAATTTTTAATTTACTTATCTAAAAAAAAAAAAATTATGTTATAATATTACAATCTAACCATATTCCGTTGTATCATTAGACTAGTGTTGTATTTAAAGATTGATTTAGTTATGTTTTATTTTTATTAGTCTCTTATCCGTGCGAGACACGGGTCTTGTATTTTTATAATTCAATAATTTTTATGTATGGTTAGTTGTTGAAATTCTATAATCAAATATATAATAAATTATAACATAATTTAAAATAATCTAAATTAAAAAAAAATAATTGTTCAAATATATATGCACTTATTGTCATCTTTTTAAATACAAAAAAATTATACATCTTTTAAAAAACGAAGGGACTATTTAAAGAGTACACTTTTAATTTAGTAATAATAATATAATTGAAATGACACAATATTCCAAGTCTGCCATCATAAATTCTTTTTTATAAGGCACAACCACCGGCTCCCTCTACTCTTTTATAATTCATGTTTTATGAGAAAACACATATAAAGAAATATAATTAATATTTTGTTTAATTGTTGAAAATTGAGTATAAAATTTTAATATTATTATTTTAAAATAAAATTTCATTTTTATTGATAATATAAATGTTGGGTTATGGACCCAAATCGGAGCGCCCATGGAGCGGATGACCCGATGGGTATAACCCACATTGTTCATTGTCTAGATACAATGAACATGTGATCATAACCTCTCCATTGAAGCTATTGGGGGTTTCATGAGTTACATGGATGAGAGTTATATTGCTCTTAAACCTATTTGGGAGTTACATAGGTTACATTGCTCTTAATTCCTTTGGGAGTTACATGAGCTACTCTTCTTAGAGTAGTATAAAAGGAGAGCAATGCTGATCATTGTAGACACCAAGAAACCAAGCAACAAAAGTTATTTTGAGAGCAATATAGAGAGCTTCATATAAGCCATTAGAATAGTCATTCTAAAGCTTGAAAGTTTGTAGCTTCTAGAATTGTGGGAAATAATTTAGCACTCGTTAGTAGTCTAAATTATCGCTGAGAATTATTGTTCGTTGTGCACGAGATTCTAGCCGTTCGTTGTTGTGGGCATACGCTTCAAAGGTAATCGGAAATATGTAATTATTTTTTCGATTCATTTCCGCTGCATGTATGCTCTATATTATTACATTGGTATCAGAGCAGATGCGTGCGAAAATTTCGTGCAAAATGGCTTTGTATTTTGGGAGAAAAATCAAACCCTAGTTGTTTTTGAAGCATTTGTTTTTTCAAAAACTGTTTTTCCACGGACACTGTATGAAAATTCTGATAACATGGTTGCGTAGAACTTTTCGATACGATTCCGTGGATATGTGGATCGCATTTTTTCGACTTAAAATGAGAAAGTTATGGCCATTTTAAAAAAGGGTACTAAACTGTAATTTGCCATCTGAAAACCCTAGCTGAAGGTTGAAGATGATGACGAGGCAGCCACGTCAGCGCCACGTGTCAGACACGTCAGCACTGCGTGGCAGCTCTGTCGACGCCACGTGGCAGACACGTCAGCCGCCACGTCATCATGGTCACGGATTGACTGCCACGTGGACCAATCAGATGGTGACACGTGGCAGGAGTGCCACGTCAGCGACGAGGTGGCAGTCAACCGCGCATTGCGCGGACTTTCTGCTAATCCCCACGCGCGACAGTGGCGCGTGTTTTACACGCGCCGCCTTCCCGATTTTTCCAGCCAACAAAATTTTTACAGTAACTTTTATGTGTAATTTCTGGGTTTTCTGTATATAAAAATTATTTTTTTGATATACTTGGAATTTTCAGAAATTAGTTTTATAGTTAAAAATTGCTTTAAAAAATTGTTTTAAAAATATTGGGAAGTTAGTTTTCTGTCCAAATTTTTTTTTGAACAGCAGAAACTTATTTTATCATTTATCCACCAAGGGTGTTGAAAAATGTTTTGATAAAGTGGCCTAAACTTATTTTCTAGTCAAAATATGCATGAACAATTTATTTGTATAAATTGTGTATTTTTCAGAAAAATCCAGAAAATTTACAGAATGTTAATAAACTGTTATTATGCTGTTAGAAATTTTTTGGTAGCTATATTATGTGGTTTGCATGGTATTACATATTATTTGGAATAATATGTGTAATTATTTAATCTTCACAAAATATTTGGAATATTTAAATGTTTTTTCAAGTTTGTAAAAGCATACTAGAGATTAAATACATGCTAGAAACACATATATATATATGCTTGAACTTAGTGGGAGGAATTTAAGAAAATAAAACTTTTGTTTAAATCTTAAATTCAATGTATATTTTTGTGCTAAATAAACTATAATAAAATAGTTAAATATACACACAAATTGTGATTCCCAAGCTTAGCAAAGTTTCCTTTTTGTGTTTATACTTTGATTATTTTAAGAAGTTTATGTTATGCAGCAAAGATAAGTTAATACTGTGGTGAACTCTTAAATGTTTTCTAATAAAGTTCTCTCGATTATTTAGATGGCTTCAAAACAAATTATTGCCGATCTTAATAAGGGTAACAAATTCGATGGGGATAATTATGATGTTTGGCATCGTAAGGTCCGCATGGTCCTTGAGGAGTTGGAAGTGGAAGAGACTTTAATAACAAAAGAAACGAAACCCACTGAAAATGATGCTGAGAATGCTGATAAGCTTGCTGCCTTTGAAAATTGGCGCAAGAAAGATAGAATTGCTCGCATCACTCTCTTAAGCAGTATGAACAATGAATTCTTGTTTGAATACGAAGAGTACTCAACTGCTTATGAGATGTGGGAAGCTCTCAAAACCAAATTTGGAGGCACCTCACTGACTAGGTTGCGCGGCTTAACTATCAGGTTTGATGGTTATAAGAAGGAGGCTGATCATTCAATGAAAAAGCACCTTCGAATAATGTCAAACATGATTCGAGAGTTAAAGGCTGCTGGCAATGACTTGTCTGATGAGCAGCAGATATCAGCTGTGGTTCGCTCACTCCCAGATAGTTGGGAACATATGCGGGTTAATATGACTCACAACCCGAATATCAGAAACTTTGACGATATTCGGCGTCACTTGGAGCTTGAGGCTGAGCGCTTAGAAGCTGCTAGGCCATCCAAGGCATATGTTGCTGAGTCCAGTTCTCGCAAGGGGAAACCCAAGCGAAAGAATAATGGAAAGAAAGCTGCTGCTACTCCTGCTCCGGCGCCTAACAAGGCAGCAAATGCAGGCGACAAGAGAAAAAGAGGAAAAAGAGGTGGCAAGAAGGACAAGGCTAAGATGGCCTGCTACAACTGTGGCAAGATGGGGCACTTCGCTCGTGAATGCACTGAGCCGAAGAAGGTACTTCCTAGTTTTGATCAAACTATGTGTAATGTTACTTCTAGTACTTTTGTTGCTCAATCTCTCCATATGTGGATTGTAGATTCCGGAGCAACGGACCACATAGCCAGAGATCGAGCTGGGTTCGAAGAGTGTCGCCGCATTCCAGCTGGCAGAAAAGTATACATGGGGAATGACTCTAGTGTGGACGTGCTAGGAATTGGCACTTACAAACTAGAAATGCGAGGATGCTCAGCATTAATTCTGCATGATGTACTTTATGCGCCGGATGTTCGGCAGAATTTATTTTCTGTTCTTGCTAGTCTTAAATATGGTTTTTCTGTGGTTTTTGAGAAAGAACGAGTTATTATTTCTCATGGGACGAATATTTATGGTTTTGGTTTTATTAATAATGGTTTAATGGTTTTGGATATCATTAATTCTAGTTGTAATATTGATGATTCATATACTTATCTTACTTCTGCTGAGAGTGAACATAATAGTTCAATTAAATGGCATACTAGATTGGGCCATATTGGACAAGACAGGATGACCAGGTTAGCTCGAGAAGGTCTTCTAGGCCCACTCGCTTAGGTCAACTTGCCTACTTGTGAACACTGCTTAGCAGGTAAGTCTACAAGAAAACCATTTGGTAAAGCCACAAGGGCAGATACACCATTGCAGCTTATTCATTCGGATATATGTGGTCCAATGAATGTGAAGGATAGACGTGGTCATTCTTATTTCCTTACTATGATAGATGACTTCACGCGCTTCGGACACACGTTCTTAATCTCTCATAAGTCAGAAGCACTTGACTGCTTTAGACGTTATTTGATTGAGGTTGAGAATCAGTTGGAGAAAAATGTTAAAGCACTCCGAACTGACCGAGGCCGCGAGTATTTATCCGATCAGTTTAAAGAACTTTGTAAGGAAAAAGGAATTATCAGGCAACTGACAATTCCTGGTACTCCGCAACAAAATGGTGTGGCGGAAAGAAGAAATAGAACACTACTTGACATGGTAAGGTCTATGATGGCGCAAGCTAATTTGCCTATCTCTTTTTGGGGAGACGCATTGTTAACTGCGACACGTATACTTAACCAAGTTCCTTCAAAATCAGTACAGTCCACCCCATATGAATTGTGGACCGGCAGAAAGCCTGATTTAGGCAATTTGCGGCCGTGGGGTTCGGCAGCTTATGTTCACAACACTTCTCATAAGTATGGGAAGTTGGGCCCAAGGGGTAAGAAGTGTATCTTTATAAGGTACTCTGAACACTCCAAAGGCTATGTGTTCATTGGAGAGCAGCCTGATGGGACTATATCTGAAATTGAATCACGAGATGCAGAATTTCTAGAAATGGATTTTCCGAGTAGAGGTGATGTTAGCAAGGATAAAGACTTTTATGAGATGGAGGAAGAAAATGGCGCACCTAATCAGATGGTTGAGACTGAGGAACCTATTCCTTTGGCTCCTATAGATAGTGGGAGTGACATACTTTCAAGTACTCTTCCGTCAAATGAAGAGTCACCTGTTCTTCAAATGCGAAGAAGTCAAAGAGGCAATATTCCACGTCGTCATTTTGAGATTGAGGGGAATGCTTTTATGGCTAATACGCAAGATCATGATGAACCTCGATCTTATCGAGAAGCTATATCATCTGCATTAAGTGAAAAGTGGAAAGTTGCAATGGATGAAGAAATGGAATCTATGAGGACTAATCAAGTCTGGGACTTGGTTGATCTTCCAACTGGGCGAAAAGCTGTTGGGAACAAATGGGTTCTCAAAGTTAAACGCAAGGCTGATGGTTCCATTGAAAGACATAAAGCTCGCTTAGTAGCCAAGGGTTACACACAGCAAGAAGGGATTGATTATGAGGAAACTTTCTCACCTGTTGTGAGATTTGCCTCGATCCGTCTTTTTTTAGCTATTGTCGCACATTTGGATCTAGAACTATACCAAATGGACGTAAAAACGGCGTTTCTCAATGGAGAACTTGCCGAAGAGATATACATGGAACAACCAGAAGGTTATATTGAAAAAGGTTTTGAGCGCAAAGTTTGCAAGCTCAAACGTTCCATTTATGGCTTGAAACAAGCATCTAGACAATGGTATCTTCGGTTTCATCGAGCAGTCATTGATGATGGGTTTACGATGATCGAAGAGGACCATTGCGTGTATCTCAAAAGGTCCAATGGAAAGTTTCTTATCCTTTCAATGTATGTTGATGACATTCTACTTGCTGGGAATAATAAGGAGATGATTGTCGCCACTAAAAGGTGGTTGTCCTCTAATTTTGAAATGAAGGACATGGGAGAAGCAGCTTATGTTCTTGGAGTAAAGATCTTTAGAGATCGATCAAGAAAGCTTCTTGGTTTGTCCCAAGAGACTTACCTTAAGAAGGTTCTTGAATTATTCCAGATGAACAACTGCAAACCTATAGACACTCCTATTGCAAAAGGTGATGCTATTGGCCCTGAGCATTGTCCTACCTCTCCCGAGGAAATTGAAAAGATGTCCCGTGTTCCATACGCTACAGCTATTGGAAAATTGATGTATGCAGTTCAGTGTACACGACCAGACATTGCATTTGTAGTTCATGTTCTTGGTCGATACCAGTCAAACCCTGGATATGCACATTGGAGAGCAATTAAGAGGATCTTGCGATACTTGAGAGGCACATTGGATTACATGTTATGCTATGGAGGACCTGATCTTCACTTAGTTGGATACTCCGATGCTAGTTATGGAGGCGATCGTGGGAACCAAAGATCTACCTCAGGATATGCATTCTTGCTAAATGGAGGTGCCATCACCTGGCTAAGCAAGAAACAAACTTGTGTGACTTTATCCACGATGGAGTCAGAGTTTGTAGCATGTACATCTGCCGTCCAAGAATCTTTATGGCTAAAGAGATTCTTTGAGGATCTTAATCTTGTACCTCGTGCTTCGGATCCTGTGACAGTTTTCTGTGATAGCACATCGGCACTTGATTTTATCAAGGATCCCAAGTATCACGGCAGGACAAAGCATATTGATTTGAGGACATGCTTTATTCGAGAGAACGTAGCAAATAATGAAGTGGTACTAAAGTACTTACCTACCGATCAGATGATTGCTGATCCCCTAACGAAGCCGATTCCTAGAGATGCATTTCAAAGACATGTTCGTTCTTTAGGACTTCGTAGGGTTTGATGTACTTATGTCGTTTCAGTGTATCACTTATTATTTGGCTTATATTAGAAATTAATATCATTGGATATAATATTGGAGTTATTTATCATTCAATGCAAAAGACTTTCTATTTCCCACATTGTCTTTATTGGTATATGATAAATTGAGTTCACACAGTTATTAACTATAGCTACATATTATATATGTATTTTATAATTATATGTCTAACGGGTTGATTGGCTCTCTCACACGAGCAATCGCTTTTGGCGCTTTAGATAGCGAGCAATTGATGTTTAAAGTAAACAATCAGTTGGCGCTGAAAAGCGAGCAAAGATGAGATATTTTCATTTATTTTCACTTTGGATAGCGAGTTATTGACGCTTCGGATTGTGGTCAATCGGCGCTTAGTAGTGAGAAAAATGATATGTTAATATATCGCCTTGGTTAGAACCAAGATGAGGTCAAGTATATTTGACCGAATATGGTAAGTCCCACTATCCATATTAACCTGGTAATTAACCGGATGCGAAATATCAGAGTTGGCGCTTAAAGAAGCGAGCAATTCAAGAATTCGAGTTAGGCACTCGAGGAGTGACTGAACTAAGATCCGCACGGTGTGATTGTATGACATATACTCACAGTTGTGAGATTGTCTACCGTGACATGTTAAGCGAACGTAAAATTTCAAAATTGGCGCTTCAAGAAGCGAGCAATTTGAAGGTTTTAAGTTAGACACTCAGGGAGTGACTAGACTTGAGTTCACACAACAAGACTATTTAATTAGTAGGTTGTGAGAATATACATGTGTTTTAGCGACAAAATAAAGGAGGTGAGAAAAATAATCCCTATTTTCTCACTGTGTGTTGTTCTTTTTTCTTATAAAGGATAAGGCATTCCTTGATCCTTTTATTAAGTACTCTTTGTGATCTTTGACTATGTTACAAAGAGATGAATTAATGTTGCTACTTTGGTTTCATTTCCTAAAGTCTGGACTATGAGACTATATGGGGTGATTCTGGGAAAGCAGTTGATTCAGATTTGAGTAACATTAGGGCAAAGGGAAGATAACTTAATTTCATCATGCTCTGCACTTATTGTCGACAACTATAACGTTTTTGAAAACGATATAGTAATAAGTGAGATGCAAAACATAAAAGGCCTAAAGGGGTTAAGTACGGTTTTCTGAGGGATCAGAGATACTTAACAAGGTGAAAATTAAAGTTAATCTGGGGTACTATGAGTTTGAGAGGTTGTAGCCTTAATGCAAAACTTAACCAGTTTAGCATGACGGCTCCCACATTGCATATTTTGTTAAAAGGGTTGATGTCTCTATTTTGGCCCTAACAGGTTTGATTTAGAGCTCCCGCATTGCAGGTAAACTCAGCGGTCGCACGATTCGGTGGCTAAACAAATTTTCAACTTACACGTTTGGACTTTATTGGCTTATATGATAACAACGTCGTCCTCGCCATGGGCGAGTGGGAGATGTTGGGTTATGGACCCAAATCGGAGCGCCCATGGAGCGGATGACCCGATGGGTATAACCCACATTGTTCATTGTCTAGATACAATGAACATGTGATCATAACCTCTCCATTGAAGCTATTGGGGGTTTCATGAGTTACATGGATGAGAGTTATATTGCTCTTAAACCTATTTGGGAATTACATAGGTTACATTGCTCTTAATTCCTTTGGGAGTTACATGAGCTACTCTTCTTAGAGTAGTATAAAAGGAGAGCAATGCTGATCATTGTAGACACCAAGAAACCAAGCAACAAAAGTTATTTTGAGAGCAATATAGAGAGCTTCATATAAGCCATTAGAATAGTCATTCTAAAGCTTGAAAGTTTGTAGCTTCTAGAATTGTGGGAAATAATTTAGCACTCGTTAGTAGTCTAAATTATCGCTGAGAATTATTGTTCGTTGTGCACGAGATTCTAGCCGTTCGTTGTTGTGGGCATACGCTTCAAAGGTAATCGGAAATATGTAATTATTTTTTCGATTCATTTCCGCTGCATGTATGCTCTATATTATTACAATAAAAATTAACATTTGGTTCCTGGTTAGCAGATTCACTAATGCCTGAAAAATAAGAGCCAGACACATTTTCAATTAATTTTTTTAGTTATATGTGAATAAGTAGCCAATAAACAGCAATAATAATACTTGAAGGAGATGCAAACTCAAGAGAAGAGTGGAACGGAAAAAGGAGTTTGTGAACATTTCCTGTTACATGGGAGGGTTTGGAAAGTACGTACAAAGTTACGACATTTCAGTCGAAGTGTCCAAACTCCAATGCTATTAATATTTCGGGAGACGTGGTGGTTTGTTGGAAATTTGTAGGATAATGTTTAAAACAAGTTGAAGGGTAGGTAACAGGTAACCCGGCTAGCTACCAGCCTAGCACTGGTAAAACAAAGGAAACGACTAGCGAAAGTAACGAGTAGTTGAGCATGGCAGGAAGCGCAGGACTCTGCAAAAGCATCAAATTATCTGAAAACGCACCAGCCATGCATTATTCAGGTTCAGACCCACGACTAGCCCCATCAAACTCCCATTTTCCCTACTTTTGGTCAAAACACCCTTTTTGGCTTTCTCTCTCACACACTTATGTGACCAGATCCCCCCCCCCCCCCCCCCCCCCCCCCCCAAAAAAAATCTTTTTTCTTAGTCACAAGAAACCTCCTTCATCTATCCAACTTCTTCAATAGTAAATAAAAATAATTGAACAAACCCATAAATAATAGTAATTAAGAATCGAAGGAGGAAGAGGATCCTAGAAGCTAGAGAGAGACAAATATGTGAGTAGAGATAGATATATACGATCAATTACTCGACGCATGTTTGATAAAACTGCAACGAAGTTATGAAAACTCTAGGGATGAATTATAACGCCATCTCCAGCAGATGAATTATATTATGGATTATATTTAGTCCATATGACATCATTAAATATCCTTTAGTCTTCCATCATTCCAGCAGATGGATTATCCCATGAACTATAATATAAAAAGATTAAAATAATTAATAAATTTAACAAAACTCCTATCATCTTTCTATTTTTCTATTTAAATATTAATAAATTTATAATCCATGGACTATCTCATTCATAGATATAGTCTTTTGAGGATATCAAATATAGTCTTGGACTATATTTAATCCATCTGTTAGAGCGAAAGTATAAATCCTAGACTAAATATAGTCTAGGAATGCATTACAAAGCATTGCTGGAGATGCTTAAAGCTGAAACTTTATTCAATTTTAGTATTTAGCTGTTTGTTAACTGTTTGCATTTAATGCTTGAATCATAAGAAATGAGAAGAAAAGGCAAAAATATATATATTAATTATAAGTTCTCAACAAAATAAGTAAACAAATAAAATATAGTAAGAACAGGGACACAATAAATTTATGGGTGTTTCGTGTGCCGAGAAATTATTCAATAATCTTATAACACCGTTATATAATATTTTAAATTAATTATATCTCTCTATTTTAATAAATTTAAATCTACAAGTAATGATTAAAATAAAAAATATGATTAGTCTGAAATATCATACGATGGTATTTCAATATCGCTAAATAATTTTTGTATCGGAGTGTACGTTCATATGTACATATACACGTACGTATTCAATATTTCATGGCCAAATTTGTGGACTTTCTGTTTGGGACTGAAGTTGAAAGAAAAACATAAGCACACAACTCCATTGATTGTCCATCTCTCTATTTCTCTGTCCAACTAGGAATAGGAGGAATGGGAATAGCCGAATAGTGTAGGGTACTTCTTGTCGCTATATATGATATCTCGTCGAGTATAATATCTATGTTGATTATACTCTATATTGACTTGAATAGTATATTTAAAAATATATTAAAGACATATTTAATAATAAAATATTTTTATAAGATTTTATTATTATTATTTTATTTATAAATATATTTTTATATTATATTATTTGTAACCAAATAGGATTTACATGTAGGTAGGGGTATTTAAAATTTTCGATTTTTTATCAAATTGATCGATATCGGTATCGATTTTTTTTATTTTGATTTTTTATATTTTTCGGTACCGGTGGCGGTATAAACATTTTTGAATTTTGATTCAATTCGGTATAACGATAGAACCGAATTACATAATATAATAATAAATTTATATTAATTATTATATAATTAATAATAATTATATATATTGCTAATCGATAAAAATCGAAAATCGAACAGAAAAAATTAAACCGAATTTATACCAAATTAATATTAAAACCGATAATTCAGTTTGATTTTCAATTTTTATTTTAATGATAATTTTGATTCAATACCGATTCAAATTTTTTTGGTATCAATTCGATTTTTTTTTCGACAAACACTCTTATGCGTAGGGTCGAGGTGGGTTTTTAAGAATCCAACCCATATCTACTTTGATTTTGATGTTGATGTGATGGAGGTCGAGTGAGAGAGAAACGCGTGTAGGGTAGGATGAGTAGTAGTAGTACAGGTACTATAGTAGGGTTTTTGTCGGAGACCAGTGTGGATTCTGAAATATTATTAAATACTTCTGATCGTCTGTTATATGATATTTTAAATAAATTATTTTATTATAAATATTAAAATATTAATACATAAATAATATAAAATATAAACGTGATCACTAAATAATTATTCGTGGATTCTGTGTAAAGATCTTGCTCTGCAAAGCATGATTGGATTCTTTTTTAAAAACTATTTTATGTACTTATTACCCTCCTATTCTTCCTATATTTACCCTGCCTACCCTCTCGTGATTCCTAAGCCGTTTTGGGGAGGGGACATCTGACACGTGCTTCTGAATTTCACCCAATCAGCATTTTATCCCGGAGATTATTATATACACAATTTTGAGATATAAATTAAAATAAAAACTTCTATTTAATTATTAAAAAATAAGATTTAGCATAAATTTTTATATCAAATTTTATTTTTTAATAATTTTAAAAAAAAATTGTGTTCTAATTTATATCCAAACATTGTAGAAAGAATTGAATAAACAAACACATGCCTTCTTGTTTTTAATTAAAAAATTGTTTTGGCATTTTGATTGGACAAAGTTTCCGTGCACTAGGTGTAAAGTTAGATATGCTAAAAATTATATACCTAAGATATGTTTGTTTAAAAATTAATATATCTGAATTATTTTAAATTTAAATCGTCAAGTCATTTGGACTTTTTGATTTAGATACAGAAAGATTTGAATAGATTGAATTGATCAGCTCAATTGATTAATTAAACAAGTTGATATTTTTTGTCTGAATCGCTAAATGAATTTTTTACTCGTAATGCATTCTTTCACTCCGATACAAAACTTTCTGCAATAATTATTCCCACCATTTCTTCGTCTCTTGGGATCTCAGTTTCAGCCAATGAATATCTACCCAAAAAGCAGTATCAAAACAAGTTTACATGCCTTATATTATTACATACTTAATATATATGAAAAAATTATTCAAATACTTAATATAAAAGATTTTTTTTATTATAATTAAGATATATTTATCTTGCACGTGTTTTAAATTATCAAACAAATTAATTTAAAATATTTTTAATATTCAAAACTATTTTATTCAATTTTATCAAAACACCCCATCAAACCTATTATTTCATCCTCTTTCCCTCCCCCTCTGTTGTTAATTCCCATACTTAATTATCTCATCTGAACATTATCTTTTTCTTTCTTTTTTTTATATATCTTATGTTGTTTCACTTTTGTATCATTTAAACACGAATAGGAGGAGCATGTAATAACTTGATTTTTTAAAACATAATAAAATGTTGATTTAATTGTTTCTAAAAAGCACAATTGAATTAAATAGGCGTGTTACTAATTTTCTTTATTTCTTTTGGATAGTTAAGTTTTCATTTAGCAGATAATTAAATAATTAATTTTATTTGATAAATCATATATTGTTTTCCTGTTATATTTAAATAAGAAAATGAAATCATAATCCTATTCTAACTTTGATTAGTTGAATTTTCCTATAAAATACTTATGTGTACTGCAATCTCTTAAAAAATTCATAATTAATTCATCCGACGTAAGAATTGAAGGAACCCAAAACCTATTTTTAAAATTTTTTTCGTCCTCCTTAATTTTCTAGAGAGAAAATTTATTTGATGAAAACTGCAACATATCCTGATTCCCGCTATTTTTTTCAGCTCTAATTTTAAGATTTTGTAACTTAGTCATTTTAGTCTCTAATTGAGTGATTCTTTAGCCTATTTCATATATTTTTTCGAGAACTAGATGTTAAGAGATTTTAAGGACTATAAAAGGCCTAAAAATCAGATTCTTTTCTAATTTGTATTAAAAAAAAAGATTAACAATGAATTTAAATATTATTTTGTATTTTGATTACAAGTTTAGTTATTTGGGTTTTAAATTAAAGATTATTTTTAAACAAAATATAGACGTGGAATTAGATATCATGATAATCGAAAAGAAAAGATAAATTTATATAAAGAAATATAATTCGATTTAATGTAAAACTTTAAATCTGAAAATTTATTTCTACATATTTAAGGTCTATTGCGCGGATTATATATCCTAATTCGACCGTTACATCGATATAAAATTTTAAAATGTCATATTTATATGCTAAAATATTTTTATAAATTTTGAACCATTAAGGTTAATTATTTTATTTGTTTAGAATTTTGAAAAATGGCTGATTTGGAATTTTTATAGCAGAATTTTCAATAACAAGTTCTAATATTTAAAATTAAATAAATTAATGGTTTTAAATCCGATTTAAGTAATTTTTAGGCAAATTAAAGCATTTAAAGTCAAGTTTCTATAAAAATTAATTATAAAATCAGATTAATAGGAGCAATACAATGGATTGAGAACTTAAGAATACTTTATCGATTTTAAGAAATCCTAAAGTTTGCTATTAATTTTTATGTTTTGGTGTATTAATAAATGATCTAAAGCGAATAATTAGGGGCATACTGAATAGATTAAAAAGTGTTTTGAAGTTGTTTGTTTGAATTGTATAGTTAATTTCAGATGGATATGTTTTGGTAGTAAATAAAACTTTATATTTGATATCGTTGACATTTTGGGTTAAGATTTTTTGGAGTATGCTAAATTAGTAGATTTGATTATCAGGTACAAATTTCGTACTCTGCTCATTTGATTATTGTCGTATTCTCTTTATCCCGTGATTTATCGTCATTACAACTTTTTTCTTATATTTATGTTAACACTCTTGAAATTTTAGTTTGTACTTTGAACATTTTTCCTTCTAGTAATTCTACAGCGATACTCTAATAATTTTGATTTATTTATATTTGTTTTCGTTTAGAATTCGATACTCGTTAGATTTGTTAGACAGATTCTTATGTTACTTCGTTTTGGTCTTGATGCTTTGAACTTTGAAATTTGTACTCTTTAGACTTTTTCGACATATATCAAGCTTTATTTGAATCTTTGTAGAGTTGTAACACTATATTTTTGGTAGAATAAGCTATATGGTATACTTGAATTATAAAATCACATATGGGGATACGTCTACGTGTATTTTTTTCAGCACTGAGACATGACATTTTCCTTGATAGTGTGATTAGTTTACGATTTATCCTTTTGTATGTTGATCTAGATATGAGTTTTGGCCATTTGATATATTTGTTCAGAATGTGTATAAATCAACCTTAATTTTTTGTTATGTTATGTATTTTAATGATATTGTGCCAAACACACCTTCCGATTTTACATGCATTTGAATTTGCGGTTTGATGTGTGATTTGCATATATGGTAGTATTTGATTTGCCTAGGTGACAAGATATATTTATTTTGTTCTGAATTCGGTATGAAATAACTATTTAACCACGTTGATTTAGCCTTCTATTTTAGTTCGTTAATTATGTTGATTTAGTTATATTAGTGTCAGTATTTATGCATGCAAATTTATTCAGTTTAATTGGCTTTGTATATCAAATATGTTTCTTTTGTATATTTTTTTATCTGTACTGCACATTTAACCCATACTGTATTTTTTTCCCAATAGGTTTGCAGGGAGAATTTAGGGTTTCATATGAAAATAATTATATTTGATCATGTAGATTGATTTGATTTTAGGTTTTAATTAATTTTGATTATTATGTAAATTTTGGTTAATTTTATTTAATTCATTTATGATTTTTAAACTATTAAAATATTTAAAATTATTTGTACTCTTCAAAACTTTGTTACCTATATTCATACATAAATCAGCTAAATCCCTGGCCTCTATACGTACGATGCTGTGTTTTCTTTTATTGTTGGATTATTCATAGTGCATATGTTAGAAGAAACCTAGACTGCCAATGATTTATACAACTTGATAAAGACGTTCCTTCGATAGTTTCGGAAATCTGCGGGCTACAGATATTTTTTTATTTGATTCAGCAGCTAATTTTTTTAAAAGAAAATAATGGATAAGGCGTTGGTAATATGCAAAATAAAGATTTAAATCTTAACAGCTGACTAGCTCCAGGTACCCTCTCAGTTAATACAGTAATCCTACGTTTAGATTAAAATAAATAAAATAAAAAATAGAATAATTTATTCTATTTTAATTAGAATTAATTATTTTATACTATTTCTCAAGAAATAATATTGCGTTTAAATTGAAGAAATGAAATAGAGAAATGAATGAAATGATTTTAAGTTATTTTAAATATATGTTTGATTGTTGGTCGAAATGAATGATTTGATATGATGGTAAAATTATGATACATATTCATTCAATTGAAATGAATTTTATCCCATCCATCTTACATAGAATAAAAATCAAAGGGATGGAATGAATTTTCATTTTATTAGAATGATTTATCCTTCAAAATGATCATCTAATACACTATTTTTGATTTCATTCTTTTATTCAACCATATGTAGCTTAAAATTCATAAATTTAAGAAAAATAAAAATAGTCCATTCTATTATAATGAAACAACTAGATATAATTTATTTTATTTTATGTTATGTTATAAAAATAAATTTTTTTATTTTTATTTTTTCAATTCAAACATTAATTCCAAGCTCAATTATATACGTTGGTTGGCTGCCACATCTTAATTTATCACGTGGAAATTATATACTTGTACAAGTAAAACTTATAGGGCATAGTTATATATGAATTTTATTATACATAATAATTTATACAATAATTCTTTATAAAATAATAGATTTTATATTTTAATTATTTTATAAGACCTATAATTTTATAAAAAATTATTATATAAATTATTATATAGATAATTACGTAAAGCAAAACTATATACACATATATCAATTCTATATTAATCCTACACCATTTTACTCTTTTTGGCATATTTTTCATATTATTTTATTTTATTTTAATTAAACACAATAATCGAGACACACACACACACCGTTAAAGTAATAATTTTAATGGATGAGATAAATATCACCCGTTATCTAAGTTAGCGGGTGGGAAAAAAAAATCTCAGTTAACCCGCTATCTTAGATGACGACTGGAGTAAAAAAAAAAATTTCAAAAAAATCCTCCACCCGCTAACTTAGATGCAGGGTGGAGTGAATTTTTCTTCTTTTTTTTTTTGAAAATTCCTCCACCCGCTACCTATGTTGCCGGGTGGAGATTTTTTTTTTTTTTTGTGTTTAAACTAAGTTTTTTAAAAAAAAAAAACCTATGTTGCCAGGTGGAGAAGAAAATTTTTTTTTTTTTTTTTTTGTGTGTTTAAACTAAGTTTTTAAAAATAAAAAAATTCCTCCGCCCGCTATCTATGTTTTCATCTTATAGGTTGCGGGTGGAGGAATTTTTATTTTTAAAAATTTAGTTTAAACACAAAAAAAAAAAAAAATTTCTTCTCCACCCGGCAACATAGATAGCGGGTGGAGGAATTTTTTTTATTTTTAAAAACTTACTTTAAACAAAAAAAAATAAAAATCATCTCCACCCGGCAACATAGGTAGTGGGTGGAGAATATTTATTTTTTTCCACCCGCTAACTTAGATAGCGGGTGACATTCATCTATTCCATTAAAATTATTATTTTAACGGTTCAAGATGTATTTGCTGAAATAGTGTTTATAGTAAACACTTGTTATGGATCATTCCCATATATATATATAGGGTTCTCTTAACATGTGCCCTAAGGGCACATGCTAAGCACACGGTTCAAGAGAATATTCTCTTGAACTGTGTGCTTATTCTCTTGATTTCTGCATTTGCACCAAATTCAAGAGAATAAGCACACAGTTCAAGAAAATATTCTCTTGAACCGTGTGCTTAGCATGTGCCCTTAGGGCACATGTTAAGTTTTCCCATATATATATATATTATAGTGCGCAGCAGCCGGTTCTCTGTAGTAGTGAAGAAATTAGGGTTTGTTTTCTAGTGTCGAAAGGTTAATAATTGTACGGATGGAATTGATACTACATGATCTCTGTATGCATGTATCTTTTTCCTCTGCTTTCTAATCAGCCTTTGCGATGTGCTTATATATCAAGATGCATTTGCTTGTCTCCTCTCACTGTTCTTTATTTTAAATGATGCGATATCACTACCTCTCTGGCTAGCTTAGCTGGAATTGAAGGGAAGGGAAGGTGTATTACGGGGGGAGGGAAAGCGATCCTATATATATATCTAAAATTTGTCGGTTTGTTATGGGATGATATTTTAGGTCGTACGTTTATTAAAAATAATAATACAAAATTATACAGTGTAGTGTGTACATTAAAAAAAAAAAATCATCGCTAAAAATAGCCTGAAGTATAATAAAAAATATTCCAATGGGCAGAGATCTTCAATTGAGAAAATAGCAATTTTAATTAATGGCGTCACATCCTGCAGCATAATGCATGGACGAGAAACATACAGATGTACGGTGCTAGCAGCAAGAGATCGACTTTCAAAAGTCTTCGACATTATCCTTTATTACTCACCCCTTAAGATAAGAGGCACCTTTTTGATTAATTTATAAAATAATAATTAAAATAATTATAAAATTTTCAGGTTTTGAAATAAATTATATGATAATTAGTTGTTGTATTTTTCTTGCATATTGTACCAAATTTTTATTAAAGTCAAATAATTTGTATTGATAAAATATTCCAAATACTTTAAATAAATAAGTCAAAATATGTCTTTAATTTTATAATTAATTATCCGGTACCTTCCCACCGGCCAATAGAATTACAACCTTTTGATTTATGGGGGCAGCTCCCTCCGAGAAAAATATAGCGGACCTTCTCCACATAAGATGCCAGCTTGGATTGGTAGGTTCTTAAATATGGTGTTCCACATGCAAATGCCATGATTATATTGAATAAAAACAAACAACAATGTTTCTTACATCTTCTACTCCAAAAATCCTCAATCTCAGTGTCCTTTTAATTTAATGTAAAATTGCGCCCCTCCAACTGTCCTTCTTAGATCCCCCCACTAACTGGGGTCAGATCCTGATTCCTGAGTAATAAATTTTTTTTTTTTTTTATATCGAAATTTATATTAACTAATAAAATTATTTATTTTTTTATAATAACAATTTTTATGATTTATGCATCATCGTTATAATTAAAAAAAAATTATAAAATTACAGTGATGAGATATATTGTAATTATAAATTTTAAAAATTATAGCCAAAAAATTTAATATAGAAAAATAAAAAAACTTAATTGCAAAAAATTTCATGCCCCACTAACTGTCCCTCGTTTCTCTTTTTCTCTCTCTTCTCCAAGCACCAACACCAACAAGAAGGATCCATATACATTGTGCTGCTCTTCCAACACGACCACCATCTCCTCTTCCTTCGCTTTTACCACTTGCATCTCTTTAAAAAACAAAGAACTGGACAAACTCTTTCCGTTGATTCTTCCTTCTATAAAGATTAAAAACTAAAGGGTAAACATCCAACCAAAATAGAGTTACATAATCATTTGGGTGATTACCTAAATATTTTAATTTTATTTAACAAGAAAAAAAAAATCAATTTTCCCTTTTTACAACAGCAACAGCAATAGCAATTCGAGTAGTTCTACACTTCTACGCTCAATAAAAACTAGTATATATATATTTTTTATAGATTTGGAAAGGAGTGATGTTAAAGTTCGAATTTGTTCACACGTTCTAAGAGTGTTCAACTTGTAAAAATCAGATCGGATCGAACCAAATCGATATCGAAAATATACAAAATTCAGTACCGAAATCGGTTGAATAAGTTCGGTACCGGAATCGGTTATAGCGAATTTTATTGTTATTATTATTATTATTTTTTTATTAATATTTTTATCATTATTATTATTATTAATAATAAAAAACTATAATATAAAACAGAGCGACTCAAATCTCAAGGCTTTAACACCCAACGACCTTAAATCAATTTAGGGTTCAACATCCAACAGTCTAAAATCATTTAGGACTTCAACATCCAACGGTCATTAATCTATCTCTCATTTTTCCTCCCAATTCAATATCTTGTTTTCAAAAATCTATCCACCCACATTTCCTGCCCAAATCAAATTCACCACTACACTATAATAATAATTATATTAATACTAATAATAGTAATAATAATAATAATAATAATAATAATAATAATAATAATTATTATTATTATTATTATTATTATTATAAAAATAATAAAAAATTACGCGTAAATAACATGGGTCACCCTTTTAGCATTGATGCTCTTTTCTTGCTTTTCGGGTATTGCGGTCGTTATGTTTTCACATGCAAATTGATTTGAGGGAAAAATCATAGGGACGATTCAGAATCATTCTAATTGATTTGTAAGTTATTTTAGGTTGCAAAGAGTCTTTAGATAATAGAGTATTTTTAAAATTTTAATTTACGCCGTACTTTCAGGCACGGACAATTACGTGTCATATCTTTGGTATTTTTGCTGGCTATATCGAGAGTAACTATTGTAATAGGCTCTGACTCATGGTATTAAAATCTTTTATCTAATTTCAAGAAAAAATATAGAGGAAAAAATATTATGGTGATGCGATTTAGTTGGACTTAGAATACTCATTTTATACTTTTGGGTATATGTGTAGAAGTCTTTCTTTTGAATTTTTACATCTTTTTTTTTCTCATTGGATCCCCCCAAATGACTTGTAGTACTACCCTTTTTTCACATAAAATATTATTCATTGATCATATTGATTAAAGGTTAGAGATACTAGAGACAAATAAATGCTGCAAAACTTCTCATTCCATTTTGTCAATAAAAGAGGCGTGTGGGATACCCCAAAATACTATATTACACAAATTTGAACCCGTCATCCTCGATCAATTAATTGCTCAAACCTGCCAAGAACTAATTTTAAGTTGGGAATGAGTAGCAAATTACTGTTTGCCTCAAAAAGAAACTATGACTAGATTGAGTATCAATTTTTTTATATTAATGGTTAGATTATCAGTTCTATTATGGAACTGAGAGTCTACAACAGTTTTAGATTTTTCAATCTAGAAATATTAGATACAGTACTTAACTGTTATATTAGTTGCACCGTACCTTCAGGCACGGGTTATCCCTAGTATATATATATATTTAGGAAACTGGTATGTAACGAACCAAAAATTGTCGAACCGGTATATAGGACCGATACTGAACCGGTCGTTTTTGTATTGAACCGACTGGTTCGGACCAGTCCGATATATCGAAAAAATCGATTGGACCGAAAATTTTGAACGACCCTAACACGTTCACCTATTGACTTGGATGTAAACCTGCACACACAAAAAACTATCAGAAATTAATTGACGGCTTGAGAAGCTAGGGATACCTCTGACGTGAGAGTAAGAGCAAGTTTTAAGATTGATTAATAATGGAGACAAAAAATATTTAGAATGCTAGAATAATATATATACCTACATTTCTATTGTTTATCTTATATTTATAATAGTCACACATTCTCAATAGAAATACAATTTCTAATAAAATCGTATATCAAATATCCTATTAAAAAATATAATTATCATACAAATTAGTATTGAACATGACAACTAGTTAGTACCTTAAGCGGTAAGCCTATTGGACTTAAGAGTTTCATATGAACGAACTAACCTAATGAGTTTTGTGGGGGTAAAACCTAATATAGCTAGACATCTCATTTGCACTAGTAAATATGCAGCCCAATATTGCCTTTCACACTTTCAACATATGAAGTGAGGTGAATGAGTAGAGTAAAGAGAAGACTATGATGTTCACATATTATTAAAAAATTCTTTTGCAAATAATAATGTAAGTAGTTACATAAGCCATTTAAATTTAATATTTCGAAAAAAGAATTTGATCTGACTTTGATCTTGATTAATTTGTGAAATTTTAAAACTAGCTGATTCTGATTAAAATATGTTAGCTTAATTCAAATAGGTGTAGTTTTCCTTCTAGTGATTCAAATTCACATGTAGTGGCATGAAATTTTTGAAAGAGATCTTTCTTATATGTCCGAATAATTTCCCACTTTTAGAAAGAAAAATAACAATGTGCAACATCTTTACCTAAATTTCATTTAGGATAATTTTTTTGCTAATATATTTTTGAACACGCCCATTAATCAATTTTTTTCTTATAGGGTATTATATATATCAGATAGAATTATGTTATTTTGTTAATTAATCAAGTTGTGCTAAGGTATTACCTTAGACAACATTTCTTTCTATCAACTTGTTAAACTGATATAATCCTTTCTCTTTGCAAGCGCCGAATGAGAAAGAGTTAGTACATAAAATCTAAAGAAGACTTAGTTCCTTGGTCATTATGTTAGAAGACCATGAAACTATGGAGGTGAATATAGTATCTGGGCACCAACTGGTTTAAACTAAGACTACAGTATGAAGGAGCTTAAGTACAAACTTTTGAAGAGGGAAACAAAGGCTAAAAAGGATAAAATTCCTAGACATTGTTATTCAACCCCTTTCAGGCTGCTAGTACATTTTATTCTCGCCCTTAGGCTTCATAACTTCATAATCTTTGAGGATATAATTAAAACTCTGTCATTAATAGTTTTAAATCCCCTTCAGGGATTTCGGAGGGGGTGTTTAATGCCCTATAAATGTCCTTAGCATATATGGTTTTGTTATAGGCCTCTACGTCAGCAGACGTCTGAATACGTTTAACAACGGGTAACTTATATTTTGACCCTCAAAGATTCATCCATTGTCATAGTAACTTCATCCTCAACACGGGAGGATGAAGACATACCTACATTATGGGAGGAGGTATCCATCAGATAATCAAAAGAAAATTTGGAGAAGAGAAAAGAATTTTATTGGGAACGAATTGAAAGTGAGAGCGATGAGACCTTTGAGCTTGATCCGCTAAAATTAGGGTTCAATTCTCTCTCTCTTAAGCACTGTAACCTTTAGATTTTTAGAAAAGTAGGAGAATTTCCCTTTTTCCCTATTTATACCCAAAATTGACGGCTTAATTGATCACAATCCTAAGGTTGAATATGTAATGGAGCACGTTTCCCTTAGTAAGCCGTTTATATTCTTACGCACTTGATAATTCAAATCATAAGGCCTCTTTTTGAAATATAAATTATGCTTAGTTTGCTATTAGGTCAAAGTTCATTTTTTAGAAGTCTACATGGACATGATGAATACCCATCAGCCCACACATAAGTAGAATGTTCCTTTTTTATTAGGAATAATTCCAAAGCTCATAAATTGAGGGTGACCCACTTAATCATAGACTGAATTCTCATTTATCAAGGCTCTGTCTTCAGTCAAGATAGCCCCTTAAGTTCCCAAAGTCTTTTCTTTACTATACTCCTTCGCCTCACGTCATATATTGAAAGAGTGGGGGACAATGCTAGGCTGCGTAAATTACTAGTTCAAATGGGCTTCTTATATTGGGTCTTGCCCCCACACAGCCCTTTAGGTCTAGTGCGCTCACATGGAACTCCCAAGTCTATTAGGTTTGATCTCACATCTTATCGCTTAAAGCACTAACTGGTTATCATATTTTATACTAATTTGTATGGTAATTAACTTTTTTTTAATAGGTTCTCTACTATACGATTTTATTTGAAAATTTAATATTATTGAGAAGGTTTTACTATTATAAATACATGATGAACAATAGAAGTACGAGTATATATAATAATCTAACCCACTAAATAATTCTTACCTCTATTGTTAACTTATCTTGAAATTTGTTTTTACTCTCAAATTGAAGGTATCTTCTGACGACTTAAGTCGATAGTTAAGTACTTTTTAGTTGTTTTTTCTGTGCTGACTCATATCCGTGCTAGTAATTGAACGTACGTGTGCACAGATTCTAACGTTAACAATTTCTTGTAAATTTTATTGTTTCATAGTATTTAATGAGCTTTCTCAATTTTAAATTTAAAAATATTTTAAATTAATTTTTAAAAATTAATAATAATCATATAACTCAGAACAAATAGAATATTTGTTTAATTGACACTTGATATTGATGTAATGATTGCAATGTTATTACACTGTTCAAAATTGTGTTTAATTGTGTTTGGTTGATTAAATTATATAATTATATGTAATAAATAAATTAAATTATAAATTAAAATGTCAATACAATTGTAGTAGTTTTTATTTTGTCTGTTGTAATCTATGTCGTACAAACGTCATGGACCAATACATTAATTAGATAATATAAATTGATAATATAATTAAAAAATTAATATAACAACATTACAAACATAATGAGTCGGTACATATAATAAGTAAACTGAAAATAATCAAACTGTCACCACCGTAGTAGCTCATACCTGATAATTAAATATGTGCTCCCTAACAAAGTCTACAAAGACTCATTTTGACACCGTACATGTGTAGGGTGTGTAAAGTTGCACATTTGAGGGCCAACAGCAATATTTCACCATATATATATTTTTGCCGCTATAAACCCAGCACATATTTTTGTTCCCAATACCGATAACAAGATGACATACAAAAATTAAGGATCAAAGTGAAAAGAAATTGAAATGAAAAAAATATAAAACAAAAAATTACTACTTGGTAGAAAGTTGAAAATAAATGAAGACAGAAAGTGACATGCAACCATTAATTGTTTTATTCGGAATGTAGAAGCCCGCGCTGTAGGTGGTAATTTTACTACGGCTCCATTGCTCTAAGCAGAGCACTTCTTAGTCCATCCGCACTTCTTAACCCCCCATCTGCATCTGCTGAAGGAACCCTAACCACAACGTCTTGAAGCATAATCAATTCATTCACGCTTGACATGCTTGCATGGTGGACACGTAATTCCAGCTCACCTATAGCTTTCATCAATTTTGCACCCGGGTAATTAGAATTATCCGACTGAATCCGGATATTCATGGCCTCCGACCCCACCATCTTAACCTCAACTTCTAGGGTTCCCTTGGATGGAGTTGATTCAGGCATTTTTTGATCCACGGAAGTTGTGGTGGTACTGCTGTTAGGATTTTCCAAGGTATCAGCTCCGGCCGATTCGGCTATTCCCGATTTCTTGTTGACTCTGAATTCGAGGAGCTGTGACTCTAATTCATCCACTTTGACTTTTAATTCATTGATGTAGCTAACGGCGTCAGCTAGCACGGACGCCTTGTCCATCCTTGACACGTTTGGTACCGCCGCTCGGAGTGCATAAAAGCGGTTGTTGAGCTTCTCCCGCCGCTGCCGCTCCGCCTCCACGTGGTTCACCGGCATGTCCTGGCCGGGGATCGGCTTCCGGCCCCGCTTCTTGGCAGCATTTTTCTTCTCCACGTGAGGAGTAGCGGGACAAACAGCAACAAACTGATTGATATCAAAATCAGAAAGTTCCATATCTAGATATGAAGAGGAGCCTCCGTCACTTGGGTTTGGCTGCTTGGGGATTAAGCCACTGAGATCCGACCCGAACAGAGACTTGGCTTGTTGCACAAGGCTCCAGTTTTCAGATATGGTAATATTTGAGCCCATTTCAAGCACTCCACTACAAGTTGGGATACACACAAAAGTCTGAAAACCATGAACTTGAGCTTCTCTAGCTCTTTCACACTCAGCAACACGAAGTTGGTCGGTGCCAGAAAGCCAAATATGGGCACCCGAACTAAAAGCCTTGTCGGGGGTGGATCTGTCCCCGGCACGGAATATTCGCGTTAGGGACATGATGTAAAACCATTCGGCATCCATGACTTCGCCGTCGATAGACCCGTCGATGGTATAGTTAATTTGAACTTTGGGGAGAGAGTGTTTTGTGGGGCCCCGAAAATGGCCATCTCCCCAAGACAAGAGGAGGCTCGCATTATCGGGAACATTTGAGGTTTGCCAGAAAATGACATAAGACCAACAATGTTGCTGGCTTTCGACTATGTATTGAAGCCTCTGTTGAAGGGTTGGCACGTGTTCTTGCGACAGTGAGACCGGAGAAGATGAGGAGGAACCACCAAATTCCTCCATCATGCACCTCTTCCTAGCTATATGAATATTCTTAAAACAAAACAACAGAGGAGATAAAGAGCTGCAAGATATAGAAAGATGTGGAAAACTTAGGAGGCTGCCATGGAAGACAGCATGGTGCACCCTTGACATTTATACTGTGGATGCTAAAGGCCTCATTTGCTGGGGCAGAAATTGAAAATAAAAATCACATTCATTTTTTTATTATTATTTTAATTTAAATTAAAATTTAAGTACAGTCACATATTTTTTTTTAACATGTTCTCAACTTTATTATTATCATGAGTTGGCTAATAGGACAAAAAAATTGATCACGTACATTTCCATTCTCATAAATTCCGGAGTTTGGTAAAGCGTATTTATTGATGGGGAGCTCTTATATTCATTATAAAATATAAAACCCACTAGCTAGTTACCATGAAACTAAAATTTCATAAAATTTACCGAGATGAGATTTTTCTATTATTATTGATGTTTGGTTGGGGTAACAAATCAAGGGATTGACCATTAACGGTGCGAGAAGAAAAGAAAAAAAAAATCAAGAAGCTGGGCGTGTCTGCAGCTCCATTAATATTGTCACTTCTTTTCTGTCCGGAGGCTATAACTGCATGTCGCTTACCTGAAAGGGAGAGAAATTGAAGTGTGGCAATGGTCCGTTGAAGTAGAATACTACATGGATTAAGTACCCCCTCCTTATTGGTCAAAGTTATAAATTATTATTAATTTTTTAAAAATCGATGTAAGATATTTTATAATTTAAAATGAATCTGATATATTTAAATTTTTAAGATAATAAAAGTTATAATTAGTGCTCTCTCCATCCCCAAAAAAATAGATAACTTAAAATAACAAATTTTATACAAATTAAAAGAGAGAATATAAATTTATTTTTCAACTTATCATTGTATTGTATTGGTATGTGTGTTAATTACTTTAGTTAACGCTTAAGTTGGTGAAAAATGAGTGAATTAATTTAAATCATTTATTTTTAACACGATTAATTTACCATGTAAAATCTTATCTTATTAACTTATAGTATAATTTAGATATGCTTTTGAAAATAAATTTTTATATCACTTAAAATATCATTTTGGGAATGGAAGAAATAATATTTTTTAAATAATTTTTAATTATATAGATATAAATTAAATAAATTTATATTAATTTAAATTAATATTAATTTTTATATAATTCATAAGGAAAAGAGTGGAGTATTATTTATTGGAGCGAGCATTCGAGACTAAGGAGTTGTTTGTTTAAAATTGAATGAAACAGTTCTGAATACTTAAGTAATCTGAATAAAGCAGAATTTTGAAGACAAAATTAATTTTTTTTTTTTGATAATTAACATGTCTGAAATATTTGAATAATAAATTTTTATTATTTTATTCTTCCGGAAAAAATCAAAATTATTATAAATTTATTTAATATTTTTTAATTCATTCAATTAGAATTTATTCATCCAATCAAAAAAATTAAATTAAATTATTTAAAATATTTTTATTCAAAATAAACGTATTAAATAATTCATCGATTTAATCGTTCCACTCCAGAGAAACACTCCCGGTATGTGTCCAAATTTCTTTTACGGGTTCACGTGACAAGAAGGCGATTGGGTCGTAATTCAGTGCCGTAGATTGATCTGCAACTGTTTGTACCCTACTCTATTATTGAATGTACGAAATCTTTCTTTAAGAAAGAAAAGAAAAGAAAAATTGAACCCACAAACTTCATATTATTTAATTCAAAAGCAAATACTAGTCATAGCTAATAAAATTTAGCTATTACCGTTGACAAAAACATATTTTTAGTGTTAGGTTTTTATATTTGTATTTTCATCGGATAAAGCTCGACATGTTGCATATACATACATACATACATACATACATACGTGAACACTGAATTAACACGCGACTCTTTTATGCGGAGGAGTAATGATTAAAGCAATGGTATTAGCTAGCACACAATTTTTTGTAATCGTCAAAATCATCACAAAATAAAACGACTTTCAGAGTAAAAAAATAAGAACATGAATATCAATTATGAAATAAAATATAATTAAAAACATAAATTTGATTTGTTTTCATTAATTTTTTATTTTGCTTTCCTATTTATATTAATATAAGTACTATTCAATTTAATATTAATTAAATACTATCCAAGTTTTAAAATATTGTTATTTCTAATAGAAATACAAACAAACAAAAATTCTTTAATTTCAAATTACTATAAGTTATATCAAAATTTATAATAATTAAATATATATTATCCAAATTTGTAACTTTTTTTAAAAAAATATTACAATTTTTTTGTTTATGACTACTTTATGTAATTAACTAAGACAATATAACACATTATAATATACCATATATTCTAATTTTACGTTAGTTTTACTCCAACCGAAGTATAAGAGGATATATGATTTAGTTATGTGGTTACTTGATGTTTATTACTATATGAGATGATATATTCTGAGTGTTTTATCGTTACAATTCTAAATTTTATCAAACCACACTATTAATTATATTAATAATATATGTGATTTTTTTAAAAATACAATATCTAAAAAAATAGTTGAATAATTATAATAATCCATAGTTTTATTCGGATAAAAAATTTAAGTAAATTTTGGTAATATAAACACCAATATAAAATTTTCTTACAAACTTAAATAAATGTAATATAATTATTGTTTATAATCATAATTAAATAAATGTACACACTATTCGAATGTTTATCTTAATAATTAATCACGGGAACATACAATATATAATCTAATAATTTATTATATAGACAAATATTTAATAACTACAATTATATTTTTAAAATTTTAATTAAATAATTATTGTATATTTAATTTTTTTTTAGTAATTAATATAAAGATTATAAGTTCGCTACACAGTGACGGAGTTATGCATCTAAAGCCTAAAGAAAACCCTACATGGCTGTGCCGCCTACTCCCTTAAGTAGTAAGTACCCCTTAATTAATCGCAGGTGTATTAATTATAATTATTACCCGTTGTTTTTCGAAGTTAAACTCATTAAAAAAATGTTAGCGCAACCTGTACGTACATTTTATTATAAAAAAAAAAATCGTTTCCAAACTCTAAAATGAAAACTTGTTGGTTGATAAGATATCCGTTCTTATAAAAAGAGTTTTATTTATTAGAAGAAAAAAAACTCCATAATTTTTTTTAACACAAATTTGTGATTATAAAACATTATTAAATCATTTTTCACAAAAAAATGTCTTACTTTATTTTTTGTTTCATAAAAAGATTCTGATTATATTTTATAGAAATATAAAATGACATAATATTTTTTTATCATCATATATAATTTCTTTATCATGTCATCAAATAATAGAGAGTCATTTTGAATTTTTTTGAAATATTGAGGATGACTCTTTTATTAAACGGATCGTGTATATGTTTATTTCTGAATTTACTAAATTTAAAATATATTAAGAGTGGTATAATAATAATAATAATACTCTAATGTTATAATTGAAAATATTACATCTTTGTAAGTAAAAAAAGGGAAATATCGTAAAAAGTGTTTAACTAGTATATCCTTTATATAGGGTGGATACGTCCATCTGATAGAGTTTTTTAAATAAATTTAACCGTACATATATAAAACATATACATTGAACATATGAGTTTTCATAATATAATTTAGTGTCTGATAATGTTTACTTAGGATTTCATATCAATGAAAGTTGAATAAATTTATATAAAATATCAAAAAGTGTAGTCATTTTATAAGGTTTTAATTATGGTGCTAATGCTATATAACCTTAAATTAAATAAAACTTTCACTACCTCGTATTTTTGCATTATCTTCCATATATACGGTTAGATTTTATTAAAATATCATGACAATTTCATTTTTGAACAAAAATGTTGTATATTTAAGTTATATATTTTTTTGAATTACTGAGTAATAAAGGATTGTTGTTGAATAATAAGTTAGTATTTACTCAAAACTATATTCTTAATATATATATATAGTCCAAAGTTAATTAAAAAATTAAAAGATAAAATTCTAAACATGATTTTGGAGTCAAAAAATTTATTCTATAACCAATTAACTAATTATATTGTGTTTGTGAGTTTTAAAATAAAAACTGTAAACAGTGAAAAAGATTAGTATAAAAAAATAAAATTATTAAGTATTTGAAAAGCAAAAAACTATTATGTTTTATCTGAATTTAAATTATCGCTATAAATTTATAACAGTTAAAATCATCGTTATAAATTTGTAATAATATTTTTTATATAAAAAAATTAAAAAATTATATAAAAATATTAATTTTCTATTGTAATAGTACTTCTTGACGTTTGGTGATTTTTTTATGATATAAATCGGCTGACTTGTACGCGTAAACGTAACGTAGTCTTTAACAGGGGAGGGGAGGGGAGGGGACAAGAAAGCCTCTAAACTTTTGCGAAAGGGTTCTAATCGATGTAACAAAATGATGACGCAACGAGATTCCGCCATATGTATTTTACACCACGCAACTTCTCAACTTTCAACGTTCTGCAAGGCACGGTATCTACGTTATTGTAATATCACGTGACATTTTTCCACCTTTCCCAACACGTACACTGTAACATCTGAGTTAAACATGTCCTTCGTTGAGATTTTGTAGAGAATCGAGAAATCACTTAGCTTGCCCCATATTCTTGGAATAATAAATTATATATAATTCGAATAATTTTATATATATTATAATTAAATATTATATATATCTCAATCATTAAAAAATAAATTTAATACAAATTTTTATAACAGATTCTATAATTTAATAGTTGAAAATAAAATATATTATTTTAAATTGAGTTTAAAATTATATACATACACCTATCTATATAATGCGGCTTTAATTTCGAATCAAATCATTACAATTTACAAAAGATACTATTATCGTAATTATATATATATATTCAAGTTGAATTATAAATTTTATTCTTTCCCTTTTAATTTTAAAAAAAAATTAATCTTAAATATTTTTAAATTTAAAATTAAGATAAATTTATTTAATTTATATCAATATAATTATTAGTATTATAAATTACTTTTAAAATATTAATAATTATAAAAATTTAAACAAATTATGTTTATTTTAAATTTAAAAATGGGTCCGCTTAATGTGCGCCCTGCGAAAAACAAGAGATGGACCCCATTAAACATTATTTATTTATATATTTACACTGAATTTAATAAATAGGGTCCACTAGTATATTATTTTTTTATACATTAAATTCAGTATAAATACATAAACAAATAATATTATGTAATGAATTTTGCGCTTCACATGTGCACTTAAGAAAATTCTTTAAAAATATATCCAATTGATTGGTTAAAAAATTAATAATTATTTTATTATTTTTTACGATAAAAAATTGTAAAACTGCGTTATTTTTATAGGTATAACCGTATAACTATGATCATTCTATATATATGAATAGTAGGGAATCCAATTCATAGCCTGCACTACTAGCCTGTCGGTGCTGTACAGTAAACCTTTTGACTATTGTAGTAGTGTCAACTTTTTTTTGTGCTAAATATTTTCTTTTTGTTCCGAGGTTCGTGCTTGTTTTACATGGACAATACTGCATACACTACGATCGATCGTTATATTTTTTAAATTCAATTAGTATAAAATTAAATTTATAATAAATTAAACAATAATACGCAAAGAGAAAATATTTTTGACTTATTTGTTAAGATTATATTAATTTTTTGTCTAACTTACCATGAAATTAATTTTGTACTAACTGAATTTATTTATTTTTATTTTATTTTTATTTTTATATGGATCTCAAATTTTAAAAAATAGAGTCTGACATGAACTACACTTTTTAATAGAGTCTGGTGTTATTTTATATTATTCTTATTATTATATAAAAAAAAATAGTAATAACTCCTTTTGACTAAAAACAAAAAAGCTGACAAATGAAAAAAACGAAAGATCGAGTACGGACTTTACAAGTAACCCCCGCTTGGCTGTTGATATTTAACTAATTATTTAGTGATTTTGGGTATTTTATATTATTTATATATTATTATTTTAATATTTAAAATTAATTATTTTATTTTAAATATTGAAATAATTATACGTGAACCAGTTGACAGGGTCTCTAAGAGCGTATAATAACTTTTGGTTGATATTTTCCCATTTACTGACACACAGCTCGACCTATCAGTTCTTGCTTGTTTTGTTTCTTGTTGTTCTTCTTTTCCTTTGGAAAATCTTCTAGTTTCAGTCGCCCCAAATAAATATAAAAATCATTCGCTGGTTACAAACCTTTATGAAAAAAAACTTAAATATTAAATTATTTTTTTATTTTTTTTTACTTCAGGTGATTGTTCATTTAATTTTTATAATTAGGTGATTAAATTTTTTATTTTTTTTCTTTACATAAGAATTTTCAATTTAAGATGTGGCATAATTTTTAATTAAATGTAAGTTAAAAAAATTAAAATTTTAAATACCCGATTATAAAATTAAAAGATCGATTGTCGGCCTAAAAAAATAACAATAATTCAAGGTAATAATTTATATTTAAACCATCATGAAATTGAAGAAGCCATTTATTAGAACCTTTCGTTGGTACATTCTTATCAGACACATACACACATATATATAGGAAAAGAGACTTCACTTATATTAAATGGTGACTATATATAAGATTTTATATAGTTAGAATATGTTACTTTGGTCATCGTAAAACACGAAGGTCATGAGACATTAGAATTCCAATTGACCAACCATACCAAAAAAAATATCATTCCATTTTGACCTCATTTAACTAACCCATTCCATCCAATCGAATGTAATATTAATATAAATATATAAATAAAAATTTGAAAATTATGAAAACATGGCATTTACCACTAAAAATTCAGGACGACATAAAAGGTTAGCGGAATATATATATGTAATCTTCAACATCAAATACATATTATGTAAAATAAATGATGGAACATGTGGGAAAGTTATTTTGGAGTAACTAACGTACTTTATTTGGATTTTAATAAGTTTATTTTATCTTTAGCACCAAAATACATAAAAATAAATTTTTATAAAACTCCCTTCTTAGGATTTCATCTCCTCTTTTGGAGGTTTTTCACCTTAAAAGAATCAAAACAAAAGACAAATATTTGTGCCCATTTGATCCAGCAAGCAGGCAAAGTGGCCTGGAGTAATTTAATACATCCGTAGTTATATTATTATTTGAAAGAGAAGGGTGTCCGTACGATGCATAGTGGGCCATCCTTTGAAAGGGAAAGAAAATTACAAATATTTTATTTTTTTTAGAACCAAGAAATTTTGAGAGCGAAAGGAAAAACAAAATTACTTCAAAAGTGAAAACAATTAAACGGTATGTTTATTAAGATTTTTTTCTGAATTCCAAACGTACCCTGCTAAACATATACATTAAAAAGAAATAACTCGTCTGGCCGTATTTTTTTTGTTAGAATGTTTTAATGTATTACAATAATTTATCTTAATTTAAGAAGGAGAAATGTAGGTGATGTAGACACCCAAATTTTGCACTTTTGTACTAACCCTGACAGGAGGGCAGAATCGTCATTTGACCCGACCTGCGAAAAGGAAGGTTGACCCCAGCACAAAGCCACCCCAACGACTTACGGTCGAGGCCGCCATAACGAACAACGAGCATAAGGTTACTTGAGGCAAGGCAAGCAGCTGATCTAGAAGAACTTGATTTGATCACAAAAAACGACAAATGGCCACTACGCTCACGATGTTCGGGGGTCTCGCTCACCGGTGAGCGAGCGGCTGCCCAGCTCGCCGGTGAGCTGGCGGGGGTGGTAGGGGGCAGCGCCCGCTGAAAGCCAGGCACAATTATCAAATTCTATATCAAGTCACAGCCCTCCGAACTAGCCTCCCAGAACAATATGGCACGTTTCCCAGGAAATTTCCGGATTGCAAAAATACAGCCTTCCAAAATAATACAGCAGAAATTGGCCATTTAAGACCGCGTGGCACAGAAATCGAGAAAAATGAGTCGGACAGCCACGGATGCAATCGCGGCCACCGACAAAAAGTACTTTCGCGCGGCTCGAGGGCGGCACTCGGCAGTCGAGGATTCGGCGCGGACGGCCACAGCAGGCAGTCGCAGATGCATCTGCGGCTGCCTGCTGAACCACTATAGATCGCCATTTTCGCGTCCGAGAGAAAAAAAAGAGAGAAAAAAGTTAGAGATTTGGAGAGAAAAAATCGCGAGGAAGAAGAAGGAGGGGCTCGGGTTTGGATAGATTTGAGGGAAAATCATTTTCTTTTGCTAGATAGTTGCATATTCTTGTGGGTTTGCTTAAATCTTTGAATATAAAGCTTGTTTCGGGTTATTGCAAGGTGAAAATGGGTGTTTCTTTTGATTTTTTCTTGTTTATATAAATGTGATAATGTTGTGTTTTGGGTTTGTGTAATATAGTTTGTTGTTGTACGATGATGATCCGTGGATTAGGTGTTGTTAGAGAGGGTTCCATCGAAACGTAACTCCTCCTAACACCCCGATGACATCCGTACGGTGATATATCGTCCGTTATGGTTATAAGTAATGCGTAGTGTTGATTTGGTGATATTTGGGTTATGTAGGGTGATATAAATGTTAAATCTCGTTAGATTTGGTTTAGTGTTGGTGGTGCCATGATTTTGGGTGAATGTGAGCCTAGGGAGGAGATCCTCGTGGTCAAATCCCGATGATGGACATTTTTGGTATATGTAATCGTCAGATGTGAGTCGTGGTTGTGTAAATGTAATATTGGGCCTTAAAACGACATCAAGTCGAAAGTCGGGTTAAGGCCCCGTAATAATAATAAAGTATGTGATTGTGGGTGTTTGGGGTTGTCTGGATGGCTCACATGCCCGTGGATAGCCCCGACACGTTTTGGGATGCTTGTTTTAATTTACGACACAAAAAAATTATTTTCCAAATAAGGCAAATAATAAAGATCTTCTACAAAGAATCAAACTAGGATGCTAGATCCACGAGGCTTAAAATTGAGAGTTTTTTGGCAGACTTTAATCCATAATTGATGAAAAGGCTTTAATTGGTTTTAAAATGTTACAAAAAATGATTTCGTAAAATAAATGAACGTTTTAATTAAACTTTGTGCATAGGGTTAAAGAGTTCTAGAAGTTGCCTTCATTGTATTTATATTAACTGTTAAAAGGCAATGTATAGTCTCGATTCCTATTTGACTAAAGTTTAAAATTGTTTGTTTTCTAAAATGACATCTAATAAAAAACCCTCATCGGTTCGAAATTAAAATCAATCTTTATTTTAAAACGAAGCCTCGTCATTTGGGTCAAAAGACGTTAAAACGCTTTCCAGATAAAGCACATTTGTCATACAAAAATCCAAACAAAATTCACCACAAGCATTCACCTAGGCACACACGCACACACACGCAACTCACAAATTTTAGGATTTAAAAGGATAGGAAAACATCAAGATAGCGGTAACCGTGTTTTACGGAAGTCGGGGGGTGCCTAACACCTTCCCCTCGCTTAAGCAAGCCCCCGAACTCTATGAATCTCGGTTTGCGGACCAATTAACTCGGAGTCACATATGAGCCAGCGATTACGAAAACAAACTCGGATGAGTTGGTACATCCATTTCAAATATACCAACTGGCGACTCTGGTCAATTGGCTCATAAAAATCGATCTTTCAAAACCCGTCGACATTAAGCCGACCCTTTTCAAAATCACATTTAAATCAAAAGGCTAAAATTGGAAAGGGACATTTTAATAATAAAAAACGAGACGACGAAATCCCGGCGTCGACAGGTGAAAAAAGGGATAATTTGCTGTTGTCAACAAAAATCGAGCGTTCTACTTCTATATTAATAAAAATGAGTCATATCAATAAATTAAGTGGTTATCGATATTTGACTGTACATTAAACAGAAAGATAGAGGTCTTTGATATTACTGAAATCTTTTATATATAAAAAAGTCGTGATATTCTCATATGAATACAACTGACATGAAAAAAGATAATATTAGAGATCTTAAATTTGTAGTCTCAAATATTTTTTAAATGATATGTCATTGAATAAGGTTAAATGTATTTTAGGATATAGTATATCACAAAAGGATTTATCCAACCAATGTAATGATGCTATATTATTTGAGACTAAAAATTTAAGACGCCTAACATTACGCAATGAAAAAATAATGCATTCATGATCCATAAACAATATTTTTATTTCTAAGCTTATTTGATACTCCAAAAAAATATACTATTTGCTCTCACATTTGACATTCTTCCTTGAAGTAGATAGTCTTTTATAAATGAATAATTTTAGGTGTCTTTAAAAAATATTTTAATTGATGTGTCAACATTAAGATGAACCAACCAAGTGGGCATGTTAATTTCTTTGTTATCAAATATAAATTTATTTTTAGTGTTCTGCTTACTAGTATTACTTTTGTTTGCGTCTTTACAAATACTAATTATTAGATTAATATTATATTTGTTTCGTAAATATTTTGACCTTTCCCTACTAGAATTCCTGGTTCTACTCTTGAACATGTCAATCATATATTTAAATTTCGTGTTTAACATATTAATTTTTTTATAAAATAAAAATTATTTATACTCAATAATAATCTTATTATTATGTACAGTTTTCGTGTCTCTGTCTCAAGTTGTTGTCCCGGCCTACGGGCAATATATGAAAAAATAAATCAAAAAAAAAAAACTGCAGGAGAAAGGTACGGATACATACAAACAATTAGGTATAAGTAACAAGAACTAGAAATAAACACTCCGGACAGACAAATACGTTATTATTTGGGGACATTTCTACGTACACAAACGTTAAATATAAATTTTTATATAAATTCAATCTCAATTATTAAAAAATAAAAATTAACACGAATTTTTATTTTAGACTTTATTTTTTAATAATAAAATATAATTTATGTTTAATATTTATATTTGATTGTTTGTATAAGTAAACTTATTCTACCATCATTTAGTAATCTGTGATGGGAGAACTGAAAACAAGCACGATAAAGGAAACATAAACGCCCAAATTCAGTGCATGTAAACTTGGGGTCCAACCGTAGCAAAATTAAGATCATTAAAATTCTGCTCAAATTATCAAAAAAAAAAAAAAAAAAAAGCCCAAATTCAGTGCACGTAAACTCCAAACATTTATGTACTACATGCGCACAAGCATTTTTACAAAAAAATATAAAATTTACTGTAGTATCATTATATTGCGGGTGTATACTTCGTCTTCGCTTGCTATATTTATTGGATCATCATAATCATTTTAGCACTAATTTTTTGAACCACAAAAAGAACGTTTAGCAGTGTTATGGTTTATATATTTTTTCTTACAAAAATCATTTAACTCATACGCCCGCCATCCAATAAAAAATGGTTTAAGTACAAGAAATGTCGTTCGTAGTGTGTTATTTTCAAAAGTAATTAGGAGGAGTACATTAATTTTATATAACAAAAAAATTAATGTATTATATGTAAGTTCTATCATGGATAAAAGTAAAACTTTTAATGTTACGTTTAAATTAGAAGAATGAAATTAAGAATGGAATGACTCTTTTTTATAGAAAAAAAAAAAATTATGTTTGATTGCTCAGTTAAAATAAAATGGATCATTCACATTCGTCCTAAATTTATAAATTTTATTGTTTGGGAGGATATAAAATGAAATAAATTATTTCACTGTTCATTCTATTCCTTTATTTATTTCATTTATTTATTTATTTTATTCTTTTAATTTAAACGTAATATTATTATTATTATTTTTTAAATTTCTTTTAACGTACAAAATGTATTTAAATCATATTTTTTTTAGACCGACAGAGCATATTTTAAAACAAAATTAGATTTCGATATATTTAGAACACGGACAATCGCATTACTCCGGTTCCTCGAGACCGTGTAACTCAAAACTCAAAAGTTTCAGCGGTCGTGGGTCCGATGCCAGCTGTTGAAGTTCCATATGGCCCACACAGGAATCGAACAAACGCGACTGATTCATGTGTCGAGGATATGGCCAAAAAAGAAATACTGCTACAAATATGTCGGCCTATTTAAATTGAGCTTTGTTATGTATAGTAATTTAATCAATAATTTATATAATAATTTTTATAAAAAATAATGGGATCTATCACTTATATAATGAGTTACATTATTTTTTATAAAAGTTATTATATGAATTAATGTAAAATATTATTATTTATATTTTTTTTCATTTAAATTATTTGTTGGCTAAAACAGTATAAACAAAGAAGAAATTATACTTTAAAATCCTATTAGTGGGTTGTTTAATCAGTATGTTCTTAAAATTTATAATTATTAATATTTGGGTGTGATATCTTTTGGATTAGCTGTTTCATCGTTCATTCACGAGAGATTGGTAGGTAGGGAGGAGTTGTTAATTAACTGTAGTCCCTCTGATTATTTGTTAATCATCAATACGGTATGTGGGGGTACACTTCTTGGACAGCTTTTTTCATGTTTAGTCTGCACTCCCCCAAGTTTCCAGAAATAATTTAACAACTTTTTAGTAGAAAATTCTTTCATTCTTTTCTCCCTTCCGAAGGGAAATCATTCGTCAATCAGCAGAAAGGAGAAAATAAAACTACTAAAAAGAATATGTGTAATAATTATTGATAAATAACATAAATATCTCTTTAATTTTGTTATAAATTCTTTTTATTTTTATTTTTAAGCAATATTCTTCTCGTTTTTAAGTATTTTTGAGTTCACGTTTCTCAAATGTTTATTTCCGAATCATCACTTTGTAATGTTTTCTCTTTAATTTATGTTTATGATACCAAATGAAACCTCAATGAAAAGTGAGAAAATAAAATAAATAAAATATTAAGTATAAATAAAATCAATAAAATAATTTTTAAATAACCTAATTAAAAAAAAATAGTGTACTAAACTCAAGACAACAAACAAATTATAAATTTTAGACCTTATAAGTTTCAAACATATACCTTTTAAATCGCCAACTTCAAATCTCATTGAATGATCAGTGTTTGGACGTGTTTTTATTTTTTCAAACAATATTATTCTTAAGATATTTATTTCTCAACTATATCTCGATAATGCTTCTGTTGTATAATTTATTTATTTTTTTGTGTGGAATCTATTGAGATTTAATAAAAATAAATTATTGTAACTGAATTTATATGTAATTGGAAAAAAAAAGACAAAAGATCTTTCTTTTTTCTATTCTTACTATAGATATTATTATTTTCAAATTTAATTGATAAAAATTTATGAAAACTGATAAATTCACACGATTTTTTAATAAATCTATACAGTAGACCTCATAAAAGTGTTGCTATAAATATATAATGACAGTTAAACTGTAGCTATAGGTATTTTGTGAGGTTTACCGTGTAGATTTATCAAAAAATTTGTGAAAATATTAATTCCCAAATTTATATATTACTTTTAATAATTTGAAAAGAAAAGAAAAAAATCTTCCTATTTTATATTCTTATTAGAGATAGAAATATATTTAAATTTGAATAGTATTTATGCTAATATAAATTGAAAATAAATAATTGTAACTATACTCAGAATATATTATTTCGCCTCGTAATAAACATAAGATAATCACAAAATTAAACCCTATATCATCTTATACTTTGATTGGAGTAAAACTAACATAAAATTAAAATATATGACATAGTATAATATTTTATATTCTCATAATTAATTACATAAATTTGTTTTAAATAATTTTGTAATAAAATTGGTACAATGAAACATAAAAATTCTCTTAGAAGCTACTTTTTCTATTAGAGATTGATTGAATTTCTTTTGAATACTTTACAAATTTAGAAAGTATATATTTAATTATTATAAATTTGTGTAGTACTTGTACTAATTTTAATAAAAAAAGAAAAAATATTTTTTTTTCTATTCCTCTTAGAAGCAAGAATATTTTAAATTTATATAATATTTAATTGATATAAATTTAAATAGTACTTATGATAATATGAATTAAAAAAAATAAACAAAAAATTTGTGAAATTAAATCAAGTTTATACTTTTAATTATATATATAGTTGATTAGGAGTTGAAGTTGTTTTGTCTTTCGGGTATGGGTCTCCGATGCTCCACGTGTCCTACCCAATTTTGCTCACCATATTTCTTATGGTAACAATGAGATTGTGTCGTCGTGGAACGTCTTCGACCAAAATATAGAAAGACAAGATATCAAAACTAATACTCCCTCCTTTCCATTATATAAGTCGTTTAAGACATGATTACACATATTAAGAAATATCATTAATACTAATATTAGGCAATTAATGTTAGTTTGAAATTCCATTACTACCCATACACTCATTAATTACTCTTTCTTCTCTCTCTCTTAATTATTTCATCTTTAAGGATAGAATAGGAAATGATTAAATTTGTTCTCCTAAATATATGTAAAACGACTTATATTTTGGAAAGAAAAAAAACTTCTAAAACGACCTATATAATGGAAAGGAGGGAGTATAAAAAATGTGTGTCGAACCTTTTTAAATAATACAATGTACCCCTCGGACACATCCTATTCATTAAAAGCACCTGGGGACCAACTCCCGTGAGCAAGGTGAATTCCATTGATCAGTAGGCGCCGCTTGAGACTCATGTGGCCTAAAGCCAAGAATAACTTTACAAATATAAATTTTTATTTTATTATTAAAAAATATAATTTAACACGAATTTTTATATTAATTTTTATTTTTTAATAATAAAATAAAAATTTATATATTTAAATTTGTATTTAATATTTATGTGTATAAATACATATGAACCTCGCGCAACCAGTGGGCGTGGGCCTCCAGCTCTGCACTCGTATATTTAATTATTGGAGGGAGAAAGAAGGGTGTCCGTTGATGCATGATGTGGCCTTTGGAAAAGGAAAGGACAGTTTTGTTTTTACGATACAAACGAGAGAATTGATATTTGTACAAAATTCTGTTCTAGTTAAGATCTGCATTTATGTGAATAAATTTTTATTTATTTTTTATGAAAATAACAGTTCATTACCAACAATTATGCATAGCCATAAAAAATTACAAATAAAAATAGGTCGTCTCGTTTGATTCGGGCATTAGGAACCATTACCAAGTCAATCAAACAATAAATTAAGGGCTACGTAATGTAGCAAGTTCAAATATAAAGTAACTTTATTTTTAACTTATGTTATACTACCCATTTCCCCCCAACTAATTTAATAGAAGACTAGGTGTAGCATTTTACACTGATGTTACTGTATAATGCCATAGTGGCTGGCTTTCTGGGTCCTGAAATAGGGTTATTTACTGTATAAATATAAATTATATATATATATATATTTTTTTTAACATATTACTAAATTATAAGTCAAATTTTTTTACAGACGCGTTACTTATGTTTCATATTATAACGTATATATTGTCATATTCATACGTTTAAAATGGATTAAATGTGTATTCAACTATATAAAATTTAAATTATGACCTATTATTTCATTAATATTTAAAAATAATAATTTAAATTTAAAAAACAATACTTTAGGGCTAAAAATAAAATTTTGAGATATTTTTGCAGTTAACGTCTGAAATGATTATTTGGACACTAGTTCCGGTCCCCGACAAAAATTTAAAGGGGGCACAAAATTATCGAAATTATAATGATTTTGGATTTTTTTTCTCCCTTAAATCTATGGGTCCTTAACATTAATATACAATAATTAGAAAGTAATTACAAAAATAAAACACCCACAAAATAATTACAAAAAAAATACAATAAAGAGAAATTAATTACACCACATATCTTTAGAACCCTGAAAATAAGGAAAAACTGTCATATCTAGCAGTTACCAAAACAAAATCTATAATTCAAAATATAAAAAAAATACTCCATTCTGATAAGCAGTTGACGGAGAGGAAAAGAGAACGACCAGCCCACAAACCTGAGACGCCTGATTTAGTTGCTGGGGAGAACTACCAGCCCACAAACCTTCTTCTCTCTCCAGGCCAAGGAATTCAGGGGTTCGAGTGGTGTGGAGGGTGTAAATGGGTTCTTTATAGACGCCGATCACTGAATCGACTTGGCGGAGGGATTCGGCTTCTTCAGGGCTGAGAGTGGTGGCAAAGCCGTGGTAGGCGATAGTGTAAGTGTATAGGAGGGAATCAAGGGAGGAGGAGGTGTGAGATTGGAGGCTGGCGTAGTACCAGTCGTGATGAGTGGCGTAAGATTCAGGTTTCTGGTGGTGTTTCATGTGAACTATGTATGTCTGTTTGGCTGTAACATTGATGGATTGAAGAAGAAGCGCAACCAACCTTTAATACAAAAGGTAACCAAAGCTTAATACAAAGGTAACCGGTAACCAACCTTTAATACAAAGGTAACCAAACTTTAATATAAATGTAACCAACCTTTAATACAAAGGTAATCAAACTTTAATATAAAGGTAACTAACCCTTAATACAAAGGTAATCAAACCTTAACACAGAGGTAACCAACCTTTAATGCAAATGTAACCAAAACTAGTTACTACACATTCAGGAATTGGTTACTTTCATACTAGTGTTTGGTTACCTTTGTATGAAGGTTTAGTTACCAACTGAAATATAAAAAAATGGTTACTGTATTTGGTTAATGAAATTTATTAAGAAAGGAAAGAAACACCAAAACAAAAACAAAATGAAACAAAGCTAGAAAGTGTCATTATTAAGCGAAAGTATGTTGCAACATGGAGCATATTGAAAATTCCCTTCTTTTCTCTAGGAAATCATATAGGAAACTGGCAAGAGAACTAGAGCATGCAACGGCTGAGATTCGGTCTTTCATGAATGAGATTTTATTACAACTGCAAGAAAACTGTAGGAAGATAGTAGGGGTGAATGAGTGTGAAGAGAGAGAAAGATTACACAGATTTTATGTTTTAGAGAGAGAAAGAGGAGATAGAAATCAACAGCAGCAGTATCAATGGCGGCGTAGCAGTAGAAGGACTTTAATGCATCAGAAAATTAAGTGAAGCCGTGAACGATCCACTGAAATAAAGGGATAAGAATGCACTAAATTAAAGGGATAAGAATGCACTAATTTTATAAATATATTTTTAAAAAATACTCTTTTTATAAATATTTTTTAGATGTATTTTTTCTGTAATTACTTTCTAAAAAATACTATAATGTGTAAATTCCCCTAAATCTATCGACTGTTGGTAGGTTGGTAGCCCAGGAAAGGCCCATAAAAGCAGAAAATTATTCATAATTTTGGAGTACCGATATGTGATATTTTAACTTAATTATATATTTTTATTTTAATTGTATCTTATTATATATAACTTTAGATCTATTAAAATAAGAAAAAATCTATTAAAATAAAAAAAATTAATTAATTTAAAATATTATATAACGATACTCTAAGACTATTAAATAATTACTTCACTTCCCACATTTTCGGCCTTACATCCGAATAGCTTGGAAAACTGGAAAAGTTCAGGAGAAAGACAGCGAAAGGGAAAAAGTTTCACCACACAAAAACACAACGGAAAAAGTACGTACCTTCGTCAAGTGGTGTATTGCACCCACAATCAATAGCTGTCATTTGGCTCGTCACCGGTCCCCACTATTTTTTTTTTTTTTTTTGCCGGTTCAAGGTAATTTGTCAAAAGTCAAAGTTAGATCTCGCATTTTATTTTTTATTTTTTTGTGTGTGACTATTTTGACACACACTTTCACCACATACACTCTTTCTTATTGTTACTAAAAATTGAACCCCCAACATTATGTTTCCATATAAGTTAACTAGCATTACCCGCATCGTGCCTACGACACTATGAAATGAAAGAGATGAAGAGGAAGAAGGGGGTGAAATGAAATGAAGATTTGTAAACCACAGAGAGAGAGGGGGAGGATATTAAATAAGGGACCGTGAGATTTATCCCAAACTTTGGACGTCTTAGATCATTTAGTATGATGAGCGGAAAATTCAAAATTTATTGTATTTTGTTAGTATAGATTTAGTAAAATTGCACCAATTGAGTATGTCCTTCACCAAGGATAAAATCATTATCAAAGAAAAACTATACACATTTGCAGTTCTAGCTTATAGGTATGAACCTTATTTGGTTCTTTGGTAAGGTGTCACTCTAACTGTTATTGTTTTGTATGCATACCATTATCTAACACTAAAAGAAAAATAAATAAATCATATTTTGACGTATTCTGCATTTCATGGAAAGAGAATAACATATGTATCAGTTGAGACTAAACTGTGATCCTTATAATAAATTAAAGAGACAGCCTCGATATATATGAGATTAAGATGCTCATAATCGAGTTAAACTTCCACGTGTGATAAATAAGAATTTGTCATTCAACAACTTAACGGGAAAGAAATTGGGGAATTAAAGTTAAAATTGTAGGATTCACAATATGTTCTATAAATCCAAGCTATATCCTGCTTTCTCTGTCGCTATCTCATACTTTTACATTGTATCACAAAAACCAAATCAGATAAAATGGAGAATCAAACAAAATAACAAACACAAAACACATTATTGAATTACTGTAACATAAAAGTAAGAGATTGACAAAAACAACATTCAGAAAACAGTCAATTTGAAAAACAATCAACACAATAGCTATAAATTAAGAAGTTTAATAATGCATAATTCAGTAAATAGTTTTACCCGTAAGTGCATTTGCCAATGTGCTCTAATTTCTCAAAGCAACCCACATTTCAAGACTCCCATGACGGTGATTCTTCCCGATTGAGCTGACTATAACTTGCATTTAGAAGTATAGAGCCCGCCCTTCACGATTGAATTAAAAATTACACAACTAAAACCTCTAAAAGAGGAAAAAAAATCTGTGAATGTATAATTTCAACTCACATACACCTAATCACATACAATTACGCAATACATGTGAAGAGTTTCTATCAAACCCTAATAAAATTCATGGAAACAGAACAGACCCACATGAGATTTTTCGTAACAGATATACCCAAAGTCCTCTATCTGAAAGGTAGGGACCGAGAACATATGATAATCACTAAGGAAGCGTCTGATTTCTCAACAAAGAGACTTTTTCATGGGTTTCATTAGCTAGAAATGCAAGTTATGAATGATTTATGGCATGATTTAATCCATTTTTTGGCATTGGAGCTGTACAAAATCTGGCAACGATGTGTTGTAAAGTCAATAAATTGATCTTCCACATTCGAAAGAGGAACATGATATAATTTCGCACATCTGGGAACTTCAGAGATAAAAGGTATGCTGAATAAGGCAAATGGACAGATAAAAAGGAGATTTCTAGTCAAACTAAAAGTACAGTTGAGTAAGAGCGACATAATTAGTAACTAAAGAAACTGAAATATCCTATTTGATTATCAAGCTTGTATCTTTTTACTATTTATATTAAAGTAAAAAAAAGAAGCAAAATCCTCTATTTGAAAACAACTTTATTTTTACCCAATCTTTTCACTTACCCCGTTATGCATTGTTTTACATTGACATGTTTTTCGCTAAACCTGTAGCAAAAACAACGAAAATAAAGTTAGTGAAATCAAGCATCTGTTAGGATATCACATATGATTTGTAACAAATGCACTTTTTATGACAAATTGAAGAAAAATAACACAACCAAACCTATCTGCAAGCAGCAGCATCATGCTTATATCTTTTTCAGCATTATTCAATATGTTGGATGATATTAAAGCAAAGGCCATGAGGTCTATTAACACATGATCAGCCTGCTTAGTTTCCCCAGTGTTGTCTTTAACTTAGAAATACTAATATCAAAATCGGAAATTTTGTTCCTTAACAGCACAACCAAAATTCTTTACTAATTCACTCACAACAACAAATTGATCATATACACCCAGATGTAACGTAGAATAATGAAAAAAGAAATAAATTTGAAAAAGGACCCACCCAGATAATATACACTTAATGCATCGATTCAAAGAGGACAAAAATTGAACCAGGTGAAAATCGAGGTCCAAATATAAGATAAATGAGGGGAAATAGTCAACCACACAAATCAGTTTTTGAAATTAAACAATATCGAGGATTTTCACTGAAGGATTTTGTGGAGGTAAACCTCCTGATGTCCCCAAGGCTTTAACCCGTGCTCTTATAATTGGCACATTGGGCCGTTCAGATTTAACAGTCTTTATATTTTCTTTGTTCATCTTTGTGTCTTTGGTTGGAATAGTTATGCATTGTTTTACATTGACATGCTTTTCGCTAAACCTGCAGCAAGACAACTAAAATAAAGTTAGTGAAATCAAGCATATGTTGGGATATCACAAATGCACTTTTTATGACAAATTGAAGAAAAATAACTCAACCAAACCTATCCGCAAGAATCATCATCATGCTCATATCTTTTTATGACAAATGGAACATAAACGCCTTAGCTTTATTCCTGTCTCTCACTATCCCCATATTATACAAAAACCCCATCGCCGAATGGGCATGCTCATACCCACTCCCCGTCGCCGCCTCGATCTCCGACGCACCCTCCTCCATCCTTCTCGGGTCACCCCGGCGCTCACCATTTTACTCAACCCCGAGTAGTACAACGATTCAGGACCCGCCCCATCATCACCAGACGCCACCGGGTAGGGCGTGGAGTCAGGCTCGAAGATCGGGCGCTAGGATCCCGGGTCGAGCTCGTCATCGGATTTCGATTCCAAGTTGCCGAACTCATCCCAATCGGAGTTGGAGGCATCGGAATCAGGAGAGAGGGAATCGGTCGGAGTTGGGTCCTTAAGGTCGTCCTTGGAGAGGAGGAGGACGAATGGGCAGGCGGTTGTAGAAAGAGGGAGGAGGGTGAGAAGCAGGATAGCGAGGCTCAGGAGTGAATTCTTAAATGAGGGAGGAGGACGAATGATTTTTTGGTTGGTTGTTCTTGTTTCTTGAGGAAAGTTTTGAGTTTTGGACAGCGAAGAAGAGAAAGAGGGAGAGAGTGCGTAATGAGCAGACGGTGGGATTTATCCCAAACTTTGAACGGTTGAGATTATTTAATATAATGAGCGGGAAATTCAAAGTGAATTGTATTTTGTTATTATAGATTGTATCACTGGACCAAATGCCACTCGATAGTTAAATCTAACATCTCATGCATCCAAATCTTATAAATAATTATTTTATTATTAAGTTGTAAAGGGCTTGATTCCTACTATTTTTTCTACGACAGTAAAAGTTAGTACCTTTTTTTTAAATAAATAAAAAATCTACCAACCCAAAACAAAAGCACACACTTCAACTTTTAAAACTATTCGCGGAATTTATATTTTAAGTTGATGCGATTTATATAAATTCTAAGAGGAAAAGTAATTCTTTTATTTTAAAATATAAGATAAATTTTAAATTTTTATATTTAAAATTAATATAATTTATTTAATTTTTTATTTTTATTAATTAATGATACTAATTAGATAGTTAAAACTTTTTATAATTTTATTACTTAAAAGTAAATTAATTTATATGAATTTTTTTTAAAATATTTAAAATTAACTTCAAAAAACTAATTTATTGATCCTATATTATAGAATAGAAGAAGTAATATTTTTTTCTTTTCTTTTTTTTGAGGGGGGGGGGGGGGGGGGGGAACGAGTATCAAGTATTACAATACTACTGATTGTCCTTTTGGAAAAAGCTCCACCAATAAAAAGACTCGATTTTCAAACTTCAATAGTTAATAGTGTTCTAACTTTAAAATTTTAAAAAATATAGATATTAGAATTCAATATTTTTAAATAATTAAATAATCTGAAAATTGTTAAAAATCAGTATAGAAATCCACAATTAAAAAAAAAAAACTCCATCAATTTCACGTGGGAAGCCCTGGGTTGAACGGAGTTCGTTTTGCACACATTCTTGCTAGTTCAAGACGTACGGATGAAAAACTCCATCAATTTCACACAAAAAAAAAAAAGATTTATTTTGATCTTCTGGAGTAAATAACGTATACGTCAAATGTTAAATTCTTTTAGATGAAGTAGTTGATTTTAGATAATACAATTATTAAATAAAAAATTACTATTAATTATAAAATTGTTGTTTTTTATGAAAATAAATAAAAATAGAACTCTTTTCAGGGAAAGTTAAATAAATCAATCCCTCTATTTCAAATTTTGTAGAGAGTACATCATTTATAAGTAGTTAAATTTGTTTATAATCAATTTTAAAAAATAAAAAATATTTGATAAATTAATTTTAAAACTGTTTATAATTATTTTTTAAGAAAATAAAATTTTTTTTCAAATCTAATAATCAAATATATTATTAATTTATTAATTAAAATTAATAAATATATTTTCTAATTAATCCCAAACATACTCTTAAAAAAGGCAAACAGCGTCTGCAATCCTCTACCCATTTTGTACGTCTCTTCCTCTCTCTTTTACTCCTGGAGACCATGTCTTTGGCGATACAATTGCTGGCGTCCGTAATCATTGGGCTCAGTCGCACAGAATTGTTACCATCACATCGGCATGACATTTATGCTTTAATTTGAGGAAATGAATTAGAAAAATGTATAAAATAAAAAATATATATATTTATCGATCATTTTAAAAGATAAATTATTATAATAAAATAAAATATTATTTTATTTAATTATCTTGATTTTTAATTCATGTGAGAGGTAATAGAATAAAATTCATTTCAATATAATGAATATAAATCATAATTTTATCAATATATTATACCACTCACTACCATCAATAATCAAACATATACTTAAAATATTTTGAAATTATTTTATTCTTTCTTCTATTTTATTCATTCAATCTAAATGCATTATTAGGCCTAGGGGTGCATACGGTCGGTTTGGTCGATTTTTTTGGAAAAAAAAATAACCAAATCATTTAAGTCGGTTATAAAAAATTTAAAACCAAAATTATCCAAATTTTTACATCGTAATCGGTTATCGGTTTATTCGGGTTCGGTTAAATCGGTCGGTTTATTCGGTTATTCAGTTCCATAATTGATAATTTGATATTTATTATATTATCAATTTTTCATAATAATTAATAAATCACTAACTCAATAACTACTAATTATAATAGAAGTTCTCCTAATCCGAAAAATAAAAATCACCTAACTCACTCACTAGGATAAAAGTTTTGTAAATTTGTCACAATAAAGACATATAATAAATATATAATTATATAAAATAAATATTTATTAAAAAAGTATATAAATTATATTATAATTTTAAATTGTTCGGTCGGCTTGGTCGGTTTTGATTTTTTGAGAAGTCAAACCAAACCGGCCGAACTAGTCTTGGTTTTTTAGTTTTATAGTGTTCGATTTTTTTGATTTTATATTTGTTGGTTTAAAATAATAACTATTTGGTTCGATCCAATTAATTTATCGATTTTGATCGATTTTATGTGCACCTTTGATCAGGACTTTATGAACCCAAAGGGAGCATATGGGCATGCAGCTTGTTATAACACCAACGGATTCCCGCCTGTGCAACAATAGAAGAAAAGAGTTATCCAAGAAGAAAAATAGCGGCCCAGCTGGCGAATATAAATTACCCGGGAGAAATATAACTAAATAAATAAATATTTCTAGCAAACGTGTGAAACTAGTACACAACTTTTAATGAGTGAAAAAGTAACCAAAACCAATTTCTTGCGCGTACCAGAAAAAAATTCCCATCTTAACAGAGAATGTTAGATCATACATCTCAGCTCAGGTAGCGAATTTGTCGACAACGGACTAATTCGTTGTAACAAACAGACATCATCATAGTCTAGCCAATTCAGTTAAGCCAGATATCTAACTTGAATGGTAGTGTCCCAAAAAGAACAGAAGAAGCCCTTTGGAGTTAAAAACAGAAATTGAAGGATTAAACTTTTCGACGAACGTTTAGAGGAAGTCTAACACACATATTAATATAATCCTTTTAAAACTACTGGGCAAAGAACTGCAATAGCATTCGCTGTAACTAAATGAAATTGACTGAAAGCAAACCAGTATTATTCTTTCAGATTTCTGATACGCATTCCAAGTTGTTCTGTTACTTCAAAACTTATATCAACAAGTCACTGTTCCAAATCATTCACGCAAAATAAAACCATTATGGCCAAAAAACATAACTGGGTTTTTAAAAAAATGGATTTATTTGTATAAAAAGCACTAAAGAAAACACAAAGGAAAATGAAAGTAAGAAGTCTTCACCACTGGCAACAATTTAGTTGTACACAGAAATAAGAGTTCCGGTCCAACCATGAGAGGCAAAAAGGATCTGAACTCCAAATGCATAACAACCTCCACCATCGTGGACCTCATAGCCCCATCTGCTTCATCCACAAGTACCACCTTAACAGCTTCCAAATACTTGTCATTCTTTCGGAGTGCAGTGATAAGGTTAGCGTATCTCGCCGTATCAGGTTCTAATCCACTATCTCTCATTTCCTTAATCAGAGCTACAGCTTCTTCAACCATTCCTGCAATTCCATACGCCTTTATCAACGTGTTATAGCTGCACAAATCAGGTCTCAATCCAGATTCTTTCAGTTCGATTAGTACACCAGCAACTTCTTCAATCCATCCTTTCTCCCCATAGATATTAATAATAGTATTGTAAGTATAGTGGTCCGAAGCACAACTTGACTCCTTCATTCTCTGCAAGACATCTCTAAACTTCACCATTTCCCCTTCTATCCCATAGGCATCCAACATACAATTATAGGCTTCAAGAGAAACTGAAAAGCCACTGTATTGCATTTTCTTAACAGCTGATGACATATTCTTCTAGCCTTTACTTTGCCCATATGCACCTATGATAGTAAGAGACCACATAAACCGGACCTCTTTTTTTAGCCATCCAAAACACCCTCCCAACCTTTTTGAAAAGCCTGGATTTTCCGTAAGCATCAAGCATTATATTGACAGTAATGGTATTCGGTGCAAACCCACACTGAAGCATCTCATCAACAACCCTAGACAGTTCTCTTCAACTGGTAATGCATGGGCACAGCAGTTTATGACGCAGTTGTACATTTCCTGATCCAGAGGGGCTCCAGTCTTCAAGATTTTATAGTACAGATCTGACAATTTATCAAGCATGCCAAGTCATTGATAGATACGCAGCATATCGCGGAGCAGATAAACATCTGGAACAATGTCCTTTCTTTTGTCTATTGTGTCAAGAACTGAGCAGGCATCTTTTAAAGATCCTGATTTGACATACATTCTTACAACAATGCTAAAGGCTATGATATCCAAGGCAATGCCAGAGGACTTTAACTTCAGATAAAGGTTTTCTGCTTCCTTGAATAGACTCGTAACAGTGTAAATGTCGATCATTGTGGACATTGTCGATCTAGTATATATCTTCACAGCATTCTCAGGATGACCCAACTCTTTGCATGAACAAATTAATAAATGCTACAAATTGTCCTCGACTATGGGATCCTCCCACCTTTTTCCTTGTAGAAATTTTATTGCATCAGTTACTAACCCGTGTTTCACATAAGCCATTACCAGAATCGAGCAAGATGTCTGATTATTGTGAACATGCTCATAATAGAATGAACCTGTCAAAACAAAAGGTACTACTTTATCAAATTTTCCAGCCCTCTCATAAGCTTGTACAAGAATACCTAGGACAGAAGAATATTGGCAATCCATCTTTATCATCTCATTAAGAGTCCTGATTGCACCCTCTTCATCCCCATGCTTGGCTTGAAAATTAATCATCGTGTACAAGTTTGATGAGTTTGGCTTGAATCCCGAGTTTATAAGTTTCTTATAATACCACTCCGCCTCTTTATAATTGTCCATTCGCCCCCAACCTTCAATCATGGACCTGTAAGTGGTTTCATCAGGCTCCAATCCAATTTTTTCAAGGTTCCGGAATAGATATTGGGCAGCATCTATATTGAGCAACCTCCCATATCCTGTGATCATTGTGTTGTATGAAACTATATGTGGGGGAAATCCAGCTTCAATCATCGAGATCAATACCAGCTCAGCCTTTTGTAACTTGCCTTGCTGACAGTATTCATTAATCAAAACCAACCAATTTTCCTTATTCAATACCACCTCATCTTCTTTCAAGAATCCAATAATTTCTTCCGCCTTAATATACAATCCTAAACAGGTATATACAGTAATCATAGCAGAGTATGTATTTTGGCATTTGATCCTGAAATTCCTCGTTAGTGAAAATGTAAACTCTGCCTCCTCAACCACCCCACCCTTTTGGTAAAGCCTCATGAGCATACCAAGGTAGCAACATTAGGCCGAACCCCATTGTCCAACATCATACGAAACCAATTTGCACCTAGTTCGGCAAGCCCCTGCTTATGACAAGCATAAACAAGTGTATTGAAAACCTGAAAGTTAAGTTCACAACCTGATTCAGAAGTCATTTCCTGAATCATCTTCTCTGCTCCATCCCAATCCTGTCGCCTACCCAGCACACGAAGGGCTAACTTATAAGCAGTTACATTCTGCTTCAACTTATCATTGATTCTCATCCACTCAAAATTTTGTAGAGCTTTACTATCATTAACCCTGTCAAGATTTTGCAAGATAATGTTGCAATGCTCAATGCTCAAATCAGACTCAATAGCACCAACATCAACATCTAATGAATTTTCGCTGTCCGACAAAGGAATTCTCACTAGCTCTATCACAAACCAACACTGATCCTAGCCCTTTTTTGCCTTTGTTATCATTACTCTGAGAATTTTGTTTCAATTTCGCAACTTCGGTCACTTTCTTTACTTCCCGAAACCTCTTCCGTATACTTCTTCTACCCTTTTTAAATTCCCCACTAAATTTTGGGTTTTCGGTAAATGAAAGCTCGCCAACCAAATTACCGGAGTTACCAGCAATAATCGACTCGCAAATGTTGCTCTAGAACTATTTTAGCTTGAGCAAGAGCAATTTATATCATACTTGCTCGCGCAAGTCATTCCTTGCGCTCGCTCTAGCAAGGATAGTTCTGCAAGGTAATTGCGCGGGCCTTACTAGCTTTGCCTGCTTGGTTGTACAGCTACTAAAGCAAGGCTATTTTGCTATTCTACAGCTTGAAAATTGCTCCTAAAGCTAACTACTGGCAAGAGCTATGCTCGTTTTAGGGGAAAAGTCTGAGAACTCAGAATCTAAGCTAGAAACCCTAATGAGCTTGAGCTTACTAAAGGGGTAAGTAATACAGGCAGCAGTTGTATGTATAAAACAATTAAAATTAAGTTTATTGATATCATATGAGTCTGAAGAAATGGAAAATTTTAAAGCGGCCGTGGTTTACAGTGGCACCCACCTCTTTCTGCTTTACGTGTAATCATTTCTTCATCATCAAACTGATACCCCATCATGTCATGTCCCGATCCGCTAGGTACTGGCTGTGCAATGGCACCTCCAGCAATTGAAGGGGTATAATGCCCACTACCACCTACTCCAGCTTGGGAGCTCTGACCAGTGACCAGTGGCAATTAATACAAGAAATGTGAGACGACACAAAATCGTGAGAAGATGTTTCCAGAAGGCAAAACCCAAATGAGTCAATCAGTAGTCAGGACACACATAAAACAAAATAAGGGTGTTGGGAAGACAATAACTTTAACCACCGTATCTGTAAACTACATAAATTTGGGGTTTCAAGCATCATATCAAAAAATCATGGAACTTTGTTCTTCAACACAAAAAAGTTGTAAATTTGAATGTTTGAGAAACTCAAGTGACTGAAATAACGAGTTACTCACGTTTGAAAATTCTGCTTCAGCCAATGGACTTCGCCGGTTGAACTGGTTAGGTTCCTTGATTGGTATATGTTTGGCGAGTGAAACATGCCCACATTATTTGGGTAAGGGGCACTAGAATATACAGATCAACGAAAAAGTCTAAGCATATTTGGGGGTTGTTCAGCCAAGAATTTACATCCGACTCAAAACTGAAGCTATTTAGATGTACAATTTAACAGGCGTCATATAATACAAGTGCTACTTAGATTTAAGATCCCTGTTGTCACAAAATTTGATCTGCCCAAAAGACTTTAGCCTATTAGATGGTTGTCAAGCAGACTAATTCCCTTGGCAAGAGTCAAAACCACCACCTAATAGACTTATGCTACGTTTGGTTGAGAAAATTGAATAAACGAAGGAATAGAATGAAAAATAGTGTATCAGAGGATCATTTTAGATAATAAATTATTTTAATATAATGAAAACTTATTTTATCCCTTTAATTTTTATTTCATGTGAGAGAGGTGAGATAAAATTCATTTCAATGGAATAAATATGTATCATAATTTTACCATCATATTAAACCACTCATTCCTACTAATAATCAAATATATATTTAAAATAACTTAAAATCATTCCATTCCTTCGATTCAAACGCAGCATTAGCATTTCATTATGGTCTGGTTCCTCAACAGTGAAAACAAAGTGGTACAAGCACCTCACAATGGCTTGGGGAGAATATCGGGTGAAATAAGGGGTACCATTTGAATATAAAATTCCTAGCATTACAAAATTAGACAGAGCCATAAGGCTAAGCCTATTAGATGGTCGTCAGATACACCAATCCAATAGGCTTATTTAAGCTTAATGATTTACATAATAAGCTCACACTTCATCGTAAGAACCTGACTGAATAGTTAGGGACAGTACGGATTGGACATTATACCTAAACAAAGCTATTGTCACTGGCTGCCACTTGAGAAATATTTAAGAAGGCACTGCAAACCACCAGTCGTTGGAGACAATAAATGACAATCCATCAGAAGACTCACTGCATCATAATCAATATGAATGGACTACCCCCTGCTTGCTGCCAATGCTGCTGCATATTCTTCAGCCTGGTTGACCACAGAAACCAGAATGCACATGAGTCCATGACAATGAGGACAGAAGTTCACAAATATTGGCCTGAACGATTTAAATTACCACAAAGGATATAGTCTAAAGTTTAACACTTAAAGAAAAAGACATTTTGGTAGGAACCTTTTGAGCTTGCGCATTCATTATTTGCTCCGCATTTTCTTTTTGGAACTGCGCAATTTTTGTGTCAACAGCCGAAACATCTATTCCGTCAACCAAGTTCACTACTGCAAGAGAAAGAAGTTTAATGAGAAAATATCCTATTGTTAGTTAGTTGTAAGGGGTTGTTTCATAATTCCCGCAAGTACTTACATATCAGTCTAAAACAAAAAATTATTCAGTGGTTCTGGTGTCCTAGACCAATCACATTTCTCAATTTTATTGGTGTCCACTGCTGGTAGCTCTGAACCTATTGAAATAAAAAGATGTGATCACGTACCGATGCGTTGTCCTGAATAATTACTCATCTAAAAGTGGGTTAAATTGCAACTCATAAATACTTCACCTATCAATTGCCAATGAACCAGCTAGCTTCGTTTACTTACTTGATGCCAGATATGCTTAATTAGGGGTCATAATATTCAATTCCCATTCTACACTAATCACTAGAATCTTATATATCCAATTCTTTTTAAAAAATAATGAATTTCTATACCTTCCACTCATGAAGCTAAAAGACGATCGGTCCCATTCCAATCATCTTTGTTCTCTAGAGATTATATTTAGTGTTAAATGATGCAATAAAAATGTATATCGTCTTTAAGTTTAACAATTAAAAATATACTTTCATTTTTAAATTATAAAATTATATAAAGTTTGTAACATGCATGTTATTAGTTAGTATAATAATTATTATTCTACTAATATTATATTTTAGCAAATACTAGAAATATATTTCAAGAATTAAGTGTCATATTCAAATTTTAGTATGACACAAAAACGCAATTAATTAATTGAATAAAACCTATACCTCATAATTGAGACAATATAATATTTTCTTTATTTTAAATTATAAGATTATTATAGACTTCAGTAGCAGTGGATGCAAAATCTTTACTTAGTGAGTGGGGATTTAATACAAAAATTACAAGAAAAATAAAGAACAATAATAAAATTTAAAAACGTTAAATATATTAATATCACCATTATTTTTGCACAAAAGTGTTTCAAATAAGTGATTTATAATGATTCTCTTCATGATGTCATATGCTGAAATCATTTTAAAAGCAACTCATTGTCATCATATCAACATAGTATTAACGATGTATCTTTCAACGTACGTGATAAATAAGAATTCATTTACTCATCTTTTTTCCTATTATACAGTGACACCTTAATAAGATTTAAAGCTGAAAATCACAATGACGTCTTAATAAGATTTATAAATGAAAAAACTCTATCAACGTTTACAGTTGCAATTAGGTATGATTAATACCAACTTCACTAGCAAAAAAACAATTTAAAACTATTTAGAACTCAAAGAATTTTAAGCGCTAATTTTTTCTTTTAAAAAAAAAAACAAAAAACAAAACAAAAGCTACTAACAGGTTAACAATTACTTAACTAAAAAGATGAATAAATATTTTAATGAGTTTTCAATTTAAATTAAACCAATAATTATTCACGTACATAATAAAATAATTAAAAAAATTTAAGGTATAAGAATTTAGAATATCTTACCTTTTAATTTGTCATGTAGCACATTAGGTTTTCCAAGCTTTGATTATAAAATTCAAATTGAATACGATGGAATGGTGAAGAATTTATTTTGTATATGTATTTTTTAATGTAGAGAATGAAATGGACAGTAGATAATGAAAAAGAGTTATTTTCTCTATAAATTGAATATGAACAGAATCTCATATCGTGTATTATGTTGTATATTACTTGAAATTTTATTTTTTAGTCATCCCCTTGACATAATATCACAAATATGCCATCTATCTAAAAATAATTAAGATGGGCCGGAGCCCACAGTCGCTCAAATTTGACTCCGCCTTTGATTGACTTTTGAATAAAAAGACCACGTGTATATTACTTGAAATTTTTTAATCATCAGCCCCTTGACATAATATTACAAATATGCCATCTATCTCAAAAAAAAAAAAAAAAGAGGGGCCCGGAGCCCACACTCGCTCAAGTTTGACTCCGTCTTTTATTGATTTTTAAAAATAAATTTAAAATATTTTTAAATTTAAAATTTATAAGACTTATTAAAATTTATAAAGTAATAATTATTGTTATTAATAGTTATTTTTAGATAACTTGTAATATTTATGATTATATTTATCAAAATGAAATGAATTTATATAAATTTTAAATTTTAAAATATTTTAAATTAATTTAACTTTTTTAATGATGATTTCATATTAAAAAAAAAAGAGTATATAAAAAGATCACGATTCATGACCATTTCAATACCATAATATATTAGTATACAGTTAATAATTAATTTGTAAGCATTTTATTACGTAGACACTCTTCATCGAACCTTTTGAATCGATGATTACTTAATAGTCCCTCTTCATAATTATATGACGTTTTAGATAATTATTTTTATTTTTATATGTTTGACATTTTTAAAATTTTAAAACATATTGATTATACTATTTTTTTATTATCTTTAAATATTAATACTCTCTTTAATTTTTTCTCATCCTTTTAAAGTTATTTTTTCTCTTTTTTAATTTATTTTTATTGACTCTCTTTCTCTCTATTATTCCTAGTTAATTTTGAAAAGAAAAGTAACTGCATCCAATTAAAAATAGATTATCGCTCATTTTTTTCTTCTCGAGATAAGAATATTTTAGTCTTTATTAATTATTTTCTACTCATATAAAACTATTTAATAATTTTTTTAATTTTTATATAAAATTTTAAACGTCACATATTTAAAAATACGGACAGTATAACAGTATATCAAACGTAGCTTATAACACGTGTAAAGGGCCTCCAATTGTCAACGACTATTAATAAAGTCACGAATCATGAGATACAACGTGTATGACTTAACTAGAAGATGGTATTATATAATAGGAGAATAAAAAGACCACCCGTCTCCCTAATTTATGCAACAAGAAAAAATCTTGAAACTGATGTTGAAAATAATTGTTTCTTTATAAAGAAAGAGTAACACGTCAGGTATTGTGCACGTGTTTAGGAATTTTAAGAAATTATCAATTAATCATTTAGGTTAATTCTTCAAGTTATGAATGTAATACTCTCTTTGACCTCAAAAAAACGTCTTGAAGTACATTTTATATACAAATTAAAAAATAAAAATAGCAAAAAGAGAGTATAAAAAAGTTTTAGATTTATCTTTAATGATTCCACAAAATTGTATAAAATAATGAGTTTTTTTTTAAATATTAGTGGACTTTACTAAATGATATATATATTGTTTTTTTTTTTAAATATCAGCAAATTTTACTAAATGACATATTTAGTCTTTATTTTTTAAAATATTAACGAATCCCACTAAATAATGTATTTACCTTTTATTTTATGTCCTTTTAGTAAAAAATGAGGCCATCATTTTGAGAACGGAGAGAGTAACATATAATGGCAGTTTCTCAAATTGTTATTTTTTTTGTAAGTATTTCATACGCATAACAAATAACAGTATTTTTTTTAATTAATTTGAAAATTTTATATATTTAAGATTAATTTGATCTACTAAACTTTCAAACAATATATTTAATAATTGTATATATATATATATATATATATATATATACACATATATATTTTATATAATTTATAATACTAATAACTATATTGATTATAATTAACTATATTTACATTATTTTGAACTAAAAGTGTCTCAACTAAAAGTATCTTAAATTGATTTTAAAAAATCAAAATATGTCTTGTATTTTGAAATATGGAATTGATTATTCCAATATTATTCTATATAAATTTAAATGACATGAATGTGCAGATTAATTAGCTATATAATGTTACAGTAATAAAACATTGATTATGTTTAGCTTTTTAAATTTAATTAAACTTATCTATTATTTTTAAAAACTATGATATATTTTTTTAATTTATATAACATCGATAATGATGTGGAAGGAATGATCCAAACCATCATTTTAATTTATGTTTTTTTTAGAACAATATCAGTGAAATTAATTTACTCAATCAAAAAAATACAAATTATATATATGGCAGAGTTTATCGAGGGGATGCCCACACTCTCATAAAATAAAACTTGAATTACAATCTATTACAGCCTAAACGAAAAAAAATATATAATTAAAAAATAATTATCGAAGACATGAAGACACGTCGTATCTCGCATTTAACTAGCGTATTTAGAATCAATCATCATTGCAACTAAAAACAACTCTCTGTACACATAAATCTAATACCCTAAGGCCATATTTATTTCTAAGGATTATAGTCCCGGGATTATAATCCATGGGATTATAATCCCAGGACTATTAATCCTAGGATTAAATAATCTTAATCACATGTTTGTTTTTTATGGGATTATTTATAGGATAACTTAAAATAATTCCATATTATGTTTGTTTTTTTAGAATTACTTAAAGGATTGGATAAAAAAATATTTGTTAGACTATTATACCCTTACTAATAATAACATATTTTAAATTATAATTTAAACTTGTTTATACATCAAAAAATGATGAATAATTAAATTTAATTTAATTATCACAAATTAGCACATAAATTATCATATAAATTAACAAATAAATAATGCAAAATACATGATTTGTGAAATTTAATTTAATTAACAATTCTTTTAATAAATTAGAAATCAATGTATTAAATTTTGTAGGTTTTGACAATTGTTACAAAACTTTTGTGTTTGTTAACACATTAAATGCTCGTTAAGAAAAAGTGTGATCAATATACTAATTTTGTCTAAATAAGAAATTTAATTTATTTAATATATATAGACACACACACATATGACCAAAACTAAAATTAAAAGAATAATTAGGATTAACTATTTTACTTGACCACCAAAATTTAAAGTCCAAAACTATTTATCTTCATTCAAACTCCAAAGTATAAAACATAGTCGTAGCATGTTCTTCTGTAGCTCTATTTCAAAATTTTGGTAATGTTAGCGTTAAATGTGTCACAAATAAGTTTTAAATGATGTGATATTAAATATTTTAATAATATTTTATAATATATTTATTTAATAAGATTTATTTAATTAATATAATATTTTTTAAGATAAAATTGAGACCACCAATATTATTTTTAATAATTTTGTCAATACTAATTAATTACATATGACTTCAAAAAATAATTTAGTATTTTATTTTATAGTATAATTCTTATCTAATAATATATTATACTCTTTTTGCTTCATAATATAGGTTCAATTTTATTTTTTTTAAAGTTAATTTAAGATATTTTAAATTTAAAATTGATATGAATTAATAAAATTAAAGGCAATATAATTATAAAAATAAATAAATTAAACTATCTAAGTACTACTGAAATAATACAAGGTCTATTGTTTCAACTATTAAGTGAGTCACGTTAATTTTGTCTTTGTCTTTAAATATTTCAAATTAATTTTTAAAAATTAAATTTGATCATTTAATACTTAACAAAAAGAGTAAGAAATTAAAATTAAAAATTAAAAATTAAAAATCAATTGTGATTAAGTTAAACCTCATTTCCTTACTGACACATAATGTTTAGTGAATATATATAACTTTAGTATCGATAGAATTCTCTCTAAATTTACTTTTCAACACACCGAATCAAATTAAATACTTTATGATTGCTAATTCAATCTAGTTTTTGCACTAGTGCGTGCGTGCCTCTACCCAAGCCCAGTCCAAAACTAAATTAGGCGGCAGTGCTCTTTCTTAGCATCTAGAATAGGATAGTATGGTCATTTTATAAAAAGATTGAGGGTAATTTTGTTTTAAAAAATTTAATCCTAAATGGTAGGGATTATAATACCATGTTGAACATGGGATTAAATAATCCTCCAACTTAACTTATTTTATAATCCTGGGATTAATAATCCCAAGCTTAAATTTAAAAACAAACAACACATTTGGGATTAATAATTCTATCCTAAGTGTAATCCTTGAAAACAAACATAGCCTAAAAGAATAAAAATGGCTTTCACGACAATTGAGAAAGAACAACATATCTAACCTAAATTATGAGAACAATAAAATTTCATAAAAGAGGAAAACAAACTTTGCAAAGGGTGGAAATAACAATCAAAATAGAAGGTTAATGATAAAAATAATAATAAAAAAAAAATTGTCTAGGGGAGGGTCTTTATTCTATTTACTTATAATTATAATAATAAATGATTCATAAAAGATGGATTAAAGCTAAAAGCTTTTTTTCAAAACATACACAAATAGAATTAATGTTAGGTATTTCAAGTGAGATTTTAATTTATACGCTAAATACACGTGTAATAAATAAATATATTAATTGTTAAATATTATGGTAAACCGTATTTCATTCGCTCTAAAATTAAATATATAATTTGATTTTTTAAATAATTTGTGAAGTCTTACACATCAAAATTAATATAAATTTATTTAATTTTAATACAAATAACTATAATTACTTTAAACTAGTTTAAGAGTAATATTGAGAACTAGTTATTATATTTATATTAATTACAAATTTTTAAATTTTGCAAATTTACTCAAGAAGTTAAATTTATTTATAATTTTGAAATATGAAGTAAATATAGATTCACTTATTCAATATATCAATGATACAGACACTTATCTTACTCTATTCGTTATAAATTATAAAATTATTATTATTTTTATAAAAATTAATTTGAGATATTTTTAAATTTAAAATTAATATTATTTATTTAAAATTTTTAAATATTAAATCTTATAACTATTAACACTGTATAATTAATTTATAATTATATTGACATAATTGAATAAATTTATTTTACTTTTAAATTTAAAAAATTTGGAATTAATTTTATAATTTTAAGTATTAAATTTAAAATTTAATTCGAGTATTCTGATACTATTATTTTGTAAATTCAGCGTTAAAAAGAAGGCAAGCATTAAGTCTGTTCTTCCAAAACTAATTGTTGAGGTAGAACAAAAGAGATCAACTTCTGCTGCCTCCCCTTCCATCTCTCATAGCCCACGGAGGTTACTTCCTGCTGAAGCTTCTCTCTCCAATAGTATAATCTTTCCATCATCGGCAAAGGAGAAATACAGTCTTCTATACATATATATTTATATATACGTAGATTTACGCAAAAATAATTTAACAAAACACAACGCGTATCGTGATAAACTTGTTCTTAGCCAATCCTCTAAGTAAATTCCCTCCTTCTAATCCTCTAAGTAAATTCCCTCCTTCTATTTTTATATTCTCACGTTATCGGTTTGTTTTTGTACTCTAATTATTGGTTTCTAAAGTGAACGCTTTCCCCGAACTTATTCTTTGGTCTGATTTGTTTTCGTTTGCTTCTCTGCGTTGTTTGGGTTTTCGTTATCTTGATGTGATGGAGGTGTTCGTTGATTCTTTTTTTGATGAATTGTGGTTCATTGGTGCTGAAACTTAGGGTTTCGTTGCGGAAATAATTTGTGGGTGGGTTAAATTTTTGACCGATTAGGGTTTGGAGATAAGTAGGGTTTTATCAAGGATTATTCAGATTTGTGGTTTTATAGATAAAATCCTGCGTGGGTTTGTTTGGATTTGGGCTTTTCATTTGCAAATTTTTGCCGTGGATGTAATTGGGGGTTCATCAAAAATTTGATCGGGAATTGGGATTTCCACTTTGGTGAAGGTATTTCTGGGAAGGATTAAACTTCGTCTCTTGGATTCAAATTGTGTTGTTTGGCTATTTTTTACGTTAACTGAGAATTTCAGTTGACTTAATATAGGTATTTGGATTGTGTGAATCGGGTATTTGTGAGGAAACAGAAGTAATGATGAGCTCAAGTGTTTCAGAAGGTGTAGTTCAAAGGGGAAAGCTTATAGTGCATATAGCTGAAAATGGGCACTCATTCGAGCTAGATTGTGATGAATATACCCTAGTTGAGGAGGTCCAGCGATTCCTAGAATCAGCTTCGGGGATCCACTTAAACGATCAGCTTCTGCTGTGCTTGGACATGAAGCTGGAGACGCCACGGCAGCTTTCAGCATATAAACTTCCATCCGATGAGCGGGAAGTTTACTTGTTCAATAGAGCTAGAATGCGAAGTAATTCACCAACTCCTGTACCAGAGAAAGTTGAAATAATTGAAACTGCAGACCCACCATCACCATCCTCCACCCACAACCCCCACCCGTTGGATGATGCTTCAGACCCTGCTCTCAAGGCCTTGCCTTCATATGAGAGACAATTCAGGTACCATTACCAGCGTGGGCACAAAATTTACAGGCGCACTTTATTGAAATATGAGACTTGTGAGAGGTTGCTGAGAGAACAAAAGGTGCAAGAGAAAGCATTGGAGATTGCTCGGGGTAATCTGGATCATTTCTATAAGATGATATTGCAAAACTATACGGATTTTGTGAAGCATTATTCTCAGCAGCATCGGAGCCATTCCAATCTTCTGGTGAATTTTGGAAGGGATATCGAGAAACTGAGATCTTGCAAACTTATCCCTCCTTTGCAGACTGGCAACCGCAAGTGTTTGCTGGATTTTGTGAAGGAAGAGAACTCGTGGAAAATGGTGGAGGAATGCACCAGTTCCCACAGGCAGTTTGATAATAAGGTTTCTGAGTTTAAGCAGGAGTTTGGAGAGCTAAAGCGCAGTACTGAACATTTGTTTTCTAGCAAAGCTTTAGTTCTTATTAAGGACTTGGAACTCACAATCAAGGACCACCAGCGATATATGAATGAGCAGAAAAGTATAATGCAGGCTTTGAGGTTTCTCTCTCTCTCTCTGTGACAAATTATAGGCCTTAATTTATTTATTTTTTTGAACAATTTATTTGTTAGTATGTACTGCCTGAATATAATTGATATCATCAGTAGTTTGAGCATTAGTAATTATTTACGGAAACTTTTATTGAATTTTAAAGGTAGAATATTGTTGTTAAAGAACATTTGATGCGTGCTGGTGAATTTTTGTAATGCACAATTTCTGCATTGATAAGCTCCACTGCACCCTTGTGTCTAGTGTCGCTGCCTGAATCGTTTTTTACAAACTCGTATGGTAGAACACGTACTTCACCTCAACCCTTCGCTTATATGGAAGCGAGAACTTGATACGATCGCTTGTGCAGTGAATCTTGCGTTGAATGGAACCTCAACCCTTTGTCTATAAAGAGACAAAAACCTTGGTATAAGTAGAAGACGCCACACCCAACTATGGATTGTTGAATGATAAGTCAAGATTGAATCTCAAGAAAAACTAAAAAAGTTTAGAAGTTCTTAAAGAACCAAAAGATGTGAAAATTCTCACAAGTTTATTATTAATCACAAAAGTGTGTAATGTAATTATGAAGTACATCATTCCTATTTATAATAATCATAAAAAACCCTAATTCTCCTAGCAAAAGGAAGTAAAATTACATAAGAATCCTAATTGAATAAGGAAACAAAAACCCTTTTTAATGAAATCCCGCTATGTTGCTTCGCACTCAGGCACTGTGGTGCTGACCCACGGACTCTCTAGCGCTGTGGCGCTTGCCTTAGTTTTGCTCTCTGGTTGCCTAGCGCTCCAGGAAGGCACTGCTGCTCGCCAATGTGCTGCTGAGTTGTCCTTTCGGGCTGGAAAGACTTGGACTTGCTTGAACCAACTGGACTAACTTTGGATTAACTTCTTTATTTTGAATCCCCTCGAATTTTGATCAGCCCAAATTTCTTGAATTAGCCCGTTAAGCCCTTCCTTGAATCTCTTAGCTCTTGTCCTTATGATTGGCCCAATAGGTACTTGAATTGGATCCGTCCAAGCTTTGACTCCTTAACTCTCATCCAAGTTAAGCATGTCCTCATCATGCACTAAATCAACTTCTCTTGGTCGAAAATTATTCGAACCTGTGTAAAATAATTAATGTTTCTCACAGCACAGCTAGTGTCAATCAAGTTTCAGTTACTTATGTGAAATTGGCACCACTTCGTTCATTCCCTGAATGTTCAAACTCTCTAAAACTCAATTTCCAGACTTAATGTGGTTTCTCATGTAAGGTTGGGAAGAGCGAGGTTAGAAATCGATTGGTTGGGGTGTCGAGGTGGGGCTAGGGTGATTGTTCCACCTGACTCTGGTTGAAAGAATTAAGTTGTGTTCGAAGTGGTTCGGTTTGCTTTGATTCCAAGTTCGGAAATCAAACAGAAACGGAATAAAAAATCTCGCTACACTATTAAAGTGGAGTTACACTGTGCTAAAGTGGAGTTAAGCGTGATAATTTCAGATCTCCAAAGTTGTGCCAAAAGAACATGGAAAGTTGAAAAACAGAAAGGGAACAAAGGTCTTTTTGTCAAGTTTCTCAGTTAACTTATTCATAAATTTAGTACAGTCCCTATTTGTAAATATAGTAGACAAAGTCTCTAAAACACGTAATTATTTTCTTTCACACATTCTAATCTATTCCACGTCAATATCGTCTCTCTTCATCTCATTAGAAACTCATCTGGATTAAACCCTGCATATTATTGTTTAGATTACACATGTTTGTGTATTGATTACATTTATGTGCTGCACGTATATATTTTTTATGCTCACAATAAAAAAGCCCAACCAAAGATACGGCAGTTTATTATTTACATTTACCATGTATACATGTTCATGCAGCAAAGATGTCAGTACGGTCAAGAAACTGGTGGATGACTGTCTAACCAGCCAGTTATCGTCTTCACTACGTCCTCATGATGCAGTTTCAGCATTAGGTCCCATGTATGATGGCCATGACAAAAGTTACCTCCCTAAGATGCAGACTTGTGAACAATCAATTTCCAATCTGCTTGATTTCTGCATGAACAAAAAGAATGAAATGAACATATTTGTGCAGAATTACATGCAAAAGATAGCATATATTCAGTTCACCATCAAAGATGTACGCTTCAAGTTTTCAGTTTTCACAGAGGCATTGAAGCGTCAAAGTGATCAGTTTGAGCACTTGAAGGTGGTTCGTGGCATTGGACCCGCATATAGAGCTTGTCTTGCAGAGGTAGTGAGACGAAAGGCATCAATGAAACTCTACATGGGCATGGCTGGACAATTGGCTGAACGGCTTGCGATTAAGAGGGATGCTGAAGTTGGGAGAAGGGAGGAATTTCTAAAAGTATATAGTTCTTATATTCCTAGGGATGTATTAGCATCAATGGGATTATATGACACTCCTAATCAGTGTGATGTCAATATAACTCCTTTTGACACTAATTTGCTTGATATTGACATATCAGATATAGAGCGTTATGCCCCTGAATATTTGGTAGGATTGTCTTCCAAGAGTGAGAAGCATGGAATCTTGAAGGGTTCATTTTCCATGTCTAATGATAGTTCCCATTCAGCTGAAGTCGAAGAGAGTTCTTTGAATGCCACTGAGAAGTATGATTCTGAGGATATCCTCGAGGCTTCTGAGCTGGTAGAGATTGCTGGAACTAGCAAGATGGAGGTTGAGAATGCAAAGCTAAAAGCTAAACTTGCTTCTGCAATAGCTCTGATTTGTTCGTTTTTCTCCGAAGTTGAATATGAATCCCTCGATGATAGTAAAGTGGAGAGTTTGCTAAAAGATGCAGCAGAGAAGACTGCTGAAGCCTTGCATCTGAAAGATGAATATGGGAAACACCTGATATCTATGCTAAAGAATAAGCAAATGCAGTGTGAGTCATATGAGAAGCGCATTCAAGAATTGGAGCAGAGGTTGTCTGACCAGTATTTGCAAGAGCATAAGATTTCAGTTGATAAAGATGCATCTACGTTTGCCCCTTCAACTGAGAAGGCTGATGATAGCAAGTCAGAAATCTCGGGCGAAGGAGAAGCCCTCATGGCATTAGTACCCATGGATGAGGTTTCCTCTGCTTCTAATTCGTTAGACGTCAGATTAGGAGTTCTTGATAAACAAGGGAAATCATGTGAAGGTTTGGATGAGAATATGACAGATTCATCTGGAATATTAAATCCTCAATTAGATTCATCTATGTTAGAGCCAAATCATGACGATGTACATTCCAATGATAAAAACAGTAAAGACCCATTGTTAGCAGACGTTGGCATGGCACTGACAACCAGTTCCATTAGTGATAGCATGTCTCAGCCTCTGAATACTTTGCCTTCTGACACAGCAGTTGACCCAAGTTTGAATTCTAAAATAAGTGGTGACCTTGTGGTGGAACTGCAAAATATACTTGAAGAAAAGTCCAATAAACTAAGTGATAGGGAAACCAAAGTTGAAACACTGATGGAGGAGGTTGTCAAGCTTGGAAAGGAGTTGGAAATCAGTCGAAAGCTTCTAGATGAATCTCAGGTATTATCAGTTGAAATATGAGTATTCTTGTCATCCTATTGGTTTCTTTGAGAATTATCAGAATATTAATTGATATAATTGTTTTTGTTTATTGTTATTTAATCATCAATACCTGTCTTCATATGGAGAGATTTGGCTCTCATGCAGATGTTGTTGGATAGTGTTATCAAATCTGTTTATAGTTTGTCATGATGCATGGGATTTGGTTATTTTGCCCAAAATTAATGTGCATATAATTTTTTTCTCACATTTATTGGATTTCTCATGGACTAAAATTCTGTGCATCTGTATTTTCTCCTCTCCCCATCTACGTCCTAAAAAAATGCAAAAAAGAAATTAAGATAAGAAAAACACCATAGTTGTTTTGGATTTTAGTTTAATAACTTGGTCAAGGGGTAATTATGCTTCTGGGCATTGAACTGTGTGCCATCTCACAAATGCACCGAAGTGAAAACTCTAAAAGTCGACTCACTAAAAAACTAGTTTCTTACAAAATGTACAAGATCTGTTAACCATGCTGACTTTAGAGTTTAGACAACAGACTATGCACGGGAGAGAGGGAGAGAGTTGAAGCTGAAATATTTTTTTTCACAAGGCAACACCTGCACGAGAAAGTGACAAAAATACTGATAAAAAAAGGCATGTGAGTTGAATATGATTCTTTAATCAAGCTTTAAGACAAAGTATAATGGATTATTTATTATTCAATCTCTGTCTAAGTATTACACGGAAAACCCCCCTAAAAAATTGATGGAAGAGCAAGAACAAAGAGCAAGACCAGTTGGATGTTGAAGAATAAGATTAAGAAAACAGTGCAAACGTAAAAGCATTCTCACATATCAAATTTATACAAACACAATCTTCAGATCATAAGGAAAAAAGATTGAAACTTTAGATAAAGTAATATTTAAAAAATGAAAAGAGATATCACGTGGCTGTTAGAGAGAGAGAGAGAGAGAGAGAGAGAGGGTGGGACATATAACTATTGAAATGTAGTGCTTCTGAAACCTCTGGTTGCTGTTTATCTTGGAATGCGTTGAGTGAAAAGTAAACTGGGTTAACGGTTTTTATAGTTCTTGTTAGAAACGGTAGTTCAGTGAATTGACTTGTAGAATTTTGTTCAATGATGGATTTGTAAATTGGCCCATAGTTTAGTCACCAAAAACGTATTAAACCCCATGACAGTCACATGCTACTGTCTGAATGCTGTATTTGTCAGTTCATGATCTCATCTCTTGATGGACGTGTTATCCCACACAGATATTCTATATTTAATTCTAACATTTTTTGTATTATTGCTTGCTTTATCCGATTTATTGAGCTTCATGTGCCTCTTACCTTACATATTCTGTTATCGTGAAATGGCTGTTTAACTATATATGCTTTTGTTTTTTGTTTAGTTATACATGCATGCATGCATACATACATACTATATACAATTATATATAAAAGAACTCACTTTTTTGGTTTTTAGATGAATGTTTATATATTCCTTTTCCAAATAGAACTCCATTATAATATCTTGTAGTGATACTATAAAACGTATACTAGGTGAAAAATTATACTATTTTTAAAAATTTGTTGGTGGATTTAATTTTTAGAGCTCTACTTCATCTTTTTTCTATTCCTTTTCCTTTTCGAAAGCATGTTGTCTCCTCTCTATCTTATCTTTGTATAGGAGTGCTACCACTGATTTACTGCACTCTTGGACTTTCTTCTTCAATCCCAAGTTTTGAAGATTTAGGAGGTTCGGACGCTTGAACATGGAAATGTTATCCATCATGTAAAACTATAAAAATTCCCACAGATGTGATCTATCAATAACCTCAGAATATCATCAAGAGTGAATGATAAAGGTTCTGCTGAACTCATGAAGAAAAATGTGTTCATGAGTGAAGGCTTAACTAGTAAATCCCCTTTATAATCCAAGGCATGCAACTTATTTCCCTCTTACAAAAATCTCAACTCAACAATGCCTTTTATCTCAAACTAGTTGGATTAGGCTGAAAATGAATCCCGGCTGTAAGGTCCTTTTACAAAAATATTATAGAAAGTTCTTTTATGCACCTTCATGGGCTGCCTATATTTCTAATTTTATGTTTTGCAGATGAATTGTGTGCACTTAGAGAATTGTCTACATGAAGCAAGGGAGGAAGCCCAAACCCATCTCTGTGCAGCTGACAGGAGGGCATCGGAGTATAGCGCATTACGTTCCTCTGCTGTAAAAATGCGCAGCCTTTTTGAAAGACTTAGGACCTGTGTGTCTTCTGGTGGAGTTGCTGCTTTTGCAGAGTCATTGCGTGCTTTAGCTCAATCCTTGGCCAAGTAGGTTTCCCATAATTTATATACGTAATAATTATTTTGAAAAATAGTATTTCATGTATTTTTGATTTATTATGTACTCTGCATTGTTCCATGCTTTAACTATTAACATTGATTTTCTCTCCCTCCTCTCTCTATACTCCTAGATTTTTCTGGTCTTGTTCTATTCAAAGATTGACATGCTATTTTTTATTAAGTGGCCAATAACCAAAATATGCTTAAGCAAACTAAGTTTTCTGATTGACGAAGCTTTGTGCTTTTTAAAGTTGCAAGCAATGTTTCGATTAGCGCTCAGATTCACCGTTTTACTCCATATAGTACTCCTTCATGACGTGAGTCTAGAGATTCGTTTCGTACAGATTGGTTGTTTTCTGCCGTTTAAGACATGCTGAAAACATGGACGGAACCAGGCAGGTCAAGTGGGGGCCGTGGCCCCCCCCCCCCCCCCCCCCCCCCTCTTTGATATATGTACATTTTTGTTCTTAGGTCGTTTATATATTATTTAATAAAGAATCAATTCCATATGGATTGCCTGTGAACTAGTATTTTCACACCCTCCAATTCTGGTAACTTGGTATTTTTAGAGAAAATCAGGTAGTTTTGATTTTTTAAAACAAATTATGCAATATTACTTACCATGGTATTATCTGTTTAATTATTTTAACACAATCAAAACTCCTTGATTTTCTCTCAAAATGTAAAGTTTGACACTAGTTTACAGACAATTCTTATAGAATTTATTCTCTATTCCATATTCCATTGGACCCTAATTATGAGAATGAATTTACCCACTTCATATAAACTAAGATAAAGATGTTTCTCTTTTATGGTTAAATGAATTCATGATAAAAATAAGAAGAAAAAAATACTCTTATATACGTGTTTAAATTTATATGAATTATTTATATTTTTTTTATTAAATATATTGTATCAAAGCCCGCCCCCCCCTAGACCTAAATCTTGGGTCCGTCCCTGGCTGAAAACAAATCCGCACACTTAGTACCAATCCACCCATACACGTGCGCGCACACACTAGCACACACACACACACACACACACATTAATAGAATAAAAATTCTGATTGTATGTTTTAGTATAAAAATATATTTTATAAATGTGATTTCGCCAAGTATTAAAATCTGTGCTAAAAACAACCAAATAATATTATACTTATAGTAGGACCCAAGGACAACCGTGTTCCGGGGGGAATAAGAACTGCAGCTGTTTCTTTTAGATATTCGGTAAGTCTTATTTCTTTTTTATGGTGAGTATGTTATATTGTTATATCTATTATTTCACTGCAGCTAATTTAAGTTGACAAGTGATCTCAGTTAGTATAATATTTTTCCTAAAGAGAATTTGCTAAATAAATAATCAAAACAACTTTCTGAATTATAATGTATAAAATTGAGTGTTTTATTTTTCAAGAGGATAAGCTAGTCTTAATTTTTCACATTTTGAGTAAGTTGATCTTATATTTTGGAATGGAGGGAATAATTAATATTTCTCATTGGTCTATAAAATAAATTCATTATGCTACTAAACCATAGTTATCTATCCAACTTAGTAAGGGAATTTAGTACAGTAAAAGATGTATGCTTATTTATAAACTTTTTTGTTCTTGTAATTTTCGTTATGAAGCTGCAAGACTCACTAACCTCCGCAGTTATCATAACTTTTTTGACACAAATGATGGTGATAACATTCCCATTAATATTCTGCCATTACACTAGAAAATAATATCATTCCACTACTAATACGGTTATATTCGAACTTCTTGGGATCAGGTAGTGCAATAAAAGATGCACCAGGACATTAATGGTTTTATGCTGAACTTTATTTATATAAATTTTCATTCACTGATCTCCCATATTAATATTATTGCAAGCCTCACTAACCCCTCCTTTTTTTCCTATTTAAAGTAATGAGGCTGTTAGTGGACACAGCACGATAACCATACATGGGACTCTCTAAATTTAAAATTTCTTATTCATATTTGGACAGCAAAAGACTTGCAGTAGTTTCCTGGTAGCCAGGCATTAGAATACTTTTACCAAACCTCCAGTGCTTATATTGACCTAACTATGTCTCCTCTAAGATCCATTATGTAGTCTCTTCAGAATGATAGTGGTTATAATTTCACCAAGCCTTCCTATAATTTTAAGGAAAGCATTGACATAGCTGGTGGTGTGAATCTGGCTGAGCCATCTATTATTACACATTCATTCGTTCTAGAAGAATAAAATGCCTTGGACGCTTGATGAACCTTGTGAGTACAAATTCCTAACCAGATTAGGTAGTTACTCATCGATGGATGGTCCAATTTGATATATTTGTGTATTAAAAGGAAAAATATAGTGAATCTGGTTGTGGGTATATTTATACACATTTTCCCAAGCCTCCGTTCTTATCGATGTGTCCTTTGAGCCTTTGTTACGGGTGAAGGAGCATAAGATTTTCTTTTTGGCTACTATTTTTAAAGAGATTACAAATATGATAGATACCATCATATAACGGAAGTTAAAACTCAAAATCTGGAGATTATGTGTGAAGTGCTTTGAATTAGTCTCTTAATATTCTTTAGGGATTATTATATACATAACCTTTGTGACGTTGATTGTAATTCAATTGGTTATTGTAACTTTCAGCTCTACTGGTGACAATGAAGATGATGGTACTGCAGAGTTCCGCGAATGCATCCGGGTACTCGCTGATAAAGTTGGTGTTTTGTTGAGGCACCGTGCAGAGCTGCTTGACAGGTACTCGAAGGCTGAAGCTGCAAGTGAGCAGCTTACCAAGGAGTTGGAAGAGAAGAAAGAGTTGGTCAACACCCTGTACATTAAGCATCAGCATGAGAAGCAGGTAATTCATTAGTTTGTTGACGACTCTTGTAGTATAATGCTTAGCAACAGCAGTAGTCAAATGATGGCAGGTGACCTAGAAAAATGCCTTTGAAATACGTTTTATTTACCTTTAGGGATAATATAATATACTTTTTATTACAAGAACAGTTCAGTTGGCGAGTATTTGCTGTTCAGTAAGCTGGACACAGTTGACTGGTTGAATTAAAAAATCGTGCGAATTTATACATGCTTGTGTTATCAATAGAGGATTATGTTTATAGCTTGTAGGCTGTATCTGTGGTTAGGGGCATGGTTGCAACTTCAGTCTTGCTATATTAAGGCTACTTTAAACCTAATTCTTTCTCAAAGGAATAATACCATTTTCCCATTCATAAACTTCTTTTCCTCCTACCTTTTTCCTCAGTTAAGTATATTAGTTGCTGTTGTTGTAACAGGCAAACAAGGAGAAGATATCCTTTGGCCGGTTGGAAGTCCACGAGATTGCTGCATTTATCCGGAACTCTGCTGGGCATTATGAGGCAATCAATCGGAACTGCTGTCACTACTACCTGTCTGCTGAATCTGTGGCCTTGTTCACTGATCATCTTCCACATCGTACTAGCTACATAATTGGGCAGATTGTGCATATTGAACGACAAATAGTCAGGTCCCTGCTTCCTCCAGTTCGAGCTGATCATAGTAGAGGAGACCTATTAGATAACCTGACATCTGGCCCTGGAAGCAGTCGGTTGACCTTGAATACGGGGTCGACTTCAAACCCATACGGTCTTCGTGTTGGCTGTGAATATTTCGTAGTGACCATAGCAATGTTACCTGACAACATCATTTATTCGCAGCCTCCTTCCTGATCTTGCGAAGGTCTATAGTTGACATGATGGAAGAAACTAAATGTAAATACATAATTTGTTAATCAAAAGATAAATCTCTGATTGGTTGGGAGTTTTAAGTTGATTTCCCTTCTGTACAGTTGATGACAAGCTCAGTTTAGTCATCCATTTGTATATAAATTCTCTCTCAAATATGTAAGAATATCCCAGAGTTGGGACCAGCACTGCTGTTTAAGCTATGGCTCCTTGACCGGTGGAATTATGGGTTCCGAATGAAATCCTCTACTGAGAATTTGGGGATTAAAATGTAATTGTCCAGCCTCTTATGGTGATGGAGTTGTATGTACGGTAAATCTATTTACCTTTAATCGAATGTCCCCCAAGGCCCGAGGAGAGTTAACCAGATTGTTATTATGAAACAAAGCCAAGTATGAGAACGTAAATCAAATTTCTCACCGGGCAAATTGTGTAGGTCTTGCCATATTTCTGGTGTGATTAAATTGCATGCAATCATGCATACCATTTTGGCCTTCCTCCATTATCTTCATACTTTCCCCGTTCTACAAAAATAATCTTGTTAAAAGTTTTTGTTTAAAAATAAGAGTTCTTTATTAATAAGTTGTATTAAATGAAATATACAAGATTTTATATATACTATTTTGTTATCATTATTGTGTATATTACTCTCTTTCAAAATTTATTTATTCTTTTTTATGATCACATATTCCAATAAAAATATTGAGGTTAGTGTAGAAACCTGTTTAGAATTCTAAAATAATTTAAAATGAATCTCCATGGAGTTTATTTTTCAAGAAAGGATTGTAAACAGAGAAGGTTTTTATTGAATCTTGCGTCCATAAAAGAGAATGAGAGTTTAGATGAAACCGTCGTTAGCTAATTAGGATTTGTTGAGATAAATCAGATTTCTATTCTATTTACCGACTTATTATTAAAATATTATTAGGGAATTACCCCTGATAATATATACTTAGTTATAGCATAAGGCAAGGGTTGCAGGTTGAAGAAAGGAGGGAGCTTCCCACCTACGTCACAATTAGGACTGTGGGTAGCCATAACAAGCAAAAATAATATAAAAAAATCAGGTAAGAATTTGGTCAAACAGTTTTTAATATCCCAAATGCTTATAGAAAAAGCAAATAATGTTTGTATACACACACAGTATTCAATTGTTTCCTTCAACAATTTAAGAAAAAAGTTATATATTGATTTTTTTTGCCCACCACAGTTTCAAAAGCACAAAATACGTAACTATTTAAAGCAGTTTCAGTCCATTTGGATGTAGTTTGTTGTACGTCAAGAACATTTAGAATACATTGTTTGTTTGTTACTAATGGTGGCAGCTGCTGGTCAAGCAAGTACCAATTCTAAGCAAACTGTCGAGAGGAGGAGTGGAATCAAGAAAGCTTCACATCCTAAGAATGATGATGATGATGATGCACCTTCTACTAAGACCGAGGAGATGGACGAAAAGGACCCAATCATCGATGATCAACCAGTCTACCAAATTACATGGGAATGGGATGATGATGGTATATTTCTGCTAGTTTTTCATTTTCTGTTTAGTGTAACTTCACTTCCAGCATTATTTACCATATTCTAATGGGAGGCTAATAATGCAAACTTACTAGGATATTATTTGAGATTTTCTGGTATCTCTGGCCAATGGTAGAGGTAGAATAGAGTAGCTTAAATTTAGTTGGTAATGAGTTTGCAGTGAATATAAGGTATATATCATATAATGGCCTCAGAATAACTTGTTATGTGCTCGTTGCTAATACATATTTAAAAATCTAGAAATAGTAACCATAATATATTCAAGCCCTGTATTTGAGTAAATATTATTTGAGCGCCATTACTTGGGCAATAATTTGCGGTTGCTGGTTTAGATGAAGAATGTGAATCCTTAGGACAGAATTGTCCTTCGTGCTGCAAGGAACTTATTTACATGCCACCAGGAGAAGACGACTCCGACCATTACATTGACTTCGACTATGTCGATGAATTGCAGCTTCCAAAACTTCCAGAAGTTGCTGTTTTGTCATGCATTTCATAGTGAATGTTTGCTGCCCTATACGTCTGAGGAACATTCCAGAGATCACCCATGCTTTTTATGCTTTAGTTATTTCTGATCATGGGGAGGAAAACACAAGTAATTAAGTACTAAACGGAAACCCATTTTTATTTTCTGAACGAGTACATGTAATTGTACATGCAATATTTATACTGTTACAGAGTGTAAATTATGATTTGTCGAACAATATCTTATAAGCTTCTAGGTTCTGGTCATGGCAGCATAATTATTAATTTCCGGAAACAATAACATTGCGGCACCAAGAAAAATTAAACTAGTCAAAAGAAATAACTGTAGCACCAATCAAATAGATTCTTATATTGGACATCTATCAGAATTCCTCGTCGAGATAAATTTACAAAACACCATACCACTGCAAAGTCTAAGAATCAATTTAACCATCGGCCATAGTTTCAATTCTATAAATAAATGACAAAAACAGATGCACTGTGCACTATCTTGCTTAATTCTCACGATCTGAAATGTCAAGCTAAAAAAGTCCACTATCCAGAATGATTTTCACCAACTTCTGAGATGTCAAATAAGAATTTTGGGAGGGAAGCGATCCGGGGTAGATTAAGCAGCAAGTCACCTAAAGAGTCTTTCCTAGAAATGGTCTGTGACTGTTTACAAGCAGGAACATTCTTCAGATTCACATCATGCGCCATATTATTAACTTCAGACCTACTTGTAGGCATTGACTCTGTAGCATAGTTAGGTTCAGAATCATCAAGTCCATCAAACTGAGTTTCCCTACCCACCTGTCCATCAGAAACTACAACAGGGTCTTGCAGGAGGCAGCAGAGAGAATTAACCCTCGACATGAGAGATTTCTCATCCGCAGCTGTTACCGTCTGAGCGTCACTAAGCAAAATCTGCGCAATGTTCTCCAGCATATCCTGGCATTCTGATGCATTTGCAGAGGTCATTTGCTCAGAAATGTGATTTCCAATGTGGTTCACAAGATCACTCACAGACATAGATGGCTGCAACCCTGGCACTTTCAATTGTTCCCAATTCTTTGCCCCCTGTCCTCCATACTTTCCATTCCTTGCAATCACACCTGTGCCCATCACAAGAAAATATCATCAGTGCCCAAACTAGATACATTAACAAAATATACGTCTATAGAAACACAATTCCTTTTTAAGGTTGATGTCTGGATGATACCCATGTAATTCAGGTACGCCATCTATTGGAACAAGAAAACAACATTATGAAGAAGGATGAGCACACCAGTGATAAACCATTGCACAATATTCAGTATTTTCTTGCTATAATATATCTGGAAAACTTTCTTCTATGCTCATTTTTTGCTAACTGTTGCAGAAACAGATAGTATGACAGATAATTCAAACACAGTAAAATTAATGCTCAAAGCCTTTAAAAAACAAAGCTTTATTAGTTGTCGTTGCCAAAAGTATCCGAGGAAAAGATTGATGATAGAATACAAAAATGAGTAACAACAAAGAATGACTAAAAGCAAACCTATATTCCAACTTATATGTGGTTAGATACAAATCCTGAATAAATGCCATCAAATCGTACCTCTAAAAATTAACACGTGATAAGGTGAGTTTTCGACTGCCTTCCCTAACCAGACTAGATGACAATAGATTGCAAAACCTAATTCCAATTTCCCAGAGAGACGTGCATTTATGTAGATGTTCAGATGGATAGAAAAAAGAAATGAAACAAGAGGTGCTAACGTAGACCGCTCAGAATAAGTAAGAATTTAAGAGAAGAAAGGAGAATAAAAAGGAAGGGAACCTAAGCTCGCAAGGGATAGGTAGAAAGCATAAACATAATCACATAGCTTTATTTATATTAAAGAAAAAGCACAAAACTATTAGTAAAGCTCTTAACTATTCAACCACCCAAAAATATCCAACTAATAAAAGGACTAAACTTCAAATAAGGAAATAAAAGATGCTAAAACAACTAATAGTAAGCAACTTACAAATAAAAATAATAATACCAATAATAATTCCATAAACTACCAACAGCACTTCATTTTGGACTGAGAATGCTTCATAAATCTTGTACGACAACTCTTATGAGCTTGTCCTACATCAGATGCCTTGGTGCCCCAATAAATTCCAGGCCATCAGACAATTAACTATAACAAATAAAATCTAGATGTATATAAATCCTAAACAATAAATAAACAGTATCTCAAAACACCTTGTAATTTAACAACAAAACTACCACATCAGATTGCGAATTGATGTGTCCAAACAATTATAAATAACAGTACTTAGAAACTAAAATTCTTATTATATTTGTAAATGTATTTTGATGCCAGGAACCTATTTTAGAGACATGCAACAAAAAGCGAACATTATAGCATAAACCATGAAATCAGTGATTTGTACATGCCAGAATGAAGAAAAGGAAAAAGTAGGACACAATTTTGAATCACGGTAAAATTCATCAAACTAGAACTAAACTAGCAATAATATCCCACTTACATTGGCCAAAAAGTAGCACATACCATATTGAGCATGACACTTAAAAAATTAATTGTTATATACAAGGCAAACCACTTGAAAATTTCTAAGAACATCAAGATACTTGTATTACTGGAACACATGATAAATCTGTTACAGACCATCCAGCACCAAGAGACCTTACTAAGAGGCTTAAAGGAAAAAGAGTACAGAAATCTCCAAACACAAATTATTTACTACTTTATAAAGTGCTGAACATACACAGTCACACAAATGACCTATCCAGCTCTGTAGAGACTCCAAGCACCATCACAATCAAGAAAAATTCCAAGCGCATAATTTTACCTGAACTGGAGGAGCAAGCTTCTTTAGACGCATATTCAGTGGCTACACAAAGAGGAGCCATTTGTTCAATCTCCAAAGAAGACAATCGACAAGTTGATGGTGAGGCTGCATCCTGGACACCTGAGATTGGGAATTCGTTAACAGTCTCAAGTTGATCAAACTTGTGGACTCTCAATTTATCAGGATCATCAAAAGCTTGTGATTCAAAATGTGGTGAATCCAGAACCATCTCTGGCTGCTTGCTCAGAAAGTTAAGACGCGTATCACATTGAATGAGCTTTTCATAGTGCTTGTTTAGAAGACCTTGTGGGCACTGAAGAAAATGTTGCCTACAAAAACAAAGAAGTTAAAAGTTTCAATACTGACAAAGCTTTGGTGGTCAGAGTGCAATTAGTTTACTGCCAAAATTTCCTGAGTTATGTCCATCAACCAAAGACTTGCAGACTATGAAGCATAGATATGTATACCTGAAACAGATATGAAACAAAATGCAATACATTATACGGTACTTTAAAAAAAAGTAGGATACATATATGTCACAATTTTATATATTTATATATATATATAGATCTGCATGTAATAAATAAATTGTTCTTAAGCAAGCAGAAAACTTCAAAGTTTAAGTTTATTTAAAATACTAGCTCCAATAAGAACATAACAAAAGTTAGGAAATTAACATTTGCACCATAAAATATCATCTTTTTCTCCTAGTACTAATGCTTATTTATTAGCATTGAATTTATCATTTCATAGCCAAAGAAAAGGAAAGATATAAACATTACATTGAAAAGACAGTAATAATCTCCAAGTCATAAAACAAAAATCAACCTGCAAACTAAAAACAAGCTAGTCCTCTCACTGGACAAGTCATAACATAGCATTCGAGAGCCCTTGCGTATCAAGAAGTATCCCTAGAGTATCCTAAAGTATTCAAAATGAAAAATTTAAAGTTGTAGTATCCGAGAGTATCAAATACGTATCCAAAAGTATCCGTGGAGTATTTGTGTTTGACATGTATCCTATACAGATACGTTGATTTCTGAGAAGTGTCTATGCTTCATAATAGCTAGCAGATCACTAAAGTATATTGCCCAAATGAAAGAACACTTTAATGAGTTTTACCTGTTTTGGGGTAGGACTAAATCACCCAATGTGCAATTGAGACTATTCACTGGTCAAAATATTCTTAAGGACGAGAGAGAAGGGGGAATGAGGGGAGAATAAACTATAACAAGCTCATTAACTTATTACCTATATGTACTAGCTTGTCCATCAGTAAAATCTGCAGCAGCCTGCCATGAAGTGTGCTTTCTAGGTTGTGGATTGGTCTCCCTGAAGAAAAGAGGCTGCCTAGCCAACTGAACCACACATGATGAACAAAGAATATATCAAGAAACAATCATACAGACCAAGAAAAGCATCCACAAGCACAAGTATTAATACAAAGAATACAAAACATTACCACTATAGTCAAACTCCCTGGTCTATCATCAGGACAGTTCACCTTCAAAGCCATGATATTAGACCATTGGATTTCAATTTTACTCTTCAGACCACCATCAAGAACTTCCCAAACAAGCTTATGCTTGGCGAAATAACACTTTGCAACTAAATCACCTTCATGTCTAGACACATACTGCCACCAGATATAATTCAGTCACTTAATAAAGATCTGACACAGTTCACATATAGTAGGATAAAGAACATAACTATTACCTCCCAGCGTCCAATCTTTAAAAGTGAAGCTGGAAAATTCGAGGCCTTCAACTTGTCAAAAGCACCACAAGCAGCAGAGCCTTTAACATCGTTCTTGTTTCCCAATTTAGAATCTCCACTTGGTGTGGTGTCAATAGATGAAGCATTGCCTTGAGAGAGTCTCATTTGAATCAAATCCAACAACGACAGACTCTTCCTCAGCTTCAAGCCCAACGGGCTTGGCTCATCAAGAGGATTGTACTGGGAAGGTTGGATTGGAAATTCATTGCTACTGGACCTTCGCTCCTAAAATGTAAATATAGCAGATAAGGATTACAAATAAACAAAAAGTGAAAACTAACTCGAGCAAAACCAATTAGAAGTTTAACTACCAAATATAACTAGAAACCAAATATAAAGATCTAGTACACCAAACCCAAATTTGTGCCATGAGGTGGTCTAATTAAAAACTTTGTAGAATCATATGTATACAACTTAAATGAACATTACGACAGTGAAACTAGCCTCATTTACGGGCAATAAAGCAATAGATTTTCTTAAGCTGCCATGTTAAAGTTATTCAAAGAATCGAGAATACAGTAATTACTTACACCAACTTGTTAAGCAGACAAATCCAGCAGATGAATATAGAGTGAAGAAAAACATCAAAATCCACCTAGATTTCAGCTAATTAACAGTCACAAACACTTAACATAGCCTTATCCAACTTGTGGTTGATATAACTAAATACACTTCACTTGAGCAAAACCGTTCACACATTTTTCCAAGCACTTAGAAACTTGGTTTACATTGCCCCAAATTCTCAACTTCCTTGGCTACCAAAGTGATCGAATATAATCATAATTCCTTTTCTTTTCCATTGTAAAATTTTCTAAATCAAATCCCCTCGACTTTCTCAAACAATACCAGAAAATTTATTATACAATTATTCCAGCATACTCTGAATAGTCAAAACAGAAAATTTATCACAGAAAGGAAACGAAGAGTAGAAAAAACCTGATCGGAAAGCAATGAGGACGTTTTCCATCGTTTTTTGAGGGGACCATGTTCTTCTTCCAATGAATCCTCAATCTCTAACTTTATCGGCGACTTTCCACCAAACGACAGGGTATTCGGTACCGACCGGAAATCAACCATAAATTTGAGATTTTAGAACCAGTAAAGAAAAATGAGGAATCAAACTCTTCCTTTGAATATACGAAAAAAAGAAGAATTGAAAAACCCTAGAATTTTCACTTGATCCCTCGGACTTTATCGGAACATCCTGAGATTCTCAAAGTGAAAACTCTAGGGATGAAAGATTTTCGTTTCTTTTGGTTTCTGCACCGATACAGGAGAGGGAATAAAACATGCGTTTAAAACGAACAAAATATGATATATCGTGGGTTGGCAATGTCCAAATTACCCTTTTTCGGAAAGACATAATTTCATATATTTGTGAGATTTTTAAGGTCAGAGATTTAAGAAAATATAATTTTCCCAAAACTTTCCTTAGAAAATTTCTTACCAAAAATGATAGGACTTGTAAGGAAAGAAAAATAAATTTAATGATACTTTACATTCTCGTAATTATCCTCTTAATACTACTTCCGTTCCCAAATTAAATATACAATTTGACTTTTAAACTCAAACAACAACATCATGTTAAATTTCAAAATTTGTATAATTCATAAAAATTTAGAATAAAATAAATTTTGTGATGAGTGATTTTTGTTATATATTATACAATTATAATAATTGTATCAATTAAAATTAAATAAATTTACATTACTTTAAAATTTAATATGTCGTTATTTAGTTTCAAAAGTCAAATTATCTCTCTAATTTTGAAATAAAGGGAGTATTTAATTATTTGAAAAAAATTAAACAATTACCCTAAATCCTTAATTTAGTTTCCATAATTTCTTTCTTGAAATTTCTAAAATTTCTTATCTTTAAAATTTCTTATCCAAAAAGTCAAAAATAGCGTATGGCTCTTTTATTGAAATCAAGAATGTAAAACTCATCAATGTTGATTATTTTTTTTAATATGAACAAAAACAAAAATTCAACTTGTTCGATTGATGTTATAAGTTACTTTGGTCTTTCATGTCTTTAGAAAGTAAGATATTTTTTTGCAATAATATTTTGGCTATTAACTATAAATACAAAATCATGCGATTGATTATAATTGATTATTATCACTAAATATATTTATGTATAACACATTATTTTATAAATTATTTTTTATATAAAAAAAATCGTCACCATAACAATGCTCATTTTTTTTTAAGCCCACATTTTTTAAAGATACCCATTTTATTTATTTATTTTGAATCCCCACGTTTAACTACTCTTTATTTGGGACTTGAAAAGAAAAAAAAATTGTAATAACTTATTACTTTATATCGTAAGAATATAATTATTATTACTATGTTGGATCAAAACAAATTTATACCTGTACATAAAAATCTGACTAACAATCTTAAATTCAATCGACACTTAATTTATTGTCAATTAAAATGAATTAATTCGGATGATCATGAGTTAACTCAAACGGTCATTATTATATTTAATTAATAACTAATAATTATAATTAATTTATAAAAGAAGAATATAAAAATTTTCTTGAAATACTAAAAATTATATGTAATTTTAATTGAATAAATATAATTATTTTTTCTCAAATTATGGACGCGTGAATATAAAAACTTCTTTCTTCACCAAGTAATAAAAGTAATCAAATTCCCTTTAATTGTGGTAGGATATAAAGTGTATTTTTTTGTTAATTTGTACTATAAATGACGCATCCATTAACATTCATGACTCTTATTTATCTATTTATGTTTAACGTATTATATAATTGTAAATATGATGCTAATTTAAATTATCTTTAACATTATATAAATATTATGTCAATAAAAAATTATAAATATATATTAATAAAAAGTCATCAAATATTTATAAAAAATGTGATATAAACTAATCCGTAACAAATTTGTATTATGAAAAAGTCTATCAATCAAATTTTCTATATTCTTATACGAGCATTGTAACAATTTTGATTTATTTTCTTATTAAGCATTCAGATACAAGCGCTTAATTTTCAGTAAACTTAACAAATCATAATACTTGTTGCATACATAGCAGGGTAGCCTCCAAATTAACTCACCCTATGTGGTATTTTAATGATATGCCCCTTTCTCACTGTTTATATATACTAATATTTCTGATACACATTATACGTGTACAATGAAAATATATAAATTTTGTAAAATATGAGCGAAAAAATATGAGAAAAAAAATTAGAAATAAAAAAAGAGCAGTTATTTTTAACACTTAGAACACATATAGCTTTGAGGAGGCGATTAAAACAATGGTGATACATTGTACGTTACAGAAGCAGCTAGAATCACCATTTAACAAATGAATTAGGTCTACCGTATATGATACAAACAATGCCCCTCTCCTCCTCTCTCTCTAGTCCTGTGTATTTACCTTCAGATAAGGCAATGCACCCCTACGTTGTCATAATCACTGCGGTTAACTTGCACCCGTGCATGAAAAATCAATATAGGGCGGGTAAGAAGCAGATTGTAAACTGAAACAAATATAGCAATTGAAGAATGACAAGAAAACTAGATTGCTTAAGGAACTTTGAGAACTTTAGGGTACCTCTGACTCATCTGTGCGTAGAGATTGGAGAACTGTACCTTATTAAGTACTTCTTTTGTCTAGTTTTCAGCTAGTTTGACGAGGGTGGATTTCTTCCCCTATTTTATTGTATCCTCTTGTTTTCTATTATTAAAACATTTTTTTAATCAACATATAAGAGGAACTTAACATTGGGTTACCTAACTTATAACAGGCATGAGCCCCCACCTCTCATTTATTCATTCATCGGGTGGTATAAGGTTAATTATCGTGTAATGCTATGTTGTTTAGAGAAAGTTACTTACCCTTAAAGCTATTGAATAATAAGATTATTTTTTTCATATCTCTTTGGACTTCTGTTATGAAGAGTTTTAGAGGTATCTCTCTTACTTATTTATGTAGAGAGGGTTGTACTTTCTTAAGTACGAATCTGTTTTTGATTTTTTAGTACATTGAGGGTGGACTTCTTGTCTCCCATTTATTGTATCTTTTTTTATTAATAAAATTTTTTCATCTATACATAAAAAAAAGGTTAATTATCAACTGTCATCAGTTGTATGTCTTATGACAGTGCAGCATAACAAACGTAAAAGGTTGCTCCACTTCCACATTCTTCCAGGCCATGGTGGCCTATTTAAAGATGAAACCTCACTTTTTATACCTTAACTCTATTTTAAGATTGATTAAATTCCACAAGCGGGAGGCCATTAAAAGCTAGTTTTTCAAAGCATCTAGGTACTCTACGCAGAAGAATAATGTTTCAGGAAAACAAACATAAAAAGGTAAAAAAAAAATATCATCATAAATTCATAGAAATTTCCAAAACTATCCAAACTGGCAAACCAATGAATAAGCTTACTCCCATATTTCGAACCTGTTTTTCAACTTAGGTTTTTTTAAAAAAAAATCCCTTGTCTAAAATAATTGTCTACTTACACAAGCTAGCGCATCAGCCATCAGACGTTCACATATGATATACAAAGATAATTGAATTAAAAAGAGCTCAAACCATTTTGGAGAGCCGCAATTTACTCTTCTTTGCAAGCAAATGTTGCTTCCCAGCTCTCCTCCTCACTATCTTCCCACTTCCTTGTTACCCGAACCGCTTAGCCGAAGACTAGTAATGTAGGGAAAAGGAAAAATAATTATGAAACATAAAATTAAACACAAATTTCCACACTCCACCCTTGGATTTCAACTTCCCAAAACCAGAATCCACTTCCAAAACCAATCTATTATTAAACCTCACAATACACACAGATACATGAGAGCCGGAGAGGGGTTGGGTTACCTTGCGGGTTTTCATTTTGTACCCTTTTGCAGAGACAACAGTGAGAGATTGAGGATTTTGACCGGGAGAGGCGGCAGTGAAGACTCTGTGACGGAGAAGTGGGCCGGACCCGGATATGCTCTACGTGAAGACGTGAGGTTCAATGATATTTTCTTTGTATAGGGTAAGAAATTCACAATGGAACAGCTTGACTTGAAGGGCAAAGAACGGAATTGATAGAGAACATCGTGCTGAGAGTGACGCGGATAAAAAAGGAATTTCGGATCGGGGATTCAGGGCCTCAATCTTTCTTGTTATTTCCCGATGCGCACAGTTGGGTCCAATGGCATGTTTGGTTAGATGTCGTTTATAGAGCTAAGCCAAGTATAATTGGTCTAAATAATGAGTTGGCAACACACAAAAAAAAGGGTGGGGGGGGGGGGGAACATCACTTTCAGCTAAACTAACCAAATTTCCATACCTTTCAAGAAGCCGTCTTCGATTTAACAAAAATGGTTATAGGTAAGTAATCATGCATGTAAATCGATCACTTTATTTCAAATTCTGGTAGACATAAAAATTGAATAGTTGTATCCAAACTCTTATCCAACATTAATGTATAAATTTCAATCTCCAAAATTAAAACATGCACAACGGGACGGAGATAATCTTTAGATCCATCAGGCCATCTTCTGGTACACCTATTTCTGTCTCAAACAAGCTGCATTAGAACGGAGGGGATTTGCAATTACAAAATTTTACAATTGAATGTGCTTGAACTGTTTGCCTTTGAAGATAATTATGTAGCTCAACACCAAACAATTTTTAAAATTCCCATTCAAGCCTTCTTGACAAGTTTTTCAGCATCAAGCAAGTAAAACCCGTCTTCTTGAGAAAAGGAGAGAGGAAGGAGACAATACAGGACAGGGGGAGAGAGATGAGATAATAAGTTTCTAATGGACTAAATCCAAGTGCTTCACGCCCAGCTTCAGAAGTTATGCCCTGGACAAGATCGCTATGGACTCCCATTCCATACTACAAATTATATCCTGTGACAATTGAAACTGTCAAATGCACTGCACTTTTGCAGGTTTAGCACAGTTTTAAGAAAAAGAAGTACATGCAACTATGCAAGAACAAAAGTTTACAGAAGCCATTACTATATTCCAGCTTTCACATACCGAGGGGTTTTGTCGATCAATGTCAAAGCTGTTGATGGCACACGTTTCTACTAGAAGCTCAAGGGGTTCTTCACCTATGCAATAGAATTGTAGACTGAATTAGTGCCAAACATATGACAGCATCTTTGGGCTTTCAGAATAGGAAAGGAAGCAAAAACCCAAGGATATAGCCATAAGCAACTGAAATGTTACAGAAGTTCTCACATAAACTACGAGGGCATATGAACAACATATGCACCAAAATCTCCGTACCTTGTTCAATTACAGCTAGGATCCCATCTTCTGAGCAAATCATAGCAGGTAAGACACGTGCAGATGAGACTCTAGCAAGGTTTGAAGAACGTGTAAAAGTGTCATACTGTACCTCCCATAACTCACTGGCAGATAGTGAATGAGTTGGTGCCTCATCCATCCCAACCCTAGAAAGAACTATCGGCTGTTGAGGCCACCGAAGATCCCATGCAAATACAGTACCAGAAGAGCCTCCTGCCTTCAAACATCATCATAATTTTGATAAAGATTCAATTTGCACATCGCATACCACAAAACAACAAATCATGGATTGAAAATGAAACTTTAAATCTCTTCAATGTGTTATAATTCAAATCTTCGTCCAGCAAAATTCCAAAGAAATAGAAGGATTAGGATAGATTTTAAGGAAATGACCCTAGCCATAGGGAGGAATGGTTGTGGCGCATTATTATATATATATATATGCATTCAGTTTTTTTGTACATGATTAAGAATCTATGCGGTACTGTCAGTGTATGACCAAATGCATCAGATAACCATCTCTGATCCTATAGTGACCAACTAATACATCAGTCTCTAATTTGTACTTTATATATACATAACATGTATATTTTTATGAGTATCTATCACATCTTTGCATCACGTACCAAATATTTCCATACTGTGTAATGGAAAATGGATGCAACAAAAAGATGTCACACCATCTTTTTAAGGGGGAGGGGGAGAGGGGGGGGAACCTTCAATCTCCAGTCTCCTATTTAGTTTATATAATTATTTAGTTTTTTCAATAAAATTCAGGATTGAAATTTAAAGAAAAACAGGAAATTCTATCTCACTAGCAGAAAAACTTATATATACATGCTTTCATGACATCAATAAAATGGAAGTAGGTAGTTGTGTAGGACTTTCATACTATCATCTCGTTTTTAAATTGCAAAAAACACCCTCAAAGTTTTAAATCAGCGAGTGTTGAAATAATCCATCAAACCATCATTACAAAAGATTCAAGCAAGCTTACTTGTGCCTAAAATGACTTTGCTGTCTTTAGAGTCACTTCCCTGCCCTAAGAATATAGACCAGGATGTTTATACTTTCTTTGCCTCAAAATATATTCAACACAACTGGGTTTCACATTTAAGAGACCTTAAAATATATCAAGATCTATGCTCATATATGGGTGATATACATGGACCCATTTTCGATACAAGAGTAATGTTGAATTGCAGATCAGCCAACTTACCAGACAAGTGTGCTTCCGTGATGGATGAATGTCAATCGAGTGCACAATCCCAGAATTAGTACCCTGATCCCTGCAATACCATCAACACAATTTCTTGTCAATCAATAACAATAAAGAAATTGCAATTCGTGAAAAGAAATTGTTTTAAGTAGGATAATCAACTTTTCAAACACTAAGAAGTAGTGTTTAATCTGTAAATAGGGAGAAAAAATGCTGTGAATTTTAGAATTTAAAAAAAAATTCAACTAACTAGTGGCTAACAACAATTTGAGACAATTAAGTTTAACACCTAATGTAACACCCCGAACCCGCTACATGTCCGGAGTGTCACACGCCGCAAGCCCGAAGGCTCGCAAGGCAACAATATCAATAGCGCAGCCCAAACGAAAACACAATAATGAAACCATTTTAAAACCGAACTGTCTTTCATTATCAAAATTACACTAAGGTTCAATAACTAAAAATTGAAAGCATAAATTTGGAGACACAACTCCCTTGTACAAAAGTCTTATCAAATTCAAAATACTAATAACCGTCATAACTAAAAGAACTTCAGCCCTCCCCAAAAGTATCCACAATGCTTGACTCTTAATAAGATATCCTGTAAAAACTAATGTAAGGGTGAGCGGTAAAGCCCAGCAAGTAACAATCTTTACTATTTAAGTGGATCAAGTACAGTTTGCAAAACCTTTTTCGAAATAACTTTTTGTTCAACAACAATAATAAATATACTTTTTGAAATAACATTTTCTTGTTCAATAACAATAGTCAATAATTACAAAACACAATTCAAAGACAAATTTCGATAAGCTCAATATACTCGATCAATGATTTCGATAAGTTCAATATATTCGTGTATCTTTTAATCCACAGAACGACTAAAGGTTACAGCAGCCCTGTAACACGGCCCTTATGTTCGATAATGTTAATGATACGCTCCCTACTAAGGTATCTTATCATGCACGCGCGCGCCCCCCGAAGAGTATCTAATGGTGTGCGCCTTAGTAGGTCCTAAATTGTTCCGGAACTAACGTAAACACTAACGGATTCAATACATAGTCGGACCGAGGTTTCTAAAATCAATTTCTTAATATTTTCAATATTCAAAACTATACTTATTTCACAATTCAAAATCATATAATCTCATTTTCTAAATCAAAATTCTATTTTAATACTTGATCCGGGTTTTTAACAAAATATAAGTGTAACATTTTAATTCAAATGGAGGCCTTAAATAAAGAATAACAATTTTTGAAACAATACATTTAGGCATCCGAATAATTTCTAAAGCATACATAATTATAAACGATAATTTTAAAATACTAAATAGCTCGGAAAGTCACTTACACTATACAGTTCGAAAATACTAAACAGCTCGGAGAGTCACTTACCTCGATATCGTTGAACACAAAATTAATAGCTGAACAATTCCCGAAAATACGAGTACCGAAGATTGCCTACGCCCTCGACACCAAATTTTTTAACTAAGGAGGTCTTTTATTAAAAGCCCTCCCACCACAAAGCCTTTCAAAATTGGAGGTCTTATTTGTGGTAAAAGAAAACAAAGGCAAGCACTTCTATTTATAGTGTAAGGGAGGCTAAGTGGTTTCTCATTTAGTTGATGTGGGACTAATGGCTTAAGAAAAAAAAAACAACTTAGGCAATGTGGGACTAAAAACATTTGGGTTATTACACCTAAACTTAGGTGATCAGATGTCCAAAAACTTGATACCCGCTTTCATCTCATAAGAGCTGTTCAGATCTGAAGATATTTGACCGCATAGAGCTCTTAAGCCATAAAGATCATTCAGATCAGAAGAGCTCTTAAGACGGGAAGATCTTTGATCCCCTGTTAGAGCTCTTAAGACTTGAAGATGAACCCAAGACCATCTGAAGTTGAAACAAGACCATCCCCAACACCATATGATTAGAACCTGCCACTGGTTTGAAGGCAACTTGTATCATACCCCCTCCGTCCACACAAAAAAAATGTCTCGAGTATTTTTTATGCAAATTAAGAAAGCCAACACTCTTTCTCTAACCATGGCCCCAAAATAAAACGTAATAATCTTTCTCTAACAACGGGCCTTAGAAAAATGTGTACCTAAATCTAATTTATTTAATGACATAAAGTACTTTTACATGTGGTCCACATGCTTTATAACTTTAACTTATGAAGTTCATACATTCTTTTGTAGAAAGTTTTTGTTCACTGCAGCCATTCTTTAGTGAATGGAGGGAGTAATTCATCAATCAAATGCCTAAAACTAGCTCAAGTGTAAGCAGCAATGTCAAAAAAAACAAATGCAGTTGAGAGTTGAGCCACTTTTGCCAATGGATAGGCACCCTGCTCTTTGTGCCGTAGAAAAATTTCATAATATTATGGCCTCATCAATATCATAACGCTATATCATGGACTTATTTTTCCTAGATCCATGATTACTGTACAATATGTTTCAGATTTGGTTTCTGCCTTAGATTTAAACAAATAACCAATGGAATCATCATAATTACTATTGCGCATTGGTGTCTTCATGTTTACCGAAACCATGTAGTTGCAATGAAAGCAATGTTCTAAAAGGAGTTAGGTGGGAGGCGGATGGCCTAGACGGGATTTTTAATTATAAATCAATTTTAATATTTTATCTTACAATTATCCAAATAAAACAATAATATAAAGCAAAACAATCTATAATAAAGATAATAAAGGCCTTTGCTTAATGTTCAAACACATATCCATATTGTCAATGTCAAAATTCAAACACAAACATGCAAGTAATTGTTTAAAGTTTAAACACAAACAAATAATAAAAAATACAAACTAATAGTATTCATCTCCATATCCCTCTATATCTTTAACTCTTATTCTCCATATCCCTCCAAGATAATGTCCACATCGGACTCACACACTCACACGTTGTTTTGTAACTTAGTTATTAAAAAAAATTACAACCCTAATTTTTCTGCCTAGGCACGACCCTAATTTATTGAAGGGATTTTTTGGCCACCTTGGGCGTAGGCGAGACACCCGGGGGAGGCTTTTTAGAACACTAAATGAAAGTAAGAAATGAAAATAAATGCCTCATATTGTTAGATGAATTATTGAACTACAGTGATAGTATCACCCTGTAAAACTACTTAGCTTGATAATGTGATAACCTTAACAGCAATTAGGTTGACAACGCAATGACTCAAACGTTTAAACACATAAATATTGTCTCTCTGCCACCACCAGTCATTATTTATCCAAGAATTCTGATAGTCCGCCCTTCAGCCAGTTTGAAACCAACATAGCAAAATGGAAAGCAAAAGCTCTCTTGTTCAATGAGGGTTGGAGGACTACAATCTAATAAACCATAGGCTGACAGCTCAGCCCAAGTGCAAATAAATGACCAATTCCACTTAAAACTTATAAACAACATGACCCTCTCTTATTATCAGATTTCAACTCCCATCAATAGACAGGCTCGAAAAGAGAATCTACTCGTAGAGAGAAGGAAGATAAAGTGCAAAACAGTCAGCCTACAATCTATTACCCAACCAGCACCCTCTTTTCCATCCCTCTCTCCACTACCGCCCAAAAGTAACTTCCACAGGCAGTGCAGTCTTGGTAGTATGACATATGAAGTGAGAGGGGCAACTGGTTAAGGAAAAGAAAAAGGCTATAGATCCAAATATTTCTGATATTATAAAACAATTAATTAAGTGTTTATACATGTTGCCAAAATTAATTTAACCACTCAAAGTTACTGAAACTTACTTCATAAATTATAATAAACCAAAATGGACATTAAAAACACAATTTAACATAACACGCACTAGCTACTAGCTATGTAAAAGTAAAAAAAAAATCTTTTAAACTTACCAATTTCCCTTAAACTGAGAAACAGGTTCTCCAGGCTTTCTCTGATCCCACCAGTGAAGACTAAATCCCAGTCCACCCGTGGCAAACTCTGTCGGGGAAGCCCACTTTGCAGCTGTATATGACACCAAACCTTTACTATCGAATATCTTTCGATAGTTTAACGTAGAATCACCCATACTAACCAAATTCACTCTCCCATCCTCCCCAACCGAAACGCATTCAGACCCATTTTCCTGCAAGTCAATACAGGAAATGGGTCCCACATGTAACGCCTTTTCCGGCACCAATAGTTCTGATTCGAGAGACGCATCCATTGAATTGGCGAACAGGAACCGGAGCGAGCCGGAGAAAGTTGATGCAGCAATGAGGGGTTTTTGTAGCGTATGGGAGACTCTGAGAGAGGATACCCTTGAGGGTAAGGAAAAGGAAGACTGAGGGGCTAAAACTGACGGGTTTGAACGATTTAGGGTTTGGATTTCGATGGAGTTCGAACAGGAATCCGAGTCGAAAACCGCGAGGACGACGAATCGGTCAAAGACGGACAGCGGCGGAAGCCACCGGACTGCGTCTATATATTTGGATTGTGGAATGCGGTGAATTTGGAGGGTCTCTGCTGCGCCATCCACTGCCATTGATAGGGTTTTGGAAGAAGAATAGGATTATGGAGTGTTGGGTATTTTAAATAGAAGGGTTTTGGATGGTGGGAAATTAGTAAAGTTGTTGTGGTCCTTTGCTTAGATCCCCTTACAAAGTTACACTTGCATACCGATGGGAAATGACCACAGTGCCCTTACAAAAGTAGTTAGATTTTAGATAGCTCATTGTGAATAATGTAATTGTGAGAAGAAATGCTGATCACAGGAAAGAGTGTTATCATCTCCGTTACCATTTTCTCTCACCTCTTTGCCAAGGAAAATGGCAGAAAATTTGCGAGATTTACCACGTTTGCTAAAAAGAAAGATTTTTCTGAGACCATTCTTCCCTTGAGCGTCTCAAAGAGAATTCTTGCTCAGTCTGTTGCGGCAGTTTTGGGGTTAGGATTCATCGATGCCGGGTAATTCTTTGTTAATTAGTTATATACAATGTTGTTTGAGCTCCAGCTTTGATTTCTTAAGCATTTCTGTCTGTTTTACTAACTACCAAAGCCAATTGGAATGCTAAATATACAGGTATAGTGGAGACTGGTCAAGGATTGGAGTGATCTCGAAAGAAAGTGAGGATTTGCTAAAGATTGCGGCATTTGTAGCAGTTCCACTGTGCATCTTTTTCATACTTTCTTTCTCCAAGAAAATTGAGGACTAATACTTATCTGTATGTATAATTTCAACATATTTAGTATTAGCTCTCTTCTTAACTTTCTAATAGTCAATTTTTTATATGAATTTATGTAATTTATATTAATGTAATTTTAAAATGTCTTAAATTTATTTTTAAAAAATTAATATCCATCTTTTAATTCGGAACTGACAAACTATTTACTTAGCCCTTTTACTATATTTAGTATAGAGTTTACTGTTGAGATGAGTTTAAAGAAATCTACTGGCGCTCTCTCGATCTCTCTTGGTCATACTCCTATTAACTTAAAAGAAAATGTGGATGGATATGTTCTTCCATCATGTTAGACCATCTAGAAATCCCAAAATAATCTTTTAGGTCTCTGGCCTCCACTGCACCAAATTCTTTTTTCTCTGGAAATCTCAATGCATATTTAGTTTCAGAAAATACAAATTAGCTCTTTCATCTTATTAATACTTCTCTATTTGGTAAATTAGACGAAAAATCTCATTTACATGATAAGTACCGACTCTCTCAATTCAAAAAGAAGAGTAATTATGATTTTTAAAAGTAAATTGATGAATTCCTAAATTCAAATTTAATATGAATAATTTAGTTAATAGAATCACAATTGTTGTAAAATATCTAACAAGTGTTATTAATTTCAAACTCTAATATTTTTAAAACTTAAAAGAATCATGTCAATTTTAAATTTGTTAAATTGAATTTAAATAAAATCGAGATTATTTTTTGAATTGAGGAGTATCTGTCACTATTAAATTAAACAAATCAAACATATTTCCGAACAAATAGATAATCATTTTATTTATAAACTTTGTTTTTCCTACATAGATTTAATTCGAAATATTGTCTCTGACAATTGGCTGGAATGCAAAATCAACCTTCTTATTTGTAGTTTTTTTATGAACTCCTCCTTCCTTAATTTTTTTTGACATAACTTACTGTCCAAATTGCATAAGTAATAAAAAGATGTCCTTATTAATGATTCTCTAAAAAAAAAAATTGACGGCACGTTATTGATTTTATAAACAAATTTATCACTTGAATGTCAGATATTCAATAATAGGGATAATATAAAAATTACACAAAAAAAAAAATAAAGCAATCATTCATTCTTCATTCTAAATAAGGTTGTAAAATGAACCAAACGGTTTGGGTTGGTTCGTACTCGCTCAACTAAAAGTTCGATTTGAGCTTGACTAAAAATATAAACGATTCAAATATGAATAAAGTTTAAAATTCGATAAATTATCCGAATTTCTTCAAATTGTAATTTTTTATTGATACTCGTATCATATTCGCTCGAAAAGTGCAAACGAGATTCAAGATCGTGCCCAACTCGATAGTTAAATGAATCTCAATCAAACCTTATTTTATACTTAATAAATTTCATGCTCGATTTGTGATGCCTCCAAATCAGGCCTACACCACCCAATCCGAGTTACCAAAAATACAAACAATAATTATTACAATATTGTATTTAAATTGTGACGACCCCAAATCCGGGTTCCATAACCTCGAGTTTGGTTCTCACTATTCAACACATTACTAACAATTAAATACATACATTGCATTTAAATATCGCGGAATAATACATATTGGTTCCCTTCAAAAGGTTACAATACCAGGGTCTATCAACCTTAACATAAAAACAGTTCCTATCATAAGGAATTACAAAAGGTTTAACAACCGTAAATACATAAATAAAGATCTAACTAGCATGCATAAGCTACTTAAGATTTGGCCTTTCCTTTTCCCTTATCCTTCCTGGAGCAATCAGGATTATCTGAAAAATGGTTCATGATATAGCAAGAATGAGCAACTAGTTTGCTCAGCAAGTTTATAACAATCATATAGATTTAATATATCATGAATGAATGGGAAAGATCATCAATGGTTCAACAATAGATATAACAATTGTGAAAGAAACAGGATTCAAATTTTAATAAACAGAATATTTGAATCTTAAAATGCTGAGTGGTCACTAAGGACCCTGAACTAACTAGGGTATAATAGAGTTTCCTCTGACCCTTTGAGTTGTTTGGTTTTCAAGGGGATCAGCCTATTCAACCCGCTGTATATGCATTACATTTAGTCACTGGCGCCCAAAGTCGGTTTCCCGACACAAAATCCCCTAATTTAGGGTTGTTCAATTCTCAGACTTAATATAAGAAAATCCGCACCCAACAATGGTTTGGATAAGCTTTTAAAAGTATTCAAGTTATTGAATTTAGAAACGCAATGTCTAGCTGAACTATTAGCTTCAGACATTTTTAATACAGTTCATGAATCAAGAACTAACAAGCTTCAAATGCACTAAGTGCGATTTATAAACAATATGGATGTGGAATAATTTTAAATAATTAAACCACTTCAAGCTTTAACAATAAATACAAGTATGGAAACTTGTTCAACGATAATAATTGAGTAGGGTTAGAGAACTTGCCTTTTTGCTCAGCTACAATAATTGTCTAGCTTTAACTAACTTGCTTTGAAAGACCTAACATTAATAAAGTCGGTCTAATAATTAGTACGACGTATTTGCATAATTATACGCTTAATAACGAACTTATTTACCACATAAGTACTAACACATAAATTACATTAGTCAAAACAATATTATTAACCTTATAGACACTTAATCATTTTAGGTTAATAATTTAATAAGTTAGAAAATATTTTTCTTAAGTGTTGGACACTTATTAAACCCTTAAACAACTTATTATAATTGTTTAATTAAATCATAATTAAATTAAATTTATTTTATTAACTCAATCTCTATTTAATTACTATTTAATATTGATTAAATAGAAATTAATTAATTAACTCTACTTATTATTAAAAATAAATAATAACTAATTGTACTTACTTATTATTTAATTATAATTAAATAATAAATAATTATTAACTTAGTTTTAACCTTCTTCAATTTAATGTTAATCAACCAATAATTAACTAAGTAATTAACCTTACTTATTATTTAATTAAGAAAATTAAATAATAGTTTACTAATCTTAATCCTCTTTAATTATTATTTAATGTCAATTAAATAATAATTAATTATTTAATTAATTTTAATTATTATTTAAGGTTAAATAATAATCAAATCATTCTTATTTATTATTTTAATTAAATAATAAATTATTACTCTAATAACTTAATTTCCATTAATCGTTATTTAATGTTAATTAAATAATAATTAATTACTTAATTATCCTTATTTATTATTTAATAATATTTAAATAATAAATAATTAATTTATAAATTTTATCTCTCTTTAAATATTATTTAATAGGCATTAAATAATAATTGCTAATTTATCATCTTTATTTATTATTAACATTTAAAATAATAAGTAAATAATAAATTTATTTAACTTAACCATGGTTTAGCTACTAGATTAATATTTAAAATATTTAAATATTAAACTTAATGAAAAATATCCTCCCCAATATTATTTTTGTATTATTATTATTTTTGTTATAATTTTAAATTAATTTTTAAATATTTAAATTAATTAAAATTATCCTGAATGGCATTTTCGTAAATAAGTTGAAAAACCGGACCGATGGCATTTTCGTAATTAATTCGAAAACTGAACCGAGGGCAGAATGGTAATTCTACCGAAAAAAAACACGGAGGGGCAAACTTGTAATTTCGCTGGAAAATAACTACCGCGCATGGCGCGCGTTATAATATTTTCGGACCAAAACGGCGCCGTTTTTGGCAATCCGGAAATGGCTTCCGCGCATAACGCGCGGAAGAAATTTTCTGCCGATGCCAAACGACGTCGTTTGGCTCCGCGTCGGTGGGTGAACAGTGGCTCGCGCATTGCGCGGCCAGTGTTAAATTTTCTCTTCCAAGCAGAATGTGAACAGTGTTTCCGGCTACCCATTTTAAATAAAAATATACCTTCAATAAATCTTTAACTCTTCAATAAAAATCCAAAAAATTTACCAATCACCTTATATTAATTTATAACATGAAAAATTAATTTTTCATGATTTAATATCATTATTTTTTTTATAAAAATTTTTACATCACATAAACTACCACAAATCATAACTTTTTGTGTATAACTCCATTTTGAGTGATTCAAACTTTGTTTTTCTCATGATTCAATGTTCTATAATATTAGAACATCAAACTTAAGTTTTATAAAAAAATATTTTTGGACATAAATTCCAAAACTTGTTTACACACTATTAAATACATATTTTAGCATATAAAATATACAAAAATGCAAACCAAGCATATTAAACTCAAGCATGACATATATATTACCACTACACATTAATAACCATATTAACATGTTTATACTAACATGATGATTTATTTAATTTAAAAACAAAACTTCATTTAAAATAACCATTACCTTGATTTAATGGCTATTCTTCTTTTTCTCCCAAAATATGTTGTGACTCTTGAAGGCATAAACTAGCTTAGCACTCCTTCTCCTTCTCTTGCTCTCTCTCAAAATATTTTTCTCTCAAACTCTCTCTTTTGATTTTTGGAGCAAAATGAAATAACATCTATCAACTTTTCAAGTATACTTGAAAAATTAGTAGATACACATAATGTATCTAATAATTTTGACCACTACAAGCTAGCTAATGGATACTTACACAAGTTAACAAGCCATGACTTGGTTGGTGAAAAGAAGCATGGTTCATGTACTTAAAAAAAATAAAACAAGCAACCTTTAATTAAATAAATGGAAAATAAAATAAAATATCAAAAAAATCAATTTTTTTTCTCTCTCCTCCATGCCATTCGGCTGATGGACTTCAAAAGTCCCAAAAAATAAATTCACTTTTCTTATTTTAATTAATTAATAAGTTATTTAATTGTTTTTCCAAGTGGGCCAATCATTGGGCTTTAATTTAAAATACCAATTGGGCTTCTATTAAATTGTTTGGGCTACTAAATTGTCAAATTTTATTATTCCCCACTTGGGCTACTAATTGACCCATGTTGGGCTAATTTAATAATTTACACATTAATTATTCAATCCATGTTAAATAAATAATTAGATTGAATAAATAATTAAATATTTTAACCCATAAGTATTAAATTACCAAATGGACTAATAAATATTATTATTAACATTTCACATTATTTACATTAATTAATAATCATATTAATTAATTTATTATATTTAATTCACTCATTATATTCAATTTAATTGAATATTTAATTAATAGGAAACTTATCAATTATTTTGATATTAAAACTTTAGGGTTTGTTCACTAATTTAATAACATATTAGTGACCCCCTTTAATTAATTTTAGTAATTAATTACATAATTATTTAATCACATAATTAATTAATCACATAAAAAGATTTAAATAATCTCATAAAACTAACTCGTTGGAAATTAAATTAATATTTTAATTAATAAAAATGTGGAAATTCTAGGACATTACATAAATAATATACAATTAAGTCTTAACTATTATTGTCACATTATTTTACAACACGTGAAGACTACTATAACTATCACCCAAACCTTCACTCTATTACCCGACTAGTCTTAGCTACTCTCTCATCTCCTGTTGAAGAATAATGGAACAAAAAGGGTGAGTTCAAATAACCAAGTAAAAAATATCATGACTAAGATAACGAGGAGTAAATTATTATTAACTTTCAATAGTTGAATTCTTGATAAAATATAACAGATAACAAGTTTTAGATCAATAAAAGCAGTAGAATGATCAATCCAATAGAAAAATCATATAGACTATAATGTCTACTAACTTATCTTTTTTAGAAAATTCATCATCAATTTTTATCATCTAAAACATCACTGGTCATGATCATGTCAAACAACAGTTCTTATTTATCTCAGGCCAAAGAGAACATTCACTACATGTTTTAAAAGACACTCAACAATTATATCATCTTTGCCCCAAGTCAAAAACATTCATTAATCATATTATCTGTACCTCATGCCACATATATTCATCAATTATATTATTTTTGTACACAGGCCAAAGATACTCACAATAACTTAATTCTTAATTATTAGAACAAATAACAGTGATATAAATAATTAACAGAAGAAAGAAAATAATAGGATAAACAACAGATATTGAAAATTTATAATTTTACTTTGTGCAAATTCAAATAATGTCTAAATTATCAACATGATGTCGAGTCAAATTTAAGAATGATATTTTATCGGTTAAAAATTTAATATAAAAATTTAGGTAAAATAGGAATGCTCAAATAAAATGATATTAGATAAATCACAAACTTTTAATCATTTCAGAAAATTTTATCGAACAATACTAACCATAGTAAGTTTAAGAATATAAAAAAAAAATCCCTAACTGTAGCACGTGACTGGATATTGATTAAAATAAGATTAATCAACCTATATATATATTTATACTTAAATTAGTAACTACCATACCTAAATTTCATGGTGTATACCAACTCGTATGAAATTATCAAAAGTGATTTGATAGAATAAAGTAGAATAACTTCAATATAATTTTTAAAGATAAAATAATATTTTAAAATAAAATATTCCAAAGAAAGTTTTTCAAAATAAATCTTCTAAATGAAGAATTATAAACACCGTGTGATGTGTGTAATTATTTAACTAACTTTTATGAAAAGACTTACTTGAACAATACTCGTACTCTTACTGATCTTTATAAATACACAAAATAGCCTTAGCACAATTAGAGAAAACTTACATAAAATAATATTTTGAGAATGAAATAAAGAATAAAGAAAGAAGTTATGAAAAATTCTTAAATTAATGCTTCTATTTATAGCCAAAAAATTTATCATAATTCATGATTTTCTAATTTAATCTGTACCGTAAATTTTAAAATAATGTTTAATCCATACCACTTATTTAACCTTTTAAGATCTCTTTAATTTATACCATTCATTTCAAGATTATATTTAATCTATACCATTCATTTCATATCTTAATAAAATAATTAATTTTATATAATATATCATAATAAAATAATAAACTTTATATAATATATCATAATAAAATAATCAACTTTATATAATATATTATAATAAAACAATTAACTTTATATATTTTGTTTTAATAAAACAAACAACTTGATATATTATGTTTTAATAAAATAAAACAACTTTATATATATGTATATTCAATTATTCACACAATTTTCATTATTCACCAATTATTCAAAATTTATTCATTATTATAACTAATTGTTATAAATATAATGTAGCTGGCTTTCTAGTTAAAGACTCACAATAATAGTAAAGATATAACCAAATATCAATTAATAATAAAATACAATAATTAAATTAAAGTCACAACAATGATAACAATAATGCAGAAAATAAATAAAGAAAACGAAAGAACACGTTACTATGACAATTATTAGTTTCAATAATATAAATTGTTGTGCATATGTTATTGTGATAATTATCAGTTAAATAAGATGAATTACTGTGCAACACTGTGTGTTATTATGTACTACCATGTGCTATTGATCTTTTATCATCGGGTATTTTAATAGTTAAAAGTGATTGCAGCGTTGACAATTTTTATTTAAAAATATTTACTGCTGTCGTTTTCTATATTTGAGAAATATTCCGTTGTGGGATCCACTATTAATCGAATATTTTTCGACAAAACGAATATTCTCCGACAAAAAGAATATTCTCCGACAAAATATAATTTACATAATATATCCTTAATTTTAACTTTTAACAATTTAACACCTTACTATTTCAGAATAATATAAAAAAAATTAAATTTTATTTCAAAAAAGTATGGGCCTTACATGATTACACCCTTAATTTCAATATCATCTTTATCCCAAAAACAATAAGAATTATCTTTCTCCCACCAACGCATTTCGCCTTGTCGGATTTCACCATCAATCTCTCTACCTTGTTCCATCTCATTCATCTCTCAAATTCAACCTTAAAAACCCTAACTCAAACCTAGATTTAATTAATAACCCCACTCAGATTAATCAAACCTTTTAACACCAAACACACAAAATTGCTTTAGCTATTTTTCGGTCAAACAAACTTCCATGGTGAACATTTAAAAACTCCAACACATTACGCATGTCTTGTGCACTTAAGCTGAACACATAAATTTGAATAATAAAGTAAACTACTAAAAAATATGCATATATATGTCACCTTTGGTTACTGCCCCGACTGTTAAACAATTTAAAGATCTAAAATTATTCTTCAAATGCTTCTAAACACTACCCATTTTTTGAGATACAAATGGAGAGCCAACACCCATCATCATCAATTCAAATTTTTGACTTTTTCGAGTTTTGGTTTTCAGTCCCTAGTCCCAAAACCGCGAGAACTTGGCATTGCCGATGTAGAGACTACAAATTGAACCAAAAAAAAAGAAAAAAGAAAAAAAAAGGGGAAAAACTAGTACCGTTCATCACCGCTTTGTTCAACTCCAAAGCCCCTATCTTTTCGCAGGAAAATGTTAGGGTTTACAGAAGGTGGGTTGTGGCAGATCAAGTCAAGTTTTAACCCTTGTTGTGTGGGATGCTCTTCTTGCCTAACTCTTCAACTACGGAATTGGGTACGTCCTTGCTATTATTGGTAATCTTCTTCTCTATCTTCAGTCATCACTATATTGTGCTTTATTTTGAGAGAATTCATACCCAAATTAGGTGAGGGTTTTTGTTAACTGAAATTTTGGGAAGATTGAATAAATTAATTTTAATTTTATGAGTTTGATTTGGTTGAATCTAGCTACGGACGATTGTGGGGAAAGGAAAAGGAACAACATTTTATTTTGGATAAGATAGGTTGAAACTGTATGTATAATTGGAGGAGAGAAAATATTTTATGAAAAAGGGAAGACTTTAATCCTTTTTGTTTATTATCAGTCTCTAACCTTTACCTATAATTATTTATTAAAAATATTAAAACTTGATTTAGGTTTGAGCTTACACAAAATAATATACTGATTAGTGCTTGGATTAAAAAAAATAAATTCTGATTAGTAGTAATTATTGAATAACCTTGATTTAGCTTAAATATAAATTTGATTTTCAATTTTTTAATTTAGACTTTAATTTTTAATTTTTTATAGTTTACATAATTATTAAATTTTCTAATTTTACAATTTGGATTAAAAAAATCCAATTAGTAGTAATTATTGAATATCCTTAATTTATCTCAAATATAAATTCAATTTTTAATTTTAGACTTTAATTTTTAAATTTGTACAGTTTAGTTTTTGAGTATTAAATTTTCTAATTTTGCATTTATATTTTTTATTATTGTTTATTTTAATAGTTCGATTAAAATTTTATTCTATTTTGTGATTTTTTTTTAATTTATCGACTTCCATCACTTTTTTTGATAGAATAGTTACTAGGGTCATCATTTTAGTACTTAGGCAATTTGAAGAGTTAGTTACGCAAAAAAGAGTTTAAAATAAATCATAAAAAAATTACAAACAGAAGTGTCAATTTTGCATTCCAATCTTAACAATTTGTGATATTTTAAAAGGATAAGTCTAGGAACACAAAATTCAAATACAAAATTAAACACTACATCCATTTCAACTATTAAAAAGTGGGATTTTAATATCATACCTCATTTTTTAATGGTTGAAATAGATGTAGTGTTTAGATATTATGCACTTATTTTTATCTATTTCTAATATGATCTTCTATGAAAGTAAAGGCTTTGCCCAAAATTTCATAGCCGTGTGGTGGACACAAGTAGGGGTGTTTATCGGTAAATTATCGAACAGGTATTGCAAAATCGTACCGGTATCAAACCCAAAGTACCGTTAAAACAAGAATCGGTACCGAATTATCGGTTTCGGTTTGGTACAAATTCGGTACGAATTTTTTGGTACAGTTTTTCGATTATATCGATTGGTAATATATATTATTATAATTTATAAATAAATTAATATATAATAATTATTTATAAATTATAATAATATGAAGAGTGATTTTACACTTACCCACTTTTCTTATCCAATTTTCTTACCCGCATATAAGATAAATAAGTGTGGACTCACCTCATTTCATCTTTAACCCAAATGAGTGGGCTACACTCATTTGTCTTATATGCGGATAAGAAAAATGAATAAAAAAGTGGGTAAGTCTAGAATTTTACTAATATGAACCCACATGCGGCTCAGTTTGTACCTAGCCAGCCAATCCATGGGTTCCTATTGGCTATCCAGTTGCTCCAAATGGTTATCTCGTTTCCCCAAATGGTTATCCTATATCGCCAAATGGTATTCAAGTACCATCAAATGGTTATCCAGCATCTTTGAACGGTATCCCTGTGACTCAAAATGATGTTCCAGTGTCTCTTGTTAGTCCAGAAGATTCTCCTTCAGTTGTAACTGTCGAAGTTGGTGCTGAAAGCCAAAATGAAGTTGAAGCAGATGAGCATAATGATAAATCCTTTTGTGATGATGAAAGTATCAACCTGGATGTTGAAAATGTGAAGGATCAGTCTGGAGTTGGCGAAAAAACTGATCAATGTGGAGTTGAGAAAGAAGTTGGTCAGTGTGAATTTGGGGAAAAAATTGATCAGTCTGGAGTTGGTGAGATATCTCACTCTGAACTTGAAGAACTTGCTGATACAGGCGCACCATTTAGTGAGGTTGCTGCTACTAAAGAGAACTGCATCAAAGTTATCGTTGAGGAAAAACCAAGCAAGCGTTGGGGAGATTACAGTGACGGTGAAGGTGAGATTGTCGAGGTTACATGTTGAGCACTTATCATGAATTTCTCCAAGTAGAAGTCGTCTGTTAATAGATTAGTGTCGAATTGCTGTTGAGAGATAGAGAAGCCATGAGGAATACCTTGATTTGAACGAAGCCAGGAAACTAGTGGGGGGTCTACCCTGTGGAGTCTTGTAAAAGTGAAGTATAGGTCCCTTGATGCTCCGCAAAATTTTACTTCGTTGCAGCAAGGTAAGAAATATGCTAATCTTGGGTTGATCAAGTGAATAGAGGTGCCAAGCAAGATAAAGTTTCTCGACTGTGGAAGTATCTCTAGTTAGTTTGCGGATGAATTTAAGTTCTCTGTTTCTCCGCGTTACAGTTTTGTTTTTTCTCGAGTGAAACCACTACCTTGCCAGTAATTTAACTTTTGTATGTCATAGATTTTGCGGTGATGGCTAAGATGTAATTTATAAGCTCTACTAATGTGTGATTTAGAGTTTCTTCCTTCTAGCATATTGATGTAATAACCAGGATTATCCAATATTTACGAAATTATCTTCTAATAAATAGGCTAGTTTAGTTTTGCCTTTGTATCATTCTTGGTCCTCCGTGTTTTATCTTCATAGTGCTATAAGCTCCAGGGTTCCAAGAAATGGGAAGATGCTTTAATAAAAGGTGTAGCATTCTATTGAGTTGTACCTTTGTCATATTGGAATTTGTAACAAGCTGCAATTGCATTATGCGGATAGCTGATAGTTTATCATCTTCATTATAGGTGGGTACTAGCTTAGCTGGGATCTCACGGTAGTAGTCTTAAAAGTTTTAGTATCATATTTTGAATGCATTCATCTGGTAGGGTGTTTATCTGGTAGCATAACAGGAGATCCACATGATTATGGACAAAATTAGAATTGTGCGACTTCTAATTCCGTCACACGAAGTGCAGTCCTAATGTTTAGAAACTTTCTTAAATCACAGATTATTACAACTGTTTGAGTTGTTTATACATGCTTATATATTTGCTAATTTTGCAATGGGCAAGTATTAAGCATTTAGCAAATGATTAAGTTCTCAAATTCATCCTTTTCACTGGAAGATTAGAAGACCAGTTTCGAGTAACACCCAAAGTCTGGGTGAAGGGATTTCTTCACTTGGAGCATCTAATCGACTAATAATAACATAAGTCTAACACTATCATTCATATTTTTCCAAAATGTCACTATTGCAACAAGAGATACAAACTACAGATCTTGGTGCCTAGAAATACCCTCAATTGTGTCATGTCCAGCTCGTTGTACCCTGCCTAACAGAACAAATTGGTGAACCTTGGTGCCACTCCATGACAGCAAGGGTAGCAGCAGCATGTGCAAGTGCGCCTGCAACAACAAATATATGGAAAATCTGATGGCTGTGGCCTGCAATATCAAACGCACCAGGCTTCCATCGTTCTGGGATCCTTCTCACGTAGAACATCACTCCGATGGCAAATAAAAGGCCCATCAAAATTTCATATCCAAGAGCCAGGATGATGTGTGGATGCCCCCAATTTAAAGCAACAGCATGAGTTGCTGGAATCACCCCTGAGAAGCCCATGGTGAGGAAGAGGTAGGCCCTGAAGGACCGGAAGCGAGGAGCTGAGAGCGCAGGCCAGAGGAGGGTGATAATGGCAAGGATACCAAGAAGCGAAATGGAGGTTAGATAAAAGAGTCGCGAGTATGGGTGGCAGGAGAAAGCGTAGTAGATGGGAGCGAAAAAAGAGCAGACTATCATGAGGCAAATGCCGGCATAATCAAGGCGCCAGAAGAAGAGGTTGAAGCGTTGGGAATGGCAGGCAAAGAGGTGAGACAGGGAGCTGCAAACCAAACAGCCCATAGCCCCGCCTAAGAAAACAAACCAAGGCCATTTTGGGATTGCAGAAGCAGAATCATCAACTCCATTTAAAACAAGAATTGACGGTTTAAGAATGTGGCTTACATTCAAACCCTGCAAATAAAACATTAAAACATATCTTTCTTAATTTGAAGAACTTTGAACTCGTTACAAAATTTGAAAGGGGATAAAATGGTTCCACATTAACAATTATTAACAACTTTCTAATTTATTACTTTCCAATTTCGGTTATTGGTAAGTTCATAATGAATCTGATTATTAGTAAATTTATTTTTAAACTAATAAGACGCTTACACGCAGACTGTAGAATGTTCTCTTTATTTACGTGTCAATACTATATTGATCTAAAAGTGAACTTATCATGAAATTTATTTTATAATAATCGGATCTATTCATAACCATGATAAAAAATAATATTGCAACATTTTTTTATTAAATAATCAATTATAAATTATAATAAGTAAATAGTATAATAATGATTTTCCATTTGACAAGCCTCGCATTAATAATCAATGACCTAGATAATCTATGTAGATAACCCACGCCTGGCAGCATCTTATCTTATCACATGGGGTAAGTGGGTGGGTCCAATTACCAAAATAGATAGTTTTTAGCCGACCAATCAGATTCCTTTCTAGCCCTGGTTCCCAGAAAAATCTAGTAACGTACATAATATGAGAGTGGGTGTCATATCACTCGCTATCACCCTATCACCGTCCCACGTTATCTCTTCGCATGATTATTGGCTTATTGCAATAGTCTTTCGGCGTATAAAGAACGTATATGAAATACTTGAACAAGGCTAGAGAACGGACTAGCTTCATTTTCTATAATTAAATATACTCCTTCTTATGTTGTCTGCAAAATAATATATTTTATAATTTTTAAAATAGTGTTATTACAAGAAATATTTCACACAAAAACGTAACTTTCATAAATAAGTATAATTATTATAAAATAAAAATATTATAATTAATAATATTTTTTTAAAATTATTTATAATATTTATTATTATATTAATTAAAATCAAATATATTTATATTAATTTTAAATTTAAAATATCTTAAATTAACATTAAAAAGTCAATAATAGAGATACAACATATAAAATGATGTATATAATTATAATAGTATTATAAAATATTGTTATATATACAAATTATAAAATAATGAGTTAAAATGTAACTAAAAAAATTTCAGTACTCAATTTACAAAAATATTGTTTATAATTATCATTTATACACTATAAATTTATTTACTCTTAATATTCAATTTTTAGTCATTGAAACACTATTTGAGTACTCAACTTACAAAACTAGTGATAAATGTTTGATGATTCACCATTTAAATAGGCTCAATAATTATAATTAGTAATATATTTGTAAATATTTCTAGTACTCATGTTTATATGGTGTAACTTGATTATAATTTTTGGATGAATCATCAACTAATACGCATTACTGACAAATATTTAATGTTTTGATGACTAATATATATAGATATATATATATTTATAAAATAATGTGTATGATGATAGTCGATAATAATTTGACATATAATTTATTTTTATTTTTTTATATCCATATTTTATCACCGTAATATTACTCTCGAAATAAAGACACTCACCAGAAAAGAAGTATGAGAGCAGTTAATTTTGGACATCATCATCGTCAACCGTCGTTTAACCGCGGGTCTGAAAGAAAAGTTCAAACAGATAAAGAAAATTAATGGACAAGAATATGGACATTTGGACAAACAGGAGTAATCCATAACCGAAGGAAATGACGAAAAAGTCCTGAATACCTGAACAAACTCCCGATAAGACCTTCCATATTCGTCTTCTCCGCCGAGCTCAACACCGTCAATGCCAAAAACACCAAAAATCCCACAAAATGCCTACATAAGGTCAAAATAAATCTCACTCTAATTCACCAGCTAATTAAAATTATAGAAAATTGAAACTAAGTACTAACGTCCAAATGTTTAGGGTTTCATTATGCCAAGCAAATGCGCTCGTGATCACATCCTTTAACGGCCATTCGCACCGATAATAATCTAATATAAACTCATTATCCTGCAAATACACCGGCAGATCTGCGTACTTCACCAATCTCCTCTCGAATCGCTCCGCTTTACTCCTCGTCGTTTTGGTCCTGCCATAATCAAATTTGTCGCCATTTCCGAGTTTCAGGCTCTTCCCGCCTCTCCGCTTCATTTCCGCCGGGTAATCCTAATTGCCTTCCCGTCCCCCAAGTGACAAGCTCGCCGGAAATCTGAATTCTGTCTTATCGATCTCCCTTCCTATACAGATTTATCTGAATGTATATATGCGTGGATAAAATATGTTTCTAAAGTTGATGCATCAATGTTGAGGCTTTAATACATGAGTACTTGTTTTGTTCAATATTTCAATTTGACTGAAAATGAGCAACGTGAATTAGGTGATCTGATTTTTATTTAAGCTCCCGAATAGACTTGGGGAAGTTGACCCGTGCTGGTGCTGATGGTCAGATTTTAACAAAAAAAATATATTGATATTTTTTTTTTTTTGAGAATCAAAAAATATATTGATATGAGGAAGAAATTATATAAATAATTTTTCATTATGTTTAGAATTTTGAAACCAGAAGCTTAGATTTGGCAAACGGGCTGGCCGCGTAAAAAATGATCCATTTTTTGAGGGCCAGAAAAGTAAAGTCCGTGGTTCATTCGGGCTGTGTCGTCTTGCGGGTCATTTGAGTAAATTTTTTTTTAAATTTTTTATTATGATTTATAATTTAAAATAAATACTAATACTAATTATTTACAATTATGATACATAATTTTTACATAATTATTTAATATTATTAATAAATAAAATAAAATAAAATAATCAATAATTTTATAGATATTTTGTACTCTTATACATTAAAATGTAACTAATCTTGTGATTAATTAATTAATAAATGTATATAATATTAATTATTAAAGATAATAGAGTAAAAGAATAAAAGAAAGAAGGCTAAATGTGATATATATATCTTATTCATAATACTTTTTTGTATTATTATTTAAGATTACATGTTGAAATTTATTCTTATACTCTTCATAATTCTCTATTTAATTCATTTTTTAAGTTAATATTTTTTTGTCAACAATAATAAAAAGAAAAAAAATTAGCCCATGGCCCAACTTTTTTTGGGACTATGTTTTGAAATTTTAAAGCCTGCTTTTTCACTAGTCGGCCCGCGGGCTTAGGCTAAAATTGTCAGGTCTATAAGAGATAAATGAAAAAAGAAAATTTAAAAATTATAAAAGTATAAGTAATTAGACTTATATATATGTATATGCTCACTGAAACATATATTTTGAATATAAAAAAATTAGTGTGTTTATTAAAATTGTGTGTGTATTAAGATACTGGCCGGTTAGGTGCTTTGATGAGAAATCAAAACGTATGAAACATTAATAGACGAATCCAAATGCACTGTAATGTCAATTCAACTTTTGATTACGTGAATTGTTATATTATACTACTAGGTGTCTGCGTGTTATATATATATATATATATATATATATATAGAGAGAGAGAGAGAGAGAGAGAGAGAGAGAGAGAGAGAGAGCATTAAATTTATAAGCCATTAAAAAGTACTAGGAAATCTTTTTAGTAACTAAGCTATTAAAAGCTAATGCCACCTTCTTATAAAAAAAAATTCGAAGGGGCCACCGGCCATGGTTTTAGTGATGAATCTTATTTCACGTGTATGTTACCTTTTACGCCTCTCTGAAATTTAGAAATTGTAAAATTTAATAACCAAGATAAAAACAAACTAAAAGAGCTCCGGTGTTACACTTCAACTTGTTTTCTAATATTGTAGAAATATGTAAATTATTGAATATGTAATTCTTTGTTCCACAAATGTATGTTATTTGAGTACGTACTCCCAAACCGAAATTGAAAGAATTGGATCAAAATGGAATGCTTATTAATTATTGTACCTCCAAGTTAGTTAGTTATACGTTTCTTAATTAAAAGTAAAAGAATGGAGTGATATATAGACGCACAAGAGTTTTCTCCCAACTCAAAATAAAAGGATACGGCCTTGGATGAAGAAATAGCAGCAGCCTCTGATTGGGGATCTTGATTTGTGTGTTGCACGAAAAAACAATGCACCATGTCGTGTAATTACTCATGGACTCTTGGCCATGATGATCTTTATGGGACGGTATGGACATTCACCAATACTTGTAGAGTTATAAGAGAATAATATTTTTAGAAGTCAAACACAAGATATAATTGAGTTTGAAGATTTATTAGTAACTCAGTCTTGACTTTTACTAATATATTAAATATGTATTAAACTTGAACTCATGTTATGACAGTTATAATTTTTGAGTTACTATAAAATATTGTTTTGTATGTAAATTATTGTAGAACGTGTGATACATTTAATAAATATATTAGACAAATAGAACTAACTAAATTAATAAACTTGATTAATTTTGATGTGATTGTCAATTATTCGTTTATAAATTCTATCAAATCCTAATCCATTACCATTCCATAGATATTACAAGAAACTCAGTTTGATAATTCTTTACTTAGCCTGCGTCAAAGATATATGCATGGTTTACAAAATATAGCTTCATAATTTGTCCAAGACATGCAATTACACCATAATTGCGCGCAGGCGGTTAAACAATCTTATAAGTTCATGCCTTGACCGATTAAAGAGAGAAATTAAAATTCACATACATTGCATACGTCTTTTTGAGATGAAAAGTTATTTGGTTGCATTTCAATTTAATTTGGAGGATTTCTATCAATTTAATTGTGTTGGATGCAAAATGTAAAATCATCGTTGTCGTTATGTAATTTGATGCTCCATGTTTCAATATCGTTGTTAGAGATTAATCATTAATTACAAAGAAATTCAATATATATAATAATCAATAATTAATCGCTGTAGTGAATGCTTCAACATGCATCTTATTTTCATACAAGCTTCATCATCCTTTGGGTAGTTGAAACCATGCATAGCCGCGACAACAGTTATTTGGCATTCGCAGATCTTCAAATTAATCTACTCACCAATCAGTAATTAAGTTAGAGATTGAATTAGATGATATTAGCTAGAGGGTGAAAGTGATCCACGACATATATCAGAATCATAAAAGTAAACCAAATAGGGATAGCGATCATTATTTATTAAGAAAATCCATTATTTCACAATCGGCTTAATTATCATAAAACAGATCGTACTACTATGAATATAACTGATGCGACTCTTATCTCTCATAAAAAATTAGCTGACCAATCAGCAGGATGCTTGTGCTACAAGCAGATTCAAAATTATTTGCTTTTAAGTGCTTTTATTTACTAATATTTATTTTGGAAAGTAATTAGGTGGCCCGTAATGTGAAATTTGGAGGCCAATCAATCTTTGCTAAATCAATTTTTATATACATACTGGTAAGAAGCTAAGCTTTTCAATTGGTTTTGCATACTATATGAGGTTAGCCGTGGCTGCTTCTTCTCATTGGGTAGCGATGGCCACTGTTTCTTATTTATCCCGTTAGGTCCCACACGTATGTCCCAATCGTACAAAGTTCCATATATATAAATCCCTAAAACAATACATATCTCAGTATTTCATGAAGAGATATGGGCATGGATTCTATTAATCAAATATAAAATGACATGACATTTGGATACATAATCACTAATAAATATATATAACTATGTCATTTCATAGATAATAATTTTGATAATCCCTTATAAATACATAATGATATATATAAATAAATAATTATCTTGTCATTTTACTATTTCATTAATCAAAATAAAGTCCATTTTGACAGTCATGACCATGTTCTTTCAAATTCGTGCATAGAGCAATGCTAGATATTCACACATAGAGCAATTCTAGATATTCTAAATTTCTGCATCTGTAACACATATTTTGAATTACAATTTTTTTTTTTTACAGTCTTATATTGTAGTTCTAGCTACTTTTTATAATTCATATATATAAAACATAATGCTAGCTTACAATGCGTTTGGAGTTGTAGTTTTTTAACAGATGAGATTGTGTCAATATATATACACACACACATCATTTCCCTTATACTTTTTAAATTTATTGGGCTAAATTCTTCAAGAATGTTGCACAAACTTTCAGTTAATCTAATGAAATATGATCATTTAACTTTTCTTTTAATTTGTCGTCAACTATTATTCACATTTTCAAACTCTTTGTAACTTACGTTACATTGCACTATTAAGACTTTCTTCACTTTGATTTCGTATTCTAAACGGCTTAAAGCGGGTAAATCAGTACATGAAAAAGAACAAAAATAATATTATACAGTTCACTCCGATCAGCATGGCAAAATAATTTCACCCTGCATTTCAAAGCTAAAAAGAATTTTATTTGTAAAATTTATAAATTTAAAGGATATACTTTGTTCCATATATATTCATCCCAAAATTTATTAAACGTTATTTGAAGTAGGTGATTCTACATCTGTGGCGAAAGAGTTGTTATTTGTAAAATGTTATTTTTTGTAGATAAAAAATAAGGATGGTCTAGTATTCCCATCTGTATATTTTTTTTTCTTCATGTTCTCCAATAATTAGTTTGAAAGGACGAGGGCTTAAATTTCTTGCCTGAATCAGGTTTGAGTAGAGTAGAGTAGCTCTCTTTAATTTTGGGCTGTATATTTTATCCTTCTTATATGTATTTGAAGTATAAGTTGTGCAGCCTTAGATATACTGAGAGGTATTAATTCATATATATATCGATGTCATTCGTAAGGTTATCCTTTATATATATGGTCCTTGTTGTACTTTGCTTGAGTTACTTGATTCTTAGTTCGGTTGAGCTAAAGGGCCTGTTCTGGCTCTTTCCTAAGGCATGCATGCTTCTTGAAAAATTATTTTTGTTATTGTTTTTTGCTTTAAGTTCAATAAACCGATCTTTTTGATGGGAAAAGAAAACATTTTTAGTTACTATGTGGCAAGAAAAAAAATCAATATTTTTGTTTGAATTTTTTCTTAAATATTAAAGTATTTGCTTATGATAAACTTAACAAAAAATATTTAATAATTGCTATCTTGGTTGTGAAAGATACATTTTTAAAACGAATTTTTTCTAAAAATAACATCGTATTCTAAAATTTACCCCTAATAGTTGTTAAGAGTTTAGAACAGTGGTGTGATGTTAGAAATGATAGTAATAAATAATGATAAAATAAAAATATCATGTCATTTCATAATTTTAAAAATTAAAATATGTATTTAATTTCGAAACTAACTAAAAAAAATAATTTTTAGTCTTTGAAGTTTAAAATATTGTAAGAAAAATTAAATTATGTCTATAGTTGTTCCGTACCATACTCAATATTCATAAAAAGTAGAAGTAAGAAAAACGGACTTTCGGTACGGAGAGAGTAGTTAGGTCCTACATTTCAGATTCCAGTCAAGGTTAGATTTGAGACCACGCAGTAAGGAGAGAATTACGAAGAAGCCCGGACCCTTTCGGAAGCAGTAAAATATAAGGTTCAAACTGTGGTGTATATATATTTGTGTGTACTCCTAAAATAATGAAATCATAGTTTGGTAGAGATATTGAGTCATTTTATATCATTATTAATTTAAAAAAAAAGACTTTTTTTGTGTAATAAATAAATTATAAATAATTCTTTTTTGTAAAATTCATATATATCGATAAATTACATTTCCAATGAGATCGATCTCTTTTAAAGTTAAATTAAGATTTTTGTAATACTCATGAGTTCTAATTTTCTTAAAAAGTATTTACAACTTGAATTTTGCTTGAAAAATAGTTTAATGTGGTTTCTTCTTGTTGATGTGAGACGAAGGCAATTTATAATTAAAACAAAGAAAACCACCCGAGACATACAACTTAATTGACTTTCGAATTCCTTAACAAAAGGAGCTTTTAATTATTGCATGTCAATCCCCTTGTGATCCATACATACATAGTAATTAATACAAGCGTGTAAAGTTTATTAATTCAAAGTAATTCGATCAGTTGAACTTCATACCTTATTAATTATTATTGAAGTTATAATACAGTCGTATTATTGTATACAAAATTAAAGTTCAAACATGAGAATATATTAGGAACATTAATGCACTTTCTGATCTTTTAACTTCTTCATAATCAGATTCCAAACCAACTTACTAAGAATAAGAACATGTTCTTATGAAATATCTTTCCCTTTAAGGAAACCTTTGCATATTCTTTCCCAACACTTACTATCTGGTTCCGCAATCTGCAACTTTAACTTTGCATCTTCTGCGAAACCTTCCTGTAATTATGCTAATTATTTAATTAAAAAGTTTTGGGATAATGAAAAAATAAAGCAAATATAGTAGTGCAAAAAGTTAGCCATCGGTTCCACTTAAGTCTTAACTAAAGAGTAACACGTTCCAAATTATAGAAGGAAAATTGACCTTTTGAAATTAATTTTATATTAAAATTTTAAATTTTAAAATTTATATAAATTAATTTAGTTTTAGACAATACAATTATAATATTCACAAAAATATCTAAATGTCAAACAATAAATATATCACATCAAATTTAATATTATATTTTAGAACTGAAAGAGTATATAATTAATTACCTCTATGGAGCCGTTGGTGAGAAGACGGTCGATGAGATTATGAAGAATATCATTGGTGTATTCAGGGTGACCTTGTATGCCTAGAATGTGCTCTCCAATTGTGAACATCTCTACACGTGTTTTGTCTGAAAATGCAATCACTTGTGCTCCCATAGGCACCTCCCAAACCTGTTAATTTCAAGGGTATTAATTAATTTTAGTATTACACGCATACGTACATACGTACAAAAACTGCTTATTAATTTCCCACACACGAGAGAGAGAGAGAGACCTCATCTTGGTGGCATTCGATGATTGAAAGGGCAACTGGGAATTCATCAAAACCATCATCAAGGAAACTACCTGGAAAGAAATCTTTCACAATCCTCACGTTTCTAAGTCCAATATCCCAACCTGTGTAAGATTTTCCAACTTTTCCTCCCAATGCTCTACATAAAACCTAGAATGAAAACAATAACATGCATGGAAAGATTGATACTTCAAAATTTTGGATTTACATTAATGATAAAAAATGAACTTGATATATTCACATATCAAGACATATATATTAAGTGATTCCATTTTCAAAAACTTAATAAAGTGGTTGAAAGCTCAATCAATCTCCTCGTCAAGAGTGCTTGGCTTCGAGCCTTCCTGTCACCCTAAGCTAAGGCAATCCTTGACCAGCCTGGTGATTTAGTATGAATCAAACACTTGTATGGGCTCGAATGTACACTCACGCATCACTCAATTTCTCCCTCCAACTTTTTTAGTATCAAAAGGAAAAAATTAATTACCTGGTGGCCAAAGCAAATACCAAGAACTTTCTTTTGCATGGCATCCAAGGTTTGCAAGAGTAAGCAAAGCTCAAGAATCCAATAGTCATTTCCATAGGCATCGTAAGGGCTGCCACTGACCACAAATCCATCATAGTTTTGAAGATCACTTGCATGAGGGAACTCCCCTTCAACAACCCTAAACAAGTCCCATCTCTCTCCTTCTCCAAAGGCTGCAACATACACATTGAAGTACCCTCCATACATCTTCTTCACATACTCAGAATCCCTTGCTGCTTGCAGTAGTGCATATCTCTTCTCTCCTTCAATCCCCATCTTCAATAATGTCAAACAAAGTTTCCACACAATAAAATGACTGCTCAGATAGAGATGTATATATATATATAGAGAGAGAGAGGGAGGGAGAGAGAGAGAGAGAGAGAGAGAGAGAGAGAGAGAGAGAGAGAGAGAGAGAGAGAGAGAGAGATGTTGAGTGAATTGAGTACATGTAGTGTTTTAAAAGGAAATGACCCTTTTATAGATGCTTAGGGTAAGAAAAGAGAAATCTGGCCACTAACTAAGGATCTGAATTTGAATTTTCCATGTGGTTAATGTTTACATGATCAGCGTGTAATATGTATAGTTAGTCTGGGTATTGAAAGGAGATGGAGCATTCCCCTAGTTGCACGTGAGACACAAGTATGCTTAAAATAAAAGGTTCATTGAATATTTGAAGTTACTAATATGTGTTAATGATGTCTTAATTTAATAATTAAAACTGACACTCGCGTCTTAGGTTTAATTTTCATGAAAAACGTGCGAGCTCTATTCTTTCTTATTTGAAGTTAGAGATTATTTTAATTTTTAAAATTCACTATTGATAATTCCACTTAATATTGGCATCTTATTTATACTAAAATATTTTCCTAATTCATAAAATATAAAATAAATAATTTATCCTCTTCATTTAAAGGTGATTCACCACGCGGTTTATAATTAGATTTGTTTATTCCTATAGGAAAATAGAGCTTTGAATGTATAAGAATCTCATCTAAAATCATTACAGTATTAGTCCACGTTCATGATCAGGACTGGCCGGAAGTGTCTAAATTCATTTAATTTCATACTTTTTGCTATTAAAGGGAAAATGATCCCAATTAGCTAGCTAGCTAGGTCCAAGTGGAAGGAGAAGATGCTCGATCCGGCACAAATAGCGAGCATGGCTTTGTTTATTTAGAATCGAGTATATCAGCAGAAGATGAGGAGTGATTGCTTAATTTTACATTTCTCATCCACAAGTATTACAAGTTGTACCATATTTGTAGACATCAAGTTCTACATTCGATATGGATGGATTGACCTAATGACCTGCGTAGAAAGTCTCAAATTTATTAATATCAAGAATATTAATGATTTACCATAACTTTTAGGGGAGTATGTGGGACTATCTTGACCCACTATATTTTTAAGAACAATCCATTGAGCTTTGATTTAAGTTTGCAATTTTACATATATATATATATATATATATATATATATTAGTTATCATGAAAACTAGGAGTAGATATATCTAGTAAAATAAGGTAGAGAGTGCAGTTATCTTCTATTCTACAACAATTCCAAACAACTTCGGAGAAGTTATTAGTTGTGAAAATTTTAATTTATCGTTTTTTTAATTTCACGATCGACCAAAAGAATCACAAACTTACACTCCAGCCAAGAGAACATCATGCTTTAATTTCTTGTCATAGAATTTACTTTTGTATCCTGGGTTACTCTTATGTTATTGATCACGTTAAACAAACAACGTTGTTCTTATCCCTTTTAACACATATCTCCTCCCTAAACATTGGACTGAGCCGCCTAACCTAAAGGAATCTTATTGTTTTATATTAAAATTACTACCTTCATTCTACAGGAATAATTCTTGTTTCACTATTATTCCTACAAATAACAAGTTGTTAATTTAATAGTGATCACAAAATAATAAAATTTTGATGATAAACTTAAGGATGTCATATATATCTTTAAACTAATATCAATAAAAAAAATCTTTTGTGAAAATTTTTAGCAAATAAATAATTTTTAAGAATACTCGACATACGTTGACACGCACAAGATACTAATTAAAATTATACACTTGTTACATCAATAATTTTTTGATTTCATAAAAGGCTCTAATTTAAGCGTGGAAAAAAATATAAAAATTAACTATCACGTATTCACGTACAATATGTATTGCGGAATGAGCTAGTATTAATTAATTGATGATACAACTGAGCTCGGCGGATGACAATATTCCTTGTGACGGTCGCAAAAGCATATGAATATGGTCCAATATACATACTAGATTGTCTCAAGGTATCGGATTCGGAATCAACCATAAGCGGCCCAAATAAGGTATAGGGTTTTTTTTTTGTGGTACTGCATGCTTAAATGCATGTAAAGTTGATTCTTAGAGCAATTTGCTTCACTATTTATCATCCACTCTTACAATTAAAGAATGATCAATTAATCAAAGAATTTCAATTATTATGTAACCAAAAAATGAGTTCTGATTGTCCCTTTTTTAAATTTTTAATTTTTTTTTGTAGATTGCGAACACGCAAGCACTCTCTGTGACACTTAACATTACATTTCCTTCGCAATTTATAATGAAAATAATTTTTAAATAAAGTGAATAATTAATAAGATAAATATAAAAAAAATAATATAAGTGTAAATTAATTAGGTCTAAGTTCTAACGTCCCACAACTTATCGGGAAGATGTTGCAGTGCGATGACAGAAACCTATGACTAACTTTAATTATAAGCTCAACCAAAATAACATACTCCATAGTAAACAAGAATTATACTATTTCGGTTTCATCAGAAGAGAATTTGCAATTTTTTGTAAGAGAGTCGAATTTTTTGCGAAAGCAATATACTATGGCACGATATATTTAAGTCTGTCAAAATAACTTTATTATCACACTACACTATTAAATTAATAACTTAGGAATTTTAACTGTATAAAAAGAATAGAAATATATTCTTAATATTTGTAAAAGTTTTTAAATAAAAACTCCTTTTATAAAAAGAAATAGGATTACAATGAGAAACAATCATATTTTATCTCTTGGACAATTGTTCGGAACAATATATATTCATATATTATGGTTACCTAAATGCCCCATAAGGGTATAAATGTAATTGGCCCAGGCAACAATTGAGAGTTTCCTGGAGCCGTAAGACGATTGGTAAGAGATTATGTATGTTTGTTATAACTTCTAAGGTTGTTTAATATTGTAAAAATAAATTTATGTAATTTTATTTTTATTTAAAATTATAATTTATCTTCAAATAATTTAAAAAATAGTCAATATAATCCTATTTCATGTATAACTTTTACAAACAAAATAAAATATCTTTGATGTCTCTGGAGTAGTATGACGATATATGATTTGGAAGCTTGACATCACAGCTAGGCAATCGTCCGAACAGATATGCACCATCGAGAGGTCGACTAGTGAGATAAAGAAAATGCCTCTACCGGTTTAATAATAACATATAATTGAAGCTGTTACATCTGCTTTATAAAAAGAGTTACCTTCGGTCTAAATCAGTTAAATTAATTTTAATTGATATAATTATAATTCTAATAAAATATTTAAATATATTATCTTTTTCACCCAAAAAGTTTGTATTTATAAATTATAAACATTAAATAATATAGTCTTGTTCATATTAAAAAAAATTATTTTTTAGTTTGGTAATATAATATAATAATAAAATTATGATGACAAATTTAAGTGTATTATATTATTTTATATTAATATCATTCGAAAATGAATTCCTCTTGTGTAACAAAAAAAGTTAATAAATGAGACTTTTTATGGAAAGGGGAATGCCGCTTTTAAATTTTGTTGCCTTCAAAAAATTAAATAGAATTCACATTGATTTTAAAATTTTGAAGATTTGACAACCGTTATGTGTGGCTTAGGAAACTTTAGGCAGGCAGCTCTGGTACTTGTGAATTAGGAAGTATCTTCTTATAATTTGGTTTCAGAATTTACATATTAAGATAAAGAATCCTCCCAAGCACTTGAAAATTAATGGAGGAACGAGTACACGAATAGATCTAAAGTTGGATTAGAATCAAAATAAATAAATAAAGTCATCAACCTTTGCAGTCTGAAAGGAATAATGTTTCTCCATTTTCATTCTTTTTTCTGTGACGTGATTCGATATGTCCCCGAGATGTGCATAATTAAATATAAGATGATGGTAGTACATCACTCTCTTCCTCTCTCCCCCCAGAGGAGTCGTCTTTTTCTTTTCATGTATTATTATTAGGATTATACTTCATCAGGGTAATTTTCAAAAACAATTTTAGATTTTTGTCAATGAACTTTTTTTTAAATTCATTTTTTTGAAAAAAAATGTGATTGTTTTGTTAACTTGCATTAATAAATTACTTTTGTTAGCGGAAGGAGTCATTAGCCTGCTACAACACAAAAAAAAAAGAAAAAAGGTTTCCTTTTATTTATTTTTTTAAAACAAAAGTAAAAAGGAGTAGAGAACATTTTGTTAGTTCGGAATTTAATTTTTAAAATTACAAATATTAAATAAACTTGGGATGCAAATTAAAGGATATTTTATGATTTTATATTAATATGTATAAATAGTAACTCTTTTGTGAGAAATTTTCTTATCGATGACGTTGTACGTCGGAGAGTATTTTATCTGTTTGGAATCTTACTAAGGCAGATAAAGAAACATCAGTAACTTTAACGCAAAAAATCCTGTAACTACAGATCGATGTAGACGCGATGCGATTATGCTATGCTTTCGCTAGTTTTAGAACATTGCACCTTGCGGTTGCGAATCCTTATTCAAACTAAACCACATTGCATTACCATATAATATGTATGTTTTTCATTTTTAAGTATACTAATAACATAAACCTGCAGACAACATGATTTTGTTGGATGATGATCATATCCTATTCTATCTCCTTCAATGCTTTCATATCTAGTGCTAAAAGGACTAGTTGACAGTCATGAATGTTCTGCTTAATTTATTACCTTCTTGGCTTATTCAAAGAAGATAGATTGGAGAAGAAGTTTAATTCATTTCATTGATATCTCGTATTAGTACAAAACCAAGCCTCTTATAGGCATAACTAATACCTTACATACCCAATAAATCCTACCTTTTCATCTAGTTCTAATCTTGGCCATTCATTTTCTATTAACTATTTTAATACTATTCTATCCAATCCAATGCACCTCTTAGCTGCAAAAAGTTGGTGGTGCGTAACAGTACTTCGCTCTCCAAAAATCACCTTGTCCTTAAGGTGGGAATCTTGTTGCCCTTATAAAATAATAAGTCCAAATGTTGCATGCAATGGTAAGATACCAAGCAATAGAAGTGAACAGGCTTAGAAAAGACATGATCTGGGAATTGTCAAATGAAGGTATGAAAACAGCATAACAAGCTCCCATAATGGGTATGCCATTTGCACTATTAACAAGCTGCTTTCTATTAGAATTACCTCCAATGATATCAACATCATATGCTATCATCATCATACCAAGAAATGATCCAGGTTTTGTAAATTGATAGTAACGTATTCATCCTCATACTTTTACTTCTCTGTTTTCAGAACCACCTTCTCAATCTCCTCCTCTGAGAGCTTGCCCTTCTTGTTGGTAATGGTAATCTTGTTCTCTTGTCTGGGGGTCTTGTCCCCCGCAGAAACATTTAGGATACCATTCGTATCAATGTCAAAGAAAACTATGATTATGAGGAACGCCCCTACGAGTAGGAGGGATGCCGGATAGTTCGAATTTAGCAATCAAGTTATTTTCTCTGATCCTTGTCCTCTCACCTTTACAAACCCGAACCAAGATACTAGGTTGGTTGGTTGAGTATGTAGAGAAAATCTGCTCTTTCTTGGTGGGTATGGTTGTGTTCATGGGAATCGAAACAGTCATGACAACTTCAGTCGTCTCCAAACCAAGGAAAAAATGGGTGCATCCATTAAAAGATCCTGCAATTTCTCATTACCCACACAACTAAAAATGGCAGCTTATACAGTAGTGCCACCCTTGTAATTTCCAATAAGCGCTACCTGTTGAAGTCCAAAAACTGTCAAATCGGAACCAATGGTGGGTGTACTTCTTTTCCTTCTCCATCATTGAGTAAATATTAACACCCCCAAGTATGCTTCCCATGCTATCATAATGAGATAATTTAGAACATCATTTCCCACTCTGTTCACCATTGCAATTAAAGCATGACTCACATTTATGACATAACATATAAGCTGTTGCTCCACATGCATTCATTTGCTTCCTGTGAGCATGGTGATTTGGGGGTGTAAATGGCATTAAAACCCAACTTGGAAGATTTCAGAGCTTCTTGTTCCTTAAATGTAATAAACAAGTGCCTTGTTAGTATCTCCAAGTGCAATGATTAAAAAAAGTGCATCTGATAGTTCATTAATGTCGAAACCATCTATGTACATTTTGGGTTAAATCACTTTTTTTTTCGCTGTACTGAATACTAATTTATATATGTATTATTGAACTGATTTTTTTTTTTACAATCGCATAACTGTACTAAAATTTACATATGCATCACTGTCACGTGGCATGCCATGTCAGCAGTCCATTAACTTTTAACGGACTTAGACGGAAAATTCAATTTTTATAAAAAATTTCAGTACAGTGATGTGATTGTAAAAAAATCAGTTCAGTAATACATATAAATTAGTGTTCAATATAATGGAAAAAAATGTGATTTAACCTGGTAAATTTCACTTAGATAACGCCACTAGATTGTATAGTAGCCACCAAGTTGTCCGCATTTTCAATTTCATCTTGCACAAGCAAACATTTGATTTTAAAAGCATCATGTTTTCATGTGGTTCATTAATACAGCTCCTCTGTTCAAGTTCAAATCCCAACTGTTATATATATAATCGCATAATTGAAATTGTTAATTTTAAAAGTTATACATTATGGTTTCAATAGGTGATTATAAAATAATTACATAACCCCATAGGTGGTCCACCAAGTTTTTCATGTGGCCAGCACTCGCACAAAGAACAACAAGACGAGGAGGCCGTCACGTGACTCCAAAAATTAAGAAAGAACTCTCTCATGCTAGTACTGCAACGTAACTTAAAACACTCAATAAATACTAAGATAGGACAAAGATATAATTTTCTCTTGAAAGCATTTTTCTCAACACACTCGTTATTAAAAGCAATTTATTTCATCACCCGCAAACCCACACTTGCATGTTTGTCATTTTTAAAAGGAATTTTTTTTTTCTAATCTATTACTTTGCTTAATCCAAAATGTGTGGATTAAGAGATTTAACAGTATCTGAATACATCAGATTGCAAATAGAGAAGAACTATAAGCTCAATAGTAATAATTACACAGTGTCTGTCGCGATACATGCATATTTTCCTGCCTGCCAATATCTTGGCTCGGCAAAACTGACCTTCTCACTGACCTTGCCTTTAATAATAACTTTTCTTTATAAAACTTGCTCTTTTTAGCCCACTCTGAAAATCTGGCTCTATAAGGGGTGGCTGATACCAAGTTCCATTTCTTACGGCCTAGTTTGGAGTTCGCATATGATTTTTTACAAAGAATTTTTTTTATTTCTTTTTATATGCTGTTCATAGATTTAAAAAAAGAACTAATGACTTAATTTTTTATATTATTTTTAAAATAAAGAATATAAAATAATTATTTCACTTTCATCTTTTTAATGAATTATAAAAGTGAAATATTGAGATTTTAAACCTAATTTAGTTAGTTAGATAAAGTATAAATAATATTTCTAAATTTATGTTTCAATCTAAAATATCAATTAAAAAGAAAGAGACGGCGGTGGAAAAGAAAATTATAATTGCAACGACTGAGGTATATTCCATCAAGAGGAATATTGGAGTCGGATTTTTTTAATCATAAAATTAACTATGTCTTTTTCGCATTAAATGATATTAATTAGTTTCCTTAATGAAACTAGTACACAAAACCAAATCAACGCCCATACAACATTAAGGTATTAAACCCAACGTGCAATTGTTAAGGGTGGTAGTAACTCGAAACGCTTAATGAACAAACCAATGAAAGAATATTAGAGGAGGATAAAGTGTTGGCTGCCGCGGCATCCAGATCCACCAAATCGCTTTAAATCATATCTTAAAAACCTCTTTTTGCTCAATGTGTCAATTAACCCCGTCTAAAGATTACTTACGGTAATAATTATACTAGCAAATATTACTTTCTTTTTATTATATAGACAGTTTTAAAAAAAAATTCTCTATAATATAATACGTTTAAGCTTTACCTTAATTATATATAAATTTCTTTAATATCTTTTAATTTAATATATATATATATATATATTAATTATTTTTTACTTTACCTTTAAGCTTCAGAACGTATGGATGTTGGATCTTTTTCTTTAATATCTTTTTTCTTTTCTTTTTTTACTAAATAGTAATAAGATAATATCTCGGCTACTACTATACTCCTGATTCTTGGCATAACTTACTCCATGTTTTCATACTTTGTTCATGCAATATGTATACCTCTCTCTCTCTCTCTCCCTCCAAGAAGTAAAATGTACAAACTTTTCCTTACGGACACAAAATATTACATCAAATTCTGCATAGAGACAGAATTGTAGAGGCTGTCCTATGGGCTAATTATGGGTAGCTTCATCCACAATCTTGTTGCTTTTCCTGGAAAACTGATCGAAAGGAGATCAGGTACTCACAATTTATATATATCTCCATTCATGATTGATGGTTTTCCAACCATGTTATTTGGCAGGGTTACACTGATATTCATATAACTAGTGCATGATCTTGATAATTACAAGAATGATATCTTTGCTCTTCTTTTATTTTCATCCGGTTTAAATCTAGAGTATTTATTTCATTCCTTATTCTTTTAAGCATGCATGTATTGTGTCTCGAGCCTCTCCATCGTACAAATGATTAGAAAAAGAAAATGATATATATAAACGAATCACAAATTAAATCATGTATCAACCCTTACTTGTATAGTGTGTTGGTGTATCTGATCGAAATAAAAATTATAGTTTTGTTGCATAATATAACGAGATTATTTTTTTTGTAGCAAATGATATTTATTAATTAAATAAGATAAACGATATTTGATGATAATACCGATCAATACCTCTTATCAATGCAATGATAAAATTTTGAAACATTTAACTATAATTTAAAGGATTAACACGGGAGAGTAATTCTGACAATTTTTTTTTTTTGTATTTATGGTTTTAATTTTTGAAGGCGAATGTTTAATAAGGACCGTGAGATGAGAGTTTTGATTATGTAGGTACATCTATCCACTTCTATATCTCATGCTTATAATATGTATGTTGCCTGAAAATGCAGAGCTTTCTCTGATTTCTGACTTTTGGTTAGACATTTTGTTTCTTGCTGCTCTATTTAGATGGACAGTGTTTGGACTCCAGAGTTTGGAAGTCCAAGATGCATAAACTCAAGGAAGGGACATGCATTGATGATGATGAACCCCCTACGTCTATCACCGTAAAAGTGGCCCCATTTGTTAAGACACCTACGTCTCCATGTTTTAGGGTCATATTATTTGGGAGAGGATCATCTGCACCTTCGCGTCACGAATTGACCAAAGTACCCCTTTTTAAGTTCACAACAACACCTTGGTTAATTATGAGCGAAAGCTACATGTGTTTGACAAATCCTGCGTACTTTCGATCCGTTTCATAAAATCACCGATTCAAATGATCTATTTATTTATATTATTAAAAAATAAATTATAATATAAAATTATATTTTTTAATAATATAAATAAATATAATATTTAATTATTATATATTTATATTTATTCATATTATATACCCATTTGAATTTTGAAAGCTATTCAACTGAGCTCCGTTTAGGCATGCACAACAGGTCGCCCTGGCCTAGCTCGACCTGGGCTTGTCAGGCCTTGGTCATTGACCAGACCAGACTGTGCCTTTCACTTTTGGCCTGCAGACCAAGTCAGACTTGACGCTTAAAAAGGAGGCTTGCAGACCATGTCAGGTCAGGCCTTGGGTCAGGCTAGGTCAGTTCAGTCCAATTCAATCCATTCAAACAATTTTTTTAGTAATTTTAAATATTATTAAAACACCAATTAAAATTTTAAACTTAATTGGTGTATTAATTAAAAGTAATGTATTACAAGTTACAGTTTTCAAATTACAATAATGAAAAATATTTTTTTTTATAATTATTATTTTACAAATGATTTTCTAGTTGTTACGCTAAGTATTTATTAAAATAAAGATGTAATAAAAGATCTGTAAGAAATATAAGTTGCTAGCTAGATAAGAAAATTTTTTATATATTACACTAGTTAATGTGTTTTTATGAATTTTTTTATTTGTATATAAACAAACATCCATGAATGAATGGACGTATTAAAAGACATTAATTTTATTTTATTTATTGAATGAGTTGTCACAAAAATGAAGTTTTCGTCTGCAGTGGGAGAATTGAAATAGCGAATAAAGAAAATTGACAGACCAGATCAAGTTTTTGGTGAACCAGTTTAGGTCGGGCCCCAGGCCGGCCCGCAAGCCATTTGTGCACCATTAGTCTCGTTGGGCCTACAAAGGTGTATTGTATATATATATTGACAAGAAGTGAAACAACTACTCTTAGATCAATTTATCTTAAGAACGTAATTTGACCCCAAAATTTAAATTAAAAAAAATAAAAAATGAACGAACCACTAGACCAGATCCAAATTTAAAGACAAACCTATATACATGATATTTAAATATAAAAATAAATATTATATATATTTTAATTATTAAAAAATAGAGTATAATACTAATTTTAATACCATACTTCATTTTTTAATAATTTAAATAAATATAATATTTAGATATTATACACTTATACTTATTCTAAATTTAATATTTCACTCCTATTTAACCACTGCTAAATGTCTCCTATAATCCACATACGAAGTATACACATTATTCCATATTTGTTAATTATAAGTAATGACTCATGTAATGATAAGTATAATAATTTAATATAAAAATAATAAATTTCATAATTTTTATATTGAGTCATTATATTCATTATTACATAGATGATGTATATAACAAAATTTGGATTTTTGGTTGAGTTTGTAATCTGAAAATATACCTCGAAACTGACGCCTGTTTGGTCAGTCAGGAAAGTGTAGTGGCTCCCTTGTTAAAAAAATTACACTCATATTACAGATCTACACACATGTGAACGTATTTGATTAGATATATGTGATTGTGAATCTCGAGGACTTAATTTAACGGTCAAAAAGATTTCCTTCCTTTTAAAATTTTTTTGAGGTCAAATTTTAGAACCCATATACAAGAAAAGAATAAATCTACACACATAAATATTAAATATAAATTTAAATACAAATTTTTATCTCATTATTAAAAAATAAAATTTAATACGAATTTTTATATCAAATTTTATATTTTAAAGATAAAACAAAAAATTGTATTTTAAAGTTATGGTTATAAACTTATTATCCTTGAGATAATTCTCATGCACAAGTCCGATTAACCAAAAAAAAATGTATGTGTGCATATCGATTAAAGGTGGAAACTGTGGAAAGGATATGAAAGGAATTCAAGAATTGTAGAGGGGGTAGTCACGGTAGCAAGGCTCGTATATCTAAACTGCGTTTTAGGGCAAGCAAGGGGTGTGTATTGAGGGTAGAATTGGTGTTGGTGTTTTAAGGCAAAGGCAGTAAATGTTGAAAGCCCAACTCTCCAAACAGTACAAATCAGCAATCGCTTGCCATTTCTCATGACCTCATTTACTTAATTATTACTTGGCCTCGTTATGCTTAGAACACAGAGACACTATACATATATTATATATATACGCAAAAACCCCCTCATGTCCTGAGCTCTGGTCAGCTTCTTATTTCAGTTATTTGTGTACCCAACAACATTTTTCTCTTTTTGGGTTTTCAAGACAGGACAAGAATGCCATCAAATCCCCATGTTTTGTTCAGCTTCTTATGTGATTCATGATCCTATCGATCAAAATGCACCCCCAATGTCCCTTTCGAGCTTTCTCTTAAGAATAAGGTAAAAGTTGTAAAAATCCTGCCTTTTTTTTTTCTCTCAGTTGGTGCGCTTCTGTGATGGTAGGGTTCTGCTGGAAGCGGCGGAGGAGGTGGTTAGAAAAGCGGCAGAGGCAGATGATGAGGGATGTCATATTATTAATGAGAATGCTTTATATAGCTTGTGTGGAATGTTGGATTTGTTGTAGAAGCTTACTTTTTCAACTCTCCACTGATATATTACATCCTCCTATGTATCATTGATGGTCATGGTGACGATGGCGACGGCGGCAGTGTGATATTGGCGGGGACGGCTCAATCTGGTTTTTGTTTTAAAAGTAGTACACTATGTTTTTTTTTCACCTCATGATGATGTTTATATGGGAGTGGATATATATGCAAAGGTTCTCCAACATTAGCAGGTTGGTTTTTTCTGTTGACATCCTTCTATTTTCTACTTTTTGTAAGAAGGGAGGCTAATTATTTTTGTTTGTCTTTTTAAGTTTAAGTATAAACCAAACCCCCTTTGAACTAATCCCTGTATCTTGAAATATATCTCTAGGGAAATATATTATATGCATCATTCATCGTTGGTATAAATTCATAGCTGTAAAGTTTATAATTTTATTTTTATAGCCTCAGCTTTCAGTTGTGGGATTGTTGAAGAAGAGTGGGGTGACCTAAGAATAAAAAAAAATGATGTTCGATAAAGTACTAAACGTGGATATCTTGAAATCGAATTTTATTTATAACAATTGTTATGATAAAAATATTAAAAGGATCACAAATTTTAGAAAGATTGATCCAAATTAAAGAGATTAATTCGATTGAATTTTTTTTATATTATTAAAATAATAATAAAAAAAAAGTATAGGGTTCAGGAGGCGGTGACCTAGGAAAACAACTAGGTAGTTAGGCAGGCTAAAATTGGCACCGGCTACAGTGGGGTGGGTTCCCTAGAGTTGCATAATATTTATATGAGGGTGGGATTTTGGAAAGGACAGGTCAAGAAATGACAAGAAGTTATTAGGGGTTGCAGGTGATGGATTAGTGACAATGCTGCCTCTTTCATGGAAACGTCCTATCATTACTTCATAAACCTACATGGCTAAATCTTTTCGTTTCTCTCTTTATGCACGTGAAGTTTTGTTGTTTATTTTAGGGTTTTTCTTCAAGGGTTTATTTTTTGATTATATTTATAAATACCAAAAATCTAGTTTCATGAGTAATTTTGTTTTGTTGGTGGGACATATATTTTTTTTTTACAGTTTCAAGCAGAATTACTACTATATACTTTATTTAATTGTTGACATGTCAAATTTGGGAAAAACTGTGAGTGCAATATTTAGACAAAAAAACTTGTATCAACACTAGGGATAGGTAAGAGAGGTACCCTGATAGAGCATTGTTTTAAGATTTTAGAAGGTTAATTGTTTGTCAGCAAGGAAGGAGCAGGAGCAATAGCAGTGTTGCAGAGTAATCAATGAAATTGACAGTGGATGGTGGGGTAATTTCTTATTGGACTGCAGGGTCTGTGCTCTGCTCTGCTCATCAGCAGAAGACTGAACCCCCACCAGATATCTTAAATTGCTCTGACTCTCCTCTAGTCTGTACATCTACATATCTTTCAATTACGAAGAACATAGTTGCGTCCCAATAGGTATCGTATTTGCTTACCATTTTACCCTATTCTTTTCCATAAAATTGCATGTCTGCAATATTTTATGTTTGCAATCCATAAAATGGCTATAGGTATATATACTCTATAGTATCGGTGCTGCAAGAAGCATCAAAAGGATTTAGGCGACATTTTGATTACATGTATAATTTGGAGTACAAAAACACACACACACACACCGGTTAGTTAACAATTTAATCCTTTTTCTCTTACTTTTGGTGTACCTTCCTTTTATAATTTTACAAAATACTTCTACTCCATTCACGTATTTGATTTATTGAACATCCATATTTGAGTATCTATTTATTTTCTTTTTAAATCATTGGTTGGCAAAATAGCATTTTTCAAACAAAATGAACTTCATAACTTTGAATATAAATTCACAAGTATTACAGAACAACATTCAGAAATGGTCATGGAAGATTTAGCTGAGTTGCCATGAGCAAGATCACATAAAAGCAGTGATAATTTCATAATAGCATCAAAGCAACTGAATTTCTTATTTCCTTAATCATCCTTACACTGAAGCTAAGCATGACTCTTATAACATTTGAGTACCAGAAATAACAAACTGTGAAAAGACTAAGATACCCCAAACTAACTACTAACAAAAGACTAAAATAGCCTCCTTACAGAAACAAATATACAGAGCAAGTCTAAGCTAAACATGCTTCTCTGCTTCAGCACATTAGATCTTCAGCGTACATTAAGTCTGCACCTTCTTGACTTCATCATCATCATCATCGTTAGTCTTGATATGCTTAACATCCCCCCTCAAGTTGGAAGTATGAAACAAATTACATACTCCCAACTTGGCAGTTAAGAAGAGAATTTGATCAGATGATAAGGATAATAACCCCATACCAGGAGCCTGCTTAAGATATCTCACTAGTTTATAGGCAGCTTGAAGATGCACAGATGTAGGCTTGGATAAAAATTGTGCTAGGACATGCACTGAATAAGCAATGTCTGGTCTTGTGATGGTTAGATAGATTAGTCTGCCCACTAGTCTTCTATAAGTGCTGATATCAGACTCAGACAACAAATTATCAGATGAATCCAACAAAGTATGATGTTGTTGCATAGGAATTTTAGATGGTTTAGCTGCAGTCAAACCAGTGTCTTTCAGAATATCCAGCACATATTTTCTTTGATTGAGATAAATGCCTGAATCTGATCTAGCAACCTCAATACCAAGAAAGTATTTCAAAGAACCTAAATCTTTGATCTTGAACTGACTGCTAAGGAACTGTTTTACTTGAATAATGAGAGAAGAATTTGTTCCAGTAATCAGAATATCATCAACATAAACCAGAACAGCAATATAATCAGCAGAAGATGTATATGTGAACAGGCTATTATCATTGTATGATTGCATGAATCCAAATGATTTCAAAGCTGAAGAAAACTTTAGAAACCACTGTCTTGGAGCTTGTTTAAGACCATAGAGAGATTTGTTGAGCTTGCAAACAAGAGGGAGGTGTGAATTAGAAATGCTATCTGCAGAAAGAAAACCAGGAGGTAATTGCATATAGACCTCCTCATTAAGATCACCATGTAAGAAAGCATTAGTGACATCCATTTGAGTTAAGGACCATCCTTTTAAAGCAGCCACAGCAATAAGAACTCTCACAGTGGTCATTTTGGCCACTGGAGCGAATGTTTCAAAGTAATCCAAACCTTCAGTTTGTGTAAATCCTTTAGCTACAAGTCTGGCCTTATATCTATCAACTGATCCATCTGGTTTGTATTTGACTTTATACAACCATTTACATCCAATCACCTTTTTATTTGGGGGAAGAGAAACAATATCCCAAGTATGATTATCTTCTAGAGCTGTAATTTCAGTAATCATGGCCTTGCACCAATTATTGTCTTTAACAGCTTGAGTGTATGTTGTTGGTTCAGAAATTAGAGCAGTTGCTGCTAGAAACTTAACATAGGTAGGTGTAAATCTGTCATATGATATAAAATTGCTAATGGAATAAGGAGTAGCAGTTAAGTCAAGATTGTGAGACTGACAGATATTGGCATTTATAAGATAGGAAGGCAAACCAGTAAAATTATGAAATTTAGCTGGAATCTGTTTTGTTCTTGTAGGTCTGGAAGAAGGAAAATGTGCTTCTGTTTGAGATTCAAGTTGATGATTGATAGCAGAATCATTTGAGGTGACATTCTCAGTAGCAGAATCAGATGGCATAGTAGCAGACTTGTCATTATCAGTATTATGAAATGTGAATGGTAGAGATGGAAAAATTGGAATATTATCAGAAGTTGAAGGAGTATTATCATGAGATTGAAAAGGAAAGATGTGTTCAATAAAGCTAACATCTCTGGTTACAAAACACTTTTTGGTTTTTAAATCCATAACCCTATATCCCTTCTTGGCATATGGATATCCTAAGAAAACACATTTTGAAGATCTAGCAGCAAACTTATCATGATTATGTATGTTTGTGGCAAAACACAGACAACCAAACACTTTTAAATGATGATAGCTGGGAGAACAACCAAATAAAAATTCATAAGGAGTTTTTCCCTGAAGAATTTTAGTTGGTATCCTATTTATGAGATAAGTTGCAGTCAACAGACAATCTCCCCAGAATGAAATAGGAAGATAAGAATGAAATCTTAAAGCTCTTGCCATATTCAGTAAATGTCTATGCTTTCTTTCTACAATGCCATTTTGCTGAGGTGTGTAAACACAACTTGTCTGATGAATGATGCCAAGTGAAGTTAACAGAGAATTAACATCTTTGTTAATGAATTCTGTTCCATTGTCAGATCTAAGAACTTTAACAGAACAATCAAACTGAGTATTAACAAGAGAAATGAAGTTTTTAAGAAGAATGGGAACTTGTGATTTATTCTGAAATAAAAATACCCAAGTACATCTAGAGAAATCATCAACAATAGTCAAAAACTGAGTACAATTGCCATGAGTAGAATGTTTGTATGGCCCCCATACATCACAATGAATAAGCTCAAATTTAACCTGACTATGAGAGTCACTAAGAGGAAAAGGTATTCTGGTCTGTTTAGCAAGATAACAGACATCACAATGCGTTTCTTTATTACATTCTGTGTGAAAAGGAAGCTGTCTTAAAATTGTAGTAGGCACATGACCTAATCGTACATGCCACAGATAAGTAGGGTTGTCACTAGAATCATGAAAACAAGTCTGAGAAGATATTCCTTTAGAAGTACAAGATGTGCCAAACTTAGTATGTAGTTTGTAGAGACCTTCTGACAGTTTACCAATCTCTGTTTCCTTCTTCCAAGTAAGGTCCTGTAATAGGCAATTGTTTGAAGTAAACAAAACAGAACAATGACTATCACTGGTTAGCTTTGGAATAGATAGAAGGTTATACTGGAATGTGGGAACACAAAGAACATTAAGAAGTTTGAGATGAGAATGTATTGTGACAGTCCCTAGATGAGTTACTGAAGATGCATTGCCATTTGGTAAATGCAACACAGTATTAACTTGCACAGGATTTTCAAGAATATGAAAAAATGGAGTTATGTGATCAGTGGCACCAGAATCCAGAATCCACTGTGTCATAGTAACCGATGCACATTTATGTATTGGATTGACAGAATATGAATGTGGAGCAATTTGAACATTACCAGAAAGATGAGTGGTTGTGTTCATATTTTTCATGCCAGCTTGAATCATCTGTATAATCTGTTTATACTGAGCATCTGAGAAAGATGATGCATCTTCAGTATTTTTATCTTCAGATGTTTGAGAAATAGCAGCATTATCAACAGACACCTGAGCTGTAATTTGAGCAGCACTTGATCCTGATTTGAATCTCAATTTAGGCTTAGGTTGGCCATGAAGTCTATGCCAAGGTGGATATCCATGTAGAAAGAAGCATTTATCCCTTGTATGCTTGTCTTGATGACAGTAGGTGCAAGTGACATTTGAAGTGTCCATAGAGGAGAAACCTGTCCCAGATTTCTTGTTGAAATTTTTAACATTCTTCTGGTAGTTCTGATGTTGTACACTCATAGCAGTGTTTTCTGCTGTAATAGACTGACCATTAACATTGTCCCTCTGTTGCTCTTCTTGCAGTAACATTGAGTAGGCTTGATTAAGTGATGGCAAAGGGTTCATTAGCAGTATTTGTCCTCTAATTCCAGTAAAAGAATCATTCAGTCCCATTAGAAATTGACTGAGTTTTAAGCCTTGTTCATACTCCTTAATTTTCTGTGACACTCCACAAGTACATGTGGCACAGATACAATTGGGAGTACTTGCTAGATTAGCTAATTCATCAATCAAAGTTCTGAATCTAGTGAAATAAGTACTAATAAATGAGGATCCTTGAGTGCACATTGTAATTTCCTTCCTCAAGTAGAACAATCTAGGAACATTACTCTGTGAGAACCTAGTTGACAAATCATCCCAAATCATTTTTGCTGTTGGCAAGTACACTACACTGTTACGTATATCAGATGAAACAGAATTTAGTAGCCATGAAATAACCATGTCATTGCATCGAATCCAATGATTCAGATATGGAGAATTCTCCTCTGGTTTTGGAAATGAACCATCAATCATACCTAGTTTGTATTTTGCTGATAAAGCTATCATTACAGATCTCTTCCATTGATTATAGTTTTGATCTGTGAGCAACTGTGTAACTAGAATCATTCCTGGATGATCGGAATTCTGAAGATAGTAAGGATGATTAGCATCAACAATTCCACTTATTGGCTGATTAGAACCAGACGCAACAGCTGCTGCATATGAAGCCATAACAGATCTAAAAAAAATTTCACTGAATTCAAGTTGTTCTTACACAAAAATGGTATTACTGAATGCTCAGAAATGAGACAAACAACATGAAAGAATTGAAATTATCAACAGAGAAGAAATGAGAAATAGATCTAAGATATAGCTTTATGAAAACCCTCTTTTACGAAACCCTCAGCTCTGATACCATGATAATTTCATAATAGCATCAAAGCAACTGAATTTCTTATTTCCTTAATCATCCTTACACTGAAGCTAAGCATGACTCTTATAACATTTGAGTACCAGAAATAACAAACTGTGAAAAGACTAAGATACCCCAAACTAACTACTAACAAAAGACTAAAATAGCCTCCTTACAGAAACAAATATACAGAGCAAGTCTAAGCTAAACATGCTTCTCTGCTTCAGCACATTAGATCTTCAGCGTACATTAAGTCTGCACCTTCTTGACTTCATCATCATCATCATCGTTAGTCTTGATATGCTTAACAAGCAGGAGCCAGATTTGGAAGGAGACGAGATCAAAACCTCAATGAGCCAAAATGTCTTACAATTATTGTATACTAATTGAGATAAAAATATTTATTCATGGATACTAGATTCAGAACTGTATCTCCAAAAAGTTATAAGAGGCTCACAAATTGAAAGAGCATGGAGTAGCTTCCTGCCTATATAGTAAACACCTTCCTCGACTGCAAAATCTTCAAAGTTTTAGAAGCCACTTGCGTATTTAGCTGTCCAACACTAGTCTTAGAAGAAGTACACATTCGAAAGTTAATCTGACTATGTTTCAAATGACAAATTAACAGAGATCTGAAATACCCGTGTTTCAAAATGGGTAATCCAATCCAAGAATAGAGACACGTAAGGTTATAGGTCATGGGTAACGGGGTTACCCAAACGTAATAGATGAGGAAAAAGAAAAAGAAAAAGAAAAAGAAAAGAAATATATATATATATATATATATATATATGAGAAAGGATCAAGAATATACTACCCCTTAAAGAGCATACCGAGCATACTCCCTTTAGCGACGGACGGGACGACGGTTTGATCCATCGTCATAAATTCGTCCGTCGCTATAGCTTTTAACGACGGACAAATTTATAGCGACGGATCAAATCGTCGTCCCGTCCGTCGTTAAAGTGGATATGCTTGATATACTCTTGAACTAAGTCAATATAGTGTGTGTGTGTGTATACTAAGATAAAGAAGAAGATATAGAGGACCTAAAGCACTGGACCTGAAGTTAAAAAAACATGAACAAACTAGATTGTCCATTAAGGGTTTCTATCACACAAAAGAAAAAAGAAAAAAAAAACAAATTTGGCAAACTTTTATTTCCACATTAAAAAAATGATATTTCTGTATCTCTCACTAATTACTTCATTAAGACCAAGGGAACCCTTGAATGTCTATATAAATCCCCACCAGGTACTCCCATAGCACAAGGCCAAGAGAAGCCACTAGAAATATTCCATCTCAGAGCAAATCTAAATACCCTGGCATTCCCTATATTCAAGTTCGAAACCACCAAAAGCCATAAAACTTGTTTGAAACGATGAGATAAATCTTAAGAACAAAAACTAAGCTGCACTCAAACAATCCAAAGTTTCCAACCCCCTGTAGTGAAGAACGAAAGTTGACCTAAGTCTCAAAATCCTGCGTGCAAATCACACAAACCCAACATATTTTTGGCCATACAGTTGGAAGCTAGAATGGACAATCACAACACTTCAGCCCAATCTGATCATCCAAGGTTCACAGGACCATCCAAGCTGGTCACTACTCAATTAAATGTATTTGAACTAGCTAAATATGTAATGTTTCTGGTTCTGCTGCTCCTCTTTCCAATGTTCTAGAAGGATAAGACGCTTGCAGAATTCACAAAAGGACAAAAAAAATAGAAAACAAAATGGAAAGAGTAAATATAGGATGGAATGGGGCAAGCTGGGAAGTAATAGCAAAGGCTGCATTACTAGTCTTCCATTCAGTTGCATAAGCAAAGAATGGTATTCAATTCCATAACAGGTTTAGTCAAGTGAAACAATACATAAATAAATCTAAGGTTTCGGGAATTCCAATTTAATAGAGTATTGCCATATAAACCTATTTCTTACCGATAGACACAAGAGAGCAGGACTAGCCTGAGTGAAATGCACAATATTGATGCAGCTTCCTTGGTCTAAGGAAGTGGCTATGGATTCCTTCATCACCAAAGATTTAAAAACAAATATGCTTATTAGTAAGTATATGTGGTGTATGATGTCTGCCAATTCACAGCTCGACTCTTCCAATACAAGAAGTTGATAAAACCAACCTGTTTCACACACACACACATATATATATATAAAACAACCAAATGACAAAACTGTTCCCCCAAATATACGTGAATATCATTTTGCACTGCTAATTATGGTTATCGTCAATTGTTATCTCAAAGTATCTTAAAAAGACAATTGTACTCTCTTTTGGTTAGTTCAGCCAATTTTTAGCAGAAAATTAACTAGAAATATACTTTCACTACGAGTTGACTTGTACATTTTGACTACAAGTTAACTTATATTAAGCGTATTTGACAGTATAAAACCCAAAATATACTTGTATTTCTTTACAAAAAATAGGATAAAAATATAGCAAAAACACAAAAAAAATTAACATAAAATCAAAATGCATTTCATCTTCTTCAATTGAAAACTAAAAAAAAAATCCTCAAATTCAAAAACTAAATAACCTAACATTCATCATAAATGACAAAACTTGTTTAACTTTTATAAAAAAAAATTAATTGTAATTTTACAAATATCAACTTTACTTTCTCATAAAGATAAAATCATCCCCTAAATTTATCTGCTCAAGCCCACTTCTATCTATCCAATGTACAAAGTCACTAGAAGCAAATCTTCATTTCACGATCATGGCAGCAAATTCATCTCTTCCTATGAAAAATTCGAAATTAGGACGAACAATCCATACCTCAAACCTCCAACGAAACTTCCAAGAAGCTCACTATGGCTCTCTTAATTCCTCCATTTAACCTCTCCTTCTTCATCCTTTTTCTTCTTCATCCCACACTCATTTTCTCTCTTCCTTACTCTTATTCTTCTTCAGGGATCTTTGTTTCAGCCATGAAAATCGTTAATATAAACCCAAAAAAACCTTCCGCTCTCCGTTTCACAATCCGACCCATCATTCTTAAGCTCTAGTGCACCATCCTCTGACTCGTCCGATTCGACCCACAACCATAACTCATCTCAAGCCGAGTTGAAAACCAACTCCTCTACAATCATATCTTCAGGTTTTGGATTTGATTTTTGGGGATGAAGAGGAGTACAAAGATGGTTTTGGATGAATTGCGGAAAGGGCTTTGAAATTTTTTTAAGGTTTACGATTTGGGGTGGATTTTGATGTTTGGAGTGTCTTGATTGAAAATTTGGGTTTTTTTTCAAACGGAAGTACCGACCGTTAGAGGTCTTCAAAAAAATCGATTTTTTATCGAACCGGTTGGTATCGGTATCGGCAACACCAATTTTTTTGATACCGGTATTTCGGTTTTTTTATGTTTTTCGGTACTGATAGTGATATGAAAATTTCTAAATTTGGGTAAAAACCGATATACCAAAAGAACCGATTCAAGTGAATTTTGTTGTTAGTTTTCGGTACTAGCTGCTTTCTCAATACAAAAACATTTAAATTAGACCTCCTGTGATTCAATGCTTGGTTCCACTGTTCCATCAAAACATTTACCCAATTTAGATGAACATAAATAGAAGCCAATCAGCAGGATTATTACTATGTTGAATCAAACCCCAAATAGTCACCATTCACCAAACCAAACTGCTCTTGTCAGAGGACAGTGAAGGTACAAATGTGTTTCTGATTCCTTGTTACAATCACAAAGGACAATTTGATAAATTTCCTTCACACAAAAAAAAACTTGTGGTTTCTCTGTCGGTTGGAACATCCAATATTGAGCCAATTTTTTTTCATAGAACTTCAAAATATCCAAGAGGACAACTACATACACCTTCAAAATAAACTGTACTTAAATCAAAATACATACAAGATACAAAATTAATATTGATGATTTCTTAGTTTTAAAAAAAATTGTAAATATATAAATTTTATTTTATTTAATTATTATTTATAATTATATATATTACCATACGGTATAGCCGAGAAATTGGTACCCATTTTGTACCGAATCAGTACCGAAACCGGTATTTTGGTACTGGCTCTTGATTTTTCGATAATGTGGATTCGGTACTAGTAAAGTTTTTTCGATACCAGTAAGGTTTTTTACCGATAAACATCCCTACCAACCAACCGTTTCTTTCTTTTGATTGGGATTTTTAGAACGAAGAAGAATTTTTTTTTCTAGAACAGAGAAGCGGAGAAGGAATACTTTGTTTGATTTGTTCAATTGATTTTGGTTTTCTGAGTTTTGCTTTTGAAGTATTTATTAGTTTAAAATATTGTTTAATTATCCTGTTGAAATACTTCTTATTTAAGTTATAATTAGTTTTAGTTTAACATAGTATATAGACTTAATAGTATTTAACTTTACCAGTTAATGTTAACTATATTAATTTAATTATTAATGATAATTTATTATTCTAACAAATTATCTAACTTTACCGGTCATAACTCTTTATCTAAGTTTCAATATATAATTATGTTCAATGTTATTTAGTTAATATAGTTTTGTTTTAATATTATTGGTAAATGTTTATTTTTTTTAATAATATATGTTAAGTTAATTATTTTAATTAAAATAAAAATTATTTCACAATGAGAATAAGTGAACTTACTTTTTAAATAAACATATAAATATATCACATATGTATTATTATGTATAAAAAAAAGTCTAAAGTCATGTATAATTAACACGAGGCGTATTTTGATTGAAAATTGGTCAAACTGGCCAAAAGGGAACATAATTGTTTTCTTTAAGATACTTTGAGGTAACAATGGACCATAACCATACTTAGGGGTGCAAAATGATATCTACATATACTTGGGAAAACAGTTTTGTCATTTGCCCTAAATTAAATAACTAAGAACCTCCAAGTATTCGATACCTAAGTGGCATCCCTGCAGTTCACATTGCAACTTATTATGCAAGCAGCAGGTTCCCTGTCTCCAACTTACGAAACTTGAATATTGTTCAAATCCATTGCGTTTTATTTTTTTCACTCCTCCCCGCAAAGTTGTTAGTTAATGTTCGATGAAGTATTAGACCACAGGTGTAGTAACTAAGCCTCTTTATGGGGTATCCCTCAACATTCAGAATTGGGTTTAAACTTCACCATGGTATTAAATTTATCTCTCATTTGAAAGGCTAAAACTTATTGCTCAAAAGCAATACGCATCTTCGCACAGCACTTCCAAAATCCATACCATTTGTCTTCAGTAATGAATATGAGTTCATATAACAAGCCAGTAGACACCATTCAAAATAAATAAACAGCTATGACTAAGAAGAGCGACAATATAAGCAATAGCCAGCTCTATCATATTTGTTTAGTAACATCTCATTCAATCACGATATTAAATCTTTGAACATATAAATAAGATCCCAGATGACATGCATCAAAAATATTACAGTACACAATTACAACAAAAGTAGAAATGATAGGTAAATGTAGATTACAATGAAAGGAATAAACAAAAGTAACATTACCAGTACAAGCACTTCATAGCATCAAAAGCCCTCCCATCCAGCATCATTGCTTGACATTCTCCAGGTACCATTTATATGTATCAACAAGTCCATCCTGAAGAGAAATCTTCGGCACCCAACCCAATCTGGCGAGCTTGGCGCTATCCATAAGCTTCCTTGGGGTACCATCAGGCTTTGAATTATCCCAAACAAGATCCCCTTCAAATCCAACAACTTCCCTAACCAATTCGGCAAGCTCCTTAATTGTGACCTCCTTCCCACTACCAACATTCACATGCTCCAATCCACTATACTTGTCCAACAAAAATACCACCGAATCCGCCAAATCGTCAACGTGCAAGAATTCGCGCAATGGAGAACCCGTTCCCCACACCACCACCTCCTTATCCCCTCTAATTTTCGCCTCATGAAACCGCCTCATCAATGCGGGCAAAACATGGGAATTCTCAGAGTGAAAATTATCATTTGGACCGTATAAATTGGTGGGCATTGCAGAAATAGCATCCCAATTGTATTGAATCCGATAAGCTTGACACATCTTAATGCCAGCAATTTTGGCTATGGCGTACCATTCGTTGGTGGGCTCTAACGGGGCGGTAAGCAAGGCGTGCTCTGGAATAGGTTGCGGGGCGAATTTGGGGTAAATGCAGGAGGATCCAAGAAAGATGAGTTTTTTAACGCCGTGGCGGTAAGCTGAATCAATGACATTGGTCTGGATTTGGAGGTTAATGGAGATGAAGTCAGCGGGGTAAGTGTTGTTGGCGTGGATGCCCCCGACTTTGGCAGCGGCGAGGATTACATATCGGGGTTCGGAGGCGGCGAAAAATGAATCGACGTCGGATTGGCGAGTGAGGTCGAGTTCGGCGTGGGTGCGTAGTAGTAGGTTTGTGAAGCCTAGGTGTTGGAGCTTTCGGACCACGGCGGATCCCACCAGGCCACGGTGGCCGGCAACAAAGATCTTGGCGGATTTGTGTAATGTAGTTAGATCTGGATAGACAGAGAGATATAAGGTTAGGGTTTTTGCGGAAATTGGAGGTTCAAATACAAAACATCGAATACATTTAAATTGATCTAAATAGAAAGAGGAGGAGAAAGGTGAAGCCTTAGATACCAGTACTTGGGCCTCCCATCTTCCAAGGAGAAGGAGAGTGAAGCGATCGGCAACTGAGGGTTCACCGTTGTCGGTTTCTTTTAACTGCCAAAGCTTACAGTTGAGTTGGGGCAGCCGGGTAGAAGTGCTATGATACTCCTCCTTCCCTTCCAAAACTATAATTATTGATTTTTTTGAGTCAATTAAGGAAAACAAAAAATATACTCATATATATATAACGTTGAAGATGTAATTACAAATATTAAAAAGTTTGATTAATACTCATATTAGATAATTAATGTTAATTTAAAATTTTATTAATATTAATGCGCTAATTAATTATTTATTCTTTTTCACAATTATTCTATCTTGATGAGATTTACTTAGAGTAAAATAAAAATAAAATTAAATTATTTTTTTTAAATATGCGAAAAATATCTTATATTATATAAAAAAAAATTGTTATAAAACACCATATATATAATGAAAACGATCATATTCGTCTCAGCTGAAGCCCAGCCCAACCCAACTATGATTTTCAAGAAAATTTTACTAAACATTCTAGTAAATGTTTAAAATTTTGGGTGAGTAATTTAAAAAATGAGTCATATTAAATACACTATAATTAGACATTATAATCGGATATTATATGGATCTTAATCACTAAAATGTGGAGCTTGACATGAATTTTCGTGTTAGACCCTATATTTTAATAGTTAAGATCTTTGTAGTATCTAATTGTAATGTCCGATTTTAATATACTGATACTTGTTCTAAAAAATTGGTTACAAATAGCCGAGTAGAAGAAAGGCACCACCCGTCATTTCCTTACCACTAGTGGTAACGCGGCCCAAGTAAGTCACATATGAGATTGGATATAGTATTAGTACCAAGCCAGACTAACAAAAAAAATGTTATAAAACACCATATATATATAATGAAAACGAGCATATTCGTCTCAGCTGAAGCCCAGCAACTATGATTTCCAAGAAAATTTTACTAAACATTCTAGTAAATGTTTAAAATTTTGGGTGGGTAACTTAAAAAATGAGTCATATTACATACACTATAATTAGACATTATAATACATGGATCTTAACTACTAAAATATGGAATTTGACATGAATTTTCGTGTTAGACCCTATATTTCAATTGTTAAAATCTATATAGTGTCCGATTATAATATCCAATTATAGTGTACTGATACTTATTCTAAAAAATTGGTTACAAATAGCCGAGTAGAAGAAAGGCACCACCCGTCATTTCCTTACCTCTAGTGGTAACGCGGCCCAAGTAAGTCACATATGAGATTGGATATAGTATAAGTACCAACCCAGACTAACAATCGTAAAGATAATGCCGACTTTGACCATGGCCATAATTATGTGCTCAGCTCACCCATGTAGCTCAGTAACCAGATAATATATATGCTCAGGCTCAGCTCGCCCATGTACGTATATTATTACCATATATTTATATATATCGCGATCCTTCTCCTTCACAAAGTGCAAATTTACCAACCCCCAACTATTGTTTTTGCATTACATTATTAGAATTAAGAAAAGTAATCACTTTTTCATCAAACAAAATAATAAGTAGAATATAAAAAGTGCTTTGATTTGATAAAAAGAGATTGAAATGGCGAGCTGAAAAGAGAAAAGTAAATTCCGTAAATGCTGACAAGAAGCAATCCACTAACTCATGTAGAGTAGTGACATAAGTTTTTTCTTCTTTTTTTTTAAATCAAGAATTTTTAAATTAAATAAAACTATCAAACAGTAACGTCCAAGTGTGTTTATAAAATTTTAAATATCAATAAAATATGCCACAATTAAATGTTAGCTTATTCACAATTTTGATAAACCGCTGAAAATTAGAGTCAGTCGTTAACCTTAATTTCTGCTAAAGCTCGAGGAGTTAACATCGACTGTGAAATATGAATGACGTGCCATTCTACAATATTTTGAATTTAATTTGGTAAGTGATACTATCATGAAGAGTTACGGTATATAAATATTGTATCAAAGAAAAACATAAATATTTACTTACAGATTTACAATTTTTTTTTTTTGAGAAACTACAGATTTACAATTTGATTGCAGTAATATCTTTATTAGATAATTAAAATTTATTATCCAAAATTATTTAAATTTGAATTAGTTATAAAAAAATTAAAATCTTAATATTTTTTTTTTAAGAATAAAGAAATATATCCGGCGCACCTTGTGTTATATCGAAGTGCTACCAATTAACATAAATGATATGCTGTATATATAATAATTATTTATTTTTTTTCTTAAATATAATTTGTCTTACATGAATACTAAATTAATTAGAGAAATTTGAAAACGAACTTGTCTAAACTTTTTTACATATACAAATTGAGCTTTAGATACAGACAATTTAAAGTTCAACTCTGCTCACTGATTAAGAAGTTCGTATAATTGTTAATACCTCTTTCTATTAGTTAAATTTTTTAAATAAACTAATTATTTAAATAAAACTCAAGTTGGTTTAAACTTTTTTATTTAAACTCGATTTATTTAATTTTTACTTGAACTTGAATTGATAAGTCAAAACTTATTTAAACGTTGTTTTATTAAGTAATTTTACTTAAATTTGACGATGATATATATTTAATTATATGCATTATTTAGCCTTACAACTGTACGTGTTTTTTGTTAATAATCTTCAAATGCACTTAGTTACCCACTCAGCATCCACTAATTACATATATAAAATATACGATACTGCATACATTTTTTTTTTATTAAATTAGTCTCAAATGATATGACATTAAATATTTTAATAATATTTTGTGATATAGTCAATCACATGAGATATACCTAACTAATATAATAATAATATCATTTGAGACACTTTTTGAAATTTTTAATGTTATTCTAAGTTTTATGAATGGAACATAGTAAAACATAATCTTTCTTTCTTTCTTTTTTTTTTTTTTTTTGCTATGTTAAGCTTAAATTAAAGCTGAAATTGAATCCCAATACCTCATGGTCACCTATGACACCTATGAAGTTGTTTTACCATTGGACTATATGAGGCTTGGTAAACATAATCTTTCTCGATTATATTTTTTAGATATTAAACTTTAATTCCGATCCTAAATTAACTCCCTCTGCTTCAAAAATAAAATAAAATCATTGAGTTTGATTCTAGTTAATCATGAATTTAACTTAGTTTTAGAAGTAACAAATTTGTTCTTATTAATATTTCAAATAGATTTTTTTAAAATAAGTTTTTTTTTAATGAAACGAGAGAATATTATGAAAAAAATATACACGCCCAGTATTTGGTGTACATCTCTTAATATATATTCTTCAAAAAACAATTGTAAAAAATATATGACTTGCTTGCATGTATATGATGTATTTGTATTAATTATATAAGGTTCTACAAAGAGAATCGAAATATGAATAAGGTTATGAGTAAGGTGTTTGAACTTAAAAATATGACGAAGTAGGGCAAGGGCGGACTGGTGGTACCTTTTAGCTTTTGCCCCTTCCCTATATTTAAGTTAATAATGAGTAACAGTTTGGCTACAAAATGGAAAGTTCAACTAATATATACTATGATTTTAAAGAGCAAACAAGCAACGTGGAAGAATCAATTCGATATGGAGGGAAGAAGAATAAACGCACTCCAAAGATTTTGATGGCCACAGGCCCCAAAATCCCCTTACCCTACCTTTATGTTCTATATATATTATCCTGTTAATAATGGACTATTAATTTAGTTGCATACTTTTTCAAAAGATATGTATTATATACACACATTTCTATAAAAAGCTACTATGTCTTTGAGGATGTGAGCAAAAGCTTCGTTCTTCTCTCCACTTTTACTTGTACTCATTTTTTTTCCTTTTAATGTTGTTTTTTGATTTTTAACTATAAGCGAAAGTGAATTATTTTTTTCATAAGAGAAAAAGGGAATTTGTTATTTTTACAAGAAAATTTTGATATTTTTGTTAAATTCTTATTACATACATGTAGATCCTATTAATTATTCATGTAATAGAAATCTTACGAAAGGATAAATATAGGTACACAACATTCAACCACAAAATCAATTATTACATTGATCTTAGTCATTAAAAAGTGTGCGCTTACATTGAAATTCATGTCATACATATATTTTTAATGGTTAGGATCAATGTTATGATTGATTTTGTGATTTTTTTATTTATATACATTTGTCTTTACGAAAATATCAATTTTTTTAATATCAATTCCCTAAGCGAAATAGGCCTATAAGGTGGCATTTAATTCTTACTATACTAAACGAATCTGAATTATTTATCATTAAAACACATTACTTTGTGTCGATAGATTACTTATTTAAATTATTTAGAAAGAGTTGACGAGAGTCGAGAGGCATGGAATGTCTAATTTTTTTCCGTTTAGAATCTTCACAATAATGTCTTTATTAAATTCTCCGGTTAAAATACGAAAAAACTCCATTCAATTTTGGATGAAAACGGAGTTTTGCAATTATAACCGTGGGATTTTCAAATTTTAAACTTCATGACTTTGCAGCTTTTCTTTAAGCCATCCATCCAGTTTGAATTCTAGTGGCAGAATTTGTTGTTAAAACACAAACAAGCTTTTAATATCTTCTTATTAACCTTGCATGCGCAATTGATATGTATACCTCCAATATTTTATTATCTTTAGTGTAGAATATTTGTTTGAAGAGTATGGTTCGGGCATGCATTCGAACATGCATAAGAAAAGTGGACAAACAAGTAGAATAAAGATGCACGTAGAAAAGAAGAAAAGAAAAAAGAGAGCACTTATTTTATGTTTGATATTTTTGGTGTTTGGTACGTTTTATCTGGTTGTCTGTACAATGGTAAAGGACAAATTTTCAGTACTAATGCTTGTCCTTTATTTTGTATTTCTATATATTTTTGTAAGTTTATTCTTTGATATATTCCCAAAAAAGGTCTAATTTTAATTTTTTAGAATTAATTTGTAATATTTTTAAAATTGATATAATATTATTTAATTTTGCAGTCCGTGAAGGTACTATACGTGAATTACATCTATTTTTAATATTGTAAAATTTTAAAATTAACTTTAAAAAATCAAACTTAATTCTATATTTTCTACCATGCTCACCAGACTAGTTGAAATATTCATACGGAGTGATTATTATAAATTTCTATGTGTGACGAACGTTAATTAATGTTTTACATGGCAGATGGAGGTAAAAATAATAAGCAAGAAGGAGGTGCATCACAAATAATGAACTTAATTTACTCACCGTAAAAAAAGATATTCTTTTAGTAAAATCAACAATTATATTGTAATATTTCAGTCCCACATTAATTAATGTAAAATATTTATATAAGTATATAAAAATTTAAATTGTTATTATTATTATTATCTTTAGACATAATTTTTTAGGTGAACTTGTGACGAATTAAAATAATTAAAAAAAAATATTAATAAGATAGCACCTTGTATATATGGTATCAGAGGATGATATTGTTCTTGGAAATAAGATGACCTACATGTTGTGGAAATCCGAACATCATGCGACATGCATGCATACGTGCGTACATTTCATATACGGTGGGTATATCACACGTCCTGCGTGGGGGATAACATTAACGTGATATATGATTATTATTAATTTTTTAAAATTAAAATAAAATATTTTTAAATTTAAATTTAAAATAATTTATTAAAAAACATAAAATAATAAATTAAATGAGACTCGTTTAATAAAAGGGAGGGAGTATTATTTTTCGGGGATAAGAGTTTGAGACAATTATTTGTTGCGAAAAAGAGGGAGCATAAGTTTAGAATTTTTCAAAAACATAGACATTCTATTTAGGCCTCCCTCGTATGATGATAGTGTAAAAGTTAAGAAAAGCAAGTAGACCTTCTTCTTCTTCTTCTTCACTCGTACCTATGTATTGACGGATTGTACTAATCATACATTACATAGATTGTATCTGTAACAGGGTTATAGCGTATGGTCTTATCTAAAGGGTGACTTGCAGTATTAATATAAGATTAGACTATCAAAAGGAACAAAACGACAGCGCCCAAATCTCACTGTGTTTCCCCTCTCGCATCAAAATCCCACCCCCATTTTCTTATTCTTCAGCCCAAGCAAGGCTTTACAGAGAAAGGGAGAAAGTGCGCACAGTATCTTATCCACACTTCTTCGTCTGTCCCTCTCAAATTCTGCGCTTCCACCCTCTTACTCTTCTCTCTGACATCTCTCTCCCCTTTCATCCACCTCATTCCTTCTTCCTTTTCTTCTTCTCTCATCCCAGAAATGAGTGACTGAAAGAAAAACACCCTGATGCCCCAGAAAAAATTGGAGAGAGAAACTTCCTTACAAACTACTACTGATAAATTTATATAGAGAGAGGAAATTAAGAGGATCGCTAAGGAAAAAACCCACCTTCAAATTCAATGACCATGTTTCTCAATCCCAGCTTCTTTTTCTTATCAACGTTCCTTTATCTTTTCTCTGCAATTTCTTCTTTTGCGTATGAAGCTCGCAATCCTGAAGGTAACAAACTATTGTTTTTCTTCAGTAAAACAAAATACCCATTTGTTTACTCAACTCTTTTTTGTTTGGTAATGTTGCAGTTGAAGCTTTGATTACTATAAGAAGCGCTCTGAGTGACCCACATGGAGCTCTAAACAACTGGGATGAAGACTCCGTAGACCCGTGTAGTTGGTCTATGATTACTTGTTCCCCTTATAATCTTGTCACTGTCTTGTCAGTATTTTCTTAACCTTCTTAATTCTTCTCTCTCTAATTAAATGTATCTAACATATACATGTATATGCATGTTTGTTTGACTATTTTAATGTTAAGAAATTTCAATTTTTGGGTATTATAGGGGAGCTCCAAGCCAAGGTTTATCAGGAAATTTGTCTGGGAGGATAGCTAATCTCACAAATCTTAGACAAGTGTAAGAAATTAACCAAATCATTTAGTACTATTACATTTATTCAGTGATTTTATATATATGCACAAATCTAGCTTTGTTTGAAAATTTTCACAACCCAATTTGTTTCTCTCTCTGAATTATATAATTTGTCATGCAGATTGTTGCAGAACAACAATATTTCTGGCCAAATCCCACCGGGACTAGGCAGTCTTCCAAACCTTATGACATTGGATCTGTCAAGTAACAAGTTCTTTGGTCACGTGCCCGAGTCTTTGGGTCTGTTGAATGGTCTTCAATATCTGTAAGCATTTTTTTTTCTTGAATAACAAGTTCGCAAATGGATTGTTGTGTTGCTTTGACCGAGTTATTTAATTTTTGTCTTGTAATAAGTAGGAGGCTAAACAACAATAGCTTGTCTGGACCTATTCCTCTGACTCTAGCCAGAGTCCCTCATCTTACTTTCTTGTGAGTATTCTTACTACTTCTCTAGTTCCCTTTCTTTCAAAATTTCTCTCTCGATTTTGTTTGTGGTATTATAGTGCCTTGAGAATCGTAACAGCTTGCAGTTTTTCTTAGGAAGGGATGTTTTTATTCTTTTTAAATTGTGAATAATGGGGCTCTGTTTTCTGGGATCCTTTTTGATCACATAGGGACTTATCATTCAACAATCTCAGCGGATCTGTGCCCAAGTTTCCTGCAAGAACATTCAAGTATGCTTCTGCTGCCAAACACTCAATTTCTTGTAAACACCATTGAAGTAACTGAATATATGTGGAGTATATTAAATTAGAAAAGAATGTTTGAGAAGTATGCACATAATTGTGTATGCAATGTGTTATCTAATCTTTCTCTTTGTTCATATAGTTTTGTGGGTAACCCATTGATTTGTGGAAGCCATTCTCCTGGAGGTTGCTCTGGATCAGCCACTCCTGTTCCTCTTTCATTCTCCCTAGATTCATCCCCCGGTAATAACTCTCTATGCCCATCTTTCTCTAATTCTCTCCACGTCCCTCTTTCTTTTCCACTTAATCTCTCCAAAAATGCTTCTTACATGATATTTTTCACAGGAAAATCAAACTCCGAGAGACTAGCCGTTGCACTTGGGGTCAGTGCTAGCTTTGTTTCTCTTATCATCTCAGCAGTTGGGATTCTCTTGTGGCGGAGAAGCAAACAGAGAAAGCAAGACTTCCTAATCAATGGTCAATCTCATAAACTATTATCTCATTTCTTTTTTTCTGTCTTTACATTGGAATGAATATATGCATACTTATGCTATAACTATTGTAGACATGCAAGAAGAGGTTATGATTAGCCTGGGGAACCTTAGAAGTTTTACATTTAAAGAGCTCCACTTTGCGACAGACAGTTTCAGCTCTAAGAACATTCTTGGTGCTGGGGGTTTTGGCAATGTCTATAAGGGAAAGCTTGAAGATGGCACAATGTTGGCCGTAAAGAGATTAAAAGACGTGAATGGGACTGCTGGGGAATCACAATTTCGGACTGAGTTGGAGCTGATAAGCTTGGCTGTTCACCGCAATTTGCTACATTTAATAGGTTACTGTGCTACTCCAAATGAGAGGCTTCTGGTGTATCCCTACATGTCTAATGGCAGTGTGGCCTCAAGGCTTAGAGGTTGGTATCTATCTTACCTGCCTGTAACTATTCTCTCTCCTATAGTCACTAGTGATAATTACAAGCATGGGTTAAAATATGATTCCTATTATGTCAATGAATTATAGTATTTGTCAATGTTTGGACTTGCTTTGGACCACTATATATTAGGGGATGCCATGAATTTGAACTCTAACTTCCCACCTATGGAGGTTGGGCACTGGGACCATGCTTAGCTGCTTAAGATGTTATTTTGTGATTCTTTTGTTTGTTACATTTGTACTTGCAAAAATGTGTTTTTTTGGAATCCAAATTTCTATTTCTAAGAAATGAGCACAAACAGTTTCCCTATGTAAACTGCTTACATTTGAATTTGTGGACAATCACTTCCCCAGATAATTTTAAAAAATTTAAATTGACATCTTTATAATAAAATTGAAACCAACTTCATTTCCCAAGGCATTGATTAAAAATGAATCAAATGATAAACGGTAAGATATCTAAATTATCGGGAAACCAGGAAATATGCTTTAATGCATCTTATAATTGAGTTGTGTCATTTTACAAGGGCCTAGCTGTTGCTATATAGGAGTGCCACCGGCTAGACCGTAACATGAAGGTAATAGATGTACAAATATTACTTTTTCCATGGGAAGGAAACTAGAGGCGTTACTGTTGCTACTTCTGGTTTTCACCAGTCTGAATACAGAATAAGCTGCTTCCCTTGTGGCATCTGGTGGTGCACTAAAGTCTGGGAAATCCTAAACCAGATTAACCGCATCCATTACCAGTAAAAGAGCTTTCATTTGTGTACATGTTTCAAGAAAAAGTTGATGCATTCAGTCTTTTCTGTGAAAAGGTCTGTTGTTCATGACAAGAAAGAAACAAAAAAAGTTTCGGTTATCTTCTTCTTAACTCTTACGCCTCAAGTATCCATTCACTTTAATAATATCTGATGTGGTGATTACAGCAAAACCAGCACTAGATTGGAATGCTAGAAAGAGAATAGCAATTGGAGCTGCAAGGGGTCTCCTATATTTACATGAGCAATGTGATCCAAAAATAATACACAGAGATGTGAAGGCAGCCAATGTTCTTCTGGACGACTTGTGTGAAGCTGTAGTTGGAGACTTTGGCCTTGCAAAGCTCCTTGACCATGCTGACTCCCACGTCACTACTGCTGTTCGTGGCACAGTTGGACACATTGCTCCTGAGTACCTCTCCACTGGTCAATCATCTGAGAAAACAGATGTGTTTGGTTTTGGTATCCTCTTGTTAGAGCTCATAACTGGGATGCGAGCTCTTGAACTTGGGAAAACAGTTAATCAGAAAGGAGTTATGCTTGAATGGGTAAGTTTTCTCCTACAGATACTCTTTTAATTGAACAAAAGTTTCTTTTATAAGTTTAGTTAAGCTTCAACCTATAAATGGATGGAAAGAAATATGGACAAAGTCCTGGGGACCTTATTAATATTGGCATCTTTTAATGAAAAATGACTCAGAATCTGAATGCCTTGATAATTTTATTGAATAGTTTGAAAATGTGCACGCGTGAAAACATATACAAGCCATTTCCTATTAATGGAATACATGTCACATCCATGTTATCCCATATATATATATATATATATATATATATATATATATGGATACAATGATAGACCTATTTAGCAAGTGGATTAAGCTAATAAATTGATGCAAGTAAGAAACTTGAAAGTTTACAATAGCATAATGACAGCTAAATCTTAAATTCTGGGATGAAATCAAATTGTCCCCCATCAAGTTGGTTGTTGACATACTTTTAATCCAAATATTAAAATTGGATGAGGTCCATGCGGGAACATATATAGGTAGTAGATATGATACTCGTTTGAAATATTACAAGAAGCAAGTGAGTATATATATAACCTAGTTCGGTTTGTCAGTTGGTCTGTGAAAAATGAAGTTTGTAATGAAGCCTGGATCATAAAGCACAGTCATGTTGTTTTTGCAGGTGAAGAAGACACATCAAGAGAAGAAAGTTGAAGTGTTGGTAGACAGGGAGCTAGGGAGCAACTATGACAGAATAGAGGTGGGAGAAATGCTGCAAGTAGCTCTACTCTGCACTCAATACCTTCCAGCCCATCGGCCCAAGATGTCGGAAGTGGTCTGGATGCTGGAGGGCGATGGGCTTCCTGAAAAATGGGCAGCCTCCCATAGCCATATCAATTCCAACCCAGTCTTCTCTCTTTCCAACAGAATTCAGTCACGCCTTGGCACATTCCCTAGACATGTGGGGAACCATGATCATGACATTTCCAGCAGCTTTGGCATGATGATGATGGATGATGATCATGCCATGGAGCTCTCTGGTCCAAGATAATACTTGCAACAATTCCATATCAAGAAGCCAAAAGAAACATAGTAAAAAGGTGTAGAGAAGTAAATTTTTAATTCTTTACTTGAGCCAAAATTGACTTTGTTCTTGTAGGGGAAAAGAGAAAAAATTAGAGTAGCCCTTCTTTTGAGTTGGCATTTCTTAGTATTATGTATATATCTTTTCTTTTTTGCCATGTCTACCCTGTAAGTACGATTTAGTAAATATGGTTAAAAACTTTAGATCTGCTTCAATTACTACGACCATTTTCTTTAATATTTATGGGTTTTTTTGGTGATGTATGCAAGTTCAATTATTTGTATTTACTATTGAGGAAGATTCATTTGAATTTTGGAGTTGAATAGATGAAGGAGGTTTCTTGTAAATGGTGGGGGTGTTTGAGAACCTCATCAGATGCTCTGATCTGGTCACATGAGTGTGAGAGAGAGCCAAAAAGGGTGTTTTGACCAAAAGTAGGGAAAATGGGAGTTTGATGGAGCTAGTTGTTGGTCTGAATCTGAATAATGCATGGTTGGAGCGTTTTCAGATAATTTGATGCTTTTGCAGAGTCCTGCGCTTCCTGCTCTGCTCAACTCATTACTTTCGCTAGTCGTTTCCTTTGTTTTTCGCTAGGCTGCTAGCTAGTCGTGTTAGCTGTTAGCCTGTTACCTAACCTTCACTCTTTCTTTGAGTAGGTTTTTCTTAGGTGCTGTTTGTTTGTGTCTTAATGGCTCTTAATAGACAATTTTTTAATCGTTAAGAGGAACAAAGTTGTTTTTTTTTTTTTTATTACATCTGAATGCCTCTAAATGGTTGAGATACAAAATCAAATCTAAATTATTAAGAAGAGCGTCTTAATGAACTTGGACAAAAATATCCTCTTCAATATTAACAAATTCCTTTAATATTCAACACTCAAACCCTTATTATTATTATTATTAGTAGTAGTAGTACTATTATTAATATAATTATTATTATTATTATTATTATTATCATAAATTTTATTATTATAATAATAATAATAATAATAATTATTATTATTATTAGTAGTACTATTATTAATATAATAATAATAATTATTATTATAATTAATATTATTATTACTATAATTATTTTATTAGTATAATTATTATTATCATAATTTTTATTATAATTATTATTATTATTAGTATTATTATTAGTACTATTATTAATATTATAATAATTATTTTTATAATAATTATTTTTATTGTTATAATTATAATTATTATTATTATTATTATTATTATTATTATTATTATTATTATTATGTTCAACTGTTCATAGCGTTAAAATGATAAAATACTGTTATTCAGACATTTAAAAAATTGATTATCAAACAATATTTTTTCATTCAGATACAATTTTATTCAGATGCTCTATATTATTTAGGTGTCTAAATTATTCAGATCTTAACAGAGAATTTTATCAAACACCACTTTAGTATTACTTGGTTGGACGTGAATTTCTTTTTTGCCACGTCTACGTACCATGTAAGTACTATTAAGTAAATATGGTTAATAAACTTTAATTCTACTTCAATTACTACGACCATTTTCTTTACTATTTATGGGTTTGGTGGTAATGTATGTTAGTTCAATTATTTTTATTTACTATTGAGGAAGATTCATTTGAATTATGGAGTTGGATAGATGAAGGAGTTTCTTGTAAATAACAAAAAAGAAGGTGTTTGGCGGGGGCCTTGTTGGATTTAGGCAACAATGGAGCTCTTGAATAGTTGGCTAATTTCTTTTCATTTAGTGGTGTTTTGTTATTTGTTGAATTTCACCGGCCTTGTCACTATTTTATTTTATACGTGGACCGTGGGAGTTGGTACTCCCTCTGTACTTTTCTTTTCCTTTCTATCTGTCTGTTTAAATAAAAAAATCTATTCTATTTTAAAAGTCATTTTAATTATAAAGGAAGGATTAAATATGATTTAATTTTTTATATTATCCCTAAATATAATGTTGATTTGTTTCTCTTTTATTTTTTTAATAAATTTTAAAAGAGTAATATTAAAATTTATACCTAATTAATTAACATAATTAGAGAAAACATCAATTACATTTCTTAATATGTATTTTCTCATAAAAGGTCAATTTCTAAAAAGAATGGAGGGAGTAATTAGTAATATGTTATGATAATAAAATTATGATGACAAACTTAGGACGTTATGTTATTTTATATTATTATTACTAAAAAGAAAGTTATTTTTTGAAACATAAAAAATTGATACACAAAACCCATTTTATAGAATAGAGAGAGTACCAAATATTCTATAAGATTAGAAAAAAAGAAGAAATAATTATATATGAGACAAAATAATATCTAATATATTTTCCCTCCAATATTTTATATAATCGAGTGGCGGATTGTGTACATATGTACTACAGTTAACACCAGATTACTAATTGTGTGGTTTATTTTAAGCACCACACAATGACCAAATAAGAATATTAATTTTGATGCTGTAGCATGCATACGAGTGATCTTCAAAGATCTCAATAACTGCATGCATGGACACAGGATATGTGTACATAATAATTAGTAAATTCCGATAGTTAATAGGAGTAAGATTATTAAGTCGGTTGGCTTGTTTTGACCACCGACATAATTCGTAAATCTTCTACCGCAAGTAACTAAGAAAAATTCGATTCGAATATGGAGTGGAATTAAAAAAAAACTAATTATTAACCATTTCTCCAACTCTAACCAGGATTAGGATTACTGATCATATATTAATTTGTCTCTCTCTAGCTAGCTTCTAATTAAGATCCTCTTAATTAGTTCCTCCGATTCTTAATTTCTTTTGCAATCAATAATACGGTGAAAATGCAAATGATGATGGCTGCATTGGCTCGTCATTTGTTTTGCCATCCAAGTTAATTTCGCCAGCATCCCAACAAGAAGAAGATATGGCCCATAAAGTAATATCAGACACACTATCTTATAAAGTTTATACCGCTATGTCATTCATACTCGAAGAAACCCTCTTGAAATATATCATACCATTATCATCATCTCATCAATACGTGACAATATTTGTTCTCCAGGACAAAGCTTTCTTTACTCCTAAATATGGCCACCCTCTTCAAGTAACGGATCAGCCCACTTAAAATCAGTGACAATAACTACTACTCTTCTCCATTTAAAGTTGAGCCTCTTATTCCCGGCCATCCTTTTGTTCTCACTGCCCTACCCGGTGCCAACAGCTTCACTTCCGAAATTGGCAGAAGATTACGGACTGGAACCTCTACACCGACCAACACATTGCAATTCATGGAGTGGAGGACTTCTCCGATCCACCGGCGACGCTCAGTACTTCAAATCCTCTTGCATCCGTGCTTTGATCAACATCACCATGCATGGCATGGCATGGCATGCACCAGGATTAATTAATTACTTTAATTCAATGTCATATTAATTATTTGTATTTCCCTATTTGATCAGTCGATAATAATTGTATTTTACTAGTAGCCATGAATATTCCTCTAATTAGACAAATTGTTTAAATTTCTGCATGGATTTATTCCAAGTGTAATGTATAAATAGAGAGAGGATTCATATCACTTTCTACTTTCTAGTACCACATATGAATGTCTAGTAATATTTTTACAATTTTACGTTTCATATATATATATTGTTGATATTTGTTACCTAGCTACTTGCATCTCTGCTACTGAAACCTCTCTGCGCAAACATAGTTTTATCTATTATATACGTAAATCTTTAACAGCAGTTGTTATTTGCCGCAAGAAACACGAAGTGTGAAAAGCCATTTTCTTACCTTATGTTTGAAAACACCAAGAATAGAAAAAACTTTAATTAGAACTTATATGTATGTACTTTAATTCATAATTTAGTTCAACTAGAATTATGATAAATTAACATGATAATATTACTAAATGAACACAAAATTGACTGGGGCTGTACCATAACAATTAATAAGCAACATTGCTTGACGTATAGAGTGATTTTTTAATTAAGAATCTAATCTATTATCCCAAATCTAAAGCAATCACCACATGAATTTTTACATCACAAATTGATCTGTTTGTGGGTTTTGATTTGGAAGAAAGTGAAGGGAAAATTCTTCTTTCCAAAAAAATGAAAAGAAAAAGGTTTTCCTTCTCATCCCTCCGAATTGAATCTCACAAACACACGAGCGGACGATGAGGTTTTGGGGGTTACACAAATTTCAAAATCTTCAAGTCCGTGAATAACAACATTAATTCCCATTGTAATTAAATAAATATCCCAAACCTTAGATTTTAATGTATTGAAGAAAGCTTGTTTATCAAGAAATTACCATTTTCAGTTAGTTAATGATACTTATGAATGCTCCAATCGGCCATAAATCGTCCGTCCCTCAATCTCTCTCTCTAACGAGTTGCAATGCGAGTAAAGTAGGAAAAATTATTCAATGTCTCAAGAGCAAATGAGCAATATACTTTCTTTTACATATAACAGTGGAATCCGCAAGAGCCCTACTATTTATAAACTTCAATATTATATAAAAAAAAAAGCATATTATTTATTTACTCTGAATACCAAATAATTTCTCGTAAAGTAGACATAAGTAAACAACATTTTTGTACTTCTTAAGTCAGGATATTTTTGGTAGAGATATTATGAACGATAAATGTGATTTTTCCCGCGTGAAAGTCGAAAGCTTAAATTATTTAACTATTACTAAATTAAAAGTGTACTATTTTTATAGTCCCCGTCCTCTAAAAAATGGCCTAAGATATAATTTTTTTATTCTCAAAAGAGGGACAATAAATATGTATATAAAGTAAAGGACAAATATATCATTTAGTGGAATCCACTAATTAAAATAAATAAAAGAAAGAAAGACTCACTTTTTTAGGACCATTAAAGATAAATTTGTAATTTTTTCTACTCATTTTTCTTTATTTTATTTTTTTAAATATGTATGAAAAATGTACTTAATACATCCTTTGGAGAACATAGGGATTAGAATACAAAAGTCTGACAAATGAGATTCATTTTGTAAAACGGAAAAAGTAATAAATATTCAATGAGATTAAAAAAATTAATTATAAAATAAAATAGTTACATTTCTAATATATAAATGTATTAAACTAATACAAATTAATTAAATAGTTCATTGTATTTAATTGTATTAACAATCACACAAATTAACGTACTGCAAAAAATAAATGCAAAAAGTTAAAATAAGACTCGCAGGGTCTTGTCACATTAAAATAAAATGTTAGTATTTTTTAAATATAATGTTTTTTTAGTTTCAAAATAAGAGATTATTTTTTATTTTTTATAATTTAAAATATTTTTTAATTTTAAAACAATAAATTTTATTATTAATAGTATATTTTAGATAGTTTGAAATATTCTAGTGCAATGGACCACAGACTGATGGACAAGAAATGTATTAGTGCTGTTTTAGCCAGGCTAGTCTGTTTGCTTCCCATTGCTTGTTTAGCCTTACTGATCCATCAACTTTACTTCTGTAATATCTACCCAAAAAAAATAAATTACTTCTTTAATACAACAAAAAACGAATTAGATGACACAGTCTCACCGCTCCTACATTCTTTCGGGTGAAAATATTTTTACACCGACTTTTTATGAGTTGAGTTGTTACGTTGACTTTTATCATTTGAATATTACAGTTTGCATAAAACATATATGTTTAAAGTTTAAGGAATATGAGTTATTTTATAGAATTATATTTTTAAACCAAAATTTATTTATTATTGAAATATGAATAAGTATAAGTGCACAATATTCAAATACAATATTTATCTTAATTATTAAAAAGTGAGGTATGATATTAAAATTCGTGTTATACCCTATTTTTTAATAATTAAAATGAATGTAGTGCTTAATTTTGTATTTAGATGTGTATGTAGGCAGTAGACTTCAATGAAATATATACATATATAAGTACTTCCTTCGTCAACCTTAATATTGGAGGAAAATTCAACAGATCAAAAGGTAGGACTGTAGGAATTAAGGGAGTATAATCAAGATTACGTAACAAAAGAAATTAAAATTATGTTAACAAAAAGTCCACTACTGAAAAGGCTAGAGATCATCATGGCATGGTTCTCCTAGTTGAGAAAACACATCTTCAATTCGCCGCAACAGCTGATCAGCAATATTAAGTCCAAGGCGGCTGATCAAATTAAGCTTTTCCTACCAAAAGACCGAACAAAAAGCTGACCTTAATTTCTACGGAATTAATTTTGTTTCATCACCACAATATTTGCAATGCCAATTAATCTTCTAATTTACCATCATCATCATCATAATACGTAATTAATAACTACAACTTGCCTTGTAAAGTTAGCTTTACGTACAACTTTTTGTTATATAACTTGTCACGCATGTGAGAAATGCAACCATAATATTCATATATAATCTGAAACAAAATTCATAGCCACCCAATCTGTTCTGCACTCTCATTTTATTTAAAACCCTTTTAGGCCGCTCCACCGTGTTTACGCTAACCTTTCTCTAATGGGCTAGAATTTTGACTAATTAATTGCGCGCGCGCAGCAGCACAAATATTCCTAATGGACTGATGAAGCCGAATAACGCTATTCATACAGAGCATGTATGACCTTTTCAATCTCTAAGCACTACTGCAACGTTATAATATAATGTTAATTAATTAATCGCACAACTTTATGGAGTTAACACGACCATTAATTAGATAATATTAATTCTGATATGTAAACTTCTTCTATCATAAAATGCTGCAAAATTATTATGGTCCGTTAATGAAGATTAAAATGCAGACTCCATATGCTGCTACTTGATATTATTCTATTAGCCGAAGAATGATAAAAGCACAGTCAACTGCTTATTGACTCTTTCCACAGACATTGCTATTCATCGAAGTATTCAGACCACACGTACGCGATCAGTTCCCAGGAGAAACTCTGAAAACATATATAATATGGAACTTATTGTCACACTAAAAGTAATGGAATTATGGAACTTTAATGTCTTAAAGTGAGGCTAGTATATGGTATTACTTAAAAAGTCCAACCAGTTTAATATCCAAATTTTAAGTCATACTTCCTATTTTGATTTATAATTTATGTATGTTACGTTTATTAGAAAGAGAGAAACAAAAGAACGAAACCATAGCTAGTTTATACTTCTTTTTCGTAACACTTGCTGAATTTATCCTTACATATGTTATTTATTTTCTAATTATATTTTAACTAGTTTAAATCAGTTGGTGAGAATCAAACTATACTAAAATTTTGAGCATTGTCGACGGGGCTTGCCTAACTATAGCAACTGAGGTTACATCTAGGCTCATCACTTGAGTTGAACGTACAGCCGACAAATATAGCATTAAAGAAAGCTAAGTGCTAACGTGGATCATCTGGCCAGCTCTATCCTCAAACAAACCCTAAGCGTGCTTATAACCTAGATTATCTTCAACTTACCAACTCATCTTCCACTACCAGTACAAATCCCACAAGCAAATTAAATATATACTACCATAGATATGATGAGGGATTAAGGATTAATTATATATGGTTAGGCCTAATGACAGGTAAAACCACCAAATGTCGCACCATCTTAATTAACGAATGCTTGATTATGTGTTATGTTAATCACACGTTCACATTTGTCATTTGCGAAAGGTCATAGTCAAATAACTAGGGCGCCAAACGTGACGTTCAATACTTCAACGGCAGTTAGGCACAATTAGGGATTAAATTCAAAACCTTAAATCTGGATTGGTTGCTTATTTGTATTGGGCATGTCCAGCTAGCTAGCTTTTCCCATCATCTTAAAACCCTTTGGTGATGCAACATTTTTCTACCATTCTATCTCCCCTCCCTCCCCTTGTCAATTTCAAAATCTCACTTCAAATTTTTAGCTCTTTGAAGAAGATATAACTTGATCAAATATAATTAACATGGGTTCTTGTTATAAGTTCACCAACTTATTTTTCTTGATTATGGTTTTCTTCATAGTATATGGAGAGGAAAATAATTCTCCAATTTTAAATGATCAACATTCACTGCATTCGTTCATGTCCAGGGTTGTTTCGGATCCGAAACATGCTCTTGAAAGTTGGAATTCCTCCGGGGTTCACGTATGCAACTGGTCAGGAATTGGCTGCAATGTCAATAGAACTCGAGTTATAAAGATTGACCTTAGTGGCTTTTCTCTTAGAGGTACCATTTCACCTGCCATTTCCAATCTTTCTTACTTGAAAATCCTTGATTTGTCCGGGAACTTCTTTGAAGGACGCATTCCGGCTGAGCTTGGCTCTCTTTCGCGGCTCAAACAACTGAGTTTATCGACAAATCTTCTCAAAGGAACAATCCCAACTGAGCTAGGTTTTCTTGGTGAGCTAGTATATCTTGATTTAGGAAGTAACCATCTCACCGGTGAAATACCGATGTCACTTTTTTGTAATGGTACATCTTCTTTGGAATACATAGACCTATCCAACAATTCTATTAGTGGTAATATCCCTTTGAAGAAGCAATGTGAGCATAGGGAGCTAAGGTTTCTACTCCTTTGGTCAAACCAACTTGTAGGTCAAGTCCCTCAAGCCCTTTCAAACTCTTCAAAACTCAAATGGCTAGACTTGGAATTAAATGCCCTTAGTGGAGACTTACCATCTGAGATTGTACAAAAAATGCCAATGTTACAATTTCTCTATCTGTCCTATAACAACTTCTCAAGCCATAACGGTAACACTGACCTCATACCCTTTTTCTCTTCTTTAGTAAATTCCACTAACTTGCAAGAACTTGAATTGGCGGGAAATAATCTTGGAGGGGAGATACCTTCTATTATTGGTGATCTTTCCACTAGTCTTGTACAAATTCATCTGGATGACAATCTCATTTATGGCTCTATTCCTCCCCACATTTCAAAACTTGTCAACCTCACACTCCTAAATTTGTCTAGTAACTTGATCAATGGGTCAATTCCACGTGAGCTATGTCGAATGGGAAAACTTGAGAGGCTTTATTTATCGAATAATTCACTCTCGGGTGACATTCCATCCACGTTTGGTGACGTTCCTCACTTGGGTCTTCTTGATATATCCAAGAACAAACTTTCGGGTTCAATCCCGGATAGTTTTTCCAATCTTTCTCAGCTAAGAAGGCTCTTGCTTTATGAAAACCAGCTCTCAGGTATCATACCACCAAGTCTCGGAAAATGCATCAACTTAGAGATTCTTGATCTTTCTTGCAATAAAATATCTGGAGTGATTCCAAGTGAAGTGGCCGGACTAAGTAGCTTGAAACTGTACTTAAACTTGTCTAGCAATCACTTAAATGGTCCTATACCATTAGAGCTGAGTAAAATGGACATGGTTCTAGCAATTGATATTTCATCCAACAATTTTTCTGGGACAATACCTTCACAACTTGGAAGCTGCATTGCCCTCGAGTATCTTAACCTTTCAGGTAACTTTCTAGAAAGTTCTCTACCCGAATCAATCGGGAAACTGCCTTACCTTAAAGAACTCGACGTGTCCTTTAACCATTTAAGCAGTGAGATACCGGATTCTCTGCAGACTTCTTCCACTCTCAAGGAACTGAATTTGTCCTACAACAATTTTTCCGGGATTGTACTAAACAAAGGGGCATTTTCATGGCTGTCCATTGATTCTTTCGTAGGGAATCGCCAGCTTTGTGGATCAATTCAAGGCATGCGTAGCTGTCGAAAGAAAAGGAGTTACCATTTCATAATATTACCGGCTGTGATAAGTTCATTATTTGTCATTCTCATTTTGTGCATATTGGGGTATCGACTAGCGCTCAAGTTAAAGTACAGGAGGAAATTGGCTACTTTTATTGGTCCGAAAATGGAAGAAGAGGAACAAGAAAGAAAAGAACACAAATACCCGAAAATCTCCCACCAGAAACTCATCGAGGCCACTGGTGGATTCAGCAGTTCGAGCCTAATTGGATCGGGTCGATTTGGTCGTGTCTACAAGGGAGTCCTTCAAGACAACACAAGAATAGCAGTGAAAATAATCGACTCGAAAACAGCTGGAGAATTATCTGCTGGGAGCTTTAAAAGAGAATTGCAAGTTCTAAGGAGGACGAGACACAGGAATTTGATCAAAATCATCACAATTTGTAGTAGGCCAGATTTTAAGGCTCTTGTTCTCCCATTGATGCCAAATGGGAGCCTGGAGAACCATCTGTACCCGAGCCACGGGTTGAGCCATGGATTGGACTTGGTTCAGTTAGTAAGCATTTGCAGTGATGTGGCTGAAGGTTTGGCCTATCTTCATCATAATTGTCCGGTGAAAGTTGTGCACTGTGATCTTAAACCAAGCAACATTCTTCTTGACCATGACATGACTGCTTTGGTGGCTGATTTTGGTATTGCAAAATTGGTAAATGGTGACAAGGAGAATGTCTTTGTTGATGATTCTGCTTCCTATAGTTCTACAGATGGTTTGCTTTGTGGTTCCCTCGGTTACATTGCTCCTGGTAAGTATCTTATCAAGTTAATTCTTACATAGAATTTATTGAATTATTTGTGAATTTGGTGTTATAAAACTATTATTGGTGAAACTAGATTCGACTTAATTTAAAAATAATTGTAAAGCTGCCTAAAGATTATTGGGGGAGTTTTATTCTTTATGATCGAATGAGGTATTCTGGTATAGTAGTGTATAAGAGGGATCCTACACTGTTATCTATGTTTCCCCAAGATAAATTTATGGCCATGTATGTAACCCAATAATTGGTTATTGAACCATATAAATTTTTATCATGTCTTTCGATTTCTCTTTGTTATTTTTTTCGCTAGTGTTAATTAGTAACAAGAATTAAACTATTTTGTCGGCATGCAGAGTATGGTATGGGCAGGCAGGCTTCAACACAAGGAGATGTGTACAGTTTTGGTGTACTCTTATTAGAACTCATGACCGGAAAACGTCCAACAGATACAATTTTCCAAGAAGGGTCAAGCTTGCATGAATGGGTCAAGTGTCAATACCCTTACAAGATTGAGCCAATTGTTGAAGAAGCACTTGTAAGGTATGCGCCACGTGTCCCGATGGCTCACCATTGCAGGATGTGGTACGATGTGATTTTGGAGTTGATTGAACTGGGGCTAATGTGCACCCAATACAGTCCGTTAACTAGACCGACTATGGAGGATGTGGCTCATGAGATGGCTCGATTGAAGCAATATCTTTCAAGCACTTCGGTATCGGTCACCCAAGGAGAAGCTGCTTCAGCTAAATACCGAGAAGTTTTCTGATCGTGTAATGTGTATATAATGGCAATGGTAGAAATTATTAGCTAGCTAGCTAGCTTTGAATTTGTAAAACTCAAATGATGAAGTAATGGAAACTGAGATTTTCTTAGTTTTTTGCTCCTAATCTTTTTTCTTTTGTTATTCCTAATAGAATTTGACCAAAGAATAAAAAAAGGGTTTCGGTGTAGTTGATAAGATTTTAGGTAAGAAGAGAATTTGAAAAAATAAAAGCATCCTTCTTTTCCCTTTCTCTTTCATTTGTCTTTAGTGAATTGAAATTTATATTTAGAAAAATGGGACTCAACAATCAGGCAGAAAATTAATTCGAAATCTTGTACGTTATGTAATTGTATAAAATATCGTAAGAATTAAAAAGTTATACAAAATAAAGTCTAACAAGTAAAATTATTGGAGTAATAATTTTTTGTCATGACTTCTAACGCAGACCCTATACATTTATACTGAATTAAAAGTAATCGTATGTGCACTCAATCGGTACCTTTATGTTATATGAGATTCCATCATTATGATCATAATATTTTAGCAGCCTATCAATTACTAGTAATTAATTAAATAAACAAGTTAATCATGCTACGCACAGTCGAAATGCACTTGTGGGTTTCTTTCAGCCTACCACTTTACTCTGGATAGTGTTATATGTAGGTAGCAAGTGCCTAGTGGAAGGTCTGGGCTACGCAGCTCAATAACTACCACTTCTATCATTAAATGAATGCACTAATATAGCTTTTTATCATTAAGTAAGCCACCAGGACTTTCGATTTAATTTAAAGAGACCTCCGTAGACTCCGTATGCTACTAATGCATTTGCTGGTTATCAAAAGATATTAGCCAAGCACATATTATAATAGTCCAAATGAAGTATATATTTTTCTGTTTTAGATTATAAAATTAATATTAATTTTTAAAAAATAATTTAAAATATTTTTAAACTCAAAATTGATATAATTTATTAATAATTATGAAACTACAAATATTATAATTAATAATACTTTTTAGATAGTTTATAATAGTCACCAGCAATACTTAATTTTCAGCTACTAATAAAAAAAACTTATGGTAGAGAATATTTGTCTATTCGGCAGAAAGATGATGATCAGTCCATCATGAATTTTACGACGAGATTTACCAGGTTGACAAGTTTTGCGAGAACTTCAGCAAAGACTGTAGTCAAACAAGAAAAGAAGTTTAAGTGGAAAGTGCATTATAAGTATCGTCAGTATATCATCAACACCAAATTTATAGATATGTCAGCAGTGGCTAATGCAATCAAAAATATTTAGATGGAACGACAGAACTTTAGGGGCTTCTAAACCGAATGGGATAGAAATGACCAGCAAGGTTAAGCTACGGGTCAACATAGGAGGAATCAGGGTGGTCAGTGGAACAGAAATCGTGGTGACTAACAAGGAAAGTGACATGACCAATATCAAAATAAGGGTTATCAGCAGTTACCTCAGCAAGGATAGAACTGTCAACCGTAACTGCCTCAGTTAGGTCAAAATCGTCAGTAGTGACAGAATCGTCAGTAGGGAGCAGCATTAAATTCGTAGAGCTAGCAGGTAGAGGTAACCCCAATTTCATTCCAATAGCTCTTTGTATTATTTGTGGGGTTAATCATCCGGAAAGACAGTGCCACAGAGTTACCGGTACATGCTTCTTATGTGGACAAATGGGTCAATTACTAGGGATTATATTGGACCACGTGGTAATGATGGAGGCAATGATAATAGTAGCAATAACAATCAGCGTCAGGGTGGACAGGTGTTTGCCTTGACATATAATTAGGCGGCAACTGTGCTAAGTACTGTTTATAGCACTTTTTTAGTTGGCAATCGTGAAGTTGTTATTTTATTTTATATTGGCTCTTCATATTAGAAGCATTTTATTGGTATGGTATCGTATGTGTTGTGACATCATATCTTTATTAGATTAATTATATCGTAAGGTATACTTGAGTTATAATACTTGTGGGAGTACTATATACATATTCTCTTGACATCGAGACATGACATCTTCCGTAGCGGTGTGATCAGTCCACAATGTTTCCATTTTGTGCTCTGGTGGGAGTTGGTTGTGATTTTGTTTGAAAGGCGTATGGATCGATCCTAATTTTCTGTTCTGTTTTACGAATTGATAATGTTTGTACCGAACACACCTTTCAATTTTACATGTATTTGGATTGCCCAACCTAATGTGTGATTTATCTTTGTGACATTATTTTGACTTATCTGTATAGCAAAATATTTTTTTTTTTTTTTTTTGAGATCGATATAAAATAATACTTAACTATTGAATTCAGCCTATTATTTTATTATGATAATTTTGTTCCCTTCAGTTTATTGATAGCCTATCATCTATGTCGAGTACTATTAAAGGATGCCATTTTAGTTATAAGAATTGGCAAGTGAAGGAAGAATTTTGCTTCCAAAAATGACCTGCATCCTCAACATAAGTTCCTTTGAATACTTTTATGTTTTTATTTACTTTCTGATGTTTGTCTGAATGCCTAAAAGTATACAACACACGTGTATCTATTGGAAGTTGATAAATATGCTCCATTTTTTTTACCATTTGTACTCTACTTGGAAGGTTAAAATGAGCAAATTTGGAGCAAATTACCATTTAGCTAGATATATAATTTAATTTAAAGTCCTTCATAATAACAAAAATACTTGTCTTCGAATATCTATCTAAGACAATTTGAAGAGGAATGAAATTATTGGCAGTGGCCAAAGTAGGTTTCTGAATGCATTCTTCTTAAAATCAACTTTCACCTGAAAGACCACCTTCCACCATTCTCAAGCATTTACATTTTATAATAATCCTTGATATGAATACATTTAGTTGAGAATCTACTCATCATACAACTACCATGTCAATTAATAACTACCATACATGTCCCAGAACAGATCTATTAGCTTCCGGAGATTTTTTTATTTTTTTATTTTTTTCCCTTGAAAAAAGAGAGTATACCTACCTTCATCCCCATCATACTCCTTTGTACAGCAATCGTCAACGAACACACTCATCGTCTATGGTTGCTTATGTTAAATTAATTTAAATGCCTCACAATCAATTATTTTACCAAAATTCGAAAATTAGCTTTTGAAAATTAAATACCATTCTTCAATATTACTGTTAAGATAAATATGGATGAATGCACTTGTTAGCCAGCTCTACCAACTTTTAGTGACATTGAGCTCCATAAATTGGTACTATTCTTTAATGGAAGGAAGAACTATCAATTTTTATTTATTTGTGAAAATATCAATTTCCTTCTTAATTTATTTTTTATTGTGTAATAGTAGAACTCACAATACATGAGGTTTTGTATTGGGCAAATTACTTCACAGGCCATGTTCACCCATGACTTATGCCTTGAAAGATATTTATCACTAGGTTAACTATGCCTTGAGCTATCCCTAAAGATTATGTACAATTGTCCAACAATATATATATATATATATATATATATATATATATATATATATATATGAAAAAATTTCAAAAGCGAACTAAAGACGAACCGTCATCTTTGGTATCTATGGCGACGGTTCGACCCGTCGTCATAGAGTGCATGGCTATGGCGACGGGTCGAACCGTCGCCATAGATACTAAAGACGACAGTTCGTCCTTGGTTCGCTTTTTAAGGTTCGCTGGAGGAGGAGACTGATATATATATATATATATATATATATATATATATATATATATATATATATAATAAAAAAAAAAAAAGAGGATGAAAAAACAAAATACATACTTTTTTTCCAATAAATAATTCACATCAATAATTTTTAATCATTAAAACTGTATATTTAAAAATTACCCATTCTGGACTTCTGATGATGAAGTTTGTTAGGTCACCATCCATTTAGTTTGTAACTCCAGTTTCAAGAGCTAGCTAGTAATCCCAGCCCTTGAAATTTTCAATGTAATTTTTCTTTTCTCACTCGCATAAATATGGGTATCTCATTACCTTGAGCTGTCAATAATTTATCGAGCCCATAAATTATCCACAATCATTTTCATCCAATGGGCTGGGCCCAATTCATCGAATTGCTTTCCTTGAAACTCCTCGCTGCTCCAGAGGTAGATTGGTTTAGTTGGAGACTGAAGCCCGGTATGCATCTTTGCTCAATCCACCGCTCCGCTTCAATTACTTCGACACTACTCTAGTCTCCATATGAAATGTGATTCATATCAACTATTATTATCAAGAATATAACACTAAATATTTTATGATATAATCAATCACGAAAAAGGATTTATTTAATTAATCTAATGCAGATGACTTTTTATACCATCATGCTTTTACAATCTCATCATTGCTAATATATAGAGAAAAGTCTCCAACCTGACCTATATTTTTTATGATCTTCCTACATTTTTATGATCTCTTTTTACTTATTCTAAGGGAAATAAATAAATAATCTTCCTCTAGTTGCTCTTACAACTAAGAATTCCTGAGAAACTACAAGTCTGATTTTATTAAAATGGTTCACTTAATGCAGCAACATCCATAGCTTATGTAAAGGTCGTGCATCTTTGACCCTGCATTCTTGTGCTGATAACCTTGAACAGGTGAGAAATGCAGGAAATAGAGGTCCATGATGGAATACTTTATTCAGTATAGTTATCATGTATAGCTAGCAACTAATACTCGAGATAAGGGCAATTGTAATCAAGGAAGCTACATAAGAACGATTTTTGCATCCTCACTGGGTGCTTCATTATTCATAACCTTTTACAACAAGGGATGGCTGCAATATCTTTCGCAAGGGTTTTCCACTTTGCTAGATGACCACTTTAAGTACCTTGTTTTTCATACATTTTTTATGATCGTTAAGGGGAACATCGAGATCTGCTAGTACCTAATCTCTTCTACCTCATTGATCCCAACAAGGCAAATTTAAATAAGACAAGACTCACTGCAGGAGGGTAGTGAAACACTTCAATTCTCATATCATATATATGCAGAAATAAATTGGAAGAGGTTATTGCAAAAGAAGTGGACTACCAACACACATGTTATGATTGTGACACAAGAACTCTTCAATTACAAAATCAATAAAAGTTATATAAATATCGCAGCAAAAGTCTTCCAATAAAGAACGCGAATAAAAAGAGGAACCTTGACTACCCAATTTAATGTATAATTCAACTATATAATTCTGTGTAAATGTGGACAAAACATGCTATCTATACATTGTATACATTGTTAGCAGCTAAAAAAACCAAGTCAAAACCAATCCATATCTTCCTTCCAATCCTTATATACAAACAAGAGACAATCTTACACAATATTGGTGATGCAAAACCTTCAGTATGTTGAAGCGGTAATAGTAGCCAAAGACCCATTAGCATTGTTGGTATCTAATATGGAAAAACTGTAATAGCTGATCAGAGCCAAAAATGCAGCATTGCCTGTCCATCATTAGAATACATCATAAAACTTTTAATGTGGTACTCTTAGCAACTACATCCAATTTAACAAATTCTCTTACAGATTTTAACTGAAAAATATACATGCATACATATATATATACATATATATATATATATTAGAGAGAGAGGGGGGGGGGGGACTGAATTGGCAGTCTAAATAAACTGATGCAAGGGTGAAACAAGTAAAAAGAGGATACCTCCATAAGAGAATGCATAGGCAAATCATCCATGGGAGAAGACTTCCTAGGTTTCAAACTTCGTATCTCAGATTGAATTGAATTTAGTTGCTCCCGAATCTCATTCAACAAGTTCAATTCCTCTTCCCCTCTACTAGTAGATTCTTGTCTCGAGGCTTGACAATGAATCTCGACTATCTCTGATGCCCTTTTCACCTGTTGAAACTTGTCCTGAGATTCAGAAACACCGATAGTAGGGACTATCGCTACATGGCAATCAACAGACACGCCATCATGTGGCCAACAGAGATCAGGCTCACAGTGCTTGGATAGAAGCACTTTATTCAAACAGTCAGCTTGATCTTTAACAAATAGTTTGACAGCCTCATTTGGAACCAAATATGGTTTTCCACACCTCTCATTGCATTGCAAAATCAATTTCCCCTCAATTTTTGCTTGTCGTACACCACCATTGAGATTCTCAGAACTTTGTGGGACTTCAAAAACATCATGAACACTCGGGGAACAACTGGAGTTTGTAATAACTTCATTTCGTAACAAATGTTGAGGATGCTTAAGTTGATCCGATTCATTAGTAATGGTTCCTATCATGGCATCATATGACATCTCAGTGCTTTCTTGTGAAAGTGGCGAGGGTGACTTTGATCCACTCCTCAAATTTGCATACTGCTCTCCCGCAATCTGTCTTACTCGTTGGTCAAACTCCATTATCTGTTCCAAGTACGAACTGATGTTTCCGGTAGCAGAAATATTGGACTGCTTCTCAGAACCCATGTTCTGATCATTTATTTCTTCGCTTGTGTGTTCCTTCACTACCTTTAGATTCAAGTCAGTCTCTGGACTTTCAGATCTCTCTCTTTCAAAAGTACCCTTCTTCAAATATGACAACTTGAGCGCAACTGGAGGGGCAGAATTCATCCTCAAAATGCTTTGGGAACTAGTCTCCCCTATTAAAGTTTCATTCCTTTGCAACAAATTCTCAGGAAATTTGATCTCACCAACTCCTGGATCATTAAAGCCGAGGCTTAGTAGTTTATACCTATAAGCCTGCACTTGGTAATCTAGAGAAGCAATCTCCATTTCTTTCTGATATATAAGATCTTCGAAAATTTCCATAGATTGTTCCGCATAGTACATCTTTTCCTCTGCCAATCTCTTATACTGCTCCGCTTCCATTTTCACTGCAGCCTTTTCTCCTTGAAGACGCAATATCATAGATAAAGTTTCACTTGCCGCAGTAGAAGCAGCTTCTCTTTCCACATCTAACTCATTGTAAAGTTTTTGCAGAAGTTGTTGTTGAGCAGCAATTCTTTCTTTTAGGGCAGTAGTTTTTATTTCTGGCATTCTCGCAGGCGTAGTTCTACTTTCTGTCATCACACATTTGATTGGAAGATGTTACCAGGCTTAATTCTGAGAAAACAAAAGAGTATTCCGTAAAAATGCAATTTTTATTTTTATTTTTCTCTTTTATTTTTTTGGGGGGGGGGTTAAACTCATCCCCCATGTCAAACTAGTTTAAAGGATGCCTCGAGACAAATATATATATATATATATATATATATATATATATATATATATATCATTCGAGAACTATTATTTCTGATTTAAGAACACAATTCAGAATAATATATTTTGTACAAAACTGAAACTATTAGTACTTTTTATATCAAATAAAAAAACTTGAAATCAGCCAAGAGCCATCATCTCCTCTCAACTGAAGAAAAAGAACCCTCATATTATTATCCACTGTTCCAGTTAAATATCAAGAACCAGTTTATATGGATCTGTAATGTACCTGATCGGTTGCTGAGTGCAGATATGATCCTCGGAAAAAGATTCACATGAACCCACCAAACACTTCGGATCACTCCAACAACCAAAACCAAGGAATTCAGACTACTCCTGTGAAAGAAATAAAAGTTCGCAGGAAAGACCTGCAACAGAAATTGGAATGAAAATATGGTTCGAGTATGATCTTAAGACATTAAATGGAGTGTCTTTTGAAACTGTTTACTGTTTTGTCTTTTACAAAAAAAGGAAAGAAATAGTGTGGAGCAGTGAATTTGAAGGCTTTTTCAATCAAAACGCATCCATAGAAAAACAATTAATTTCGATAAAATTTATTTCTTCAGATATAAATTTCATTAAAAATAAGTTATTTTTGATAGAAAGTGTAATTTTGATTTACGACAGAAATTTTTTGACAAAATATTTTATCTAAAATAAATTTAAATTATTCTCGACAAAATAAGTTATTTTTGACAAAATCAATTTATTATCAATAAAAAAAATTAGTTTTTTTTTTTAGTGAGGATTTTCCATGGACAAACTTTATACGTTTCCGTTGGGAAAAATAAAAGATGAAAACATAATCAAATCTATATGCATATGCGCATACATTCGACCACATTTATCCGGTAGGTACGAGTAGTAATTTGAAATCTGTGAATTTGACTCTTCACCCGCCTTAAACTTGAATTTATTGTACATCCTCCTGTCCGCGGAACAAAAATTCACACACAACCCAACATAATACCGAATTATTTTTATTTATTTATTTATTTTATATTCCGGGCCTTATATCAAGTTTTCATAAGTTATCCAAATGTAAGTGTAAAAAATTACTCCATAGTAGGTTTCACAATTAAAATGTCCAAAATACACCTTTAAAATACAAAATATTTTATAAAATTTATTTTATGCTCAAAAACATTTATTAAGATTCATTAACTTTTAAATTAAAAAAAAAAAACTTTACTGCACTTATTGAGGATAAAATATAAATTTACCGTGATGGGAGTCCCAATTGCCTTTGGGGAAAAAAAAGAGAAATTTTAAGGTCCTTATCAGCCATTGGGACTCGCCTCCTCACGATACTAATGCAGCAGGTTTGGGGGGAAAATAAAATATTTATAAGTGCATAATATAATTAATTAATATTTTTAAATCTATTCTGACTTAAATATTATTTATGTGTCAATTTTATCTTGTTATTTTTGGATGAATTACTAATAATTTATTTTGTTTCGAGTTAGATTTCTAAAAAGTTTTATTATATGTTGTTCACAAAGTTTTTTCAAAATATATTATCATTTTATTTCATTTATTTATAAATTGATATATATTACAAATGTTTAAGTTAATTTTTTTAATTAACAATTACGTAAATAACTATTTTTTTTAATAAAACGTATAATAAATAAGACCTTCTAATAATTTTTTACAATTTTATATATTAATATATTTCAACATAAATTTATAATAAAACTTTTCATTTGATAATTGTTCTCTCTAAAAAAAGAAAATTGAATACTATTATATATATAATTTTGAAAAATAAATTAAAAATTTTACTTTAACTATAAAAAAAAAAAATTAACAAATATTTTTATACTAAACCTTATTTTTTAATACTAATTTAAATAAGAATTTATGTTTCAATTTGTGTCTTTAACTGTTGTTGTCTACTTTATTTGGAGAGAAAGAAACTCAAGGTCTACAATATTACTAGTACGCCTGCTCCATGTATTGCTCGTATTAGACCTGACAAAATAGGCCCGTGGGCCGGGCTGCGCTGGCCCAAAAAAATTGGGCTATGGGCTCCCATTTTTCAGCCAAAAAAAAATTGGGCGTTTTTGGCCCGGCCCGTGGCCCAATTTTTATTTTTATTTTTCTTATTTTTATTATTTGATATTGATGACAAAAAAAAAATATTAACTTAAAAAATGAATCAAATAGGGAATTATGAAAAATATAAGAGTAAATCTTAACATGTGATATTAAATAATAATACAAAAAAAAATTTATGAATATTATATATATATATATATATATATATATTACTTTTAGTCTTTCTTTTACTATCTTATCTTTAATATTAATATTATATACATTTATCAATTAATTAATCACAAGATTAGTTATATTTTAATATATATGACTATAAAATTATTGATTATTTTATTTACTAATACTATTAAATGATTATGTATAAATTATGTATTATAATTGTAAATAATTAGAATTAATATTTATTTTAAATTATGTATTATAGTTGTAAATATATATATATATATATATTTTTAAAAATTATTATTTTTTAAATATTAAAAAAAAAACTTAAAAAACCCGCGAGCCGCATAATTTCAGCCCGGCCCGCGCAAAGCCCGGGCCGTTTGGGCCGGCCCGACCCGTTTGCCAAGTCTAGCTCGTATGACAACTCATTTCATTAGATGTTGACTTTATAACTCTACTAAATTTAAGAAAAATACTGTTGACATTGGACTCTTGCACATGTTAATTGATAACTTTGTATAGGTACTCCATCCAGATTTTTTGGGATGGCTATTTATGCAGGTTCTGAGAAATGTTCTTTGCTTTTGTACTCCTTTAATCTTTTTTATACAATTTTAATTTAGCAAAATAAAATAAAATTGGGAGTGTACTTTGAGGGTTGGGAAGAGTCGAGATTCGTTGTTGCCAATTGCCATGCCTGTGCACCATAAACTTTTCAACAGTTTTCATGATTAGTCATCATTACATAATTTACATGAAGGCCTTTTAAATCTTTCTTTATTTATTAATTTTAAATAAAGGATTTTAATTATTGAAAAAGCAATATTCAAGGTGCGAGTGTCATCTTTTGCCGACCATTATACTTGATTGCCCTAACGCGTTGCACTGTGATGGAGAGATTATTGTGGATTGTGTTAAGGACACACTTGACTTTACACCTTTCTTAGATAAATTCATCTCCGTTCTCTAATAAAATGCAGAAAATAAAATTTTCAAGGAATAATAATAAACCTGGACTTATTCTATGTAGATTAAATCTTGACATACTAACTATCTATAAATCAACTCACAATTAAAGAATGTTTAGGATTATTCATAAGTAATTAAAATTATTTATAAATAATTTTAAGAAATAAAAAGTATCTGATAAATTAATTTTATAAAATTAATTGGAAACTCTAATTTAGAGCTTGTAATTATTAGTCAAATTTAATAATTAAATTTGACTAAATATATTACTAATATATCTTTATTTATTTTAATAATTTCAATCGTTACTCATATTTATTTTTTAAAATATTTTTTTTAATAATTTACACGACTAACAATTTTTTTTAAACCAAATATTTTTCACTTATTATTAATTTAAATGTTTTTTATTTACCGAAAGCAAACTATTTTTTTTAAATTATGATCAAAAACACTAATCAGAACCAATAATTATATTTTTTTTAACTAATTCCAAACATATTCTTAATGAGGAAACAAATAATTATTTCTATTACAATAATAATATAATAAAAAATACTACTAAGTAATTATATTTTATAAACAATCTTAAATATACTCTTAATGAGAAGACAAATATTTTTTTTCATTACAATAATAATATTAAATGGCCCATATTTTATTTGCGAGTTTATTTATTTATAAGTTATTAGTATGCTAAAATTTACTTTTCATGTATAATATAATCTAATCATTCCCCCGTCCCCCACCCACCTCAAACCTTGATAAAAAGTCCGAAGTTGACAAAGACGTTAAAATTAAAAGTTGAAAATGTGAGTACCTTAGGAGCAAAAAAATAAAAAGTAGAGCTGCTAGATTCCACTTTAAGCCTTAACCAACCCCTTGATGGATACTTCTTACCTCTTGATTTATCTCACTTTAGTAACATAATTGTCTTGTTTACCAGTTTAGTGAGGCTTTCTAAACTTGCTTTTAACTTCAATTATTATTTGTATTCTGGCCATTAGAAAACAGAAACGGAGGAGCAAATGTTTCACAAAAAAGGTGAGATGATTTTTTTTTTCCTCCACTGCTAAGAAATGACAGAGAATATGCCCGTTGATCACTATTTTTAATGACGGCAACCGACAGGCAAACTTACATCCAACGAAAATGTTGCAACACTTTATTTGGGGTGGGGGTTGGAACGACTATATGATAACTAACAGAGTAACTATTAAGCCAAAAGTAATGTCTGATAAACGATAGATTATTTCATACTTTTGAGACAATTGAACAATATACTCCGACTCGTCTGTGGTGGAACTCACAAGTATGTAAAAGAGACAGCATACAGTTCACTTGTTCATGAGCATGGAATAATTTTTTCTCATGAACCCGCCAATGAACGCCTAGTAGGGTGATCTCTAGGCCTCCAACAAAAAGAAAAGTACTAGAACCTCAAATTTAATGCATTATAAAGCTAATATTTTTACCTTGGGAACCCAAAACCAGCCAAAACTCACATTGGTTTATTTCCCTGTAAATAATACTAATATACAACTGTCTACCACACTAATGGTGCACAAATAGTCTGCAGACCGACCTGACCCAAGATCTCAACAGGCCCCTTTTTCAAGCGTCAAACCCGGCCTGCAGGCCGAAAGTCAAATGTCCGGCTAGGCCTGATCAACGGTCAAGGCTTAGCAGGCCGGCCAGGCCAGGCCATGCTATTATGCATGACTAACCACAACAGCAAAAACAAAATGAGGAACTTTCACAGATAATGCACATGCATCCACTAATTAAGCATCAAAGATGCTTCTGTAATTGCATATTCTCAAGTGTAGAGAGCCAAGAAATCTAGCAACTAAAGCATCATTATCATTTACGTGCTTTAGAGAGGAGGGGGGGAACCTATGAAATTACTAATCATTTAGTGATACCACAAAGGCACAAACTATAAAATGTACTCAAATAAAAATTCAACCATCTGCTTAGTTGAACTGAAAAGGCTACCCATAATTTGCTAACCTAAGAGGAATTAAGATACAATACAACTAACACATTCAACTGTTGATTCGTAAAACTTACCAGAATGTTACAATGTCAATAAAAACGCCAATTCCACATTGCCTTTAGAAGAAACCACACAGACATCTAGTACCACAACATTTTGGAAATAGAACTTCAATAATTATTACTGTCATTTTAATCTACTGGAACCTCAACTTCCATCTTCAAGCCAGAACTTCCAAGAATCTGCAAGCAGCAAGAATGGAAGTTCCATAAACAGGAGAAAGCCATAAAATACATTATTATATTTTGCCAAGAATTAGTTCATAACACCCACCAAGGACATACAACCAAGGACTGTGGCTATTTGTTCCTTTTTTTCTAATAAAAATCAAAAATCAAAAAGAGAGAAGGCACTTGAGGGGGAGCTAGATGGCTGATCAATATTCACCACTAGATTAGTAGATCCCCTCAAAAAACAAACTGCAACGAGATGGTATTGTCATGGTAGAAATTTGAACAATCATGGATTCATCAACACGCTCGGTCAAGTTCAAATTAAGGCTCAAGTCCAGCTACTATTCTAATCTCAGGTGAATTTTAGGTAACTCCAGCTATATTTAAAATAACATTTGTTTCTATGGTCCATCTAATCTTTACATGCTTAGCTATCGTTAGGCTTCATTGTCTGGCACACCTCTTAAACACATTTGATTTCCAAACAACAAATACTTCTACCTAAAAAGTAAATATTTCACTTGGTTTCATTATCATCAAATAATTTTTTTTCTTTTTAAATTTATAACTTCAGAGAAAGCTTTAATAAAATTATTTTAAGAAATGCTGCATTTTGGACTGACTTAATTGGGATTGGAGCTGAGAATCAAATTTTTAAAAGAAGTATTATTAGAAATGTAGCAATTTGAACTTCTTTGGGATTGGATCTGAGAATAGAAGTAATAACTAAACCTTATGCCCTATTTCCTAGCCAACATAACAAAGGGATAATAAGAAAGAGAAGGGATTGAAAACTGTTAAAGAGTTGATGCTCCTATATTTTCAGGCTTCGGAGCACAAGTAATTGCAACTACTCCAAATGGCCCAAGTTAAACTTGTACACCATGGATTTTACAAGAAGACAGATTGCAATAACTACTGTAGCATTAAACATCTTTGTTGATTTTGAAAACTAATATCTGCACGCAAATGCATATTGTACTGCCTAGGTCTGTTTATGAATATGCATGTAAACTCTACCTTGGGACCATCATAATAGACTTTTATAGGATGTATTTTGACCCAAAAAAGAAGAGTATGTTGATTTAAACACTAGGAATAGGTAAGTGAGACGAACTGAAATTTAAATTTTGAACTTCACAAACCCAACAGAAAATAAACTGACATGCCATAAAGAACACATATTACCTTCATGAAGTCAGATAGAACTAGGAAAGAATCTTTGTTATAGCCTGCTTCCTCAAGAACATGAGTCAGAACTTGCTGAGCAAAAACAACACCCATAAATGTATGTTAGCATCAACTGTTATTATTTACAAAGCATGTGACAGTATTAATAATTTAACATAGTATACACTCCTTATATTAATTTTCTTTTATAAAAACCATTAAACCTATGGCATCACTAATCAAGATGACTAAATTTCTTTGACTATTTTGATCAACTTGTGCCAAAAATCTTTAGACAATAAAACATAGATATTTTTTTACGTATTTATTCAATTTAACAAGTATGAAGATCATGTTATTTCTCACTTGTCAAAAAAAAAAAAAAAAAAGATTATCTTACTAGTCACTTCTCCAATTCTTTAGGCCATTCTGTTTTTCTAGTACATAAAAATGTTGGAAACCTGAACCCTATAAGATATTCATGATATAAGGTTGGATCATTTAAAACATCTTCTTTTGCAGGAATGCAGCTCCAGTATTCATCTAATTCAGTTAGCCACCATGACTAAAATTCAACTAACCCAATGGGTATTTTGCGTATGCACTAAGAGGCAAGAAAAAAATATTTGGGCTCCCTAACCCAGCTGACTTCTCAATATGGAGGTTACATCATAAAATCCAAGCACCATTTCAAACTTGAGGCTTCTTAAAACAAGACTATCATTCTAACCATATTGCATAGCTTAATAGCTACATAACTGAATGTCAATTGCTTCATGAATATTGCCTCCTTGAAATTATCCATCAGGGTAACACAATCCACTTTCAACCCTAGATGTCTGGTCAACTGTTGGCCGCAATGAGTTTCATCTAATACCAGCTAGCTCTTATTTTGGGTTGCATTTCACTCAAACTATAACTCATATGGAGATTTCATATTACGTAGCACCAAATATCCTTTATTCACTTTCAGCAAATAGAAAATGACGAAAATGAGATAAATTCTTAGCCGCAAATAATCTAATTACTTTACCTATTGGGAAAACCAATGTTCGAAAAACTAAAAGCGGTACAAGACGTTTTTTTCGGGACGAGGCGTAAGAGAAAATGACGAAAATGAGATAAATTCTTAACCGCAAATAATCTAATTACTTTACCTATTGGGAAAACCAATGTTCGAAAAACTAAAAGCGGTACAAGACGTTTTTTTCGAGACGAGGCGTAAGCCTCGATTTGAAAACCTAAAAGTCCCCAAAAAATTATTAAAAAATGCTAATAAAATCATAAAATAATCCATCATTATAATCAAGGTCATAAAAGACATAAATAGCCAGCGTCACCTTAATGTATCATTACAAAACATCAAAACAAGTCGTTAATAATATAAATTTTATATGAATAAAATTATATATAGTTAATATATATATGAATATTGATATATTTATTTTTCAAATGATTTACCATATTCATAATGCAGGTTGTAGGTTTGTGGCATATCAAATCACAACAAGAAATTAACAAGATCAAGTCAAAATGAATAATTTTATTATAGTTGCAATTTTTTGAACTTGTACCAACTTCAATTTATATAAATGGTGATACTTATGTAATATTTAGTTTAATTCAATATAATTCTTAAATTTATGTTTAGTTTCACCTTCCCTCTTTCAACTGTAATTTTTTTACACCACTTTCTATTGCAACACATGAAAACAATACTCTTTTCTTTTTTTATATTCTTTTTAATATTCATTTGTAAAGTATGTTTTTATCACCAAATGTAAATTATCACTTTTTTGTTCATTTATTTCTCTTTAGTATCTTTAAAAGAAAAAAACTTCCTCTTTTGAATATTAGGGAAACATCTTAACTTTTTGAAATATAATTGTAAAATTATAAAAAAATTGTTAAATGAATTTATTTAAGGTTTTGAAAGTAACAAATGTAGTAATTGCAAATATTATATATTTTACAAATAATTATTTCTTCCTCATACTATACTAAAATAAATTTGTTATGATACTGAGTTTATAATTTCGTAGTTTTAAAAACTCAAAATGTAGTTTTAATTTTAAAGCAAAGTAAAAAAAAATCGAGAATTTATATACAATTACAATTAAATTTTAAGAATATATTTCAGTTTAGGGTCTAATGAAAAATTTAAGAATATCTATCTGCTAGCATAACAATAAATTATATTATATATTTTAATTTAATGTTCAACATAAATTAAAAGAAAAAATTATATCATATAGTATGCATAACAAGAATTAACAATCAGAGCAGACAAACAAAAAGGGAGGAATCAATCAAACAGAGCAGCATACAAAGAAGAAGGATTCTGAAGAATTCTAAAGGAGAATTCTAGGCCTTTTTTCATTCAAACCAAGGCGTAGACCTTGAACAGCCTTGAGGCGCAATAGCCTTGAGGCGTACGCCTCAACCAAATGAGGCGTAAGCTTCAAAATTTCCCTTTGAGGCGGGCCTCGAGCGCTATTTCGAACAATGGGGGAAACGAGAAACACACAATGAGGGCACTAATGCACATGTAGGGGCCTAACTTCACCTAAAGCTTAAGCTATCAGCCCTTGACCCAACATTATATATAGATTTTTAGTAGGAGCTTATGCATTGGTTTCTGTAAAAAGTGGGGAGAATCCATCCATCATTGTCCCAACTAATAATGAAGAAGCTCATTCTCATAAGGAAGATTGATAGACAAAGGCGTTGAACTTTTACCGCAAACCAAGGCCATAGAGGTTCTTCCTGCTTGGAAATGGTCTAAAATGAATAGAAGCCTTAAAAGAACAATAGATAAACTATTACCTTATTATTTTGCAATTCTATGGTATTACGTAACATTTTGCTTTCCTCCTCCCTCTACCCCAGAAAGATATAATTTCTTCACACAGACTAAACAAAATGCTAATATGCTTTTTATCTTCCTGCAGATTGTCATATTAAATAGAAAATGTAGAGAACTATAAGACCCGATCACATTTTATATCTTGTAGCTAATGCCTTGTGAGACAGGAAAAACATAGCCTAATAATGCGTTTTACCTTTATTTAAGCTGTCCTTTTCTTAAAAATAAATAAACACAAATATGGGCATTAAAAGAAATTTGAAAACTTATAGTAATATTTTCTTTCATAAACCTATTTTATTTTATTAAGGGAACACTTGGATTTTGTTTGAGTCCCACGGTTGGTGTGGTTTGGTTTTTTATGCTATCACTAAAACACTGCCAGTTAGCAAGCTGAGAAAGAAGATATAACCAAGGAAGGTAATAAATAAGAGAGTGATATAACTCATTAGATGGGATAAAAATTCATTTGAATATAAATAGCTGCATAATGCCTATTTAGTGCCCCCGCCCACTCCACTTTTTCCCAGTTGTCATAGGCAAATGGAAAGTAGAGAAGTAAAATAAAAAATGCCAGATAAAAAATAATACTAACCTCCCTTTGTTGTTCAGATATAAATTGCCCTGTCAAATCCCGCAAAACATCCAATATATCGTTGAATGCAACTTTTCCCTTGCCATCCGAATCATAAACCTTGAAAATGACTACATAAAACATCAAATCATTACAGCAACGGATAAATATCCCGAGTGCAAGGGAAGTAAAAGGGAATGAGATCCCATTAACTATAATTACTAAACAAGATACATAAACATAGGGAAGTGATATTTCCATAGGGATTTTTTATATTTTCACATATAAACAATCACTATAAACTTATAGCGACGGTCAAAACCGTCATTATAGACCTATAGCAACACTTTTCATGTGGAAATATCAGTTTCCTAAACATATGACAGAAATAGTTCATTACATTCTACTTTTTGTTGCAGGGTTGCACGAGAACTAAATGCAGACAAGAATGCAACGAATTCCTTAAAGTTCAGTCCATCCACCATACGGAACAATCTCTGCAAATGTAAAAATAATATCAACAGCTCTCTGTTTTTTATTGATAGATAACACGCAACTAGGAAAACTAACATAAAAGCATACACTTAGTGATGAATGTGCTATAAGTTTCAGCAAATGAGCTCCAACTAAAGAGTTCTAACGAACAATATTTTGCTCTTAAAGTGGAGAAATATTTAAAAATGAAGCACATTTATCAATTCCCAAGCTTTGACATGTACATGTTATTAAACTGTCAAGATTCACACATGTATATGCAAAGAGAAGATCATATACAGCTTCTTTGAACTCCAACTTGAAATTTGTTTTGCCATTGAATATGCTTCGGAGAAATGGAAATAGAAATAGAGGTAGAGTCTAAATTTACTCAAATACTGTATTACTTTCTAGTTTCAAGGTCATGATTTATGTTGCCAGCCTTAATTTATTGAATTACTGAAATGCAATACTATTTTTTTATTCTTCCTACTTTTCAATTCAAGTTTACTTCAATATATTTTGAATTTCCCATGTCAAATCACTCGACAAATCTAATTACTGAAAATAATAGAAAATACAGAAACACAAGGAATCATATTTACAATAGATTGCATGCTTGTACATACTAAAAACTAAGGTGGTGTGGAACCTGTGAGAGAGGATTGACGGCGAATTCGGGTACAGATAGGAACTCTTCAGCGGAGATGAAGCCACCACCATTGCGATCGAGCTGACAAAACCTCTGATACAGAGATACTATCTCTTGCAGGGAGACTATAACAATATTAACAGCTTAGAAAACCCTAATATAAGTCCATTCATTACTAAAAAGAGTTTTTACAAGATGCTTGTATGCATATCTATATACACACATATACGTACAAGTATGATTGCAGTGTTCTTGGACTTCTTCAATATCGTATTGAGTGAGCATGGAGGAGGTGTTGCCCATGGTTTTCTTCCAATACCTGAGATCGAGAATTACTCCCTATTTTCGATCATTCAATTCGGAAATCAATTAAATTGAATAGGATGAAAGGGTTTTGGAATTGAAAGGAGTGTTTGGTTCCCCGCCCAAGAAAAAAAAGTAGGAACAATTAAAACTTCTTTGATGTATTTCAGCTACCTGCTGCGTTACGGTTGCGTGACTTGCGTCACCTCTGTGTAAAGGACCCATTCGATTGGAGGTCTTCTACTGGACATCAGGACATAAAAATAATTTATTTGATTGAAATGATTTTTAGTCCTAATTCAAAACTTAGTCTTATTAAAATGAATTTTAACCCTAATTCGAAATCTCCTAACTCGTTTCTGTCCCTATTAATTCTAAAGCGGTACAGGACCTAAGGGAGGATATAGTTATTCTTATCCCAAACAAGTTTAACTAGTGTAATGATTATAATAACCTTAATTTAAACATAAGATTAATATGTTAACATTTTTCTTCAAAATTAATTAATAGGATTTATTTTTTTCTTAACAAACAAAAAGGTTGGAAGAACAGTTTTACCAACTAATCTATTTATGAAAGAGACAAATAAGAGGGTTAAGTCTACAATTTAGCCCTTTTTTGTTGAGACTAAGTTGGTGATAAAGAATTAAAAAATATTATTCTTTATATATTTTTGTATAGAAAGAGATATTTTCTAGATAATAATATAAAATGAGGTAATGTTGGCAAGGTTTTTATTATAATTTTATTACATGTTATTATTTCTAAAGTAACAAATTAATACTTTATTTTGTTTCATAAAAAAGAGTTTTAATTATCAAATAACACAATTTTTTGAGATTATTTATAAATATATTATTATATTATCATTAATTAACTTAAAATTTATTATATTTAAGAATAAATATAAAACAAAAATATATATTTTAAATTTATAAATGAGATTTTTTTGTGAAAGAAAGAGAATTTTATTTTTGAAATGAACATAGAATAAAAGTATATTATTAATATTGGTAAAGTTTGCAAAGAGGGAGACGAATAGGGAAGCAGTTTAGTATTTTGACCTTAAATGCGATTTTGATCCACCGACCGACCCAAACACATTGTTCACAGTAACACGAAGACGAATAGGGAGGGAGAGAGAGAAGACTCCTAAAAATCATCGGCGAACTTCTTTCCCTGTGTTATTCCCGGCAGAACCCTTAAAATTATTGATCAGATGGTTAGTATTCTTTAATCGAGATAGCCATTTTAATACTCTTCAAATTGTTAAAATATTCCGTGATTCTTCACATATATTTATATAATTGAACTTTATTGGATGATGAATGCTGCAATTGTAATTATTCTTGCAAATCTGGTGGTGTTATTATTACTGCACATTATGTTGTGTCACTAATTATTATTACACTGAAAGTCGGAAGCATGCAAAATTGTGATTTTAGAGTGGGGTGTTTTAATATAAAAGAATTCCTTAGATGAGTTTGAGATTGTGATTGAAAACTTAACATAGACTATGATCTATGTTAACAAAACGAATTTATGAAAACTTTCCACAGACCATGATCTATGTTAACAAAGCCAAGTTTGATAGATAAATTATAGTGGGTTTATTCAAATACTGTAATTTGTTGGGTTGGTAATTGAAAGTGATGTCTGCTACAAATTACTAATATGCATCTAAAAGTTGTTGAAATTTTGTAAATCCAAGTCTGAATTAAATCTTTAGGTCTAATCGACCGTCTCAATAGTATCTTATGGGGTGTCATCTTAGTCCATCACACGTTCTCCTAAAAGGTTATGACTGAAGATACTATTGGTAGTAGTTTGGAACCTTTATATACATATCAAATTATTGCACATGTTCTGGGACTGGGGTGTTACAAATACAATCGAGTATATACGAGGATTTGGCCTTTGAAGGTCATAAATTGATGATCACAGTTCAGTAGTAGCGCCATCTAGACAAGAAAGATGACTTGGAAACAGCATTGCTTGGCATGTAAAAGCTTATACTTGACACGAAGGGTTCCATGAGGTTTGGAATTCTTGAGGGAAGCAAGCATTAATGGTATAACCCTTTGAAAGTAATGAACGTAGTAAATTTCTACAGGATTGATTTAGCTTTTCACTGGCACAGAAAGAGGCAGATGATGAAATATAGCTTTGTCTAATTGGTCTTTTGAATTTGTTAAGATATATATCATTGTTGTTTAGGTAATATAACCTATATGTGATGGAAGTGTCAGGTGAGCTTTGGGAACTGCAGAAAGAGAAGTAAATATAAAAGTGTTGTTGGGTAGGCCTATATAAAGAAAATGGGGTAGAAGAATGAAAATTAGTCCATTACTATTTCACTCTAGTTTGCTTTGGGACTAAATTATAGTTTATCTTTCTAGGTTATTTGATAAGCATGGTTTGTCTCTGATGCAGGCTATGTATATTCGTGTTAAGCGTAGTAAGACTACCTATTTTCTGCAGTGCGATGCAACTGAGACAATTCTAGACATTAAGCAAAAGGTGCACACTCTCATTGATCAACCAGTCAACGATCAGTGTTTGATTCTAATGGCAACTGGAAAGGTGCTAGATGATTCAAAGACTTTGGCAGATCAGAAGGTATCAATCCTTGTGTATTTATATAATTGAAAATTCCGTATAAAATGTTACACTGTGTATTCGGAACACCAAGCTTTTTGAGAAACTTATATATTCCTTCGAACATTGAAATAAAATATATATAAAATTGTCAACGTGTTTAATAATTTACTATTTTTCCAGGTTGAAAACGATGCTGTTCTGGCACTGACCTTGAGAAAAGGTTTTTTACTTGCCTGCTTTTCCTGATGTTTAATGCATGAAAATATATACTTATATGTCTGTGTGTTCTTTAATATACTGGTCTGGGCTATCATCTTGTAGGTCCTACTTGTTTGATTAACGATTACAAACCTGCTTTTGGCTTCTACTGAAACCATTCTTAGTCTGAACTATTTAGAGCTTGACTAACAAGAGTCAAGAGTTAAGAACTTAATATACTAAATGCCGGACATGTAGGTCTGTTTGAAGATTGGTAAATGGTTTCTCTGTGAATTACATTCTAATAATCTGCTGTATTTGAAGTGTTAATTTTAAATACCCTGGGACTCCTATTGAATCTTTAACCCTGACCCCCTTTATTGAAGTTTGCAACTCCCAAGTTGTGTACATTAGGTTTCTCTAAATTGCTATGTCCATTGGACCATAATAATCACCTCAGTATGATATTTTCAGTTCGCCATTTGTTTTTGCCTAATCTGAATATCACCACGTACTCTTACTTGATACCTCTAATGCTACCTTCTCTGCGCCTGCATCTCTGCACCACCATACCATCCCATTTAAAGAAAACTTTATTAGCTTTACTATTTTACTTGCACCTTTTTAGCCATATTTGTGGTACTGCATGCTACAATCTTTTATATTACCACTATCATGACGTTTCTTCTTCCTCTATCTCATATCACCTTAACCTTGCCTTTGGGATCATTGGACTGGCTGCCTTGGGGTTCTATGCAGGGATGGAAGGCCCAATGACCTGGAGTGGCCATTGTGCTGGTCAATTTATTAGAAGCTCCCTTAGTACTAGTTTGTATATGTTGTTTTGGGACTATAACTCAAGAGTTTGTCAACAAATAGGTTTGGATTTCCAATGCTTTTCTTATTGGCCATGACATTGATTGTACAGGGAAACTATCTATGAGACCATTAATTTAGATCAGTTTAAAGTTGGAGTAAATCCTAAATTTCTCTTTAGTGGCAATCAATGATATCGGAAAGAACATGGCTAAATTATATAGACTGGGTTTGTGGTATGATGATAAGTGCTGCATTTGTGTAAGTTATACACCTTTTTAAGTACACCAATGGATCATTTCATGCATGGATAACTTCTTAATTTTTTTTGTGGTCTCTAATATTTTTCCTTGAAACCAAATTCTATACATTCAGTCATGCAGATTATCTCAGTGTCTGTTTGTTATACATTGTTTTGGACCTTTTTCATGTGCATATTTTAACTTAGAGACTTTTGTAGCTACTTACTCAACTTGTTCATGCTTTCAGACGACAGTGAATTTGAGGAGGTAAACATTGTTAGACCAGATGATTTTTTGTCAATGCCGTGATGTAAGGTTCTGGGAACTGCGAAGAACTCTCAGAAGAAAGATTTATAATTGTGATATAATTAGTTACTTGGATTGCCTTGGAAACACTAGGAATCTTCTGTTCCAGATCTCATGAATTGTATGAAGTTTAATCAAGTTTAACCTCAAGTTAGTTGATGTCTAAATCTTGTTCATGGTTTTCGGTACTGTACTTGGACTTTTAGTTATTTCATGCCATTGAGAGGCAGTCATTTTAATCTATATGCTTTCGTGGTTCGTCATCTGGATTTGGGTGGCCTGGCACTGGCATTATCGGTGTGATCTTGTTCATTACATGAAAAACAAACAGGTCATTAGTTTTTAGCGTTACTTTCCTTTAAACACACGTAGTGCTGTAAAATGAGCTTGCCCACTAATAGTCACCATAGCAAGGCCAGACAGGGAAATTAACCCTCAATTTTAATTTGACGTGCAGAAACAATGTACTATTTTCAAACACTGACCACTGCTACTCCAAACTTGAGCAATGTCCATCGTCTCTAAGCTCATTACTTCTCCTCCTCAAATCCTAATTATAGTCCTAGATTTCCATTTTCAAGCTCAAAGTCCCTCACCAATAGATGCGCCAAAAGGTCCAAATGAACCGGAAAATTAAGGTACCCATCAGAGAAAAAGAAGCTCAAATAGAAAACTGTTAGATTGCACTGAATCAATAAGGAATCAGTTATGAACTAGAGAAGAAGAGCTTGACAGAAACGAAATTCTGTTGTATTCTGTATATCATCTCTGTGGGAATATTACACTGTCCTTTTATTACCATAACTGATGCCTAACTCTAGTATTAACTACAGTATGATAATCTAACTCTATTTAAATATTAGTTACAAGTTTGTTACATTGGTAATGCTAGCATGTAATGCCACTCCATCATGGACTGCTTCCTTAGCTGTCGTTAGAAGAGTTTTTGCTATCTTGATTCTCAGCTGTATTGGTTTTCCTACTGCTGCTAAGTGATGCTGATGCTTGTGCTGCTATAACTGCTTGTGCTGCTGCTATAGTTCTATTACTCCCCCCACAAGTTGGAGGGGCCAAAAGGATTGTGCAATCCCAACTTGGAAGCTAAGTACCAATGTGGAACTTTGCTTAAAGCCTTGGTTAGGAGATCAGCTAACAGATCTTTAGAAGCTTCAATATTCTGTAGTCAATTTACTTATGGATAGCAGGTTACAGTGAAAGAAAGGAACATAAAGAACATTGTGAAGTATTAAATTTGGGCTCAATATAACAGAACCTCTATGAGAAACATTTATTGTGATTTTAGTAGGCAAAGAAGTATGTATGGGTAAACTGAGGAGTTGTACATTATGCATTAAAGATGACTGATTGCACATATGATCAGTAGCCCTTGTATCTATTACCCATGTAGCAACAAGTGGTGAGACAATGGAATTGGGCTTAGAATAGACAGTACCTACATCATGTGGTTCACCTGATTGAGTTTGTAACAGTTACAACTGTGGCATTCCATCGGGATTAGAACCAATACTGACAGGAGAATCAGTACTAGCTTGCATGGCTTTAGGAACATTGGGTCAACCCTATATATTTAGACACTCACTATGCCCAAAAATGGCCAATTACAAATCATTAACATGAACACGCACAAAAAAACCACCGACAGGAACACCAAAAAAATGTCTCCAACTCCCATTAAAATACCGAAATAATCCCCATAACACTCTTTCAACCGAATCACAATGTTGTCAAACATTTCTCCATTAGATTGCTAATTTAAACCCTATATATTTAGACACACTCACTATGCCCAAAGCTTCTGATTTGGTTGTTCCAGGAGGAAGTTAGTGATCAATGGCGGAGACAGAGAGATATAGACGAGCAATGAGAGAGAGAGAGAGAAAGAGAAAGTGAGTTCTTCCGGGAAGAATAAAGTTGTCCAATCCAAGTGGGTTTGTAGAAAGAGAGAATGACTATTCAAGTGGATTATTATTTTTTGTGTTGGGTTTTTTGTAGAAATATAAAATGACTTATTTTTGCTGAATAGTTTTTGCTGATGATCCTTTAAAAATGTCCCAAAACGCGATCCCCTAGAAGTATCCATTTTCATTTTCAACGTATCTATAAAGAATTATGAAAATAGTCAAAAGCTTAAAGTTTTCTTTATATAATCACTGCTTATAACGATGTTGGAGATTTTTATTTATACATATGAACTGTGAAATCGTGGGGATGGATAATGATCTCTCTCCACACGTCTCCATGTTTGTTCCCATAACCCAAATAATTATTTATCATTTGCAGCTTAAAATCCTGACTGAGGTATAATAATAAAACACAAGCAAACAAAATTCAGAATTATTACAATTATTTAATAATTTAATTTTGAATAAATGATTGGGAACTCTAAAAAAGAATTAAAATATTTTGTTTTTGTTTTTGTTTGTGTGATTCATTTCAGGGAAATACCAGTTGATCCCCAGATAGTTTCTCTTTTGTAGGTTTTACTCTCATTTTAATTCTCTTTCCATAAAGAGGAGTTGAAGAGGATAAGAGTGATAGGAAGTGTAGAGAGAAAGAGAATCCCTCTTATCCTACGCACCCCTCTGCTGTCTTATCCTCAACCCTCTCCCCCATTTCTTCTTCCACTCTTCTCAATTCTGAGGAAAGGCTAACCCTACTTTAATTTTCTTCTTCTTACTTTAGGGCCTACACTTTGTTGTTAATATCTAATGATCTTTGTTAACTTACATATTTCGCACACCATAACATCTAATGATCATTGTTAACTTACATATTTCCCACACCATAAGGATACTCCTATGTGACTCGGAGCTCCAGAGTTTTTCCAATTTCTTGTGCTCGTCTGCCGTTGCCCGAGTATGATCTGCTTGAATTTGTGTGATCACTATTTAAAAGGAATCTATTTGCATTGGCTGATGAATTCACACTCATTTAGATCTGTCAGTCTGTAAAGATATATGATTTTATTTTTATTTTTCCTCATGGCCTCTCTTTTCTTTTTCTTCTCTGTAGCATCTTACTAGTGGTTGTGAAATTTCTGGCAGACTTGCAGCAGAAAAAAAGATCTTCTTTTTCACAAATGATCGTATAATAATCAAATGTGGAAGTCATGAAAAGCCTATGAAATGAGATATCAATGTGGTCATGTTTAGAAAGTTTGGATGGATGTTTGTGAATTAGATCAAGCATTACCGAAGCATTCAGCAGTGGAGACCCCAAGGCCAATATTGGGTGCGGCGGAAAAGAACAATGGAACCACCCTCCGTTCCAATACAAGGGAAGTTAGTTCTAGGTACAAATCACCTACTCCATCTGAAGCCTCTGGCCCCAGGCGATGTCCTTCCCCAAACACTACAAGAACAGCTACGGCATCGTCTGTATCTGTTCCAAAGAGAGCTATATCCGCTGAAAGGAAGCGGCCTTGCACACCGCCATCACCGCCGAGTCCATCCACACCAGTCCAAGATACAACAGCAGTTATACAACTGGCATCCAGAAAGTTAATAGGCAGTTGGTTGCCAGAGGCTTTATGGCCTTCCACAATGTCATTTGGTTCCTGTCTGGTAAATTTTCCCTTCCTATTAGTAAGAGAGAAAAACAAGTTACGCGTGCCTTGACAGATCGAACTTTGAGATCATCATCAAATGTAGCTCATAAACAGGCTGAAACACCGCCTGCTTCACGAAAGCCTACACCAGAGAGAAAGAGGAGCCCTCTTAAAGGAAAGAATGCCCCTGATCAATCAGAAAATTCTAAACCAGTTGAAGGTATACATGGTCAACTAGTGGATCAGCATCGATGGCCTAGCAGAATAGGTGGAGGAGTATCATCCAGTGCTTTAGCTAAAAGCGTTGATCTTGCTGATAAAACAACTAAAGTTTCAACTACACCAAATCCAGTGGTACCTACTTTGAGGAGAATGTCCTTACCCAGTTATTTGTGTAAACATTTACAAGCAAAAGTAGAATTAGCGCCTTGTTCAGTTGATGATAATACATTGAGGAAACCCAAGGTTGTTTCTTCAAGATAATCAGAAAGACCAAAACTAGTTACTACCACTGGCTGGTCTCTATCTTTGCCTTCACCTGGATCACGCCCTGCATCACCAAATAAGACTGCTCCAGTATCAGCTTCTGTTTCTAGTGGTGCCAGTCCATCTCGAACAAATACCTTGACTTCGGCTCCATCTAGAGGAAGCAGTCCATCTCAGACAAGACCATCCAGTCCATCAAGGCAATCTAACAGTTCAACATCTGTACTCAGTTATATTGCAGATATTAGAAAGGGAAAGAAGGTTGCAAACCACATCGAAGATGTTCATCAATGGCGGCTGCTGTACAATAAGCATTTGCAATGGTAATATGCCAATGCCCAAGCAGATGCTGCTCTAGATTCTCTGAAAGCAACAGCAGAGGTTTGGATTTTTAATCGTTATGGAACTTTTGAGATCCCTTTTAATATGTTGTGTAATCTTGTAACTCTTTTTTCCTTGATTACCAGTATTGTTTATTTTTTGCGATTTGCTTCAGTAAATTTGATCTTTTGTTGGATTTTTGTATTATGCACTTCATACTTTGTCATTCCCCAGGCTTGGATTCTTATATCAATTTCATAGCGTTATGTTTGGGTTTTACTTATCTTTCGATATTGATCTGCAGAAAGCATTGTGCAATGTGTGGAGAACTACCTCAGAGCTGTGGCAGTCAGTTACTGAGAAGAGGATTGACCTCCAACAGCTGAGGTTGAAGCTAAAGTTGTACTCAGTTTTAAACGAACAAGTAATGCATCTTCCTCACTACAACATCATCGTTAAGCAACCTCATGTACTGAAATATTTGTTCAGGACGTCAATACTGAGATGCTATTTACTTTTTCAAGTTGCCTCCACTAGTCTGGTTACTGAAAATTGTATTAAAAGATGAAAACATAAAACTGCTACACCATCATGATTTTTCCTATTAATGTTCATTAGAGCAACCAAACTGGATCAATCACGAAGTGTTTCATAAATATCAGTAGCAGTGAGAGCCACAGGCACTGTTCTGTGAAACAGTAGCTGTTGGATATGATGTGCATACATGGTGTAAAAAATCGTAAGTTGCTTTTTACTTGTTTAAAATTGTCTTTTCTAGTCTGGGTCCACTAATTATTAAATCAGAATCGTTCGGTTACATCATTTGCTGTTTGGTTAATTTGTAAGTTGCCTTCTTCCTCTTGTGATATTGAATCCAATTGACAGATTTAAGGTCTTTATAGAAGAAGCGGCCAAAAGAAAAGAAAAGAAGAGAGAAGCCAAAGGAGTAACCCTTAGAGTTATGCATTATTCCTAGTTATGTTCCATGCAGCAACCAATTTAGATCACTCCAAGCATAGTAATAGTAGCAATAGGAAGTGTTTTGTTAAATTATTCAACTTTGTGAATGTCTAGCAAATATTAAAAGCTTAAGACTTTAGTTTGAACTTGTTTTTAAAAGTCTGTTGCTGTGACATTTTTTTAGTATGAAACTGTGGTTTTTGTATTCAATTGTCTAGTTCTCTATCATGACATTGGGAAGTGCTTGTTATATTTATGTTTTTTCTTTTTTGATATATTCTTTTTAGTATGTGATATACATGTATGACTTATGAATTTCTTATTGCTTGCATGTGATCTACCGATTAGGTGGCCTACCTCGACAAATGGCCTATAATTGAAAAAGATCATACTTGTGCTTTATCTGGGGCTATCACTGATCTACAGGCAAGCACTTTCCGTCTTGCACAATGCCCTCATCAAAGGCTTCTCGCACAATAACTCACCAGCAAATTCTCTCTCTTTATACCTTCACCTTCGCAAAAACACCACCCTTAAGCCAAATTACTTTATTTATGTGTTTACCATCTCAGCCTCGTCGCACTTTTTGTCCGAAACAATTGTTGGGCGAAATCAAAATGACAAGTTCCGATTTCGGATTTATTTAAAATACGCATGTAAGTATACACAGTCAACAAGTAATAGAGTGATAAGAAAGTTGTCGATCCCATGAGGAATTATGTCTACCGATTTTCAAATACCGATTTAATATCAAATTGATCTTATTTATATGACTGAATTAAGCTAGTAAAATGTAAATTACAGAAATTAACAATTAAGCTAACTACAAACATAATAAGAAAATCTAACATTAAAATTTTTCCCAATGCTTCGTTCGAATCTCCTAACTCTCCATTTAATCACAAGGTCACGATAAATTGTTAACCGAGAATTCTAAGTTATTTATAAGTCTCTTCTGATGGTTATATAAACATATCATTTCTAAACAAATCCCATTCAACTTAATTTAGACAAGATTTATTGAATTCAGATTCTGACATGGTTACACATGACATATAAGTATATTTATATCCTATACACAAATTATGTATTTCATCTCATGTAGAATAAGCATGATCACATACCATCATATTCGGGTCTAAACACTATAATCCATTTCCTAATTTCATATGGGTTACCAAGGTAATTACTGGTCAAACAATTAAACATTGAAGTGCAAAATATGATAAACCAATTCACATGGTGTCAACCAAAAAGAGAGAAATTTAATTCAAACTATATATTGGGTTCTATTAAAATCTTAAATTGAAAGTAATAAGATATCAAATATATAATACATAGCCCACAAGATATTCAACATCGATGGAATACAAAAACAGAGGAAGAGTTTAGAGAGAAAAATTGTTGTCATCCAATCTTCCATCTCCAAGCTCCTTCAATCCTTTGCCTCCATGTTTGTTGACCTTGCTTGCTCTTCTTCTTCTTCTTTCTTCATTATTCCCACAAATTGGAGAGTTTGGCAGCCTCCTATGGAGGTCAGCCGCCTCCCTCTCTCTCCTAGTCTCTTTTTTCAGCTGGCATCTCAAAATTTATATATGGCCCCTCAATTTGCAAGCCAAAAACCTAGCCGCCAGCCTTCATAGCGATGCGCGTCCGGCACCAGGAAACTCACGCCCCAGCGCCCACGTTTTGCAGGGTCTGCACCTAGGCAGCAACAGTGGTCCCCGCGCGCGCGCAAGGCATTTCTTGACAGCATGCGTGTTGGTCTTGTGCCACACCCGTGTGTGAAAATCATGCCCGCCCCGGCGTCCCTTGTGCTGCACCTCAACAGCCAAGCCATGCACAAATTTGCTTTACGCTTTGATTCCAATGGCCCTTATTCCTTTGATCCACAAAATAACATAAAAACACATAAAAGTAATATAAAACCTTAACGTACCAAATAAGATAAAAACACAAAACACTTAAAGATTCACAAATTATCTGGCCAAAAGTACTCAATAAATAAGTAACAAAACCACTAATCAACAATCGGGGTTGTGCTTCATGTGCATGCAATTGTTGATGGGGTTGCTTCAGATTTGCTTGTTGGGTCTTCTATTGTCGATATGCATTTGAATCTTTCAAAGGTAGGATATGCGTACAAGTTGTTTGATGGAATTCCTGAACCAGATACAGTTTTGTGGAATACGATGATTTCTGGGTTGGTGAGGAAGGGTTGTTTAGATGAGGGGATTCAAGTTTTCGGGGATATGGTTGTGAGGGGGACCCGGTTTGATTCAACTACATTGGTCGTGGTTCTTTCAGCTGCAGCGGAGTTGCAGGAGTTGAGGGCGGGGATGATGCTTTAGTGTTTTTCATTTAAGATTGGATTTTCATTGTCATGTTTGTGTCCTTACCGGTCTGATCTCTTTGAATTCAAAATGCCTGGAGATGTCAACAGCAAGGTTTTTGTTTGAGAAGACTGAGTGACCAGATTTGATATCTTATAATGCACTGATTTGTGGGTTCTCTTACAACAGTGAGACTGCATCTGCGGTGGGTCTCTTCAGGGAATTACTAATGTCGGGGGGTCAATTCAAGTACAATAGTTGGCTTCATTCCTTTATTTTATCCTTTTGGTCATCTGGATCTTCAATCCATGGTTTTTTTTAAATATGGGTTGGTTTCAAATTCTTCAGTTGCAACTGCTCTAACAACTGTCTACAGCCACCTAAATGAAACTGAATGTGCGAGGAAGCTTTTTGATGAGTTCCCAAATAAAAGCTTAGAATCTTGGAATGCTATGATATCAGGTTATGCTCAAAATGGACAAACAGATATCGCGATCTCTCTCTTCCGGGAAATGCAAATGTATGAAATCCATCCAAATCCTGTCACATTTACTAGTATTCTTTCAGCTTGTGCGCAACTTGGTGCCTTAATTCTTGGAAAATGGGTCCATGAATTGATAAATAAAGAGAACTTTGAGTCCAACATATATGTGTCGACTGCTTTAGTTGACATATATGCCAAGTGTGGAAGCATTGAAGATGCTCGGCAGTTATTTGACATCATGCCGAGGAAGAATGCAGTGACTTGGAATGCCATGATTTCGGCATATGGCCTTCATGGACATGGGTATTAAGCATTGAAGCTGTTTGAAAAGATGGTGGATTCTGGAATCATCCCTACTGGGGTTACATTCCTCGCTATCTTGTATGCTTGCAGCCATGCAGGCTTGGTGAGTGACGGGGAAGATATTTTTCATGCTATGGTCAAAGATCATGGCTTTGAGGCTTGAGCCATCGGCCGAGCATTATGGTTGCATGGTTGACCTCCTTGGTCGTGCTGGTAAACTAGAGAAGGCCTTGGACTTTATTAAAGCATTGCCCCTTGACCCAGGTCCTGTTGTGTGGGGTGCACTGCTTGGTGCTTGCATGATTCACAAGAACTAAAATGTAGCACGCTTGGCTTCTGATAAGTTGTCTGAATTAGACCCAAAGAATGTTGGCTACCATGTCCTACTCTCCAACATCTACTCAGCAAAACAGAACTATCCCCAGGCTGCCTCAGTACGGCGAGTGGTTTGGGAAAGAAATCTGGCGAAAACTCCAGGGTGCACTCTAAATGAGGTTACATGTCTTTACATCTGGTGACCAACCTCACTCTCAAGCAGAATCAATCTATGCAATGCTTGAGAAATTGATGGGAAAGATGAGGGAGGCTGGATTGCAGACAGAGGCTGTGACAGTGTTCCATGATGTCAAGGACGAAGAGAAGGAGCTAATGGTGAAGGTTCATAGTGAAAAGTTGGTCATTGCATTTGTGCTTTATTACTTCTGAGCCAGGAGCAGAGATTAGGATAATCAAGAATCTCCGGGTTTGTTTAGACTGCCATAATTTTACTAAATTTATATCCAAGATCACCAAGAGAGTTGTTGTTGCGAGGGATGCCAATAGGTTTCATCACTTCAAAGATGGTGTATGTTCTTGTGGAGACTATTGGTGAAAATTTTGTATTCTGCATTGTGGAGGTATGCAGCTTAGGATCTGCTTTGACTATATTATTAATTTGGTTATTCAAAACAATTAAAACGGATAACATTATGCACAAGGTTTCAAGCATCAACATAGTCGTGTTTTGATATTGCTAAAAGTAGGGAGAATAAAATGCTAAAGTTTCTGCCTGCTGATACAACAGGGTTCTGTCATTCCTTCCTGCCGATGAAAGGAAGGGAAGTCTTTTTTTCTGATAGAAAAATAAAGTATTGGAAATGATCTTTGATCTTCATTCAATAACAGCTCTTTTTATTTATTTAATTGCATATTAGAACAACATTTGTGGATAAATGATGTGTCAAATAAGCTTGTTGAGCTGCTTTACACCTTGCTAATATGTAATGATGTGTGAGTTCCTTTTTTTTTTTTTTTTTTTTTTCAATTTGCAACGCACGATATATCTGCACTGAATTCTTTTGAATGTTTAGAAATATTTTGAAAGGCTAATGTCATCTTAATTAATCTTTGCACGGCCCAAAGTGTTAAAGTTCAACATTTGAAATTCCATTGCTATTTGATAGTTTTATTGATTTTCCCTTTTTTCTTTTCTGTTTCTCTTTTCTTATGAAGGTATCCTTCTTGACTTGTTTCTAAGAGAGTCCCTCCCAATACAGATATATTCCTGTAAATGACAGAGGAGTCTCTCACTGCAGTTAAGGATGAAAGCTACATTTTCTCATTCAACTATGCTCTTGATTCGGCTTGACATCATTTAAATAAATCCGTGAGAGGAAACTTAGCTTCTTGTTTCACTCACTATTCCAGCCATGTGCTTAGCATAACAAACTCTGATCCATCATGTTGCCATGTCCATCTTTTCTTCTTGTTTATGTGTAGATTGCATAATTTTACTAAATTTATAACCAAGATTGTGAAGAGAGTATTTGTTTTGAGGGATACCAATATTTTTCATCATTTCAAAGATGGCTTATGTTCTTTTGCACTCTTTGGTGTATATATGTTTTCTGCACCGATTCGTATCCAGTGTGTGGTTCTAGTCTTACTATACTATTCTTTTTGTTTATTAAAAGAAATGAAACTGGGAAAATATCATTGATGTAAAGTTTTAAGCTTCACAGTTGTGCCGAGTCATCTTTGGATTATTGGTCACAGTAAACAGAATGAAAAGGTATTGTTTCTTCATAATGGAACTAAAGAATTCTACCTTCCCTACCTGGGGTGTGGGGGGAAAAGAATTCTACTTGCTAAAATAAAATAAAATAAAATAAAAACATAATACTCTAATTTTCTGTATTAGAAAGATTCATAAAAAAGGCTGATAATATCTGATCTGTTTTGATAACAGAATAATGTTACATGAATGTTTATTGTTCTGTGAAACAACATCATGGAAATTGAATGTTAACTAAGCTTGCTGAGCATTTTTTTTTAAAATTATCTTGTTGTTATATGTGCTTTGTGTAGGAATTTGTGTTAAAGAACCATCTGAAGAACTTTTTTGTTTCTGAATACCTGGTTTTGAGCATATATAATATATAAATATGTTTTTGGGTTTTTTGACAAAGTTTTTATATGCTAAAATGTAATTAAGTTAAGTTGGTTATTTTATTTTCTTTTTCATAGGTAAGTAACCATTTCAGTGCATAAATATTCTAAACAGATTAGAATATATAAAATAACAGCAAACAGCTTGCATACTTATTTGAATTTGACTGCAAGTTGTTTTCTATTAAGCAGAACTAAGAACATCTGGATTTTTTTTCTTCACCTTCTTGTGTTATGCTTTTTCATCACTATATAAAAAAAATTGTTTACTTTTTACCTTTTTTTTTTGGGTCCTCGTAACAGTGTCTTTCTTGATTTGTGTTGCTAAGAAAGTTCGATCCCTGGGGACATATTCTGGTATGGGAGAGGAGGCTTTCACTGCAGTTGAGTATGTAATAGGTATGTTTCCTTGTTTGAATATGCTCTCAGCTAGACTTGTTACTCTTATGCAAGTGTATAGTATTGAGTTAACAATACTCAGTATTGTTGTAATTTCAATTTCTTGTTATGCACATGGTTATCATTGGGTTAACAGTACTCTGTAATGTTATAATTTCCAATTTTGCTATGCATGTGTTTATCATTGAGCTAACAACACTCAGTAATGTTGTCATTTCCTTATTTGTTCTTGTTTCTTATTGTTTGCTTGTGTGTTTTTACCTTTTCTTCTTTATAATACTGATTCACTGCCTCATAGTATCCTTGCTAGTCGATGTAAGTTTCTTGATACATGCGCTACATGCTTAATTTTTAGGGATATTTATGAGTAGTGAGCTGAATAGACTAGTGCATTTACTAGACAAAGCTTCATGTTTTGATAGCTAAATTCAGCAGATCTGAAAGTTCCATAGTATTGAAGTGTATTACAATATCCAGAAAAAGCTGCATCCAATAATGTGCAAAGAGTTCAGTAGATTTGCAAGACATACAGTTTGGTCTTGTAATCTTCTCAACATAACTTTCCTCTGATTCACATACAAAACTGACAATAAATCATGATGCAGCTGAACAAAATTTTTCAATCTGGACTTATTCCTTCTTCCGGCTACTGCAACTCCATTTAGCTGACTCCATTTAGCTGATTCCATGATATTCGAAGAAGACAAAAGCAAATATTTCAGCAATTGATTCCACATTGCTTAACTTCAGGCCCCTTGGTTTTTAACACGAATGGGTCAATTCGGACCCAAAGCAAAGAAAAGATAGAAGCCAAAAGCACAGACCATATAACAACAATTGTGGGAGTCCTGTTCTGTTTTCCCATGAGGCCTTTGAGGAATGGGTGGAGATGGACAATCACCCAAAATGCAAAGAAGAGTTTTCCAAATAGAGGACCCCATGATTGGTTTCCATTATTTATGGCATCAGAGATTCCAGCTACAACCCCAACAAGGTTAATGATTAGGAGAGTGGTTGGAGGAATAAGGAGCGTTGTCCATTTAAAAGCGTATAGCTCTCCGAAATCCTCATCCTCATCCTCAGATGCCTTTGATATGACAGTGAATTTGGTGTCAATTCCAGCCAAAATCTTCAAAAGACCCTTTACAACAGCAAAGAGGTGTGCAGATACACCACCTATCACCCAAAACTGTTCATTTCTCCACCATTCCTCAAAGCTCACACCGCTCCACCTCAGCTCAAGGATGCCTGTTGTGAAGATTGAGAGGAACAGAGCTATGAAAAAGAGACTTGCGAAAGTGCTTACCTGAATTAAGAAGGAATAGAAGAGTAAGTTCACTAGCAAAATAAGAAATTAGAAAGTCATTTTGAAATCATGGAAGAATATTCCCAGTTTAGTATGAGAAGGAAAAGTGGTCCATGGATATCATTATGTAATCTACGGCTCTGTTTCAGTTAAGAAAATATTTTTTTGAATTTTGCATATTTTTGAACTTTGGAAGAAAATAGTTGGACAACTGTATACACGATATCAAATCCATTATCTGTTAGATGACAATTCCAATTTTTATGATGACAGAGGTTTAGCTAATTATGAAAGCAAATCTTAGTGTTTTTCTTAATGCATTGTGCAGTCATCCCTCAGCTAATGTATGATTGTATAAAGTAAGTGTTAAATTGTTTCTCACCTCTGGTATAATGAATTTTCCGGTGAGCAAGCAGATAGCAGGGAGGGTACAGTAGGCAAGCAGAGGTATGGAGGTGAATGGATAGACTGTTGTGTTAATATAAGCAAAGCGCTCAAGCCATTTAAGATTTCCTCCCTTGTAACCATACCAAACAGGGTTGTGATGACTAAAAAAGATCTCTACAGAGCCAAGAGCCCAACGTAGCACCTGGTTAAGACGATCTGACAGGTTGATAGGAGCAGATCCTTTAAATGCTGGCCTTTTTGGCATACAGTATATAGACCTCCACCCACGGCAGTGCATCTTGAAACCTGTTAGGATATCCTCAGTAATTGAGCCGTAGATCCAACCCAACTGCATTGTGAGGAGTCTTTAGAAATTTATAGTAATGGACGAGTATATACATGCAACACATGTTACTATTAACTATTAAGGGGAGACTTTGATTACACAAGTGGAGAATGGCATAACACCTTTCTGTAGAAGAATTCTGCGATTACTATTTCATACTGCATATTTGGAATGTGCGGGGCATCTACTCCAGCAGGGGCTTATGCATATTCTGAGTTTCTTTTTATTCCAAAGGCTTGCATGATAGAGGTAGTTTTTGTTTTGTTATTTTTTTCTTTCTTTCCACATTCATCCTAAACATGTACAATTTACAACTCAACATGATCATGTTAGTTTTCAGAAATTACCTCCAAACCCCATTCTGTTTTGTCTTCATAACCACAGCTGATCACATGAATGGCTTCTTTTAGCAGAGCTGCAGGGCTTGAGGAAGGTGGAACACCACCTTCAACCATCAAAGTTGAAGTCACAAAAATTGCTGACTGTCCAAACTTCTTTTCAAAATTCATTTGAGACATCAAAAGCTCCTTATCATCGTCAAATCCTGTTGCAGAGAAATATAACTTTCATATAGTTGAGGGGGGAAATTTAGACAAGGAATCTAGCATTCAAAAGCTAGATGCAATGTAAAGAAAGTAAATAACCTCGAGCGTTTGCACTGTCTCCGTTCACACCGTGTTTAGAATATTTCTCAATCTTTTTGCGGCGTCCAAAACATGGGCAGCAGTCGTAGCTAACCATTTTTGGGCGCTTGGGACCCTTTGGGGGTGCATAACCATATAAAGCTTGTCGTCTGAAGACACATCCTGTGCCAACATATACAGGGCCTTGTATTCCATCTAGACCTTTCATGTTAATCTGCCAAAGGTGGAAAACACATTAATACGGACGCACACAAAATATAAAATACAAGGTACATTATAATTTTACATATTAGTTTCAGAATAATGGATACCAGACATATTCCTTAATAGTCCAAATTTTCTTTTGTTTCGTCTTTGCAGGAACTTACGTCAAAGAAGACTGTGTTTCTGTTTGCATATCTATCACTCCTGTCTATGCCATCGAATCTTTGAGGAAATTGAACATAGCAAACCTTCCTCCCAATTTGTGGATCCATCATGAAACACATTGCCTCTCGCACAGCCTTGCTGTTGTTCAGGTAATGATCACAGTCCAAGTTCAGCATGAAGGGAGCATTTGTAAGAACTCCAGCAACACGTACCTGCAGAGTTCAAATACAATAGTGGAAACAGATTATGATTTGAGAATGTGATTGATCTTCCTTTATCAGGATCAAACATGGTAATGACACCAAGTCTGTAACTTCGCAACTTTGAGCCCTGAGCTTGAGACCTCACATTGCACACAGATAATGACAAGCAGATGAAAAATTAAGAGAAGGTAGCAAATTAAATTGTAACAATATCAATTTTATTGGCAAATGGAGGATGGGTGTATTTCTGAATTCTTACCAGGGCATTCATGGCACCAGCTTTCTTGTGATGTTCGAAACCAGGCCTCTTTTCACGAGAAACGTAAACAAGGCGAGGAAGCTCATTTCCTTCCACATCAAGGCCTCCACTTTGTCCTAGAAATACCTGAATCATTCCTGGATGATCCTTAGTATTGTTTCCTGGCCAGGGTGTCCCATCTTGCATGATCCAACCTTCTGCAGGAACTTGGAGTGCTTTTGCTACTTGTGCGTTGATCTGAACCTTGAATTCTTCATATTCTCTCTGCGATAAGCTCCACATAATTAGTAATTTCCAACTGATAACCCTGATTTTATAAGTTATATTGACATTAATAGAATCAATTAAAACCTTCATAGCTCTACGCTCCTTAACAAATGTTGGTTGGACTTTGTCCTTGAGGTAATCAATTTTGAGAGAGAAGTACATCTCCGGGGCTCGAGGCTCTATAGAGAATTTCCTGCAGAAGGGAACCCATTTCCGAGCAAATTCTGCTGTTTCGGATAGTGCTTCAAAGGTAAGCATTGAAGCTCCATCATCAGATATGTAGCATGAAATTTTGTCAACTGGGTAGTCCATGGCTAAGATTGATAGAATTGTGTTAGCTGTAACAAGAGGAGGTTCCTTCAAGGCATCCACTGTACTGACTAAGATATCTACTGGAGATAGCATATTTGGTTCACCTTCCCTCTCATACCTGCATTACAAATTTGATGCATTTGTTGATTCTGATGGACCTTGAAACACATCATTTGTGAATTTAAGAGGGTATATATACACCTGAGAGAAAGGCGATCCAGGTAAGTTTCACGATCGATTGGGAACCACTTGGGGAACTGATCAAGAATCCATGAGAAAGCAAACCAGATCTCACATATCACAGATGTTAGCCAGAGTCCAAAGGCATCATTTGCTGGATTCAGGATTCTATAACGAAGGAAGAAAGCTAGAACAAGAAGCCGAGTCACTATCACCATCCGATAAGGGTTGATCTTGCTAGATGCAATTGGAACTTTTCTTGAGAGTGGCTGCCTAGCTTCATCCATCCTGCGATATTCATCCACATATTAAGGCATGTTACGTAAATTTATGTTTTTTTCTTTATTTTGGTGTTTGGCTTTAAGTTATATTGCTGATTGATTATTGAATTCATCATATTGAAGTTGGTAGGAATTGTATGGATTCATTGGATTCAGTTTTCTGTTGTGATTCATTTGTTTGAACAACCTTCAAAATGGAAGTTTAAAAATTAGTTAATGAACAACCTTAAGTGCTGATATAACTTGTATTTCTTATGTTTAATTTGTGGTTTTTTTATACCAACTGTTTATTGGGTTTGCAAAACATAGAACTTTTAATTCATAGATTAATTAGAATATGTGATATAAATAGAAGCATACATGGCCATGTCAGGGTCAGCCGTGTCATCGGCTTCAGGCCCCAAATTTCCATGCTGCTGCATTTTCCAATCATCCATCCTTTCTTTCCATCCTCCCTCTTTCTTTTCGTCCCATCTTGCACTTCCTGCATGTGTTTAGTTATACATCACGCACTTAACGTATTCCAGTCAAAATTGTGCTCTACAATTAAATTAACTGTTAGTAAAATCCAATTTATATTATGAGAAAATGTTTCAGCTATAAAACTAAATTAACATATGTACCGTACCGGGCTCAGAAACCAGATATGGATACACACTTTTATGTAGAGAAGAAGGCAACATCTGATCTCCATAAGCATGGCTGCTTGATATTGGGAACTCTCCACTCACCTGCATGAATGCATGCATGCCCCTTGTTAATTATATATATATATATATATATATATATATATATATATGTACACACACACAGGATAACCCGGTTGTTGGAGGTACTGTTATAACCACCACATGCAGTAACCAATATGGCTTAGAAAAACTGTCTGCAGCTAGAAGCTCTAGCGGCAAGGCCAAAAAATAAAAATTTGGCCCTGTCGTTAGAGCTTTTAGTGGCAGACAGTTTCTAAGTTAAATTGACTCCTGCATGTAGTTGTTACAAAAGTAATCCCAGCCAAAGAGTACACATATATAGTAGATCTATATTATGTTATAAATTACAATTAAATTTAAGAGAGTTTTGACAAACCAGGCGGGATCGACCGGCTATGACAGTAGGGTATTGAGCATTAGTATTAATATTATCATCATCATCGGGTCGTCTTCCATAGCTCATCTTCCGATGAAGCATTGCTTCTGCAATATTTTTGTTCTTGTTCTGTTCGTTTTCAACATTGAATTCGTCTTCAATGTCATCCACATCATCTTCATCATCATCTCCATCCACCCTTGGGCTCCCTAATTCACATCGTTATAAACAAATAGCTAGCAAGTGAGAGAATGAAAGAAAATAATCCCTCTTTAATTGTATTTTATTAGTATGTTGCATTTAAACAAAGTTCAAAATACATGTAAAAGCTTAATTATCTCGCAATTAATAACATTGATTATAAACGTCACGAACTAAAAGGTATACATGAAAGCAGTACAATTTTCTAGTTCTACCACTAGCTAGCTAGGCTCAGATAATTTAACGTAAAGGTTGTAAACTTATAAGGAAGTAGTTACCTTTAAGACGCTTGTATCTAGTCTTGCACTGGGGGCACAATTGGCTGCCTTCTCTCCTCTCATATTCGTAGCAGGGGCGACAAACCGGAAAACCACACTCGTTGCATGCCACAAACAAGTCTCCGTCCACCGTTACCCCAATCTCATCCCCACATATCTCACAATATTGACCATTCAGATCCTTCAAAGCCTTAGGCTGCATGCATGCATTCACCATATATATAATTAAAAACCAGCAAGTATATGTACGTATTAAATAAAGTAAATAATAGAATACAGACACATGTATGCAGTAGTATGTTGATAATCACCTCTTCGTGACCATGAATAACGACGAGCTCATTACGGTTATGAGATCCTGCCACAAGTCCGGCACTGGCCTCCATGGTAGTCTAGATAGGGTAGTGGTATAGTTTTTGGTGTCTTGTGACAACGAGGGAGGGGATTTCTTTTAAATGAATGAATGGAGAAGATGCACTTTCTTTCTCTCTCTTACCTAAAGGGGGTGATGTTGGTTGCTGAGTCTCAACGGCCCAACCATATATCTCTATGCACCTTAATTCTGCACATTAACTTATTTTGGTTATTAATTTGTCCAAACCATCCCTTTGATATTTTTTTTCATTTTCCATGCCATAATGGCCTTTTACTAGCTAGCTGTGGTGATTAATAATTATACCTTAAAGCACCCCCAATCCCAATCTTTTTAATAATAATGATTCTTACCATAAAGTTAATTTATAACCATGTATAATGATTACTTTTTAGTAATTAATTTTAAACCTTGTGTCGTCAAAGGTTGCATACATAACCAACCAAGAAGAAATCAAGTGTCCGGGCTCAAAACCGTGGACACTACTTTTGAGTTTGAGCGGATCGGGTGTTTCAATCATCTCGGATACCACAATTTTTCGGTTTAGTTTTGATTTAAATAGAATGAAAATAATGCTAGATAAGTAGATAAAAACCATCAAAATATTTATAGGTTTTACGGTATAACTTATCAGTATTTTATTTACATAAATTAGACAATTTTTTTATTTAGTTACCTTACATTACTCAACTCAAGATAATGTAACTAAACTATAGTTTCTAAGCAAGAATAAATTGCTATGTCCCATGGGCCATGGGGTCTGTGGAAAATATATTTCTAGAATCTTGCAGGGACTGGTACGATAATTGGACTTGTTAGAATTTCTTAACTGACATGGATTCTAATGTAACATTAATGATTTAAAGGGAAAAATTATAATAACTCCAGATTGATGACATGGAGTTCCTAATTGTATATAAGGTTCGAATTATACTCTCAGTAGCATCTTCTCTTAATTTTTGAATTGGTCAGTGGTAGACAAATTAGAGATCATCCAAAGTGCTCTAAGATTATAAATTTAACTTTGACCCGATTCAAGATTGAGCTTAAATTTTGTTAGAGAGTATTTAAATCTTTTTTTTAATTATGTTGTGTCGAAACAATCCTGTTATTAGGTAAGTTGTGAAAAATAAAATGAATTTTTGCCGAATTGCGATTACGATGTATATCTCAATGCATGAGATTTAATAGAATTATAAAATTAATCATTATATCAAATAAATCTTTAAAATATTATCAATTATAATTATATTTATATACGAAACTCGCAGCTAAAAGATGGACATATAAAATCGCAATCCAAATAAAAATTGGGTGGATTGTCTGGGGGCCGTTGATAGGGAATGTTTTGCGGTATGTCCCCAATATTGATTCTTTCAAATCAGGTGAGAAAGATTGGTAACTGAAATTTGGAAACAAAGTATTTTTGATTTGGATAATGTTAGGTCTCAAAATTTATGTTATCATTATATTGATTAGGTTTTATATAATCACCTATATATGTCATACATGTGTTATTCATTTATATACTACTAATAATTAATAGTAAAATACTAGTATCGTAAATTATTTATAAAATATTACTAGTTATAAAAGTTAATGTTTTCACATTATAAATAAATCACATCAATTAAATTTAAAATATATTAAGTTAATTTTAAAAATTCATTATTGATCATATATTTTATGAACATGCATTTTAGAACAGAGGCGGTATTAGTTTTGTACTGGTACCCCAAAAAAAGCAAGTGATACTAAAATAATCTTGAATTTTCCCCTTTAGGTTTTTGTTTCTCTACGACTTTTTGCGGTATGGGTTTCTCTGTTTTTTCTATTCTTTTTTTTTAAGTTTTTAGCAATGGTAGTAGGCTTCTTAAATTTGGGATTAAAATAAATATTTTAATATTAAAAAGATAAGTTTTTCCCTAGTTTTTTTTATTCTTTTCTCAGACTCTCCCTTAGACTACTGAGATCAAAATGTATTCCTAAATTTATTATTATTATTATTATTATTATTATATAATAATAATAATAATAATAATAATAATAATAATAATAATAATAATAATAATAATAATAAAGAAAATAAAAAATCTAACTGATGCACAAGTAATATGACAATAAACACGGTTAAATTATAATTACTCGCGTTGTACTCCCTTAACTTTTAGCCACAATATCCGCTTCTTAGCAAATACTGAGTACTTTATTTTTCTTAATGTCTTAACTCTTAATTTATTGGGGAGGGTCTAAGTGAGAGAGGAAATAATTTATTATTTTCAATCTTCATCATGTCTTGTTTGCCTTTTGGACCTGTTTTCATATGTCTGTTCTCGACCTTTATATTAATAAAAATGAGTTATATCAATAGACTAAGTGAGCATCGATAATATTGTGCTTAATTGGTTTCAAGAATACATAACTAAATTTAAATTTTTAAAATTAATTTATAAATTTAAAATTGGATTGAAATTTATTTATTTTTAGACAAATTAATTATGAAAAAAATTATAAACTATTTTAAACACGTTGCTACTTATAAAATTTATTATTCTTATATATTAGTTAGTGAATGGCATTAATTTTAAAATTAAAAGTATATTATATTAACTTTGAAAATTTTAACTTAATTATATTTTAGAACGGTGGAGTAATTTTTTCTGTTACAGTATAGGAGGTACCAGTCTTTTCTTTTCAGTCATATGAGGGAAACTTTTTACCTACGATAAGGATCGAGTAATATTGTTGTATTCACAAAAATTTTCTAGCTATCACCTTATATCTGTACTTTTCACAATTACATGGGAGGAGAAGATTAAATATGAGAGACATGATGCTTGAGCTGTAAGAAATTCCAAACCAAGTCATATACGTATCCAACACCTTATTTGGTTGTTGATAAGCTGCAATTTCACTCTCAAGAAAGATTAGAACTACCTTATATAGCTATTTTGTCACCTATCTATTCGGACACACAGTAGATATACACACACACGTTATATATATTTCACAGAATTTATACACATTAATTGGTCTGGATATTTTACTACACTGGTATAGTAATACTTTTTAATATAGCTCTATTTATTTCACAGAATTTAAGAGTATCCAAGCTGCTAGTTATACTGCACTAAGCTGATGCCTTATAACCTTTCCACACAATAAATAAAATAAAATACATTGATGTCTTGTTGTGGCTGCATTATCCAAAGGAGGAGTCTTCGATCTTCTTTTATTCATGAATCAGCATATTTTCCTTTCTCTCAAATCGTTTTGAGTAATGCGAGGGATTTTATATTTTTGGTATAAATAATATGATATTAAATACTTATTTTAATGATTACATATATAATCAATCACATCACATGAGATGTACATTCAATCAATGTTATGATGACACATTATTTGAAATATTTTTTGAGATAAAAAATTTGAGACTCATAACTTTATCCAATCTTTTTAAGAAATTGATATTTTTTATATGATATTTTTCATATAAATATTAAGTGAGACTGAGTCTGTGTGAAAATATTGTTTTTATATGTAAAAATATCTTTTTTTACTCTTTTTATAGCAAGGACGTTAGAGAAGAAAAGAGGCAGCTAAGCTCTAATAATTTGTGAATAAAAATTACGATGGTGGTAGGAGTGTTTTTCAAGACGAAAGTTCCTTCCGTTTCGCTGATATGTGTGGTAGCTTCTTTCTGACGTCTCAGCTAGCTGTAAAATCGTCTACGTATCTTTTAGATTAATTACTGATATTCTATATATCTCGATATGTTATATATATATATATATATATGGGATAGGCAAATGTCTTTGTCATCTTATATCTTTACAGGTTACTGAAGAAAGTCTACTAGTGTTTTAAACTCAAAACTTGAACTCCATAAAAATTACAAAGATAGTAAGACCGTTGTTCAAGTTTTCAGGGCAAGTTTTTTTCATCCTATAAAAAAAATTAAATCCCATTTATAAAATATATAAATTTTAAAGGTATATTTTTATTAAGTATTTTACTAATAAATTTATTGAATGTTAATTTAGTTCACAATACTAATAATACTTTATGAAAAAATAACACTCATTTTTTTTTTAAACTAAAATTGAAAAATAAGATTATTTTTGTTGTTTGAAAATTGAAACTGTATAGAATTAGAGGCGACACCCGTGACGAACCTAGAGCTTGGGTAGTGGGGTCCGTTACCCGGGCTGAGTATTTTATTTTTATTTTTGGTATACATATATGCCTATTTGGGGGGTGAAGTTATAATTTTATAATTTTCTCCGTCTCAATTAACATATTTTACTGCTAAACGACAATGTATAAAAGTGTATTCTACATTAGAAGAATATTCATATCCTAATAATAGTAAAAATACAAATATTAAAAAAAAAATCTTAATTTAATCACAAAAATTTAAAACTGAGTTTCTACTAAATTATTCATTCGTGATTGACCAAACTGGCAAAAAAAATTAGTTTTACAAGTGCAACATATAATTGGGCTAACAGAGGGAATTGTCATATGAATATATGATAATTATGAGAAGAAAAAGGTAAAAATTGTGCATGGACAAAATAAGTACCATATACAATTAAGTAACTGATATTTTTATAGGGTTTTTTTTTTATATTTTTACATGAAAAATATTGTTATAAGTTTATAAGACCGTCACTATAGGTTTATAATAACAGTTTACTTATAAAAATATTAAAAAATTCTGTAAAAATATCATTTCCCAAATACATGTCATGGACATATTTTTTTCTTCATAACAATACAACACCCATGCACGTTCATCATTTAATTTTTTTGTTAAGTAGATACAGCAGCAGCAGCAAGAACATCTTCATCACGTTGAAACCTCCACATTTCTTCTTCACCCAGACACACCATCGCTTCAATACCATCTCCACTCGGTGTATCCATCAATGTAAAGTTATTCATGCACCCACGATTCGCAAGACTAACTTTGATCAGCTTCCCCCATCCAAAATCCACCTTATTAAGCAAAAAATTACACAAACTGCTACATAATTATTATAATTAATTATTCTTAACGTACTGATCTGCTCCCGTTAACCCCAAAACTCACTTTTCCATCCTCCATATGCTTTAGCTGCATTTTCCCTTCCTTAATTTTCTCGCTCAATCCATGCAACGTTACATCGCCCTCTTCCCTTGCTTCAATTAAATATCACCAATAAAAATTCCCAACAGCAGTTTTTGGTACCATTAACCTAGCACGCAAAAATGGCTGGCTGGATCTGGACAGGACTAAAAGTACTCGAAGCTGATGATGAACACGCTCGAGGCCGCCCCAGCAGCAGTTGTGGGAGATTTATAAAGAAGTTATAAAGAAGTGTAGTCAAGGACAGAGTGAAGAATTTTCAGTCCTCAGCTACCAAGTACCAACCATATTATACATAAGAAATTGTCCCGCCAAGATCAATTCCTCTGTATTTGAAGTACCATACGCCTAGGCCCTCTAATTCATTTGTATTTGGGCGTTTAGGTGCTTAGAAGCTTGAGCACCTAGGCGTCATTCTCCTTTATAATTTTGGGTGCCTAGGCGCTTGGGCATTTAGGCGCCATTTTCTTTTATAATTTAGGCGCTTAGGCCCTCTTCAGTTACACCATAATTACCAAAATATCATCCACTGAGATTTTTTGTAAAATCAATAATTAAAAAATATATAATTAATATAAATTAACTAAAATACAATTAAAACACATAAAATTAATATTAACAATATTTTTCACAATAATAATAATAATAATAATAACATATAAATTAACATAAAACACTTAATTTAATATAAAACATAATTAACAAACATAACACTAAAACACCTAAAAACTTCACCCGGACTACAGCCCACCCCAGCCCAAATGTGGCTCTGCCACTGTGTAGTTAAAACTTGAACTCTTATAGGATTTTCCACTCTCTGATTAGCAACCATTGCCTTGAAGTGTAGTTAGTAGTAATGGTACATAAATGGCCTGCGATCGGGCCTTGGTCCGGTGTGGGCCCGACCTAGTCAAGGCCCGGTCCAGCTCGGTCTTGCCTAAAGGTCACGAATATGCTACATTTTTTTGACTTAGATCCGGTCTAGCCTGGCATGGCCTGACATTTCATTGCATTTTCATTTTAATAAATACTTAGCTTAAAAACTAAAAAGTTATTTGTAAAATAATAAAAATAATAAAAAAGATAGTTTTCATAAAAAAAAATATTCTTTTTATTAATGATAGTATAAAATAATACAATATCTTTAAAATTATATAATATTTTAATTCATTATTGTAATTTGTAAGTTATAATACATTACTTTTAATTAATATATCAATTAAATTTAAAATTTTAATTGGTGTTTATAATATTTAAAATTATTAAAAAAAATAATTGAATAAACCGAATCGGATTAATCTAGTCTAACCTGACTCAAAACCTGACCTAACCTTAACAGGTTCAGACCAAATCAAATCAGATTAACTTGTTGTACATGACTAATTAATAGTGGGCTGTATAAAAGACATTAACCAATTATGCAAGCTCTATGGAAAAAATGAACCTTTGACACATTACTAAGAATATTTGTGGAGCGGTTGTGACGACCCCAAATCCGGGTTACTTTAACCTCGGATCCGGTTCAACACGAGTACTACATTTTCCTTATTGTTCATGAATTACAACAATATTATAATTGCTAAATAATCATTTATTTACAATTTTACAACTTATCTTTCTATTCCAGAATCGCAATCTTTATACATTCCTAGTATGTCTCAATATCATACATGATACGACATTCTATTACAATCAAATTGAGTATTTAACACTCATATAATATACCAACTAAGTATTACACTACACAATCATTTACCTGTCCAATTTGGATTGATATCCACAATGGACATTTATATCTTTAGTGAAAGTATAATGCTTTCCTGTTCCTTGATCTTTATCGAGAACTTCAACTAACTTGCACTATCTGAAAATATTGGTTTAGGCAAGAGTAAGCACGACGGCTCAGCAAGTTCAACAGTTACACATAACACATTACATGCTTCACATGTTATATATGCTCTGCATTTTATTCTTACATCATGCATTTCATTTTATGTCATACTGCTCATGCATCACATACAATAAACAACTAGCATCTAACAAATCATGTTTCATATCGGTACATATTTCACATGTAACCATATCTCATATTATTCATATATCACAAATATCATCAAAATATCTTCATATTAATAATATAACATCAAATTGTAGCATGTTAATACACATAGGAGCAAGTTCTGAAAAACTTGCCTGGTTGCTTCTACCATTTACGTCTATTTGCGTCATTTGCTCAACCTACAATTTATATAACAAATTGACATAATCATTAGCTACCAGGACTTTTAATTAGTCTTCACTTAAGATCTTAACTTCAAATTATTAACTCTTTAGTTGTCCGATAAACGAACCCTTAAGTTCCGGACAAAAAATCCTAGCCCAACAAACCTAGTTGGACATGTCGGTAAACTTAACCAACTTATTAATATTATTAATTATTTAATAATATTTTAATTCCTTATTAATATTATTAACCATTTAATAATATTTTAATCACTTATTAATATTATTAACCATTTAATAATATTTTAATCACTCATTAATATTATTAACCATATAATAATATTTTAATCACTTATTAATATTATTAACCATTTATTAATATTTTAATCACTCATTAATATTATTAACCATTTAATAATATTTTAATCACTCATTAATATTATTAACTATTTAATAATATTTTAATCACATATTAATATTATTAACCATTTAATAATATTTTAATCACTCATTAATATTATTAACCATTTAATAATATTTTAATCATTCATTAATATTATTAATCATTTAATAATATTTTAATCACTCATTAATATTATTAACCATTTAATAATATTTTAATCATTCATTAATATTATTAATCATTTAATAATATTTTAATCACTCATTAATATTATTAACCATTTAATAATATTTTAATCACTCACTAATATTATTAACCATGTAATGATATTTTAATCATTTACAAATGTTATTCATCATTCAATAACTTTTTAATCATATACTAATATTATTGCTCATTTAATAATATTTTAATAATCTTCAAATAATACCAATAGTTAACTTTTTAATTGTGTTAACTTTAGTCTTTATTTTAAACATTTAGTTACCAATTAATGATTAATGGATTTCATATATATTGGTTTAATAACCAAAAACATTCATTTTACACTTATTTCAACTTAATTTTTCAAAGAAAACTCGACCCGGACCGACCCGACCCGACCCGGAGCACCAAAAATCTGCTTAGCAGATTGTTCTGACGCAGCTGCGTCAGTCCTGACGCGGCTGTGTCAGCCATATCCGTCCGGAAGTCAACTTTTTGACTGCTCGACCCTCCGACGCTCCGACAGCCATAACTTCTTCATTTTAAAACATTTTGGGGTGATTCTTGAGTCCATTCTCATCAGAATTTCCCCCTCTACAACTTCTCTTTAGATCACAAATCCAAATTCCGAGCTTAACTAGACCAAAAACTGCTCACAAGGACAAAGTGAAAACTAAAATCACAAATCCTTGGTTTTAATGGTTCAAACTTGAATATAATAAACTCTACACATCCAAATGACACCAACTAAGTGTTGTTGTCTTTATAACTTCTTGTTTTACAATATTTCATGGTTCGATCATATTTTTGAAAACGTTTTGACAAGAAGTTTAAAGATCGAACCACTTAGGATTTTACCGGTAATCACAATATGAAAATTTCTTTCATTTATTTGCACCACTCATACCAATACATGATTTAAACCTATCAAACCATGAATATACCTATATATCATAGATTTAGAATTCTAGATCATCAAAATAACTTTTGATCGGTTAAAAATATATTTTAACCGTTCAAATCATAACTAGACTACAAAAATGAACTTAAGGAGAGTTTAGAACACTTTTTAACCTCTTGGATATGGATGCTCTTCTTCTTCTCCTTCCAACGTATGCTATGAAGCTATGTGTCATCCACCAAGCTCCTCCTCTAGCAATCTCCTTCAACTCACAAGTGTTTGCTTATTTTTCTCTCCAAGAGCTCTCTTTTCTCTCTAGAAATTCTAGACAAATGACTAACAAACATAGCCAATGTGTGGAGCACTATATTTATAGCACACCCTTAATCATCATTAACTCTTACTAATCAACTAATATTGGTAAATTTATGGGCTAATTGTAATTACTATTGGAGTGATTGACCTTGTGAATGACAAGGTGATTGACTTACATCAAGATAACTTCCAAGCAACCAATTGAGTAAAGAAAAAGCAATCATTCTCCAACACTTAACTAATGTGTGGTTAAAACTCTTACTTTTGTAACCTAGGTTAACTTAACTATCAACCATGGTCTCAATTGATCATCCACATATCTTCCAACAATTAACCACAATGTGGTTAACTTACTAACACATCAAGTGACCTAGGGTTGATCTACCAAATTCAACTTTAGTTAAAGCTTCTCATCCTCCAACAATTAACCAATGCTTGGTTAACTCTCACCAAATATGTATACATATTTTATATGTCTACACATTCTTTCTACACAACTTAACCCAAAGAAGGTTAATTCATTTAACCAACATTGGTTAACTCTCTACCAATTCATATACTTTCAACATATATATCTCTACATATTCACCAATAACCTCTTATTTAAATTACATCATATCTTGAATTGACCAACTTAAATTGAATACAAGCAACATGCATCTTTACTCAATCTCCAAGTGGGACCCCATGTTTGGTCAACACTCCACCATTTTTCCTTTATATATTACTTGCAATTTCTACTAACCATTAACCAATGTATGGTTAATTCTCTACAACATGTAACCCATGGTTACCTACCAATTCTACCTTGGTGAATTATATACATACATAATTGTATCTATAATATTCTTCCTACAACTAACCCATGCATAGTTAAATCTTTAATTTATTTACTACCTAGGGTTACTCAACTAACTCATCCATAGTTAATTCTCATCATCAAATTCACCCACCTAGCATTTAACCAATGTTTGGTTAATGCTCTCTCTTATCTACCAACTAGGGTTGTTCAATTAACCCTACATTAGTTAATTCTCTACACTTAACAATACTTGAATTTATTCTCCCAACATATTGACCAATATTTGACTTTTAAATTTGGACTCAATATTTGGGCTACTAGTTTATTTTGCATTGGGCTCCCTTATTTAATTATTTGGGCTACCCAACACAACTCATACATCTTTATAACTTGAGCTAGGTAATTAATTTAATTGGACTACCACCACATTATATACAATACTTGCCAATATTATTTAATTGGTCTTATATTAATTACCTCTTGGACTATTAATTAACATAACACTTGGGCTTATTATTTAATTACCCACTTTATACCAATATTCTCATATTGGGCTAACATCTATAACAACTTTATTAATTAAGTTAATTACTTAATTAATTAACTTCTTAATATTGTCATTCTAGGCAATATTTTAACTTCTCTACTTATTAATTACAACTTTAATTCATGACTCCTATAATTAACTCAATTAATTATATTACATGACTTTCCTTCTTACTTCATATTTAAACTAATTAATTTATTAGCTTAATTGAGTATTAACTTACTCGTCCTCTTATTTGGCTAACCATCACACTGTAGGTATATACGTATTAATATAATTATCTTCACTTCTCAATTGAATTTATTTCCTTAATAAATTCTCTACATGCATCATTAAAATATTTTCACATTTAATTCTTAACAAATAAATTATGTTAAAAAAAAATGTTTACCCATTTTCTACACATCTTACTTCTCAAATTCTAGGTTTTAAACCTTAACCTTTAATAAAATCAATTAAGATATTATTTAAAATCTTGAAAATATCTGGGATATTACAGCGGTTGACTCAAAATTTTCGAGTAAATCATTCATTCTTATCTATATTCAGTTGGCATGAATATAAATTTTTGAATGACAAAGAGAGAGAGAGAGAGATAATTAACCCCCTATTATATATAGAATCTGCATGCAACATGCGCGAGGATGTGATAAAATTCATAAGCAAGAGTAAATTATTAAAGATGTATGCCAGCTAGGCATGCACAACAGGCCGGCCTGGGCCTGTCAGACCTTGATCGTTGACCAGGTCGGGCCGGACCTTTGACTTTTGGCCTGCAGGCCGGGCCGGGCTTGACTCTCAAAAAGGGGGCCTGTTGAGGCCTTGGCCCTTGGGCCAGGCCAGGCTTTGGGTCAAGCCAAGACAGTCCAGTCCGATTCAATTCATTCAAACAATTTTTTTAGTAATTTTAAATATTATTAAAACACCAATTAAAATTTTAAACTTAATTGATGTATTAATTAAAAGTAATGTATTACAAGTTACAACTTTCAAATTACAATGATGAAAATTATCTTTTTTATTATTATTTTGCAAATGACTTTCTAGTTGTTACGCTAAGTATCTATTAAAATAAAGATGCAATGAAAGATCTGTAAGAAATGTAGGTTGCTAACTAGGTAAGGAAAATCCTTATATGTTACACTAGTCAATGTGTTTTCATGAATTTCTTTATTTGTATATAAACAAACATGCATGAATGAACGTATAAAAATACGTCAATTTTATTTTATTTATTGAATGAGTTGTTACAAAGATGAAGTTTTCGTCTGCAGTGGGAGAATTGAAGTAGCAAATAAAGAAAATCTGCAGACCGGACCAAGCTTTTGGTGAACCAGACCAGGCCAGGCCTCGTGCCAGGCCAGGCTTTTTGGCAGGCCAGGCCAGGCCGGATTTGAGCCAAAAAACTGTGGCTTGTTAGTGGGCCAGGCCGAGCCTTGACCAGGCCGAGCTTTGACCAGGCCAGACCCAGGCCGGATCAAGGTCGGGCCGCAGGCCATTTGTGCATCACTAATGCCAGCTAAGGATAAGGAACTGTCAGCTGTATTGTTCAGTTTCTTTTAGATTAGTTAGCTGAAATTTGGCAACCTTGTGGAAAGTTAGGAGCTTTTAAATATGAGGGTTTTTAACATGTATTTTAAGAATATATATTAAATATAAAAAATAAAAAATAAAAAATAAAATTTATTAAATATTATTTATTTATATATTTACACTGAATTTAATATATAGAATTTACTAACATATTATTTTTTTATACATTAAATTCAATATAAATACATAAAGACACATGTTAAGAAAACCTTTTAAATATAAGTAGTATCCGAGAAATTTATTTTATTTAATTATTTGAAGAGTTATGATCGGTGTTTGATAAGCTTATACTTATTTTTTCAAATATTTTTTAAATATCAAATTAAAGAATAAAATTTATTATAAAAAAAAAAAAGCTATTTCAAAATTTTATGTTTTTTTTTTTATGATAATTTATGTCACGTAAATTTTAATGTTAAAACGAAAATGTCAACAAGAAATATAACTCCTCCACTTGGTAGTAGAATATATTTGTCTTTTGTGTTTTGAATTTTCTATTAATATATCAACAATTGCAATGACCGGCAATTTCCTCTTACCATATCCACTTGGTCTTTGCCACATGGAATTTAGTAGACTAATTAATTATTAAGATAGCTTGCTTGTTCATATGGGTGAAGTGTGGAGGAGGACTAATTAATTATTAACACCATTCATATTTGTTGTTGCTGACTTTTCACCCATCCGCGTAAATCAAGCTGTAGTGCCAGCCCATTCTATATCATAAATATAGGTCTACTAAAAAAATTATCTCTAGATTAGTCATTTTAACTAATCTATTATTATTTTTTTTGTTTTAATTAATTTTTTAATTTTTTTTGAAATAATTAAATAAAAGAGAATAATAAAATAAAATAGAGAGATAAAAGAAAAAAGGAGTACGATTATATTTCTAATATCAAAGTTAATAGTATTATTTTTTTCAATATATGTCACGTAGTTTTTAATTAATTTTTTTTATAAAGTTAAACGAGGGTAGTATAAAAAAAATAAGGTGCAAAATAATATTAAAAAAAAAAGAGAAATAAATTTGAACAAATTAAAAATAAAATTAAAACAAATAAACTTGTGCGGAGGGAGTTTATATTTCATAATAGGGGTCGTGGACAAGCACAGCGAGGAGATAACTTGCTAAACAAGGTGACTCTAATTTGAATATATAGAGTTCTTGTAATTCAGAATTTTATCTTAACTATTTCCTTCATTTTCATTCCTAAAAAAAATAAAAGTATTTAAAAAAAATTCAATGTCTTCCCTCTGCACCAGCACATATACAAAGGACTAGTATACTACCCTTGATGCAACGAGAACCAAAATAGCTGCTTTGTATTAAGATAACAGAAATATATTAATCCTTTACAGGCAAATGATACCCTAAATTCTACACAGGACTACGATATCTCTCTTCTAGTAAGAATAAATTAAAGAACCCGCCTTAGAAAAACAAGTTAACCATCATCAATCAGACACCAGCTGAGATTTCCTCTATTTTTCCCACGGGGGTTCTGGAGCTTTCTGTACAACAGCTTTATTTGGAACCAATACTATAGTCATGATGTTCCTCTCTCTGGAATGAAAACCAATACAAATGTCAAATGAGTCAGGGAAAGAAAAAGAAGTTCATCAATCCTGTGAGATCAAAACATGAAAAGGAAGAGCAAATTTTATTTAAACCTAGTTACTTCGTTACTTTCCCAGCCTGGTTATCAAGCTCACTTAAATTGGGATGGATGGAAGGAGTATTATATAAGCACAAAATAACTACATAACAAACACGGTATTATTAACACCCAAGCAGATGAAGGAAACATACTCCACAACTTGCCATAAAAATTCTGGATAAAGAGAAGCATCAAGTGCCATATGAGGAGGGAGTTCAGTGTAACAAGCCATAGTGACATACTCCTTCAAAAGTCCAACTTAGCAGGATTGCTCATATACACACTTCACTGAAGTGACCGACCCAAAGATCAATAATTTCTTTTATTCATATCTTGATTCAAACATTTCTTGACTTACAACCATCTTACCCTAAAAAGAAGGTCATAGTTCCTTTTCCTATGGGACTACCCTCAAAAGAACTTCTATAAGAAATTTTTCGATTATGTTTGGCTAAGAAACCATTAAATACTACTAGGCACTAGTAAATTGTGGAAAGAAAAAACCAAAAAACAATAAACATCTGTAGTTTTGGTCCTCTTGGATTAGTAAAGTAACTTCTATATATACCAAATATGACAAGTTTTGGGTCAACAAGGAATGAATAATAGAAGCAAATCACAATTATACTGGTTTAGTACACCTGAAATGAAAATTTTGCCCAGAAAAGAAATAAGACCCCAAGTCAATTTACTTACGAATAGGTTACTTTCAGTATTATACCAAATGGTAACTCTAGAATATTCAAATCAGAGGTTTTCTCATCCAATATACTAGGATGCACTCTTGATCTGTTATCAAAATCCTCACCACCCAGATGGGTATCACCACCGTGGCCTTGACTTCAAAAATCCCTTCTTCAGTAGTCAACAAAGAAACATCAAAAGTCCCGCCACCAACAACAAAAATTCACCGATTTTTTTTGGCCCAACTGATATTACTTAACTCATGTTAACTTGACAAGTCAAAATGAGGGTGAGTAAGTTTCGACACATGATCCTTTCTAGTTTATTTTTAAAATTAAAAATATATTTAATTTTTAATTTTAAAGTGAAATAATTTTTTTTAACATTTCATTACTTATATATATGTATACAAAATATTATCATCCATCAATGCTGACCTTCTAATAAATATTAGGGATATTTTTTATAAAAAAAAAATATCCTTAAAAAATATTTGTTTATCTATCTATATTTCTAATTTTGAAATCGATTGGACCCTTTTCTCAAATTGTTGTTATTTTATAGCTAATGTTTACCTATTTTTTCTTTTTCATAGTAATATTTCTCAATAAATTAAGAGTTGCACTATGTTCACAAATATTTTTGATATTCAGTGATTTTTAAGTTGTTAAAAGTATGAAGTATATATTTCAAAAATCAAATCATACTCTCTTGGTAAAATGGCAGTGAGACAAAACACTAATTTATATTACAAATACCAAAATTTGGCTCATTATGCATATTGACCAAACTAATTTAAACTTGTAATTTGTTCTTAAATTTAGTGGCGAGAATCTAAAATTTGATGTATTTAGAAGTCATTTACAAATTATCTCGTGTTATAATTATTCTGTGGAGTTTTGATATATATATAAAATAAGAAAATCATTCTCATTTGAGTGAGTTTCTATAATTAGTATTATTGCATTTAATCATGACTGCGAGTTTTATTTGATTTTTAAATTGTTAAAAATATGTCATAATTATCAATTCTCCATTAATCAGTAATTTTTTAGATAACTACATTGAAACAAAATACTAATTTATAACAATAATAAATTTTAATTTGTGACTTATTCATTTAATATATTCTGATGGATTTTATTTATTTTTAAATAGTTATGAGGGATGTTAACTATATAGTTAAAAGATACTTTGAATCAAATTATAGAATTAGGACATCCTTATATTTGGTATTAATCATTGAGTTTATGCTTCAACTTTTAAACGTCATAATCATCATAAATCACATAGTTAGTTACTTATATTAGTCTATCTTAAGATTTTATTCATTCAGACTACCATGCACGGATAAAATATAAAGGGACACAACCGCCTAAGCTAACCACAATCACTTGAGTAACCATATAACAACGTAAAAATAATAGTTTTAAAATATAAAATTATTATTAATTTTTTAAAATTAATTTAAAATATTTTAAAATTTAAAATTGACATATTTTTTTAATTTTTAATTAATTTAATGATAAATATTGTAAACTATCTTAAAATTACTACTCGTTATTTTTTCATAATTTATAATAAATCGTCTCAAATTTGAGTTTGAAAACGTAACAAATTAATTTTCAAAAATCAATAACGATTTCACAATTCAAAACGAATGGAGTATTATAAAAATTACAGTTAACATAGTTTAATGTAATTTAAGACATTATAAGTAATTAATTTATCAACAAAAAAAAAAAAACTAAGAAAACAAGCATGATAATGTTCAATTGCAAGCATGACAAGATTTAACATGCAAATAAATTTACATAAGCCATCTAAGGTAATAATATATCATCATACTTGTGACGCCCCTAAATCTAGGCCTACACAGTCCAAACTTGAGTCGTCAAAAGACTACAACAAAATTATTACAACAAAGCACAACGTACAACAATACAGTGTATAATAATAATACACAACTAAGTCTTCACTATTATTGTCACACTATTTTACAACACGTGAAGACTATGATAGCTATTTCTCGGACTCTCACTCCATCCACCGGCTAGACCCCGTTACGTTTTCATCTCCTGTTGAAAAATAATGGAACAAAAGAAAGGGTGAGCTCAAATAGCCCAGTAAGAAATATCATGACTAAGATAATGACGAATAAATTATCATTAGTCTTCAACAGTTGAGTTCTGAATACAATAGACTACAAGGTTTATATCAAAAACTGTAGTTAAATTCTTAAACAATGTTCAGATCAATAATAGCAGCGAAATGAGCAATCTATTAGAAGAATAATGCAGACTATAATGTCCACTCGCTTCTCTTTTTAGTAAAAATATTGTCGACGCCGGGATTTCCGTCGTTTCGTTTTTTAATAATTAAAAGCCCTTTCCAATTTTAGCCTTTGGATTTAAGATGTGATTTATTGAAAAGGGTCGACTTAGTGTCGACGGGGTTTTGAAATGTTGAATTTTTATGAGCCAATTGACCAGAGTCGCCAGTTGGTATTGTTGAAATGGATGTACTAACTCATCCGAATTTTGTTTTCGTAATCGTAATGGCTCATATGTGACTCCGATTCAATTGGTCCGCAAACCGAGATTCATAGAGTTCGGGGGCTTGCTTAAGCGAGGGGAAGGTGTTAGGCACCCCCCGACTTCCGTGAAATACGGTTACTGCAATCTTGATGTTTTCCTATCCTTTTAAATCTTAAAATGTGTGTGTGCGCGCGTGTGTGTATGTGTGCCTAAATGGAGGTTTGTGGTGTCCTTTTGCATAAAGTTGCTTTGATTTTATATGTCAAAATGTGTTTTTGTCGGGAAAGCGTTTTAGACGTCTTTTGACCCAAATGACGAGGCTTCGCTTGTTATAAGAAAGATTGATTTTAATTTCGAAAACGATGAGGTTTTTATTAGATGTCATTTTAGAAAACAATAGTTTTTAAACTTTTGTCAAATAGGAATCGAGACTATACATTGCCTTCTAACAGTAAATATAAATAAAATAAAGGCAACTTCTAGAACTCTTTAACCCTATGCACAAAGTTTAATGAAAACGTTTATTTATTTATTCCGAAAACATCTTTTATGATATTTCAAAACCAAATATAGCCTTTTCGTCAAACAAGGATCAAAGTTTCGCCCAAAACTCTTTACTTTTTAAACCTCGTGTGTCTAATATCCTAATTTGATTCTTTTTAGAAGATCTTTATCGTTTGCTTTATTTTTGAAAATCGTTTTTTGTGCCATAAATCAAAATAAGCATTCAAAACGTGTCGGGGCTATCCATGGGCATGTGATCCATCTAGACAACCCCAAACACCCACAATCACATATCTTTATTATTACGGGGCCTTAACCCGATCCCGATTTGGTATCGCGTTAAGGCCTAATATTACATTTACATAACCATAAAATCCCATCTGATGATTACATACACCAAAATTGTCCATCATCGGGATTTTGACCACGAGGATCTCCTCCCTAGGCTCACATTCACCCAAATCGCTACATAACAAATACAACGGCAAAATCTAACAATGCTAAACAAACTATGGTGTTATATGAATCACAAATCTCAATACCAACACTACAACTATTGTAAGACCCCGAATTTTATGAAATACAAAATTTAATTTTTCTTCATATATATTTTTTTTTTGATACAGTAAGTGGTTAAATTAACAAAATTGAAAGTTAAGGATGTTATGTGCAAATTTTATTTTGTCGGACAATATTCGTTTTGTCGGGGAATATTCGTTTGGTCGGGGAATATTCGTGCCGTACGACGGCGCCAAAATAATAAATTATTGGTGGACCCCACAACGGAATATTTGTCGGATATAGAAAACGACAGAAGTAACCTTTTTAAATAAAAATAGTCAACGGAACTGTTAAAATACCGGTGATAAAAGAATAGTAGCATACGGTAGTTTATGGTATTTTCTGTAGCACACGGTACTCTACAGTAACACACGGTATTGCATAGTGTCTCATATTATTGGTCTGATAATTGACACCGTAACTGTTACGCATCATTTCATCGATAATTGTCACTGCATAATATTTTATATTATCAATTCAATAATTGTTGTTACACAGTATTTTGCATTATTGATTTAATAATTGTCATTACACTGTATTTTATATCATTTAGTCAATAATTGTTGTTGCACTGTTTTTAAAATTATTGAACCTAATAATTGTCACAGTAACATATGCACAGTAATTCACATTATTGAATCAATAATTGTCATTACACAGTAACGTATGCTTTACATTATTGTTATCTCTATTATGATGTTATTTAAACAGTTGTATTTCATTAATTTATTGACTTGATATCTAAGAGCTAACTATACTGTATTTATAACAATTAGTCATAATAATTGAATTGATAAAGTTATTTGTTTATAATATAAAGTTAGGTGATTATTAGGTGATATGAAATGAATGGTGTAGATTAAAGTGTGAATTATTGTTGAATAATTGAATTGATTTGTTTATAATATAAAGTTAGGTGATTATTAGGTGATATGAAATGAATGGTGTAGATTAAAGTGTGAATTATTGTTGAATAATTAAATTGATTTGTTTATAATATAAAGTTAGGTGATTATTAGGTGATATGAAATGAATGGTGTAAATTAAAGATAATATAATATTTGAAATGGATGGTGTAGATTAAAAGATGATCTTTAAATGAATGGTTTAGATTAAATGAATGATAAGATTTTTGGCTATAAATAGAAGCCTTAACTTAAGGATTTTTCATAAACTTCCTTACTTGTTCTTTCTTTCTCTCTCTAAATACTTCTTGTGAAAGTTCTCTCTAAGTGTGCTTAAGTCATCTTGAGTATTTGTGAAGATCTATAAGTATACGTGTACTGTTCAAGTTAATCAACCTCATTTAAATCAATATCCAGTCACGTGTTACGGTAAGGGATACCATCTTTTTCATCTTCCATTATTCAAACGTACTATGGTAAGGGATTATCATTATTTGATTCTCGATAATAATATTGTTTCTTCCTTACTCATAAGACGTGCATTTTATTTCCATGTATTAAATTGTGGGAATAACCTTACGGAGCGGATTGCCGCCTGTTGGTGAATAACCTTTCGTATTCATTCATTATTAATCTCTGAGAATAACCTTACGGAGCGGATTGCCGCCTGTTTGGTGAATAACTCTTTGTACTCAAATTCTATTAAATTGTGGGAATAACCTTACGGAGCGGATTGCCGCCTGTTGGTGAATAACCCTTTGTATTAATTTCCTTCACCTTTTGTTAATCAAACCTGCTACGGTAAGGGATATTATTTTCTTTCATACTCCTAAATCGAAATTTATTATGGAACTATTGTTTCTAAAATTCCTGAAAATATTATATGTTCCATAATAGTTGAACTTCATTATTTCAACTGAACCTTCCTATTTACGTGAACCTTTCTATTGAATTGTAACCGTTATTCTGAACTGTGGATCTTGAATTTCACTCCACATCATGTTGACAATTTGGACATTATTTGAATCTGTACAAAGTAAACTTCCGATACTTATTGTTATCCTATTTCTTCTGTTCATCATTTATATCATTCTAATCATCCAAAAATCAAGCTGTTGTGAATATCTGTGGCCGGGGGCACAGATGTGATATATGTGTTGAACAGATGATAGGTTAAAGGCGATATAATAGGTTAAAGGCGATACATCTGTTCGGTGTCTTTTATGGCACGTGGTGAATGTTCTCTTTGGCCCGTAGTGCAAAGATGAACTGTTGTGTGGTATGATTATGACCAAAGGCTGAATCTGGTATAATCATGACCGTTGGTGTTATATTGAATGTCTTTGGCCCGTAGTGCAAAGATGAACTGTTGATCTGCATGATTATGATCAGGAACTGTGAATTTGTATTATCTTGACTAATGATATTTCAGATGATAAAAGTTGATGATGTTTTTCCTAAAAAGAGAACCGATTGGACATTATAGTCTGCATTATTCTTCTAATAGATTACTCATTCCGCTGCTATTATTGATCTGAACGTTGTTTAAGAATTTAACTGCAGTTTTTGATATAAACCTTGTAGTCTATTGTATTCTATCAAGAACTCAACTGTTGAAGACTAATGATAATTTATTCGTCATTATCTTAGTCATGATATTCTTTACTGGGCTATTTGAGCTCACCCTTTCTTTTGTTCCATTGTTTTTCAACAGGAGATGAAAACATAACAGGGTCTAGCCGGGGAATGGAGTGAGGGTTCGAGGAATAGTTATCATAGTCTTCACGTTTTGTAAAATAGTGTGGCAATAATAGTGAAGACTTAGTTGTGTATTATTATACACTGTATTGTTGTACGTTGTGCTTTGTTGTAATAATTTTGTTGTAGTATTTTGACGACTCAAGTTTGGGCTGTGTGGGCCCAGATTTGGGGGCGTCACAACTATCTATGAACTCCAATGAACGATATATCCCCGTATGGATGTCATTGGGGCGTTAGGAGGAAGTTATGTTCCAATGGAACCCTCGCTAACGACCCCTAACCCACGGATCATCGTCAATACAACAACATACTATGCTAAACAAACCCAAAACACAAGATTATCACATTAATATAACCAAGAAAATATCAAAAGAAACACTCTTTTCACCTTGCAAAATGCCGATTAAAGCCTTTTATTTCATGAATCGGACCACACCACAATAACACTCGACTAATTAGCAAGAAATGATGAATTTTCCACTCAAATCTAACCAAGAACAAGCCTATTCTCTCTCCTCCCGCGAGCTTTCTCTCTCTAAAACTCTATCTTCTTCCTTTTTTCTTCTTTTCCCCCTCTGCTCTCGGGTGGAAATGGCCGCTCTATAGGCATCTCCAGGCAGCCGCAGGTGCATCTGCGGCTGGGCTGCAAGCCGCCTGCGCCGTTTCCTCGGTTGTCGTACGCGTAGTGGCCGTTAGTCGTCTTTCGTGATCATCTCGGGTTTTTCTGGATTAACTGTTTGTCTTGCCTCAAGTGACCGGATGCTCGTTGTCCGTTGTGGCGGCGTTGACCGTAAATCGTTGGGGTGGCTTCGTGTTGGGGTCCACCTTCCTTTTCGCGTGTCGGGTCAAATGACGATTTTACCCTCCTTGCAAGGGTTAGTAGAGAAGTGCAAAAATTGGGTGTCTACAAATATCATTAACTTTTATCATCTGAAATACCATTAGTCAAGATAATACAACTTCACAGTTCCTATTCATAATCATGCAGATCAACAGTTCATCTTTGCACTACGGGCCAAAGACATTCAATATAACACCAACGGTCATGATTATACCAGATTCAGCCTTTGGTCATAATCATACCAACCAACAGTTCATCTTTGCACTACGGGCCAAAGAGAACATTCACCACGTGCCATAAAAGACACCGAACAGATGTATCGCCTTTAACCTAGTATATCGCCTTTAACCTATCATCTGTTCAACAATTATATCACATCTGTGCCTCCGGCCACATATATTCACAACAGCTTGATTCTTGATGATTAATACAAATAACAGTGATACAAATGATGAACAGAAGAACAGGATAAACAATAAGTATCGGAAGTTTACTTTGTGCAGATTCAAATAATGTCCAAATTGCCAACATGATGTGGAGTGAAATTTAAAAATGATATTCAAGATCCACAGTTCAGAATAACGATTACAGTTCAATAGAAATGTTCAGAAAATAGGAAGGTTCAGTTGAAATAATGAAATTCAACTATTATGGAACATATAATATTTTTAGGAATTATAGAAGCAATAGTTCCATAATAAGTTTCGATTTAGGTGTATGAAAGAAAATAATATCCCTTACCGTAGCAGGTTTGATTAACAAAAGGTGAAGGAAATTAATATCCCTTACCATAGTAAGTTTGAATAATGGAAGATGAAAAATATAGTATCCCTTATGAGTATAAAGGAAAATGATATCACTTACGAATATGGAATAAAAGTGTCATGTGATAATTCGTGTAGACAAATTATTTTCATATGAGACAAATAAAAAAGGTTATTCACCAACAGGCGGTAATCCGCGCCGTAAGGTTATTCCCATTAATTTGAATACAAAAAGTTATTCACCAAACAGGCGATAATTCGCGCCGTAAGGTTATTCCCATCAATTTGAATACGAAGAGTTATTCACCAAACATGCGATAATCCGCACCGTAAGGTTATTCTCAAAGATTAATAAGGAATGAATACAAAAGGTTATTCACCAACAGGCGGTAAACCGCCCCGTAAGGTTATTCCCACAATTTAATACATGGAAGTAAATGGCACAAGAAAGAAACGATATTATTTTCGAGAATCAAAGAATGATAATCCCTTCAAGTAAGAAAGAAAATAATATCCATTTATGATGATGAAAATAGTGATACCCCTTACCTTAACACGTGACTGGATATTGATTTAAATGAGGTTGATCAACCTATATATTTTTAATAAAATTAGTAATTACCACATATAAATTTCAAGGTGTATGATAATTCATATATTATGAACTATCAAAATTATATATATTTAACATAATTTTTGTAGTATAATATAACAACTTTAAAATAGTTTTTAAACTAATATTTCAAAATAAATCTTCCAAATAAAACTTTTAAAAATGAATCTTCTTAAAGAAGAGTCTTCTAAAGGAAGATTTATGAATACCGTGAAAAATAGGAATTTATGAAATTACTACTCTTTAATAAAAGACTTACTTGAAAAATTCATGCACTCCTTTTGGCTTTCAAACACTCAAAATAGTTTTACTATTCTCAGAGAAAACTCATAAAATTCTTATAGAAAAATTTTATGTTTTAGGTGTGATTTTTCTATTCAGCTGAGCAAGCTATTTATAGGAGAAATAAGGGCACTATGCGCGGTAGGTGAGCAGAAAAAAAATTCAGCAGAGGCTGCTGCGCAGCCTCCACCAACCATCCAGCAAAAACTCAATTTTCACATTTCATGTGGGCCCCACAGTGGGTCCCACATGTTTCTTACTATTCACGTCACTATTCACGTTACTATTCACGTTACTATTTCAAATAGTAAAATTAATTATTTTTTATTTATTTATTTATTTATTTATTCTTCCTGTGAGTCCAACATATAAAATAATGTTACCACAATAATGTAAGAAACACGTTACATATTTTTATTAATTTAATAATATAAATTATAGTGTATTTGCTACTGTGACAATTATTAGATTCAATAATTTTAAACTACAGTGCACCAACAATTATTGACTCGATGATATGAAATACAGTGTAATGACAATTATTGAATCAATAATGCAAAATACTGTGTAGCAACAATAATTGAATTGATAATATAAAATATTATGCAGTGACAATTATTGATGAAATGATGCGTAACAGTTACGGTGTCAATAATATGAGACACTGTGCAATACCGTGTGCTACTGTAGAGTACCGCATGCTACAGTAAAATACCATAAATTACCGTATGCTACTATTCTTTTATCACCGGTATTTTAACAGTTAGCACCGTTGACTATTTTTATTGAAAATGTTACTTCTGTCGTTTTCTATATCCGACAAATATTCCGTTGTGGGGTCCACCAATAATTTGTTATTTCGGCGCCGTCGTACGACCCGAATATTCCCCGACAAAACGAATATTCCCCGACAAAATAAAATTTGCACATAACATCCTTAACTTTAAAATTTATCGATTTAACCACTTATTGTTTCAGAAAAAAATATATGAAAAAAAATTAAATTTTATATTTCATAAAATTCGGGGTCTTACAATACTTATCAAACATCAACAGAAATATATAAATCGAACATTAAGTTTCTTACTACTCTTTTATACAATATGTTTAACCAACTTGTTATTTTGTTACAAATTAATTAATATATTACGTTACTATTTCATAAGGAAATATTGTAGTTAGTTACTTTTCTAATATTACTCAAATTTTACATTTCACACTCTAGTGAAAGTAAAATGATTGATATTATATCAAAATTCTAATCAAACCTAAAAATGGAACGCCATAAAAATATGACAAATACTGATATTTATTATTACGAGGACTCGCATGCTTTCATATTATATCTACAGGTAGAATACATGAAGATTTAATTAACTTTGATAAATAAAGCATATTATCATGTTAATAAATTACTTTCTTACTTTTCTATTTGTTTTGCTTGTCTAGTTATCTCAATAATTACTTTTGAAATATCGCGTTTGCTTCGTCTTAATTAGTCCGATTCTTTATTCCTACTATCGTAATTTCACAATCTTATTATTTTTAAATATATAACTTGCGTCTTACTTTTAATTTTCAATTTTCTGTAAAAAAAATTAAACTTTTTCTACCCAACTTTATTTGATTCTTTACAAAGAAAATATTTTGAAAAACGTTTCTTGACCTCAATCCATGATTTAAAAAGATTTTATATATATATATAAAAGTGCTATTTATGTTCTTATTTATAAATTTTAATTTTCTTTTTAAAAAAGAAGATAGAGAGAGAATACGTGGTAATATTACTTTGTAAAATTATATTTACAAGTAAAAAGTACATCAAAATTTCATCAAAATGGATAAACAAAAGCATATGAATATGTCAAGTTGATCAAGAATACACATGGTGCTAACTAATTTTTTTTCTTTTCCATAAAGTTAAAACCAAATAAAGGAGTAATGCAAGGCCAAAAATACTCAACCAAAACAAAAGAGGAGAATATTAAATAGCGGTTAAGGTGAAGTTAATTTTATTATAAATAAATATAAGAATTAATAAAATATTAACAGACAAAAAAAATATTTTTTAATTTTTGTGTCAACATTTTATTAATTTTTAAATTAATTTAAAATAAAATTAACTTGACCTTAATTGATGGCAACAATTTATATTTGAACAAAATCAGGACCTAGTGACGTAATTCAAAGGTATATAGACCTAAACCAATTAACAGCAAGAAGGCAGGCAGCAGCAGGGTGAAAAGAGGAGAAAATAATCCCAGTCACATCCCTAAATAAAAAGCCAAAACGGGTTTTTATCTTTTGTTGCGCCTCTCACATACCTCTCCCTTCCCATCTTTCATCTTCTTCGCCGAGGAGAGAGAAAGCTCCAAACACTCTCCTCCTGCCGCTCCCTTCATCTCTAATCCCCTCTCTCTCTCTCAAAATTAACTCTATCTTTATCTATCTCTATATATCTATAAACATATATCAATTTTAGGTCTTCAGATTCGGCGTATCTAAATCGCTGATTCTGATTGTGTTTTGTTGTTGTTTAATCGAACGTCAGAGATTATCAGTGATAAGGAATTCTAAGGTATGCAGCAGGCTGATGAAACGGTGTTGAGTTTGAGACCAGGTGGTGGTGGAAACCGAGGTGGTAGACTCATTGGCTCTCGCTTCGATTCTTCATCTTCTTCCGGTTTCGGCTCTTCTGATCTTCCAGTTCTTCGTCCTCATGGCTCTTCATTCTCTATCAAGGTCGAATATTTCTTTCAATTCCAATGGATCTAGGGTTTTCTCATCTTCTTACACCTTTTTTTTAAAGAAAATTGTTTTTGACTTGTTTTGTTCGATTTTGTGTCTTACTCAATTTTGCTTTCGCGCATTGGTTTTTCTCTAACGTACTTCCTTATATTGATACAGGTTTTGGTGGGTTTTGAGTGTTGATTTTGATGATATTGAACTTTGTATTGCATTCAATTCTTTGAATAAGTTAGAACTGTTAAATTCCTGTGGCTTTTTATGATGAAATTGATGTTTGAGTTATCTTTCTATAGAAATTGCAGCCAAATAATTGGTTTATAGTTTCTGTTTACTTAATCTAGGTATATATATTACTTCTTTTTTATAAAAAGAAGCTAATGTTCTGTTAATTTTCTGTTTATGAATTTGCCTGCACACAACACTTTCCTTAGTATTATTATGTTCAAATCTTCAATTTATTTCGTCTGTGAAATTGAGCTGGGAATATGGTAGATATTTCTGTTAATGTCCTAATTCTTAGCAGGGCACTTATGTGTTTCTGCTGTAAATATGGACGTAAAGTGATATGTAGTCTAAAGGTTGGCATGCAGGTAGTGGTGACTGCCCGTAAAGAAGCATACTTACATCGAAACGAAAAGAGTTGGAGGAAGATTATGTTCAGTTTATTTTATTTTATGTGCAGTAACTCGAATGAATCTGGGACTAGGACAGATTGTTGTTATATTTAAGCAGGCGCTTAAGTGGTATGTTGTAAATATGGACGTAAAGTGATGCATAGGCTTAAGCTGGGCATGCAGGTAGTGTTTTGGCTGCCCATAAAGGAACCTACTTATACGAAAACCCCAATTATTAGTTTTCCGGGCAAGTGACGGGATCTCTTGCATTTAGTATGGCCTTACAACTTAATACCTCAACTAATCGTATCATATAATGATCTCACATTATTCTTTAACTGTTTTTCTTCAAGTTTCTATATGTATTTGAATGCTTTCATGTTAACTATGCTGATGTTTTTGTTGTTGTTATTATAGACTGGAGACTCACGATTTGAGGGCTCTGAGCGTATTCGCTTCACCCGAGACCAGCTATTACAGCTTAGGGAGGTAACACCTTTTGATCTATGCACTTGTTTATGTTGTTATTTTGGCGACATTATATGATATCATATTCTAAATCAGCTCAGGGTTCTTGCATTTTCCATTTGAGCTTTGATTCTTATAGAATTTCATTTCTAACTTGGAATTAGAATAGGTATTTCTTGTTTTGGTATTTCTTTAAAGTTGCTTTAATGCAATCTGCATGTCGCATAAGATCCCCCCTATTTTTCACACGTGGGAAAAAGGATGTATGTTTATGCCTCCCACCTTTCCTTAATCCTTTTTATTTCCCCGCTTCGTCCTCCCCTTTCTTTCATTTCATACTTTAGTGTTAGTCATTTTTATAGGACCATCTTACAGAGACATGACTCCCGTCACGCTGTGAAAATCTTTTTTCCAGTGTCCTATTCATGGTATGCTGGAAGCTGAGTTTCTTTTCCTATTTTAGAAGCATCAGACTGAATAATCACTGTTGGGCGTGTCCACTTTAATTCCAGACAGGCTTTCTGAATGCTTGCAGTTGCAGATATCATCAATTTCACAATTTATTGATAATGATATATGCATTGGCATTTACATATTGTTTGGTGTCTGAATGTCCTTTGCCCTCAGGTTGTTATCGTCCCAAATGATATTCTAAAAGTCAAACAAGAAGTCGAAGCTGAATTTTTTGGTGAAGATCAAAATTGGGGTCGTGCAGAAAGCAACGTAAGTTATAGTCCTCCACTCCTCCTTTGGAGTTATTAGGTTGTTGAAGAATATCATTGCGAGTTTTTTTGACTCTTTATGGCACTACACTGTTCACTCTCTCATTTAAACTCGTTTCATTTTGCTGAGTATTGTATTTGCCAATAGTTTCCAACTCAACAAAATCAGTCCCAGAATCGTTATTCTGAGCCGGAAAGCCGTGATTGGCGGGGTCGTTCTGCACAGTTTCCCACCCTTGTTGAGGAGAGATCCTGGCTGGAGAATAGAGAGCCTGGTGGGAGATTTGACTCAAGGCAGCAGGAAGGGAATCAATATAATCGACAAGACCAGCTGAACTCACAGTTTGGTAGAGTACAGTTCTCTTCTTACCAAGGGGTAAATATTCCATATCAATTCATTCTATCTATTTTCTATACCTCATACCCTATAGTCATGAAACAATTATATATTTTTGCACGGTCAATTTTCTTTCAAAAGGAGTATTTCTTGTTTTAATTCTCAGCCAGTATCGAGCTAATGTCTAAAATTGGGTGGCTCGCTATACTTGTTTTTAGAAAAAAACTGTTAGTTATGTTTTATGGTAATTTTAATGTTATATTTCCATACATAAGTTAGCAATGGATGCTAGCAGCCTTATTTATTTGCCATGTTAACTCAATCAAGGTGCACTGTTTGGTTAGATTGATTTTTTTTAGTATTTAGCTGTAAATCTCACATAGTCTCTGATATTCCTTGGTCTTTTAATCGCAATTCTATTCAAGTTATATGATAAAGTGATTTCCCTTGGGTAAGTAATATCAAAGGTTGCATTTTGTGGATGTTCCTCAAGCCTTTCAATTTGGTGGAATTGACATATATGTCGTATAAAGATGTTGATTCAGATGTAATAGAGGACCATTTCTGACAGTTGATCTAGGATAAAAAAATGTGACTAACAATTTTTTGATTTTTTTGTAGAAGAAACAATGGAAGAACCTAATCCAACTGCCTTAACAAATGAAACCCGAATGATTGTAGAATGATGAGACATTTAAAGGCAAACTTTATTATTGGTAGAGGTTTCATTTTAAATGTTGTCAAACATGCATTATGGGAGAATAAGATCATAAACTTAAATAAATCAAACTCTAGTCTTTTAAGAACTCTTTACTCTCAGCTACATATAATTTCAGGAAAAAAGAAAACCAGAAGTTGTAGGACAATTTTATAAAATCCAATGATTTGCACGACATTATTTCTGAAAGTGCTTGAGCATTAATGGCTGTAATATTTGTTACTTCAATTGCAGTAGTGACCGTCAAAATGTTTTTAGATGCCGTGCCAGAATATCTCTTTTTAGGGGATTGCTCCTGATTCCTAAAATATGGTTTAATAATTAACGCAACTTTGGAGTAATTAGGAATATTCTGAGCACATATGTTTTGGTGTTTGATGAACTTATTAGGATTCTAGTACTAAGACATGTGCATTGTATCTCTTAGATAATGGATATATTCGGAGCAGATGTGCATGCTGATAAAAGGGGCTTGATTCTAGTTTATGATTATGATTGAGAAGTTTGAGCAGGGCTTTGTTTTTAAGTTTAAGCCAAATATGGTGTTAAATGTTTTAGAATTATAAGTGTAGGATGGCATGGATTCTGTACGGGTTGAACATTTCTTCTGTTCACTATTGCCAGGTTTTGGGCTGGTAGGGTCAACTGTTTGATGAATTAAAAGGGTTTTCCTTGAAAGAAATTTTAAGACAATAAGAGGCTGATTAGCTATATACCTTTTACATCCACAATTACCATAATATCCTTTGATTTTGAGATGTGTAGCTTTTTTTAAATGTGCATTAATTTTGTATGAGTTCACATCGAGCCATCAAATCAAATGTGGTTGCTGTTATGTGTAGGTGGGCCTTGTTGAAGTATTTCCTTTTTCTATTTTTTCAAATCTGGACTTATCTTAATCAGGCTGTACGTGCTGTAAAGAACACTTCTTTTACTGTTATAATCTGTTCTTTTCATTGTTGAAGCAGATGATGAATACATACATACATACATACATACATACATACATACATATATATATATATATATATATATATATATTGGGTTTGTGGGTGGGGGGGTGGGTGGGGGGGGAGGTAATCGTGGGGACTGCAATCCCACGGGCCCTCGGTTCCCATGATTGGAATAGATAGTACATGTATTTATCTAAGTATCTATATGGTGTTTGTGGCAGCAGCCAATGTGAGTAGATGCGGAAGTTTCTGGGGTGAGTTGAGTGGTGTGCGTTTTGGTTTGACCACTCCATCTTCAGAGAGAGAGTCTTGGCATCCTACATGGATAGAGGTGGATAGGGGGATTGAAGGTTTCTGTAGAGATTAGCCAGTTTTGCTGAAACTGATGTAGCTTAGTTGTTATGCTTCTGTGTGTGTGCTGTGCAAAGATGTATGTTACCTGGTCGGTTGCTGTTTTGAGCTGCTAAAAGAACTACTTTCATTTTCTTAATTTTTTTTCGTCTTTGAACAGGGTGGCCCTCCTGCTCTCATAAAGGCGGATGTGCCATGGTCGGTTCAAAGGGGTAATCTTTCTGATAAGGAACGAGTCCTGAAAACGGTGAAAGGGTAATCTATTTTGAATCTTTCTGAGTTGATGCTCTTATTCATCACATTTGGTTGGTGAACCTGTTTGTTTTTCTTGTGTTTGTCTGTTACTGCTATATTGAATTTCTTAGACTTGCTGCTCTACTTATCACATTAGCTTGATGTCGTCCCTGTTTGTGTTGCTCTCTTTTTTTGTTGTTTGCCTTTGACCTCTACCTCGTTAACCTGAGTTTCAAGATATTGGGCTTTCCTGTCCAAGTAAAAGGCACAAATTTATGTGGATACACGCCTATGACTATTACTTTGTCCTCATTACGTTTAATTTGATTTGTAATAGTCCAATATTTTAGTATTTTTTATTTATTTTTTGATCTTTTTTTGGGTTTTTTTTTGGGGGGGGGGGGATTTGTGTAGATATTAATTGCAATGTTGACCTTCGCATTCTCTCTGTTTTTCTCCAAGCCCCAGAGTTCCGAAAGATGTTTCATATCTTTCAAAGATGTCATCAGCGTCTAGTGTTAATGCTGCAGCATATGCAGTGATAGATATTGACTGATGTGGTTGTTTTTTGCAGTATTTTGAACAAGCTGACGCCAGAGAAGTTTGATCTTCTAAAAGGTCAATTGATTGATTCTGGGATCACTACTGCTGATATTCTTGAGGTTAATTTCTTCTCTATTTTAGGCTCTAACCCTTTTCTATGAACATGTCATTCATCTTTCATCAAGTCATATTTTCTTATGGTGATGATAGATACTAATGTTGTTTCTGCTTGCAATGCAGGGAGTTATATCATTAATATTCGACAAGGCAGTGCTTGAACCAACATTTTGCCCCATGTATGCACAGTTGTGTTCTGATCTCAATGAGAAGCTCCCCCCATTCCCATCTAATGAACCTGGTGAGAAAGACATCACATTCAAGCGAGTTCTCTTGAATATCTGCCAGGTGGCTTTTGAAGGTGCTGGCAAACAGAGGGCTGAAATTAGACAGATGACTGCTCCTGAGCAAGAGTTGGAACGTAGAGACAAAGAAAGAATGATCAAGTTTCGTACTCTTGGAAACATCCGTCTAATTGGGGAGCTTTTGAAGAAGAAGATGGTGCCTGAAAGGATTGTTCACCACATTGTTCAGGTTCTCGCTGGAGTTCCGCCACTCTCCCACCCTATATAATATGTCAAAACATCTAAGTTCTTTTAGGCACTGTCTCATGTTAAATTTATTTTTTGGTTGTGTGTGTTTGTGTAACAGGAGCTTCTAGGGCCTGATAATAAAACTTGTCCCGAGGAGGAAAATGTTGAGGCCATATGTCATTTCTTCAACACTATTGGGAAACAGCTTGATGAGGGCCCAAAATCGCGGCGTATTAATGATGTTTACTTCATCCGACTGAAGGAACTGTTAACTAACCCGCAGCTAGCCCCACGAATGAAATTTATGGTTCGTGATGTTATTGATCTGCGTTCAAATAACTGGGTTCCCAGGCGAGAAGAGGTGATTATTTATTGTCCCAGTTACTAATTTTCAAACAGTGGAATGTTTTCCGCTGTTTATTGATTTAACTTACTGGTATCTTGTTCCTACTCGTTTTTTATAGGTGAAAGCCAAAACCATTACAGAGATTCATAATGAAGCAGAGAAGAATATGAAATTGCGTCCAGGAGCTACAGCAAGTATTAGAAATAGTCGTGCTACGGCTTCTGCAGCTCAGGGGAGTATTAGCCCTGGGGGATTTCCCATTAACCGACCTGGCACTGGAGGTATGATGCCTGGAATGCCAGGAACCAGAAAGATGCCTGGGATGCCTGGAATTGATAATGATGACTGGGAGGTTTCTAGGTCACGATCAATGCTGAGAAATGATCCCAATCAGTCGATTGGACATGTTCAGCCGCCGTTGGTTGGAAAGTCACCATCATGGAACCAAAGACTTCTACCTCAGGGAAGTGGTGGACTCATAAGTGGTAGATCTAGTGCCCTGTTGCAAGGTAGTGGTGCTCCTCCTGTCCAGCCACCCAACTTTGGTTTTAGTGCTGAACCTGCTTCTCAACTCTCTTCCCCTGCTAGGCCGGTTTCAACTGCATCTGTGCTTCCAGTAGCTGCCAAACAAATAGCTCCCGCTGTAAGCCTGAACCCAGAAGAACTTCGGAGAAAAACAATCTCTCTTCTGGAGGAATATTTCAATGTTCGTATGCTGGATGAAGCTTTACAATGCGTGGAGGAATTAAAGTCACCTAATTATCACCCTGAGTTTGTCAAGGAAGCTTTAAGCCTTGCCCTGGAGAAAATCCCACCATGTGTGGAACCAGTTGCGAAACTCCTGGAGTTCTTGTGTGCTAAAAAGGTTCTCACAGCAAGGGACATACAAAGGGGATGCGTGCTTTATGGCTCAAACTTAGATGATGTTGGCATCGATGTGCCAAAAGCACCAAACAATTTTGGCGAGGTTATTGGGAAATTAGTTTTGGCTGGGGAACTGGATTTCAGGGTGGTAAAGGAGGTCCTAGAGAAGATGGAGGATGACATGTTCCGGAAAGATGTATTTTCTGCTGCATTGAGGATTGTCGGTTCAAGTCCTGGGCAAACGGTGTTGGATTCACAGGCTGCTGATATTGAGGCCTGCAAGAGCCTGTTTTAGCAAGATCCTTGTACTAGTATGTAACCTTGTGATGAACATACTCATTTTTCATTTTTGTTGGGAGGTTCCCATCCATTTGCACCATGAAGCTGGGCAACTATATTTACACACGAAATGAGTTGGAGCTCAGAAGAACAGATGAATATTAGTGAGCTGTAAATTTTCTCGAGGTTATTGGTAGTGTGTTCATCCGAAGAAATAATCAAACCCAAAAAATGCCATGGATTTTGTCTCGAGTGTGGCCAGTCACATGCCATAGCTGATCCTGAAAAAATGGACCTTTATGGGATCCAGTTGTTTTGTATTTGATTAGATTTTTATTTACCCTTTTTGCTGTGACACTAGTAATTTAGCTTTTTTGGGTAGAATGGGAGAGTTCACAAGTGTGACTGATGTTGCATTAAAATTTTATTATAATTGTTGTGATTTGATAGACGATTTTGCATTAAAATTTTGTTATAATGTATTTTTTCTATTTCAAATTATAAAATTATTGTTAACTTTTTGAAAGTTAATTTGTGATATTTTTAAATTTAAAATTAATATAATTTATTTAAGTTTTAAAAATAATTAATCTTATAAATTGTAGTATTTTTTAGATAGTTTATAATATTTATAATTGTATTGACATAATTTAAATGAATTTATGTCATTTTAAATATAAAAATATTTAAAATTAATTTTTAAAAAATGAATATTTTGCTTATTAGGAGGGAGTACTTTATTTTATTTTTGTTCCTATTAAGGGGCTTTCTGTTTGATTCTGATCCTAGGGGTAAAAATTTGATTAGTGTTTTGAACTTGGCTTGCGAATAGATGGCATGGGATGGAGAAAGCCATATCTATAAATCATTGGGCATTTGATCTGGAAGATGGCTCTGTTGTATAGGTTTTGAATTTAGCCTTGGGATGTCTCGAGTGTGCAGCACTGTACTACTTTGTGATGTTCTTCTTAAGCTTTGTATTTCTCGTGCGTGTTGGAAAGTAGTTGATGCAATGAATATGTTTTGGATTCATGTCTCATTTTTTAATAGTGTAAACGAGTGTAGCGTTTGATTGTTGTATTTTTATTCTTAATCATCAATTTATAATACTTCTGCGGCCACCATCCCCACCACCTTTGCCGGCACCACCGTAAGTACTTTCTTGGCAGACAATTTGAGTCGTTTTAAAATTTGTTATTCCATTTTTGATAGCTTTCTTATCCAATCAAACATTTACTTGGAATGGTAAAAAATTCATTAAATCCTTTTTAATCCCCATTTTTAGTTAGCATTGCTACCTCGGCCACCACCATATTAACATTTTTTGTGGTGAGGTATTTGGGTCATATTAAAATTTGTTATTCCATTTTTTATTGTATTCATAATCCATTTAAACGTGTACATAATTTTTTAAGAAAAATAGTTTTCTTCATTTTATTGGTGCATTTATTATATTTATGTCTTATTTTATTTCTTCGATCCAAATAAATTATAGGGAGTATATGTATATTTTTCAATTGGCTTCATTATTAGATCTTTTGTGCATCCATTAAGAATACTTCTATGTCCATGTTCCTAAAATCTCAGTCATTTTTTCCATTTAAGACAATAGGTATAATAAATGCTTATTTTATTGTACAACACTTTAAACTTTTTCTTTGGACATTTTTGGCAAAAGATTTCCGGATAGTGTAATTATGCTTTTAAAAAAAACAGTAACTTATTACTATCGCTGTTTTAAAATGAGATACATTTTTGTAGAGTTAATTTATAAAATTTTAAATTGATGTGATTTCATTTAAATTTTGCAAGCAATAAATATTATAGTTATTAATACTTTTTTCTTGTTAAAATATAAGATCATTATTATTTTTTAAAATCAACTTGAAATATTTTAAAATTTAAAATTAATAAAAAAAATTATTTTTAGTCAATATAATAATAAATATTATAAACTATTTAAAAAGTACTACTTATTATAAGATTTATTATTTTATAATTATCTCAAAAAATTCTTAAATTAAATTTCAAAAGATATCAAAATTTTAAATTTTCATAATTTAACTCAAATTTTTTTAAATAATTTTGAAAGGGAGGAAGTACTATCTAGTGGCTTACACGAGTTTTCTAGCGGTGTAAAAAAATAAAAGTCGTTTAATCGACGGCTATGTCTTGATGTTTAAAAAATATGATTATTATTTTTATTTATATTTTTTATGAGAAAATACTTTATATTTGATCAATAAAAAATACTTAAATTAATAAAAGATAAAAAATATTTGATATAAAAAAATTATAAATTACTTATTTCAAATGTAAAAAATTTAAAAAAATAAATATAAATAATAGATAAAATTATTAAAATAAAATAATAATATGTTTAGTCAAACTTAATTATTAAATTTAAAAAATAATTAAAAATTCAAATTAAAACTTCTAATTAATTATATAAAAAATAATTATAATTAATTTAAAATTAAATTAGCAAACACTTTTTACTTCATTAATTCCAAACACATCTTAATTTCGATGGAGAGAGAAAGTTTAGAGAGAGAAGAGGGAGTGGGACATGGGCACATGGCGTGGCTTAGTGATGCTAATGAATCGCTGAAGGTAGCAATAGCAATAGCAATGGCACTTTTCCGATCAAGGGTACTCCCAAAATCTAAACCTCCTTCTCCGCCTGCTGATCTGCTCCTTTTCCTTCCGATGCTTTCAAATGGAAACGAAAGGTTCTCTCTTCTCTCTCTCTTTCCCCTCTCTCAAAATCGATCTTCATACCCTAACTTCATTCGCATTACGGATTCTGCAGGCAAAAGAACGCAAACAAGTGATTCTCAGACTCAAAGAGGATCTCAAGCAAGCTGAAGGTTTACTCTTCTTCATATATCGCATATATAATTATATATTTAATATATAATATAATTTACTTTTTTTATCTGTTGTTATTTTATACTTAACTAGATGGTTTACAGTACGATTTGTTCCAACAAAGCACCTCTTGCAATTGCTATTTCTTTGAGAATTTGGGAAAATTGAGCCCTAAGACGTTTGGAGATAACTCTGACTGGCGATTCAACGACGTATTACGCAGAAGATTTCTTAGACAAGGTTTTGATTTTTTGTTATAGAAATTGTTTTTCTTTTTCTTTTTTGAATTTTTTTTCCTATTAGATTGGTGCTTTGCTTATCTGTTTGATATTTTAGCAACTTTGATTTCACAGTACGGTTAAATGAGAGGAGGAGGACAGATGGTTCTACACATAAACAATGTTTTTCAGGTAAATAAATTACTACATTTACTACTGAACTTGGTTATTTTGCAAGCAGTTTGATTAATATCGTGATTTGAAAGTCATAGTTTTTCTATTTGCCTGAGAATTGCCTATACATTTACAATTTTTAATTTTTGTTACTTCCTGGATTTATTATTACACTAAACATTAAGTTTCTTAGATCAATTCTCTATAAAAAGAAGAAAAAAGGTTATTTGGTAAAAATTGTAGTCCCGCTGTTCCAAAACAATGAGAGTCCTCATTTAGAAACTCATGCATTTTAAGAAAAGTTGCGTCTCTAATTTAACCTCCTAAATCAGTTTAATTTATAATACTGATATTTGAATAAAACTTGGGTTTGGTTAATTTTTATTAAGAATAATTTTGGAGGACTTTGTCACTTTTTTAGTCTTCTTTTAGAAAGTAAGTCTCTTAATGGGATCTGAATAAAATGGAAATGATGGACTTCCATTCGGGAACAGAGGTGGTGTAAGGTTAGGAAGTCAAAATGGAATGAGAAATAAATAATTGAGTACTATTCTGTGGCTGTTAGGTCAGAAAGTTAATTTATTTGGTAATGGATCAAAGAATTGTAAGAAATCATATAATAATTAATAAATCACCGGTATCACATTTTACTGGAAAATGGTCTATTGGTTTATAGTTGCTCCTGTTTGGTGTTGCTGTTGTTTGGTAACTTACCACTTACCAGTATGAAGATAAAGAGTCTCGTTGCATGATCTGGTTAATGTGACAGAATAAATAAACCCATAACGAGGAGTGCCTTGTTTAAATCACAAAACCAATGTTGTACTTAAATTTTGTAAAAATACTCGCAAGCGCACGAATCTATTGTAAAATAGTTTAATATAAAATACGAAGTCGATCCCACGAGAATTATCGAATTATTAATTAAATATAAATAATACTCAATTCTAATCTAGTTAACGAATGATAATTTTTGAATTAATTAAAACTAAAAATTAAATATGATGAAAATCAAGATTAATAATTAAACTAACTTTTAATCAATGAAAAAAAGTTCTGATGTTCGGAATCTACAATATTAATTATGTATATCTTACTATTCATTATCAATTCGGAGTAGCAATTTAAAACTCAATTCAATGCTTTCTCAAAAAAATTCATTCAAGTTCATAAAAATATTTCTTTTGTAAATTCTTATTTTCAAGGTTTAAATATATAAGACCAAAGCATTATATGTATCCATTATTTTGAAAAACAAATAATCTTAGTTCTTAATTTAGATTTTAAATCACAACCGGGATTAAATTAAATTAATTGAAACTATTCAAAATACGTGATATTATTAATGAAACAATTTAATTTAAAACAATCAATAAATAAGAATTATTAACATTAAAACCAAATTATGAATTAATAATAAATTTCAATCTATACATAAATAATATTGCTTCATCCTACACCTCAGAAAATATGTTAGCAGTGCACGATAAAAACCGAAGCAAAGGCGGAGTTTAAGTTGCAACCCATCATGTTATTATGGCACTGTTGGAATTCTGTTTCTGTTTTGCTTTGCCACGACCAACCTGCTGCTTTGATTCCCACAGTCGCCTTGTTGAATGATACGTTATGTTGTCACTACTGATGATGATGCAAGCTGTTATGCTTAAATTTTGTAAAAATACTTGCAAGTGCACTAATCTATTGTAAAATAGTTTAATGCAAAGTACGAGGTCGATCCCGCAAGGATTATTGAATTATTAATTAAATATAAATTATACTTAAATCCTAATCTAGTTAACGAAAGATGGTATTTGAATTAATTAAAACTAAAAACTAAATATAATGAAAATCAAGACTAATAAAATAACTAAACTTTTAACCAATGGAAGAAAATTCTGATGTTCGGAATCCACAATACTAATTATGTATATCTTACTATTCATTATTAATTCGGAGTAGCAATTTGAAAATCAATTCAATATTGTCTCAAGATTTTTCATTTAAGTACATAAAAATATTTCTTTTGTAAATTCTTATTCTCAAGGCTTAATGTATAAAACCAAAGCATTATATGTATCCGTTATTTTGAAAAATAAATAATCTTAGTTCTTCATTAAAACGTTTAAATTATAACCCAGATTAAATTAAATTAATTGAAACTATTCAAAATACATGATATTATGAATAAAACAATTTAATTTAAATCAACCAAATAAATAAGAATTATTAACATTAAAACCAATTTGAGAATTTATAATAAATTTCAGAATACTACACAATTAATACAATTAATAATGTTTCATCCTACACCTCAGAAAAAGATCTAGCAATACATCATAAAATTAATAATAGAAGCAGAGTGAGAAACCATTATATATGCACAGTTGCTCCGTATTTTCTTTGCTGAGTCGTCGTTACTGCGTGCTGCTTCGGATCTGTTATGGTGCTGCGTTTTTGGGCTTCTCCAAAATATTTTGCGTTATACTTTTGCCGCAAGCTGCTTTTTTTATTTGCAACTTTGGGTTCCGTGTTGCTTTATGCTACTTTGTGAAAAATGCTCCTCTGGATGGTGATGTAGCTGCCACTTTTATAACCCACGACTAAGCTAATTTTTCTCTTAACAATTCTTGTCTTTTTTTTTATTTGCTTTATCCTTTCCTTCTTTCACTTCCATCCGCAACTTTTCTTTCCTTTTCACTAATCATGTCTTTCCATACTTTTCAAACTTCCTTATTGGCCCACTAAACAATTGCAGCGTAAACATGAATTTACTATTGGATTGAACTCTTTTAATTCTTTAAAACCTGTACACAAAAAATAAAATTAACATAAAATTAGACTAATAAATATATTTTTGGAGAAAATAAGTTAGCCATAGGGTCTCCTACTTTGCCCTTTCGCGATCATAACTACAGACTCGCACTCTCCTGCAAAGTCCTTAGCATCCGTGTATTGTTTACTCTTTAGAGACCTCATCACCTCAAGCTTTGGTGTTGGCTTTCCCATCTCTTCATAATACTGTCACATAAAAATTGCAGATAATTTTTTTGTAGTACCATTTCTGTATGTTTCAAATTGTGAAAAGTTTGTATAATTTGGTAACACGCTAGAATCTTAATGAAGTAATAGTCGAGCTGAAGTACTTACCTTTACAATATCAGTCCATCTTTCTAATGAGTAATCTGTTTCGTCGAGAGAATTGAGGCCTCCAGCTAAAATGTGAGGTGTGTCACTGGATTCTATTATTGCATTCATCTGTTTCATTCGCCAGTTCTCATCAAGATGATAAAGGTGAGTGCAGTGGAAATCAACTTCTCCTGTTTGGGGAACATCAACTGTGGCCTTCAGAACATTCTTACATTGTTCAAACAATAAAACAAAATGGAGTCATATAATCATCTAGTAGTATGTGATATTCTTGTTTTCTGGCTTAAATTTTATAGAACTTTGCATTAATTCAGCTAAGATCTTCTGTTACCAGACAGAGGATATGCATACATATGTGTATATGTATATATAACAGAGAATGGAAACAGAGGAGATCACACCATAGAGTACCTACAAGTTGCGCTGGTTGGAGTGTGAAAGAGAAAAGGACGTAAATGAGTTTCATAAACTAAACGCGAAAATAGTGGGACAAGCAGATAGAAACAGCAGTGCAATGTATTATAATATGCTCATCAAATACCTCCAAATCTAAATTTTGCTAATCCTCAAGCAAAAGAAAAATTAAGAAAACTAAACAAACAAGTAAAAAAAAATCCTAACTAAACCTAAGCCATTTTCGTTGGGAACACGATAGTATTTAGCATATACTACAAGCCTTTAAAAATCAAGATTAACCCAAGTGGACGAGTTTTGTCTCGTGAGGTTTTCAGTGAATATATTCACAAAATTCAAAATAAAATCTTTTTGAGTCTAACTATTTATGAAATTGAAATAAAACTTCTAAATATCATGGGCATTACGCTTAAACAAGATCAAATTCAAAATCACTCTTTCATCTTATCAAAAATACTTCATCTTTATTTAAAACACCATCTTTCATAAAATTAATTTTGTGATGCATGCATGTGTATGTAATGTAACTCTTAGTAGGGACTTTAACCATGAAAATCAAGCAAACTTTTTTTTTTCTTTTTTTCTTTTTTTTTCACTCTTAACTTGTGCAATGTCTATTATTTTTAGGTTTTTCAGAGTTACCCATGTAACGAGTGTTTAACCAATGACTCCCAAACCAGCTGGTTTTAGGGCACTAGGTGTAAAGACACCTCTAAGAGCTTACTAACTCAAGTAACGAATGCCACAAAAATAGACTAATCAAGTTGCTTATATACATCATATCTTTCATGATTTTTTTTTTATTCGACGGATGTTGAAGCAGTATTTATATATTTTTCAACTTTTTTTTTCTTTTCTTACAACAAGTGCGTTTTACGCTCTATCTCGTTGCATTATTTTCTCCCCTTTTTTTTTATTAAGATCGTTTGACTCATAGTTTATACCCCACAACTAAGAATTAGTGCGAACGTGAAGTGCAAAAATGCATATGAATTTTAATTATATTCAAGATGGCGTTCCAAACTAAGATTTTGTATCTTATCAAATGTTCAAGAGCTCTAAATCTTTTAATTCTACTCGACGTTTTTACTCCACAGACACTTATTAGAATTAATTCAACTCATAAAAAGTAAAACGATTTTTTTTAATTTTTCCATTTTTTTTATTTTAAAAAAATTTTAGTTTCCTAAAAAGAAGAAAAATTAATAAATAAATAAATAACTAACAAAAATGCAAAACTTCCCCCCATACCTAAATCATGCATTGTCCTCGATGTTTCCTTATATACTACCCAAAAATGCACATGTATAAATCCACATATAAGGGAAATAAGTGACAATATAAATAAATAAATAAAAGTAAGGAAAAGATCACACCTGGATGGTTTCGCACTGCACTCTACCAAAATAAAATCATAAAGAATAACATTAGTACTCACAGAGAATAAAAATAAAATAATGAATCTAATTAACTAAAAAAAACTACATACTAAAAATAATTAACCTACACTAGACACAATTAAAAAAAATGTGGTGAAAAAAAAAACAAATGAACATATCTACAAATTTTATAAAACTTAAAAAACAAGTGATGATAAAATGGTGATGCAAAAGAAAAAATCAATGTGAATTTATTAGGATTTTCAGGAGGTTTAGGCAATTGAAAATGGTCAGAATTTGTATAACAGTTTTGCTTAGAATTGACCTTAAGAAATATTTCCCTAATATTTTTAAAATATGGAAGAATTGGTACAAATGGATGTTCTAATTTGGTTGACTCTTGTGTAGTGAACTGCAATATCTCATTAACCTTATCTAAGTATTTAGACTCATTCCAGTTTTGATTAAGATGATTTAAGAAAAAATCTATTGGATCATCCATAACCATAAGTTTATTTTCATTTATTTCTTGGGTCATAGACAATTCTTGGATCGTGTTTAATTCCATATGTTGGTCCACAAAATCACTCGACGGTTTTATAAGAATAAGTCTTTCAGGATATGGAGCTTTAGTCTTATAGACTTTTTCAACTGCCTCATTAAATGTGATATAATCAATTTTAGGTGCAGACATATAACTCTTAAACACATTATTCTCACAACTATTATGATTTTCTAGATTAACCTCAAACTCATTTTCACAACCATTATGATTTTTCAGATTAACTTCAAACTCATTTTCACCACTATTCTGATTTTATAGTTTAACCTCAAATTCATTTATTATGGTAGCTAACTGACTCACTTGAATTTCTAGATGAGATATAGCTTGATTAGTGTTTTGCATGAAAGCTTCCATAGTTTTTCTTAATCCTTCTCTTTTTCGTTTGAAAATTTTTGTGCATATTAAGGTTCTGGATCTAAATATAGGAATATGAATATGAAAACGAAAATTTTTGTACATATTGAAGTTCTTGATCTGAATACGAATATAAAGATGGATAAGTGTTTTGGTCTTTTGGAAAAAATTGATTTACCTGGTGTTCATTAAAGTTTTCATAGGATTCTTGATTTGCAAGCAAAACTATTATTCCAACCAAGGTAAGAGTCCATCCTCCCACAAATCACAAAAGAAATAGGCAATTAACCACAAAAGTCACACAAAAATAAATTAATAAATAACCCCTAATGTTAAATTAAAAATGAAAATGCACAATTAATAATTAAAAAAAATTAAAAAAAATGTCACAAAAAAAAAAGTCCTAACACTGTGAATTACGGAAGAACGATAAATTTGACGCACCTCAATCTTCCAGCAATCACCATAATTTATATTTAACAAAAAGTACGTAAAATAAAAAAACCTAAGCAAAATGTGTTCTACGAGAGTGAATGCATGAATACGGCAATTAGTTTTTAAATAATAAATTAAATTACAACTAGTAGAAGAATTAAACAAAATTTAAATTAATTAATATTTTTAATAATCCCCGGCAACGGTGTCAAAAACTTGTTGTGCTTAAATTTTGTAAAAATACTCGCAAACGCACGAATCTATTGTAAAATAGTTTAATGCAAAGTACGAGGTCGATTCCACAAGGATTATTGAATTATTAATTAAATATAAATTATACTTAATCCTAATCTAGTTAACGAAAGATGGTATTTGAATTAATTAAAACTAAAAACTAAATATAATGAAAATCAAGACTAATAAAATAACTAAACTTTTAACCAATGGAAGAAAATTCTGATGTTCGGAATCCACAATACTAATTATGTATATCTTACTATTCATTATTAATTCGGAGTAGCAATTTGAAAATCAATTCAATATTGTCTCAAGATTTTTCATTTAAGTACATAAAAATATTTCTTTTGTAAATTCTTATTTTCAAGGCTTAATGTATAAAACCAAAGCATTATATGTATCCGTTATTTTGAAAAATAAATAATCTTAGTTCTTCATTAAAACGTTTAAATTATAACCCGGATTAAATTAAATTAATTGAAACTATTCAAAATACATGATATTATGAATAAAACAATTTAATTTAAATCAACCAAATAAATAAGAATTATTAACATTAAAACCAATTTGAGAATTTATAATAAATTTCAGAATACTACACAATTAATACAATTAATAATGTTTCATCCTACACCTCAGAAAAAGATCTAGCAATACATTATAAAATTAATAATAGAAGCAGAGTGAGAAACCATTATATATGCACAGCTGCTCCGTATTTTCTTTGCTGAGTCGTTGTTACTGCGTGCTGCTTCGGATCTGTTATGGTGTTGCGTTTTTCGGCTTCTCCAAAATATGTTGCGTTATACTTTTGCCGCAAGCTGCTTTTTTTATTTGCAACTTTGGGTTCCGTGTTGCTTTATGCTACTTTGTGAAAAATACTCCTCTGGATGGTGATGTAGCTGCCACTTTTATAACCCACGACTAAGCTAATTTTTCTCTTAACAATTCTTGTCTTTTTTTTTATTTGCTTTTATCCTTTCCTTCTTTCACTTCCATCCGCAACTTTTCTTTCCTTTTCACTTATCATGTCTTTCCATACTTTTCAAACTTCCTTATTGGCCCACTAAACAATTGCAGCGTAAGCATGAATTTACTATTGGATTGAACTCTTTTAATTCTTTAAAACCCGTACACAAAAAATAAATATAATTAAAATAAAATTAACATAAAATTAGACTAATAAATATATTTTTGGAGAAAATAAATGTATAATAATATGTTCATCACAAGCCTTTGGTGATGCTACAGGTTCTTAATATGGTGATGCTTTACTGCTCTGTACCTCCTCTCCCATGCGTTGCTGCTTTGCTTTCTTTTTATAATCTCGAGTGCAACAACTTTTTTCTCTTTCAAACTCTTTTATATTTATCTTTTTGGTCTCCCATTCATGGTCATTTTCTTTTCCTTATCTTGAGCTTCAACAGCAATCTCTTGTTACTAGAGTTTGGTGGAGCATGGAATCTTATTATTTTTAATATTGGGCTTTTAAATTCTCAAAACCTGCACACCAGAATAAATCCAATTAATATAAAATTAACATAAAATTAGACTCATAAATCTATTTTTGAGGGAAATAAATATATATAAAATATGCCGATCAACCAATATGGACCAGAAATAGGTCAAACAAATGAGGAAGGAAGTAGGTTAAAACTTCTAAGACACCTGACCAACAAGGATATTGCTGTAGCCAGGGTGGGTTGCAAAAGAAAAACTCAATACTTGCTACTTGGTTAGGTGATGGTTTCATAAAGTCGAGTTAAAATTTTAAGTTTTGTGAGATGTTACTTGGATTAAACTTCTGCTGTAAACATCCCTTTCCATCCTCCAATGAGTCTTTTGGCCTTTGCTTTCATCAATCTCCCGTGGCTTGGTATAAATGGTCAAGTCAGTTACATTGTTTTTCTTTTGAATTATTGGGTATGGTGGTAGACAATAATAAAGATTTAATACTCATTTCTGTGAAATCCAAGTTGCTTAAACTCATTTGAGGTTGCAACATGAGCCATCCCTCTACCGTCTCTCCCTGATTTCCTTTACCTTTGCTTATTGCAGTCATATATTCTTATGTATTGTTTTTTTTTTATAATTTTTTTTGAAGCTTCAATAAAGAATCTATCATTTATGGGGAAGAATGTAGAACCTGTTGAAGGCATTGTGAACAGCTTAATTATGTGTTTGATGAGAAGAATGTGTGCTGCACTTGAAGGAGATGGTAATATTGAATATGTTAGTTATTGGAATTAATTTGTAATTACTACCCTAGTCTGAACAGTTTCTCTACTTTGTTTCATATTTATAAGAATTTCATGATAAATAGTATGCACAATGGTGTTGCCACTTTTTACTTTGATATTGAAATTCTGATATCTGATCTTTTAAAGGTGGAATATGAGCATGGCTTTCGTTGAAAAACCTTTTCGGCATGCACTTTTTTAAAATAAAATAAAAAAGTCTTACTTGAAACTCTAATGCTAGACTGAGTTTTGTACTTTTGTTGCAAAGAGATTTGTTCCAGAATGTCTTAGCAGTTCAGAATATATTCAAATTAATTGAGCATCTATAAAATAATATCTTCACGATATGTTAACTTCTCAAGTTTCTTCTCTTTTCACTTACATAACTTATATATCATTTTTTTTTTGGAAATTTTGTTGGTAGTTGAGTGTATAAAATGCTCTTAGAACATCTAATTAATCTATCGGGCACAATCCCCCCCCCCCCCCCCCAGTGAACCCCTTAGTGTTTCATGGTTATGTGTTGTTAAATTAAGACTAATCAGAAATTATATTTATGTTCATATCCATGTTAGAAGACAAAGTTAGCAGTTTTTTAAGAATGTTCCCAAGTGACCTAAATTTTCTATCACTGTAAATAATGTGAAGCTTCTCAGGCATCAAATCATTCATGTAGGAAGGCATCCAGCGTCTGTAGGTTTCGTCACTCCAGCCTTGATGTTGTTAACATTTTCTGGAAAATGACAATATAAAAGTATGAAAACAAACATAATATCTTTGGCTAAAACTTTTGAAGAGTAGAATGTAGAGCTAATGAATGAGGAACCCCATCAACTCTCAGTTAAGTTCAAGATTCCCTACTGTGAACAGGGGCTTCCCATGATTCGAAGGGTCTTTGTTGTTGTGAACTTGTGATCTTAACCTGAGATAGCACTGCGGTGCTTCCAGGTTCTTGTTTTAGGCTTATATTTTATGTAGTCTTTTACTCAATTCTTTTGGTTTTAATATTTTGTTTCAGAAACAGAACACAATGGTTCTGATGCCCAGTTCTGTGTTCAGCACTTGATTCGTAAGCTTGGAAGTGAGCCTTATGTTGGACGTGTGATCCTTTCAGTTTCACAAAGAATTTCTGTACTTGCAGAAAGTTTTCTTTTTATGGATCCATTTGATGATGCTTTTCCGAAAATGCATAGGTGTACGTATATAATGCAAGTGCTCTAAAATGTGATAACCTCTGTTTTAATATTTAGTCAGATTGCTGAAAGGTTCACATTGTTGGAACTGAACTTCTTCTAGTATTGGCAGAATAAAATAAATTGTGAGATGTGGTATCTACTCTGTCATTGTCACTTTTTCTTGCTTTTCAGTCTTTGCGTTGTAACATTTCATTTCGTATAGACTCTTTTTCTGGAACGGAGAAAGTATCATTTAATATTAGGCATCCTTACATATTTAAAGATGCGTTCATATAATAGACTTCAGGTAATAATATTAATTGTTTAATGTTTCTTGGATTTCTTCCTAACAATTGTTATGTGGATGAGGTTACTAAGTGACTTGGTTGAGTGCTGACGGTTTCGATTCGAGTGCGTGATTTTTTAAAGTTACTTTTGTTGCTCTATTTAAGCACACAAATCATTGACATGTAATTACTAATCATCAATACTTCTTTGACCCTGTTACTGGAGAAGCATTTCAATTTATTGATTATTAAAACTGAGTTGAAAGACCAAATTTTCAAGCATGAAAATATGAATTTCAAGGTTGATCCTGCAGGGCTGTTTTAAGAGTGGGTGACATCACTTCTTCATGCACAGAAAACAGTAAAACTCTTGGAAAGCAGGAACGGGCTTTATATTTTATACATGGATTGAGTGATTGGCGAAGTGGCTAAAAGAGTTGGCCAAGTTTCATCCCTCCAGAAGCCGAACCCAGATATTATTGATAACCTGTTCCAGTGACTGTACCTTGTTTGCTTCGCCCCTGCAATGTAAGCCAGATGTTTATAAGTTGTGAGCTTTGACATATTTTTTTAATTACTATAGCTTTCTCAGTTGGCCAGTTTAGTTTTTTTCTAAATACCAGTAAGCCAGAAGAATAGCTATTCGTGTGTCTGATAAACAGATACTTTATTGACTTAATACATCTGTGTCCTATCTTATAAAAAATCCCTCTCTCTCCTCTCTCTTTATAATTGTTATTTTGTGGGCGGGGTGTCTCGATTTGCGATTTAAATATAAAGGAGTTTGTGTTCCATTCTACCCTAGTAATAGTTTTCAACATTGCCTTCTTAAACATATAATGATGCTGTGGATCCAACTCATCCAAGTCCAAATAGTCGCTAAAAGTGATGTCAGATGTTTGCGTCATTTACACGGTTCAAATCTCTTTAGGGGTATCTTTTACTGCTCAACTTAGGTTCATTTTTCCTAAAATGTGATCTTTGTCATTTCATTTTTCTTATAGGGGATTACTTGCACGTGTTTCTAATCCTTGTGGATTTTGCTTGATTCCATTCCATGCTTTCCTTACCAAATTGAGCTATATTGCATAATTTAAACTACTAGGGCTCTTTTTGTTTGCAAGGATCAAGGGGATAGAACTATATTGTCCCATATTTGTTTCTTTCTACCATAAACTATTAGTTATAAAATAATATATTACTCCAAAATGGGAGACTATTTAATCCCCCTTCCCCTGGGTATATATAGATAATCCTCACTTCAATGACCTTAGCATTAAAAAATTTATGACAAAAATACCCTTATTTTAGCTATCCCCCTCAAAACACGCATGACTATTTTTTTATTGGATAAATTAGTTATGGGATTACTAATCCAAGGACTATAATCCATGTGATTGTTATCCCTTGAAAATACTTTAAAAACATTGCTTAGATGTTTACACTAAACTGATAGAAGTACTAATGTCCCCACAATATGATTATTCGTTTACAGCACTACCTTGTCAAAGAAGTTGTAATCCACCTGTAATTGCAATAATGCACGAGCATTATTATATACTAAATCAACTGAAGTTTTCATCTTAGTCATCCTTGGCCCATCTAACCCCAACTACTACCATACAATATTGCATCATATAGAGACAATCAACTACATGTGATGGCCAAAATATTCTTTCTTATCAGAAATGCCTGAGATGAGATATTTACTCTCTGTATCACTCATAGCCCTCGTATTTTTGTCTCGATCATTTCCAGGCTCAGCTCATGAAGGTGCCTTGAATTCGTTAAGTGGAATAACAAGGCCTTACGTGCAAAAGGATAAACAACAAGTGGAGACTAATCGGCGGGCTTGGAACTTTCACTCTCGGAAGTTAGAGATAGGAGTTCAAATTAAGAAGACGCGGGCAACTATACCACGTTCAGCAGCGAAAGCAGGAAAGTCGGCGGCAATTTGTAAGCAAGTATCTTCAATCCAAGTGTGTTGTCTTCTTGGTTACTTGGTGTTCTTTGGTTTCTTGTTGCTCTAGTCTTTGCCATATTATGCTTGTAATATTCTTAATCCTATTATGTTGTTTTTATATGAATTTTCACAAGGTATTCTTGTTAGACATGGGAAAGTATCTAAATGATTATTATGGTATATAGATAATACTCTTTTCGTTCCATTATTTGATCATGGTTGACTTTTAAAAGTCAACTTAAGAAATTTTTAAACTAAAAAATGATATAAATTTTTTTAATTTTAATCAATACAATGTTGAATTTAAAAATATTTCAAATTAACTTAAAAAAAATTAATAATGGTCATATAATTTTGAATGGGATTAAAAAAAATCTCAATCGTTGCGGAACGAACAAGGCTTGTTCCATATATTACTTCCCAGTGGGCTTAGAGGTCAATAGTTTCCCACATTACTCACTAGCTTGACTTGCCAATAATGAGTTTAGAGGTTAAGATGATCTGGCCCTGGGCTGGATTCAGGAACGTCTCAGGTTTGACGTGTTCAATTTTCACTGATTCTATTTCTCCTCTTATATATATGGTATGAAACACACAGAGAGTTCATGGTAAACATATTATAATTGATTTACTCGAGGGTATCTTATCATACACACAATACTTGGGCGGGCCAGGAATTTCCTTAACTATGTGGCCCAGCTATGGTATTATTTTCCCCGTCCTTGGGCCACATGTAACTATAAGAAACTATTGTACTTGGGCCACTTGTGTTGACGTAACTATCGGAATACTTTTTCTGGTTTAATTTCTTTCTTTTTCTGGAGTATATTTTTCGTGGAGACAAATAAAAAGGAATAAAAAAAATTCTCTAAAAAAACAGATACAAAGCAACGGAGGTAATAAGTACTAGTAGATGTCATCATTAAGAATAAGTATAAATAGACGATAATTAATATTATATTTATTTATACCATTAAAAAATAGAACATGATATTAAAATTTGTGTAATGTCTCACTTTTTAATGGTGTAAATTGATACAGTATTTAATGTAATATTTAATTACTGTGTGCGTATTATTCAAGCAATAATCCTTTTCTTGCACAATAATATCATGTCATTACTTATTTACTTTTTTTTTCCCTTGTGGTTTCCCGGAAAATATTTAGCTATGTATTGATAATTGTTAATAGCTTTATCAAAATAATAAGTTTTTGCTTTAAAATTTAATACTACACTTGTTTCAAAATATAAAATTATTATTAATTTTTAAAAATTAATTTAAAACTTTTTAACGTTTAAAATTGGCATAACTTTATTTACAATACAATGGTTATTGGTAAATATTGTAAATTACTTTAAATATATAATTAATTATAAATTTTATTATTTTATAAATTTTAATGAATTATATCAATTTTAAGTTTGAAATTTCAGATAATTTGAAACAAAATATTACAAAGGATTGTAAGATATTATTTTTACATATATGAAATACTTAAACTTTGTTATTCAAAAAATCAAAGAATTTATTTATTTATTTTTAAAAAAGAATTATGATGGCGGGAAGTACAATTCCAATTATATACATACAATTTCTTATCGTACGTGGATCACGTTCCGGCCTTATATAAGTATTTAACAAAAACTGCAGCAGACTAAGAAATCAATTAAAAGATTCAAATAGATAATAATATCTAATATTTTTTTAAATTTCAAATTTATTAATAATATTTTATCATTTATAACATCAATGGTCATGATTATATCGTATAACAGTTCTTCTCTGCACCCGACAAAAGACATTCACCACAACTTGAGTCTTTATTTATATTTAAGAATAATTTAATTTGTCCATAGTCTAATAATATCCAAATTATTAACACGGTGTATATGATATTGGAATGTGTTCAAATCTAAGGATAATGTCTAATATTCATACGTTGAAAGTTCAATAATAAGGTTTACGGCACAAGAATTATTTAATAATTTAAAATGTTCATAGTCCAAATGTAAAGTTCAAAGTCCAAACTATCACAGTTTAAAAGTTTACGGTTTAAATATAATGGTTAGAATTCAACAGAAAAGTTCAGTTCAAAATATATCAGATAAAACACAAACTATTAAAAAAAATTAACAAATTATTTATTTAGGAATTTTCACCGTTAAATATTATTATAGGTAAAAATAAAATATTTTTTTACCATAATAAATTTAAATATTAAGAGATAAAGGAATATGGTATCCCTTACCTTAGCATAGGACTATTCTGCTTTCGACGTAGTTGATCAAATTATATGTATATTTATGCTTTAACCTTATATAAGTTCTATGGTGTATACTAACTCGTATCTTGTAAAATCGCTAAAAGTATATGAATAGTATAAATTTGTGTATCGTATAAAATGAAGTAGAATAAACTTTTAAAATAATTTTGAAGGAATAAAATTAACATTTCAAATTAAGCTTTTCAAAACGAATATTCTAAAGAAATAGTCTTCTAAAACAAGAGTTGTAAATACTGTGCAATATATGTATTTGTGAAACTATACTTCAAAAAAAAACTCATATGAGTAATTCTTGTAATCTTACTGATGTTACTAATACTCAAAGTATTCTTAACACACTTAGAGAAACACTGGCATTAAAAAAAAATAGAAAGTGGAAAAGAACAACTAAAAAGGTTATGCCAAACCCCATTTTTATAACCAATATTTATCACATATATCAACTTTTTACTTTATAAGTGTCAAAATTATATAGTAAGCTTAAAATTTCTCGCACATCAACTTTAATACAATTTTCATATTTTAACATTACTTTTAATCTACTTTCCACACATTATTTTACCACAATTTTTACATTTCAATATTACATTTAATCTAACACATAAATTTTAACACAATTTTCACATTTTAATATTTTCTTTTACTTTATTATTCATAATTATTATTATATGTGTCCATCTTTTGTATTATTTATTTATTGATATAATATCACATATACTTATGTATACAATGTTCTTTACCAGTATTAACGAGTCTGTCCAATTTTTCATTACCCACGACTTTTAATTACACAATTTTTCATTATTATTTTTACTATTGTGACAATTATTGGTTCAATATTATAAAATACTGTAGTGATATTATATGTTATTATTTTTTTATTATCAAATATTTTAACAGTTAAATATAATAGTTCTGCCCACAATTTTTATTAAAGGTTATTTTGTCGTTTTCCGTATTCAACAATTATTTTGTTTTTGGTTCACCAATAATTGGTTATTATAAAACCATTGTATGGTACCAAATATTTTTTGGCGTTTTTATCGACATTCTTTTTGTTTCTTATAGTTTACAAATATCATCTTTAACATTAACTTTTTAATCAATTTAATACTTTACTTTTTAAAGTAATATATATAATAAAAAATAAGTTTTATTAATAAAAAGTTGGGAGTTTTACAACTAATATAGAAGAAATATTATAAAATAAGTATGCTATTATCTATAGCGGATCCTATATAATTATACTAATGAATATTTATCTTTGCTAAATTTAATAAACTCCACCTAAATATATTTTTAAGGATAAATTAATTTTTATAGATATGTTATATTTAATTTGTGTACTTTTATACAATGTTTGTGGATAATTTTTTTTATGAATAAGTATATACACATAACAATCAAACACTATATTCATCTATAGAAGGGGTGCACGACGATTAGTTTTGTTGGTTTAGTTAGTAAAAAAATAACCAAATCATTTAAGTCAGTTATAAAAAATTAAAAACCAAAATCGTCTAAATTTTTATTCCGTAATCGATTATCAATTTATTCGGTTATCGATCGGTTTAGTCGGTTATTAAAACTTAAACATACGCAATTAAGTTTAAAATATTGTATTCAAATTTAATTTAAAATCAAGTGCGTATATCATTATACATGTAATGTATATTGTGTAACTAATTGTCATAACTAAATTAAATTTATTAAATCTTAAGTTTCATAACTAAAATAAATATTTATTAGAAAAGTATATAAATTATATTATAATTTTAAATTGCTTGATCGATTTTGATTTTTTGAGAAGTCAAACTAAAATCGACTGAACTAGTCTCGGTTTATCGATTTTACAATATTCGGTTTTAAAGATTTTGTGCTTTTTGATTTGAATTTTTAACGGTTCTGTTTGGTCTGGTAGATTTTTTCATTTTTTTTGATTTCTTGTACACCCCTAATTTACACTATTAAAAAGTAGGGTATGATATTGAAATTAGTGTTATATTTTATTTTTTATTGATAAAAATAAATATAATATTTAATATAGTATTTAGTTATTGTGTATATAAACTTATCCTTTTTTTTATATATTTTTTCCTGCGGTAAATCCGCCATGTATATTCCATTTCCCTCCGATAAACGAATGTAGTATAGAAAGTGGATTTTGCATGCAATAATAAGACTTGGCAAATTATGATCCAAACCCACGAGTCATTCAATTAATCCACTAAATTTAAGGGTTTGAACATAAATAAATATTATTTATTAAAAAATAAGTCTTTTTGACCTAATTTATTTAAACCTAACCCTCAACAAGTCAGCCCGTGAGTGACCCCATCTGTTAATTAATATTTATTTATTTAAATTTTTTTCTATTAATATTCACTAATAAGTTAACTCTAATTAATCTCTCTAAATCCTTTTGCGGCTACGAATACTATCAATTCTCTAAACGAAGAAGATGGTAATGACAAAATGTAACTAGTGGACGAGAGACATGATCATATCTTATTTTGCAAATAACCTTATGCTTTTATGAATTTTTCAATGTTTTGAAATACATTAAATTTTATTGTTTAGAATACTTAAAGTAATTTATATTTTATTATTAAAAAAACTTGAAATAATTTATGTTTTAATATTTTATTGTTTAAGAACACTTAGAAAATATTATGTAAAAATAATAATAATAATAAACCCGCAATTCATCCAATCCATTAACGTATAGATCAGAATTTATAAAAACACGACTCGTTAAAAAACGAATCTTTTTGACCCAGCACAAAAAAATCTGGCCCATAACAACTCAGTCCGCGAGACCCCAATCCACCTGTTTGCCAAGTCTACTACTTTGTTCATCCCAAATTAAATGTCAATTTTAACTTTTTTAAGTCAAATTAATTATTTTTAGAGTTAATAAGTTAGCATATCGAAATTTATAAAAATTGAGGTTAGTAGTAAATTATTTATATACATATATTAGTTATAATCTCTTCATTTATATTTTGATAAAAACAATATAAATATAAATTTAAAAATAATTAATTTAATTTTAAAAAATTAAAATCAAACATTTAATTTAGAAGGAAGAGGTGTAAATAATAGAAGCATTTAAACTAGAATCGAGAATGGACCCGCCCAGGTCCAGCCACATGTTTTTGTCGTGGAACTGCTTCTAGTTTTGCCTCAACTACTCATCCAGCTGGCTGCTGCCAGTCTTTTCCGCAACCAATACCAATTTTATATGTACAATTGCTTAGTGTACAGGTCTCTTTTCCATCCTATATGTTTGGTGGTGTTTTATAGTACAAGTAGAACTCTTTTTAAACATAAGGAAGCTAATATAGATTTCGCTTACTAGTATAAACGTGGTGTGTGTAATTAAAAAATAAAATTAAATATTTGAATAAAATATGAAAAACAGGGATGAGAGAAAGATAATATAGAAAATAGACATAAAAAATAGGAGAAATAAAAGAAACTAATAATAAATCATGGATTAATAATTTAATTTTTATTTTATCATACAACAGATCAACATAAGATGAAAGACCAAATCTCTACCTCTCGCTTTATAATCTAGTATAGTTTTTCTCCTTGAAAATAGCTCGAGAAGATATTCATAAAGTTAAGGGTTTATAAATTAGATATTTATCTGGTATAATTTTCCCTCTTCAAAATAGTCCAAGAAGACATCTATTTATAAAGTTAAGGGTAAATTTTAATCCAAAATTATTGGATTAATGGGTTATCACATATATAAATATTTTTCCCTTTACTAAAAATAAATTATACAAACTCTGTTCTAAATTATAAGACTATTATTGATTTTTTAAAGTCAACTTAACATATTTTTAATTTCAAAATTAACACAAATTTCTTTAGTCGTAGTAAATAGAATGATGAATAATACTATATAGATTATTTAAAAAATATTACCCATTAAAAAATTTGTTGTTTTATAATTTTTAATGAATTATTTTAATTTTAAATTTTAAAATATTTATAATTAACTTTTAAAAGTTAATAATAGTCTTATAATTTAGTAACCGATAATAATATATGAGATGAAATGGGAAATCGATGACGAATATATGAGATTGACAAATAAATCTTTTTTACTAATATTATTATTATTATTAGCAGAGGGAGTGATTTTAATGTTTGCTAATGTTCCCCGGCCTTTAATTATTTCTCCCTCCTTTTCACCCAAACAGACTCAATATTAAGGATTATGGCCTGATTTGTAGCAAACCTTAAAAATAATATTTCTTATATTTTATAAAAAGAGTTTTATTTTGCAAAAAGAGTTCACTCTTTATATTTTGTAATTATATAAAATGACACTATATATATTTCTAAGTTTATCGTTGTAATTTTATTCTCTTGTCATTATTATTAAACTAGGAATTTATTATTTTAAGAGGTAAACATAAATAATCATTAATTTTTTTAATTGTTGCAAATAGAATTGTTTTTATGGAACGAGTACATTACTTTTGTTAGTTTAATAATATTGAAAATATATTATGTAAGAATTCGTTTTTTGTTGTCGTGTCATTTTATACTACTATAAATGAAAAGAAAAAAAAAAACTCATTTATATATAATAGTAAAAAATTAATATATTGAACTACATTTGCATCAAATAGAAAAAAAAATGTTAGCCTATCCTTCAAATAGAATAGATACAGATAAATAGAGACGTATAATTATTGCTAAAGGGTCCATAAAATTTTCTTTTATATTTTCCTTTGAACACAGTACACCTAATTTCTCATGGTACTTATTTGGTTTCTAGAAGCTCTCAAATTAGTGTTCACCTACTAGTCAATCACCCTTCATCCTCTCTCCCTCTTAACTTGATAGAACATAAAGATATACGGAGTGTGTTTATTGTGTCAGCCTCTTCACTGCAGCATCTGTTTTCTACCACCAACATTAATAAACAATGTGCCTAACGTTCATATAATGAATTAAATAGGCATGCACTATGAGCACTTGGCACGTGTCATTGATTAAGGAATTCGGACATAGAACATAACAACAACATCCAATAATTTAATTTATTTTATTTATATGATTTGCTTGTTTCTTTGTAGTATTAATTTTTGAAAGTCTACTTTAATAATTATTAATATAAAATTTTAAAAAGAAACATTTCAAGGAGGGAATAAGAATATGAGCAAAAAGAGATTTTCTTTGAACCTAACAAATTTTTCACCTACCTCCCTTCATCACTTCAGGGAGGTTAGGTGGTACCCATTTTTGTTATTGGAAATTGTGATCAGTCTTTTTTTTTTTAATTTTTATAATTTAGATTCACATAAATAACAAAATTTTACGGACCATATAACTCAACTATTTGTATATATCCAAATTACTTACAAATTATTGATTTTTATAAATATTTAAATTAAAATAAATATTATAAATATTTAAATAATAAAAAATAAAAATAAAATCACCACAACTCCTGATCCCAAAAACCGGTTGCCGTAGAGTTTCTGATATCCTTTTAACTTTCCACCTTGTACTGGGGTAAAGTTTTCAATGAGGACACCGCCGAGAAATGCGCAGACTTGATTGATAGTAACTGCCAACGATTTATATATATATACATAATAAATGATTATTATGAATACTATTTTAATAAATAAATCTTATATTCTGTATAAATAAATTTAATGATTTAAAATAAAATAAAAATTCTCTTAAAAATTAGAAGGAATAGAAGCAAATTACTCTGCCGCTAAAAATAGTAATGGCTGAGAAAAAAGTCTAATTACTATTGTTTCTGTCTACCAATGCATGGCGACAGGCATTGGCATCTATTGATGGCTGTCGATGCATGACGACTACAATTGTTGATACATAGGACAATCATTGACAGTTAATGGCAAGCATCGACAGTTGTCGATGCATGCGACAAATATCGACAGTTGTCGATACATAAGACACACATCGATAACTATTAATGGTTGTTGATGTATGACATCAGTTGTTGCTGAGAGAAGTAGCGACTAGACCTTCTTTTTTTTGTCGTTACTTCTTCTGGCGGCATAGTAATTTGTCATTACTCCTTTGAAGGGTTAAGGTATTTTTTATTTTTATTTTGGGTCGTTAGATCTACTTATTGATGGGGTGTAAGAAATATTTGTTAGAATAATGCCCATAACAATCATTTGTTATGGACCATTTTATATATATATTAGAAAGAGTTCTTTTTCTATAATAATAGTATAATATGATTTACTTTTATTTTAAAGTTTTTATTAAACGAGTTTAAAAAAATGTCTTTCACATATTTACAATTTTGAAAATATCACTACTTTTGTGGATTATGTTATTAATTTTAAAACTTTAACAAGGACAAAATAAAAAGATGTTTGATTTTGAAAGGGGAAGATTTCAAAACGTCAAGAGTTTGTAAAGCTTACCTTGACTTGAATGGTACGACTATATTTTCCTTTTACTAATTTAACTCACACACCTCCTTTTGCATTACAAAGGTCAAGGGTTTAATCCCCACACACGAATTCCCCTTTTCAAATGTTTTAGTGAATTAACAGTACCCAAAAAAAAACCCCTACGGTTTTATAATGTGAAGATAGAAAATTGATTTTTGCTTTTTTTATTTTTAGTTTGACAAAACAGAAGTCAAATTTTTTGAAGAAACAAATAAGAGCTTTTCTACGAAGATCGGTCGTCTACTTCTTTCCAATTTTTGGTATCAATGCGGTCGAGATAGGGTCAAGTATAGGGTCGATACCCAATACAGGGGGAGTTTTTACGTTAGAGGACGACCGATTGTTATATCCCGATCGCCGTAAAATTTTTGAACAAATAAATTTGTTCAAGCTCTCATGATTTATGAGCCTGTACCCACGCAAAGATGTATGATGCGTGGAAGGCAAAACTTGATCCCTTACTAGTTTGCCTTGGTGCAATTTGTACTAATCGAATCCATAATCTAATTCATTGCTCTAAAAAAATTATTTTATTTCTTATCATTCCTTAATTTCGTCACAAAACAGGCCCATTTCCAAAAGTTTTAAAAATTTGAATTTTTATATATTAATTGTCTCAGTTTACTTAAATATAAGAGTAATGCTAAGGGCATCTATATCAAACGGGGTGTTATTATTGTATTAGTATAATGAATGTCTTGTGATTAGTTGTTTATGTAAATACTTTATACGTTTTAAATTATAAAATTAATATTAATTTTTTAAAAATTAATTTTAAATATTTTAAAACTCAAAATTGACATAAATTTATTTAGTTTATGTTAATATAATTATGAATATTATAAGTTACGTAAAAAAATTACTGCTAATTATAAGATTTATTATTTTTAAAATTTAAATAAATTATGTTAATTTTAAATTTAAAAAAATATTCAATTGAATTTTTTAAAGTCAATATTAATCTTATAAAATAGAAGAAAAAGAGTACACATACGCATCACTTTTTTTTAGAGATAAAAAAAATTAAGACCATGTTATTAATATAAATACAATGATTCATTTCTGAACGGCCAATAGAAAGGCTGAATTCTCGATATTTTCAACTCAACTAAATATATTAAGACTGCAGGTCATGTTAAGACTGCAGAATAAAATTACTTTCCTAAAAGAAACCTATCGGCAATAATGCACGAGAATTGGGAATGGAGGCGACTGTGGCAACGACATAAATACTCCTCCTACTTCTAAGAAAACTTGTAAAACAATCTACCATCATGTTTGAAATATTGTAAATGTTTAATTATTAGAGATAATTGTAAACGTCCACTTTTCAAATTAAAACCGCGTAGAAAAAAGTAAAAAAAGCTTGTCCAACAAGCAATGTTAAAAAAGGCTTGTCCAACAAGCAATGTTTCGCAAGTTTCCTTCGACTGGTATTCTTAAATTTTATATTTATTTTTGGTTGATATTTTTTTTATATAATATTTTGAATAGAATAATTAATATTATTTTTGACTAATTAACAGGTTATTTTATTTTTTTATATGTTAATATTTTGGATGACTATTAACCGAATATTTTATCACTAATTAATAAACTTAATTTTACGATAATATATATAAACTAATAAACGGGTTAGTTGAATGAACTTCTTCAGGCCTACAATCAATAATAATAACTAAAAAGGGTGACATTTAAATTTTTTGCAAACATTAATTAAGGCTAATATAGTGATAGGACAAGAAAATAATGTTAAGAAAACTAGAAGATAAAGTGTCAGTTTATAATATTACCGATAAAAACATGTATTTATTTTTGTAAAACGAAAAATAAAATGATGAATGAGTTTTAAAAAATAATAATAACTAAACAAGAAACCAAACCTTCCAATTTGTTTGTTAGGTGATTCAATATAGTTGACTGCTGCTAGTCGAATAAAGAGGGTGGGGTGCAAGAAAAGTGGAAGACGTTAGAAAGGTCGTCTCCTATTAAATGCTCATTTTTTGACATTACGCACAGATTAAAGTAAAAAATGGTATTCCTATTATCATAATTTTGTTACAAGTAATGACGTGTATATTAATTTAATATAAAATAATAAGATTTATAATATAAAAATAATAAATTATATTATTTTTATATTAAATTATTATATATATATTATTATATCAATCATTATATATAGCAAAACTACTGTTATCATAAAATTAATGTAATCCGACGAACAACGCAATTCAAAGTAAAAGTGTTGACTAGATCTCGCGCTTGCTGAAAAATCTTCTGGAACCATTATTGTGACTATTTCCGGTTAGTATTCAAAAGTACAAGCTATTAGGCTATAGCTATACCAATTTTAAAGAAACATGCATAAATAAGTTGAATTTGTTTTAATTACATTGTTTTTTAATTAATTAAAACTTGGGATTCAACAACTTTGTTACGCAACAACAAAGCCAAAATCTCCACGGCCGAAACTTTTGTATGGCTGCGACTGCTATTCCTGCCCAACTATTTATTACCTAGGAGGTTCCTAGTTCCTATCCAGTACTACTTATCTTACGATTGACTTACTTCTAAATTATAATTTTGGAAATAAAATGCTTGCAATAAGTCTTTTTCATACTATAATAAACACAGGCGTCTTTCAAATTTGTCGCATTACTCCTTTTTCACACCAACACGATGAAACCCACCCGAAACTCGTTATTCACACAACCTCCATGAAGAAACCCACTCGAAACTCGTATAAAAAGTCTTTGAAAAATGTGCTCATTCTGTAAAGATTTAAAGTGTCAGCCTCTTGGTACAGAAGGAGTAGGAGGGCACTAACCATCAAGTCAAAACACTTTGTTTACTACGGAATATTAGCTTTTTTAGATTAGTTAATATATAAATTCAAATTTAATAGGAATTTGCACATTTAATTTTGGTCAATATAAATAAACTAATAAAAAAGTAGTACCATTAGACCGAACAAGTTTGATAGTTTGTGCCTAGATTGCAAAAAGTTGTAAATGAGTTTTTAACGGACCAAAAGCGTTAAAGATGAGAGTTTAGAGTTTAATACGATGGCGTTATTTGTACATTAATTATCTATTTTTTTCTAATCACATAAGAGACGCAGAGACTAAAAAACTTAAAAAATAATAACTTGAATACTGTATACATACACGTCAACAGTCGAGAAGAACGCTAACAAAATTCTATAATTGTATACATTATATTGAAATAATCCCATGAGCAAAAAAAAAATCAATCAATGAAAATCAGATTATGAAGAAGGACAACTGATATATATTCGAGAAATTGATATCAACGAAGTATTTGACTTTAACTCTCCTGATATTGATATGCATGATTTAAGAACTGTTTTGTGTGATATAACAACTGATCTGCATGAATACATGATGTGGTTCAGGATATTCTTAATGGATCATTCTCTACTTCAAGTAGATAAATAGAATACAAGTTGAGTTAGAAACAATTCAAGAAAATGTTTCTAACATATTAGGTTTTGAATTTGAGGAATTGTCCTCGAGTTAGAATGATTATTTCTACTTCCCATATAAGTATTGTGTTTTCCCCCTTTTTTCTTAGAGGTCACGACTGAAGAAAATGATAAGGATAACTTCAGTATCACAAAGCACAAAATAGAATAAAGGTTCGTCATCGACGGCTTCAACCTCATCCTCGTTAAAATTGACAATTCTCGTGACAGCTTAGAGCTCTTTCCTTGTCTTCCTCCTTGTTCATTGGTCAATCATTGATTTGATCTTCATTCGACGAATTTGAGACGTTTGATAGTGATTCATCCTATGAGTCCTTCACTTTTGAGTGTGCACACAGAGATATATGAGAGGGAGAGACGAAGGGGAGGGGAAAATGACGTGAATCAGTTGGTATGAGTCAACTCGAAACGAGTTTACTCGTTTGATGTGAGTCAATTACGTTCGTCCGAATCGCTTCACGGGTTTTTATATATAAGGGTTGAGTGATAAGACATTTACTAATCTTTTTTCCTCTATATATTCTTTATTTTTTATTTTTTTGCTAAATGATTTTCTTTATATGTGCTCCTAATATTGAATGTAATAGTATAAATTGTTCAAACATAAAATATTATTATTTATAAAATTTATTATTCTCAAAATTTGAAGGAATTATTTTAATTTTAAATTTTAAAAGTTCATAAATTAATCTTAAAAAATGAATGTTAATCTAATATTTTGAACGAAAGTTGTAAAAAATATCAATCTCCTTCGTTTCAAATCATCTTTACCAATTATTTGTTCCATAATGTTGATAGGTTGTTAAAGTTGGAACTGTTAATTTCCATTGGGCTATATTTGGAATGTGAAGGACTTGTGGTTATTAATAATTATTTCCTAATTTCTCACTCTAAGTAAGGCGAGCTCAAGTGATTTGGCTTGATCTACTTAATTACTTAAGCCGCTGATTATAATTAACACGGTTTAATGTAGTTGCGTAATGATCCCTTTTAAGGGTTATAATTGTTAACCGGTATTTTGTTGCTATGGCCTACACCGGATACGCACATATTTCTGACAACGATAGGTTTGAATCTAGAAGCTTAGAAGCCTAACTAAATTTGTACACTAAAATGGGGGTGAAGGGAAAAAGCTAACCAAATACTCTTCCATCCCAAGAAGTAGACTTACAATTTGAATTTGAAATTACTCTTCAATTTCTCATAATAGTATATAAAAAAAAATTCAAATTGGACAATTATAATTTTTTCCTTTTTTATAATTTAAAAATGTAAAATTAGGCAAGAGTATAAAAGCAAAATATTACTCCCTCGGTCCCTTTTTAAATATATTTTTAGAAAAGTATTTTTGTTCACTAATATTTATCGTTTGGGAATTTCAAGTAATGATTAATTGTTTAATTTTTAATATTATTCTAAATATTAAATATAATTTTAGTTCTTTCACTATTTTCTATCTAATAAATAACACTCTTATTTCAATATAAGAACAATATAAATAACTGATATTACATTTAATACGATACAATATATAATTTTTAATATTTATGCATAATTCTAAAATAACATATATTAATGGACGGATGAAGTATGTAATAATTCGTCCATTTTCAAGTATAAAAGCAAAATATTATGTAAAATACATTTCTAAGTCGGAAAGAGTACAATGTTTTAAAGAAAGGGACCTTTTATTGTTGGAAAAAACACACTAATTTAAAAGTCATCGGTCAAGAGAAAAACGACAACTCTACACATATAAATATTAAATATAAAATTTTATATAAAATTTTATTTTAATTATTAAAAAATAAAATTTAACACAGATTTTCGAGTCAAATTTTATTTGTTAATAATGAGATAGAATTTGTTTTGATATTTATATTTAATTATTTGTGTAAGTAGACTTATTCAGAGAAAAATACAAATATGAAATAAGTACAAAGTATGGTAATTTTTGTTCACATTATAACTTTGGTTTTTATATTTTGGATATATTACTTATTAACTAGTTTTATAGGATTTATAGTAATAGCATTTAATACGTTCAAAAATTCAAATGCGTTATAAAATGTTCGTAAATTTTAATTGAACTTTGTTTATGAGTTAAAATATGTTGATTTAAATAAATGAACAAATACTTAATTTGTTGAATAAATATAAACATATAATAATTAAATATTATATTTATTTACGTTATTAAAAAGTAGAATATAATATTAAAATCTATGTCATATCTTATTTTTTAATAATATAGATAAATATAATATTTAATTATCGTATATATAAATTTATTCTAATTTATTTTGTGCAAAATATATATATATATTTTGTGTACTGATGGACATAGCACATATAATTGGAAGTGGTATTTTATAATCGAAAGTTTGGTCAACAGAAATTTAGAAAAGCATAATTTACGACGTAAAATAAAGCTGATTCTATTTATTTATTGAAAAAATAGCTTTTTGTAATTTCCATTACTACATGTGGCTCATTCACCGATGTCGTGCCGTGTGACAATTCCAGCCACCGGGGAGTTCCCCGTATTCAAATTAATGTGTACGTCTGTCGAGTCTGTCCGCTCCTCCAAATTTATTACGTATAGATGATTTATGAAATTTATCAAAAAATATTTATAATTATATTATTTATAAATTTTGTGATTTGTACATAAATGAATTAAGTAACAATATATATTATAGGTACATAGTTTAAAATTTATTATTAGAATACTTAAAAATATTTTACATATTAAAAAGTTCGTGTCTCATACAAATTCACATACTAATATATCATAATAATTTATTGAAATATACGAAGTATAATTTCTGCGTATAATAAATAAAAATAAAATTACAAAAATAAGTAAATCAACCCCAACGCTTATCTTAACGGCTAAAGAGAGAGTACAAAATTAGCTATAAATCTAAAAATCTTAAATTCGAATCTCACTAAAAGCAGTACAAGGACCGCATATTATAAATTTTGGCCTCAGTCTTATTCAAAGAGAGAAGACATAATTTAATTACAAGATCGAAAAACTTCATTTTATTATAAAATAAAATAAAAAAATAAATCATAACCCATGACTAATAGGCACCGCCTTAAAAAAACCAACAAAAATTATAAAATACTACTCCCTACTTATTAGTAATAGAATTTAAAGATGTGAACAGATTTTAAAACACGAGAAAGGCCAATAATAATATAACACAGCCTGGTTTATTTAGTGCCTGCCTACTCGCCTATAAAACCCAACTCAATCAATACACATTATGTGTGTACCGATCTCCTCTTCTATTCTATTTCCTCTACTACTGGTGAAGTAGAATATTCCCACCCAAATATCTCTCTCATCTTTCTCTCTCTCTCTCTCTCGTCTTTCTCTCTCTAGACCTGAGATCTAATAATCATCTCCATCGGAAGCGAAAAGATGAAAATTAGAGTAAAGGAATCTACACTGGTTCGCCCAGCCAAACCTACACCTTCAAAAAAGCTGTGGAGCTCCAACTTAGACTTAGTGGTAGGAAGAGTTCACATCCTCACCGTCTATTTCTACAAGCCGCCTACTAACGGCTCTCCTAATTTCTTCGATTCTCGAGTCCTCAAAGACTCTCTCAGCAATGTTCTCGTCTCCTTTTATCCCATGGCCGGACGGTTAGGCAGAGATGAAGAAGGCCGAGTTGAGATTGACTGTAACGCCAAAGGTGTGTTGTTTGTTGAGGCGGAATCCGATTCCACGATCGACGATTTTGGCGATTTCCGGCCTTCGTTGGAACTCCGGCGCCTCGTGCCGGCAGTTGATTACTCCGGCGATCTCTCTTCGAATCCTCTGTTTATATCACAGGTACTCTTGTTTTGGACAACTGTTTTTAAAAGTCCCCCCTATTTTAATAAACTAACTTGTGAGTTTCGTGCATCAGTTGGTCTGGTCTGTTTCATATAAATTATTGGGGTGCATAATTTTAACTGAGCCGACCATTTGTCTACCTAGAATAGAGCTTCAGTTCAGCACACTTGATATAAGCATCGAAATTATCAAATAAAATATATAAGCATCGAGCCTTTAGTATTATCTACTTACTACTCAATAATAAATTTTTATCAAGTTAATAATTTTTACATGCCTTCCATTAGATAATGAGAATTGATATTTTTATAAATTAATTTAATAGTTTCATAAATTAATTTGACAGTTTCATCTTATTTAATATTGTGAAAATATTAAATTAATTTTATGAAAATATTAATTTTAATAGAATTAATATTTTTACGAGTTAATTTGATATTTTGACAAATAAATTTTATTTGATTTTGTGACACTATCAAATTAATTATTAGAAATATCAATTTTTTAGATAATTTAGTCTAACTTAATTAATTTGTTAATGATATGGTCGATAAACAGAATCATTTTTTGGTTTTTTTTGTTTAAATAATATTCAAACGCGCTTATTATTACATTCATTTCTCTATTCTTTCTCTCTCTTGCTGATGAACGTGTAAATTATAATTACTATTCTTTACAAATTACAAGTAGAAACGATCCAAATAATTGGGTACAAATTGATTCGTTACCTTGTCTCCAATATTTAGATCTTCAAATTGTTATGCTCGTTGACCAATTTCTTCCTTCTCGTGTTACTTTTCACCGTCTTGTTTTTTTAAAAAAATTTATTTTTTAACCCCTTTTAGGTCGTTTTTTAGTAAACAATTATCGTGGTCATTTTATTAGCTTAGATTACGTAATTACTTTAGTTTTCTTAAAATGATTAAAATTTAACTTAACAGGGACCACATACGTTTTAGAGGTCAAGCAGCGACAGCTGGTTCAAAAAGACAAAATTGGCATACCCCGGACCACAAGGACCTCTTTTGGAAAGTTGGTATCTGTTGGTCATTTTAGGGATATTCTAGTTTTCGAAAATTACTAATTTATCAAAATTATGAGCACAGAAGAACATAATAATTGGATATGAGTACTTTATAATTTCACTTACTTGAATTTTTACCTCCAATTCACCTATTTCTATTTTTACCCCTAATTGGAGGTAAAATACAAATAGGTGAAATTGTAAATCACTCTTGTCTAATTTTTATGTCTGCATAAAGTTTTTCCAAAATTATTGGCTAAACTGAAATTGAGGTGCTCATGTTGAGCTACAAAACCACAATTTTTGTTCAACAGTTTGGACAATTTGAGTGGTACGCTTGATGAACCAATTACTGCAAAAGAGGAACTGTAGTATGTCTTCAATTCTCCATTTGAAACTTAATAGGCCTACTGTATGAATGTCACGCTTAAGCAATAGGTCACGTAATTATCTTTTCATATGTCATAGAGGGAGGCCAACTATTTTGGTCAAAATCAATTGTCATGAGTGTGAAAGAACTAAAGTGCACTTATTAGTCACAGACCTTTTGGTCAGCACAAGCCCATCTAGCTCAGTTTTACTCAGGTGCAATATATCATTTTTTTTTTGTGGTACCGTTGATTCATTACATCATTTGGGTGAGGGGGTTTGATCCCACACCATTTGTTGTGCAAAGATTTGGGTGAGGGGGTTTGATCCCACACCATTTGTTGTGCAAAGATGTGATGCTAACATCCAGCCTATGGCTTCGGGGTGCATATATCATTTTTAATTTCTTAACTAATTGCTCCTATTTCATCTGTTTTGTAAATAAACAGGTAACCCGTTTCAAGTGTGGAGGAGTTTCTCTTGGATGTGGTGTGCACCATACATTGTCTGATGGTGTTTCTTCCCTCCATTTCATCAACACATGGTCCGACATCACCCGCGGCCTTTCCGTTGCAATCCCACCATTCATCGACCGCACTCTCCTCCAAGCTCGCGATCCACCTACCCCGACATTCGACCACATTGAATACCACCCGCCTCCTTCCATGAACACCCCCCTCCACGTTGCAAAATCCCAATCAAATCCCAAGGCCGTTTCCACCACTGTCCTTAAGCTCACCCTTGATCAGCTCAACCAGCTCAAATCAACAGCCAAGAATGATGGAAACACAAAGGATCACAGCACCTACGAAATCCTTTCAGCTCACCTGTGGCGTTGCGCATGCAAGGCTCGTGGTCTTTCCGATGATCAAATGACCAAACTCTACATAGCCACTGATGGGCGGTTCAGATTGTGCCCTCCACTTCCCCCGGGCTTCCTAGGCAATGTAGTCTTCACAGCAACTCCAGTTTCTATGGCTGGTGATCTTCAATCGGAGCCATTAACAAACTCTGCGAAAAGAATTCACAACGCCTTGACAAAGATGGACAATGAGTATTTGAGATCAGCACTAGACTACCTGGAGTTGCAGCCTGATCTATCAGCCCTAGTCCGAGGGCCACAATATTTCGCAAGCCCTAACCTCAACATTAACAGCTGGACTCGGCTGCCTATATATGAATCAGACTTCGGCTGGGGTCGACCCATTTTTATGGGACCTGCAAGTATAATATACGAGGGGACCATCTACGTGATACCGAGCCCGACCAACGACAGGAGCCTGTCCTTATCAGTGTGCTTGGATGCTGGCCACATGGAGCTGTTCCAGAAGTTCTTGTATGATTTCTAAGAATGTATGCCAAGATGCAGAGAGGAAACTGCTTGTTCCAATGTGTGATAAAATTATGTGTGCTTTTTTCTCGTGAGGTTCATGATTTCGATTCAATCTTTCAATTTTTTTTCTGATTAAAAAGGATAGTTGTCTCTGGTTTTTGCTACTTTATGTATGTATGCATTCTAAAATGCTTACCTGGAATAAACGCAGCCACCTTTTTATTCGGCGTAAATGTTTCTGTAAGGTCTTTTTTTTATTATTATTCCACAATAAAGAAGGAGGACATTAAAGCGTAATCATTTTGTCATAAATATTGGTTCCAAAACCGCACATACATTCATATATTTGGTAGCAAAACTGTTCTGGCTAGTAAAAATTAAAATATATATATATTAAAATGGCACTTCTTGGTGCTATATATTTTTCCAAGGAACTATAGAATCCAATCACATCTCATAACACCTTATAATAATAATAAGTTGCCTAAATTTAACCCCCCAACAGGTAACCATTAAACAACCCACCCCTGTGAAGTGGGGTCAACGATTGCAGAAGGAAATAAAGAAAAGAGAATCCAACTTTTATTTCAAATCATCGTTATATCAATTACTGGGAATCAAAACTAATCCCTGCTAAATAAGGAGGAGGTTGTAAAGCCATAAAAAGAAAGTGAAAGAAAATGTGATATACTATACTATACTATACTATACTAGAGAACTAGAAGAATATGCGATAGTGAACATTCATGTGGATAAACATCCCTCCTTCAAAGTTCAAACTCACACCTCTTCCTGGAAACTTCCTCGAGTTTATTTTCCTTTTTATGAAAGTAAAACTTACAAAGTTCAGCAAATCCTAGCCACCCAACTAGGCACCCCCACCATCCTTCACAGGCCTTACTTAGCTAACACCGACTATTATCCCCTTTTTCTATAATATTCATTTCATAAAAGAACACAACACATAATAAATCAACGACTTAACACCATCCCTCCCTCAAAAGAAAACTGACACCGAAATTCCATGTGCATAGACACTGCTTATCACAACTTCAAGAAAATATAATTGATGCTTATGAAACCAAAAGAAAATTAATATTATTGTATTATTATTAATGGACAGTTTCAATATAATTAATTTATTTAGTGGATAATATTAGGATATATTTAATTATATTAGTTGAACATTCTAGAGTATTAATTATTTAAGGTAATAGATAATTAGTAGGATTTTATATTAATATTTTACTAAGGTACTTAATATTTTACTTACCCTCCAAGTATTATGATTTTTTCTATTCCTATATTTCCGGTTGTAATCCATTATTATTATAATTATTGAATAATTGATATTATTGAATTAAGTCTTGCACTTGATGGTTTTTAGGCCCTTTTATTTTCTTTTAATGTCTTTCATTATTTCCTCCATTCTTGTCCTATATCATAATAGTATCAAGAGCGGAAGTTTCTTATATATTTTGATTTCGCCTAATTTCTTTCTATCCAAATTTTTTGACCTCCATCAATTGTTAAAATTTGCTAGAGTGAACAATATTCGAGACGACAGACAGCGTAATCTTAAATCTATTCCAATTTTTAAGTATTAATTTAAGTTTGAGAGTGAGTTATTCTAAAAAAAATATTAAATTTTTTTTTTGTAAAAAACTTGTAAATGACTGAATATATTAATAATAGCAATAGCAGAATAAAGTCTATCGCGTTGTCTTAATAATATTTATTTGAATCATTTTAATTCATTATAAAATTACTAAAAAAATCATGACTAAAAATAATTATGATATCAATTTAGTCGTATCATACCATTAAGTATCACACTCGCGTACGTAATAAAAATAAAATAATATTTTACATATTTGTCTCTCTTTCATCATGGGAATGCGTGACACTTCATGATTTGATATTATCTTTATATTCAATATTTTCTCGTTGGTAATTATATAATTTTATTAATTTTCAATATATTGAAGTGATGAAGAAAAATTTAATTAAAAATATCACACGTATTTAGATTAAGTGTTTAAAAACATGCAAAAAAATAATATAACAATAGTGTTTCAATGACTAAATAATGGATATAAGAGTCAGACATAAAATGATATGATTGGTCAAATATAATGAGTGCTTCAATGACTGAAATATTAGTTAAGAATAATTTGACATATTATTTTATATTTATATTTTTGTATATATATATTTTGTCACCATAATATTATTCAAAATATAGTGGTTAGCTTATAATAACTTAATACATATTAAAAGTAAATAAAAATATAGCAATGTATATATATTTGTGTATTTTAAGAATCCAACACTATACAAAACAATAACAATAAGAGAAGACCACCATAATATATGTATAAGTTAATATTTTTTTAACAACAACTAGATCTATTTTTCATGGCAAATTTGATTTAATTGTTTTTGTCAAATGTAACTTAAACATCTATCGTCATATAATTAACTCATTCCTGAGAGAAGTTTGATACTTGTTGATCCATGAGAATATTGAAAGCAATAGCTTTGAAAGACGAAGGGATCGAAAAGCTAAGGTCTCGTTTGGACAGCTTTCCAACAGTACAAAACTCTTTCCAAACAGGCCCTTACTACTCAGATCTCCAATTTTATTGGCCTTCTTGGAGAGTTCAGACGGAATTTTGTTTCGACTTTTCCGCAACCCATTTTCTTAACGGGCACGGGTATGGGTATCTGGATGCACTTAATGATTTAATTATTACTATTACTAATATTAGGGGTGACTATAGTACAGTTTAAAATTCAAACCGCACATAAAATTATTTATGTATGATTTGATAAATTTAAAATTGCACACAAAATCACTTGTAATTGATGTGGTTTCGGTTGCAAAATTAATTAAAATAATTAAATTTTATACAATTTAACATCACGCAATATTAAATATCACTTTGATAACACAAAATCTCACACACAACTTTACTTATATTGTTTTGTTTAAACAAAATCAAATAGAACCTGAAAAACATGAATGATGTTATCTCTTTACTTATAAAAATTCTAAATATAAATAATTATAATTTGGAATAATTCTAAATGTTTATACATTATAATAATATTTCTTAACATATTCTATTTTGACAATACGGTACGGTTTATTATACGTAATTTTGCCCAAAAATTAATCCTAAATTATATTTATAATTTTTAATTTACTTAAAATTATCATATACGTCAAAATTATCGAATTTTTAATATAATTTTAATAATAATTTGATTTTTTGTTCACCCCACCGGTACCAACCATATTTAAATGAAATCTACCACTTTATTTTTTTGCCCACAACTTTTCTACATGACTCCTCTCTCATGCTCCACTATTCCCGTCATTTCAAATCCCTTCAATTTTCGAAAACAAATTTTCACACTTCCCCATGCGATGCGAGTTTTTTTTTTCCATGGCCATTTCCAATAACACAATTTTAATTTAAATATAATTTAGAATTCATCATTCTTCTCCAATAAGATCATTTTTAGTAACACAATTTTAATTTAAATATAATTAATTTTTTTTTTCTTTTTTAACAGTTAAATTAAATATAGTTTAGGACTATATTTAAAATACCAAAAGAACTAAATTAAATAACTTAATAATCTATGGACTATAATTTTAATTATATTTAAATAAAAGAGTAGAAGGATGATTGAAATTTTTTTGAATTCATTAATTATTTTAATTTTTTTATATTATAATCTACGGAATAGTCGATGTACTGAAAAAATTAAAGATTAAATGAATGTTATATGAACTAAATATAGTTCATAGACTAATCTTTTTCTTCTTCTTTTAACTCTCAACATTTTTATAATATTTATTTTAATTTAAATATGTATAAAATTCAGTAATTTAAGTATAATTTGAACATATATAAATAATTAGAGTTATATTAAATTTTATAAATATTTAAATTATAATAAATATTATAAAAAATTTTAGAGTAAAAAAATAAAAAAATATTGAATCGGTCGCCACTCGTCCAATATCACGGACCCTAGAAGGATTAAGGGGTTTTTTGATTAGCACTTAATAAGACTGAATGGCTGAATCGATCAGTCATTCAGTACGTTTGTTTAGAGTTGAATGACTAAATTGATCAGATATTGGGCTGAATGACTAAATCTAATTTTTTTGATTGAATGATTAAGTTTCGATAGAATGAAATAATTTTTTTTTTTAAATATTAAATATTATATTAAGTAATATTAAATAAATTTACAATAATTTTGAATTTTTTTAAATAGATAAAATAATAAAAATATGTTATTCAGATATTTTAAATATGTCACTTATTAAATAAATTTTTTTATTCAAAATTTATATTATTCTACTTATTTAAATATTTAAAACTATTTCATTTAATTTTTATCAAAAATCCCCGTATACTACTCCCCAGTCCCCAGTCCTTTGTCTGTCTGTCTGTATATACGTACTTCGAGTCTATGATAAACCTTTGGGACCCGCCATAGAAAGTTGCCACGACACCACCACATTGCAACCTCGACCTTTAATAATTGAAGGAAAACACTAGATGGATCTAATTAGAAAAGAGAACTCGCACGAATCATTTTTTCATTTCGGAGTTGATAATAAATGAAAACTGATATTTCTTCATAATTTTTTGATATTTTTATATAAAAAATATTATTATAAATTTATAACGACAATTTTTATTATCATTTTAAATTTATAACAATAATTTATATATAAAAATATTAATTTTTTTATAAAAATATAACTTTTTTAATAAATTTATGACGATAATAAATGTCAAAATATGTATATATGTGTGATACTATAATTTAATTTAATTTATTATATTTGTCAACAAATATATTTAGCTGAATATAATTTATCAAAAAAAAAGACGGATATACTTAAGAATGAGTTTATAAACAATTAAACACAGCTTTGAAATACAAATTTAAATACAAACTTCTATTTTACTATTAAAAAGTAAGGTCTGATACGAAAATTCCCGTCAAGTCCTATTTTTTAATGATGAAATGAAAATTTATATTTAAATTTATATTTGGTGTTTGTTTGTACACACTTATCTTCAAAGTGTATATTCAAAGATACAATCAAATATAAAATAGTAATAAAATATATTTATATACACACTCAAAATATGCATTTTGCTTCTTTTTAATAATATATTAAATAATTGTGCATTACTTTGTGGCCTATCAAAGTAAAATTTTTAGGTAAATTTTATATTTTACTGAAACTCAGGTATTTTTTGTTTCTTTGAGTAATGTTATGAACATAATTTATATATAAAAATTGGTGTATAAATAATATTAGAAAACAGATCGAGTAAATAAGAAGCGATATCTATGTAATTTTTTATCCATTTTTATATGTATTTAATACACCGAGATTATCACTAATATACTACTTTTCATGTATAATTTACGCATATAAAATTAAAAAATTAATATTTTTATAAGTTAATTTGATATTTTTTAAAGATCAAATAAGATTCACTTGTAAAAATATCAAATTAATTTATAAAAATATCAATTTCCTAAAATTATTCTTTTTCTTTATAGTTAGATTGTAATGTACATAACTATCGATAGTTTATGCAATTCATACAACTAAAAAAGATGAATAATATTAGGTGTTGTAATTTTTTTTTATACCTTATATCTACTTTAAATAGCGTAACACTGAATAGATATTTTTTTTTTCATGATATAATCATCATAAAAGACTTAACCAATTAATACAATGATGCCACATTATTTAATGCTAAAAATTGTTTTTTTTTTCTGCAATATTGAACATTATCAAAAAAAAAAATATGTGCTTTGATTAAAAATATTATTTTTTGTTTGACTTATACTTATTTTTTATTGTAAGTAAACACATTAATCAATTACTCATATATTAATATTAATTTATAAATTACATTATTATATTTATTTATTAAAAATTATTTTCTTATCCTAATATATAAAAATATTTTAAATAAATATAAATACACAACAATCATATATTATATCAAATATTATATTTATTTATATTATTAAAAAATAAAATATTAAATTTTAATATAATATATTACTTTTTAATAATATAAGTAAATATAATATTTGATTATTATGTACGTATATTTGTCCAAATATTTTTAATGGAATACTCACATAAAAGTGGTAAAATAGTTGCATAAGTAGTATTACATACTTTTCTACGGGGGCAGTCAACCGGTTTTACTAAACCGATAAATCAGTGCGATACCGATAAAAATCTAGTAAAACTGAAAATTAATTTAATTATTATTTTTATTTTTATTATTAATTATTTATTAATAATAATATATAAAAAATTTAATATAACCGATTTGAATCGATATTTATCAAATTATAAAAAAGTGGTATCTAAAACTGGTACCAAATCGATTTTTTTTAATCTCAAATCGATCGATTTTAATTGATCCAAAAAATCGAAAAAACCGTTTGAGATGCCCACCCCTGCCTTCCCCCCGCCCGAGAGTAACGTGAAACTAGAATGCGCGCGTGAAACGAGCTTCTTTTCCGTTGTCTTCTTCTTCCCACGTCCCAAACCAAAGTTCAAACCCCTCCTTCCCTATCTGTCACTCTCAGTACAATCTCAGGAAACGTAACTGTTAAACCTCTCCCCACATATAGATCAATATTTATTTAGATTTTAGAGGGAGAGTATTTTTTTCACTTTATATAGCTATGGAATACAATTTTCCGGCCATCTATAAGCAAGCTTCGAATTCATCATATAGCCGTCGATCTTCAAACTTCACTTACTTTGCCGAACAAGCAGTTCGATGTCCGTACACATTCTCTGCTATTGTTTTCTCTCAGGAAAATTCGAATTGTTTTGAAAAAATGGAGTCCTATTTATGTGATTTTTGATTGTTTGTTTTTCCTTAACTAATTTTTTCATGCAACAAAAATGTTGTTTGTTTCACTCGTAGTTAATTGTTTCAGCTAATTATTCGCGCCCCGATTTCGGCAGCTATAACCCGTTGCTTCGAAATCCTAGCGATGTGCGCGACGCGATGATTCAGCGGCAGCTTGAAAAGGAGAGGATCCGAGAAGAAATTATAGCAGCGGAGATAGCGAGGAGGCGCGAGCTGGAAGCGGAGGTGAGGAGAGAGCTTATGCTGGAGAGAGAATTGGAATTCCGGCGAAGAACCGACATGTTTCTGTTCAGGCAAGGTCAACAGGCTCTACCATATTCTTATCAGGCTGAAGGTAGATCACTTGAGAAGAGAATCGCATTGTCGCTTGAGGGGAGATTCGGTGGTGGTTACTCATCGGCACGCACTGAATTTGGGGGTTTTGAGGAAGAGTTGCCGTTTCAGCGAAGTGCTCAACCCAAGATCTCTGAAATTAAGCCTCCGAAATCAGAGGTTAACAAAGAGAAAGCGAAAGAGAAAGAGAAAGAGAAAGAGAAAATCATTTTCCTGGTCAGTATTTCTTCCTCTACTTCATTTTCTCTAAATGTGTGTGCCTCTGTATATGTATTTTATGACACTGTTTAGTACTAATGTTGTTCATTCTGGATATAGAAATATCTCAGTGCATTATTGTCTCAAATTAATTACTATACGTGTATGTAAGCGCTTTATCAAGTTTGATTTCCATGTTTGGATTGTTTATAGGGTTTATAAGAGTTGCACATTTTTAGAAGGCATTTGATATCTGCATTGTCCTTTTTATTACATCCATGCTTCTACCAAAATAATAACTAATGTTCATGTGATATTTTGTTTTGATTTTGCTTCATGCATTACATTACAGACACATTGTTCCTTATGTAGCAACCAATATTTGTAAGCTTGTATAAATTTTCAAGTTTGAACTAATTAACTCATTTCTATTACATTTTCGAAATCAAATTGGTGAGCCAATCTGGCCTTTAGTCCAGAAATAGAAATTTCTCACATTAAGCATTATTTATGTTATTAATTCTAGCAGCTGGGGTCTCTTTCCTTTTTTGGGTGACTAGCAATTTGATAGGAAATCGTGCCTTTTAGTCTTGAAATGGAAATTCTTAGGGTTATTATATTTTTAAGCTGGTAGAGAATTTTACTTTCTATGACCTGCAACTTTGTTGAAATTTCTTTTATTTTTTGTTCTAAAATAGAAATTCTGTTGGAGGATGTTATTTTCCCTGTTACAGATGAATAATGTTAAGAGTTCAGTTATACTTTCCATATTTAGGTCCTGAAATAAAATATGAATTTTATCATTGGTGCTGACACCTTAATCTTTGAAGGTACTTGTTATATTCCGTAAGTACACTCCTTTCAATTCTTTAGTTCACTCCACTGATTCCTTGGATCTTAATTTTGTTGCATTTGACAGTAAGGCTAGGCTTTATAATTGGTTGACCTCTTTTTTTTTTTTTTAAAAATAAAATTTATAAGAAAAATGAGCTGAGGAAGAAGAGTGCCACCCTTTTGTTAGGGTTCAACCAAGGTAATTGTCCAAAATCCTTGTAAAAAAGATAATAGCTATAAAAAGGATTAAAAAAAATGGTAATAGCCCAAAGCTTCAGAACTCATTCAGTATTCAACTTTAATAAAATTAATGGGGCTGAAATCACTTCTATAGGTTTATCAGATAACTAGGATTCAAATTAGATAGCTAAGTTACTAAACTACTTAATAATATGACTTGATGAAAATAAATTTAACCACCTAAGGAATCCTGGAATTTCTTATAAAAAATAAACATAGTTACACAATGAGGGTATTATTTGCAATTTTCCAGTACATTTCCATGTCATTCACTGCGATGTTTAAGGCTAGAGTTAGTGTGTTTGAATATGTTAGAGTGAGAAACAATGACATTGTGAGGACATTCTTTACATTGGTAATATTCAAACACAGGAAGAATAAGATTATAGAGTCTCTTTAGTTTTGGAATGCAAGCTGTATTTCAAGGACAACTTAGCTTCTTTAGGCACAGGAACTTCAGGTTTTCTCTCACCTAACCTTTTCCTTCTGCTTCCTAAGGATTGGTTTTGTCTTCACATGGTTCTTTGTGGTTCTTCAAGTTGCTCAACATTTTCATGTCTCATTGTCAGCTTATCTGTAGTCTACTCTTCTAGCTTCCTAATGTTTAACTAGTCTTGGTGTATATATATATATATATATATATATGGGGGGCGATCCATAGCAAATATTTGCTATGAGCAAAAATTTGCTATGGATCGCCTCCTATATATATATATAATGAAATCATGGGATTGTGAAACCTTTGAGAGCATTCGATTAATCCCACATGTACACGCCCCCGACAAGATACATGCGCTAGGCAAATCCAAAAACAAGATTGTGTGAATCGCTTACAGTTTACTGGATTTACCTTCCCTTTATCAAGGTCTAGCACAGGCTACTAAACAATCTCTTGGGCCTGCTCTTTTAAGAATGTGCAATATAGCTCAAGCTGCTTTTTTCAAGCATTTTATGCACAATCAAAATCATTTGCTCTGTTTCTCTAGTTAATTCCTTGTCCGCTAGAAAGACTAGAGGTTGTGAGCTGCCATGCTTCGTCATTCCGTTCAATTTATGGGTAAAGTTGTCCAATAATTCTTACGAAATGGTTCGCTAGAAAGTCTAGCGGATGAGTTTTTCAGTCCCTTCTATCTCAGTCGTTCCTTCTTAAAATGAATGACAACGATAGTATTTGGCCAATTTTTACTCATAACAAGTATTTATTATGGATCGTCCCCTATATATATATATTATGAAATCGTGGGATTGTGAAACCTTGAGAGCATTCAATTAATCCCACGTGTACGCGCCCCCCACAAGATACATGCGTTGGGCAAATCCAAACACAAGCTTGTGTGAATCCCTTACAGTTTACTAGATTTACCTTCCCCTTATCAGGTCCAGCACAAGCCACTAAACAATCTCTTGGGCCTGTTCTTTTAAGTATGTGCATCATGTCTAAAATTGAAATCTTCCTTTCAAGGCTGACATATATACAAGATATTAGTATCATTATCGGTGTTACTGCCTAATGATACTCTCTCCATCCCATTTTGGATATTGTAGTTTTTGGGATATATTAGGCACGAATTTTAAGACACGCCTTAAACACATTTCCTCATTTTTTAATATATCTGAACTATATAATCTGCAAAGATATATTAAATCTAATGTATAAATATGTTCTTGGCGTGTCCAAAAATCCAAGCCAAACACATTCCAAAACTACGGCTTTCAAATTGGGACCGAGGGAGTATTAGTTAGTGGACCGTTTACTCGATACAAACATTTTACCCATGCATGTGGTGGCATTAGTACTCGTGACAAGCAAATTAAAAGTCAGCCATGGAGCACTTTACACGTTGATTTGGGAGATTATTTGCCCAAATTACCATACGAATGATATTTGTCATTGGTATAACATTTTATTAAGAGTGTTATTTTGGTGATCTTGGCATATGATAATCTCAATCAACAGCTTCATTGATACTCTGGTACTGATTATTTATTTGAGGGTTTATTGGAGTAGGTTTCCTTGTGTTTGTGAATCAAGCTTCCTATCTATTTTGTTTCACATCGTGAGATTAGGATAACTATGTTTCTTTTGATTTTCTTTTAGAATTGCTTGTTCTATTCATTATAAATATAAAACACTTGAGCACAAACATATATAGGATTCTCCTTACAGGTATATGCACTTATAGTCGCACCAAGATAGGAGTAAGATGGTAGAGTGAGATTGTTCGAAGTTATAGACTAAAAATGAGCATATTCGCAAGTCTTCTTTCTGATCCAAACCCTCATAGAATAAGATAGGAGCATATTCACAAGTCCTTTTTCTGATCCAGTCATTCATAGACTGCTTCATAGCTTCTATACATAACCTTCTTCTTCCCTTCTTGTAGTAAATTCTTCATGTTTTAGTTGGGCCCCAATTTTGTGATAAATGTTACTTATGATGCTGAAATGGCTTGTCACCGACTCAGTCTCAGTGTACCAAAGGAAAGATTAAAATTACAAAGGTTGTGTTTAAGAACTACAAACCAAGATTTCTTACTTATTTGGATGCTTCAACCGTCTGCTACTAAATGATTGTTTTTACTTCTCATACTTTTGGAGAACTTTTTTTTTTTTATTTAATGGATTTGAGAGTTTACATATTTGGAAATAGAAAAGCATGAATTCACTTGCATTATGCTTTTAATTGGATTATTTCCGTCTATTAGTGTGCTCATCCATATACAGCTCATACTTAAGTTATGTATATTGTTTACCATTCTGTTGTCTTGAAGCAGCAAGGCAAAGTCTGTGCCTTTATAATGCTTTATTTGACTTCTCTACTTGACACTGTTTTTGACTGATGCTATTTCAAGTCAGGATTGATGCGGTGAGGTCAACCAACCTAACTAACTGAATTAAATCTGCAACTTAGAGGTGGTATATCTAATTCCGCCATTACACAATATTTCCGTTAGACCATCTAAACCCATAAACTATGCTGGCTGGTAGACCAGAAGTTGTCTTGTCTTAGTTCGCCCCAGTCAATTTAGCATGTTCCCTACAGCTTACATGAGAAACCTACTTTATCTGACCCGGGTCAATGCTGTAGCTAAATTCTTTAAGATGTTCTGATCTCCTTTCAGTCTTCTTCGTGGTTACAACCGCTTCCCTTTCTTACTTTTTAGTAGTTTGTCAATACAAGATTATGCAATTAGTAGTTGTAAGAGAGACACTCTTTTATATGGGTGTCAATTATTGATAAAAAGGAACTGTTCTGATTAGTTGGTGTCAAATTATGGTAGTCGGGAACTTGGTTTTAGGTGAAAACCATGTTTTATGGAGAAACTTTTTATTGATGATACTGGATGGAACTTTGAAGAAATAATAGGGTAATTCAAATGATACTTTCTACAAGCTTTCCTGAAATTCTCACTAAAAATATTCAAAATCATTTTGAAACCTTGAAGAATTTTATTAAAAAATGCAAGTCTTTTATAAATTTTCCTCTGTTTATATTTTTTAAATATTCTAGTTGGTGACACATCTGTCATTAAGCATTTTTCTTAGATCTAAATTTCAAAGATGAGTAATGAACTTTCACTTAATGATAAAAATAGTACGCCTTAACCATATGTATCCAGTTTTGTTCCTACCTTTGCTCCTTTCTGGGTTTGTTGGGTAAATAAGAATTTGTTGTATGAAGGATTTGTATAGAAATCTTAAATTTCTGTTTTGACTTCCAAAAGTAAACTAAAAGTAAAAAAAGTGATTCAACTGCTAGTTGTTCTTGTTTGGTTCTCCTTTCCTTCAATTTTATATTTGGAATTTTGGTGATGATTGAGCATGCTTCTGCAAAATATTAAGTGTTGGACCTTTTTGAGAAATAAGGTTTGGACTTTGACAATTCTTGGTTATATGCAAATAAGAGGTTCAAGTCCTTTGAGGATAAAAAGATTTTTTTGATCCAACATTTCAGTCGATATGTCTCAGTTTGGCATGCTTGAGCTTAAAATGTTTCTTCGAGCAAAGCACACGGTGACTAGATTTTCTGAGGCACTAGGAGAATGCTATTAATCCAAAATTTTAAAATAAATTTTTGGGTTTGCCTTTTTTAATTTGAATTTCCCCTTGGATGAACATGGTATTTCATATAGAGAAGTATACAAGAAATTTGCGGGGAAAAAGAAAAGGAAAGAATGAACAAAGGATGAGCAACGCACAGGAGCGAGATGGGAGTAAGAGTTGAATTGTAAAAAAGCAGATCTGTGTTGTGCAGTGTTGGTGTATGGTGAATTGGTTTCCATTATATATGGTGATTATATTGTTTGGCAATTTATATGTATCAGGAAAATTGTTTCCACTTATGTTTTCATGTACCAGGAATCCTAGATAGAGCATATCTTTAAATCTTATTCTTTATCTCTTGGTAGAATGATTATTTAAGAGTAAGACTAGCAAGAGTTATTTTGCTCCTTGTGAAAGCTTCGAGTATTTCACCATTTGTCAGGTTGTTCATAATATACTTGCGTTTGGTGATAGACTTTCTTTGAGTATTTTTGTTGCAGGCTAATCCTGATGCAAATCTTTCTGGAACAAAACGCAAAGCCGTGACACCACCAACTGTGGGTGCTGGTTTTCTTCCTTTAATTGGTTGGAAGAAACCTAAAGAGGAGTTGAGTTGTGCGATATGTCGGGTTAGTGCCACAAGTGAACGAGGTCTAAATGAACATCTACGTGGGAAGAGGCACAAGTCTAAGGAGGCTGGATTAAGAGCACAGAGGACAGGGAAGACCTTCAGCATTGGGCGATGTTCGAAGAAAACTTCCAATCCCACCAAGCCAGCTGAGGTTACTGAGAATCCAATCTCTGAGCAAGTAGGGGAGATTGAGGGGAAATCGCTGCAGTTTATCAAAGATGGGGGTTCACCATTTCTGAACATATGCAAGACCGGAAGTTCAAAGAAAAATGAGGCGCCAATCCTGCAAAAAGAAGAGGATGCTGCTGATTTAAAGAAAAATGAGGAAGCAGTCCAGAAAATGCAGAAGATACCGGAAAATAAGAAAAAGAAATTTAAGTTTTGGTGTGAAATGTGCCAGGCAGGGGCCTTCTCTGAAAAAGTGATGAATAATCATAAGAAGGGTAAGAAGCATGTGTTACGACTTCAGGAACTCAACAAAAATGGTGAAGTTGCGCCCAGTATTCAAATGGTCGGGATAACTGGGAAGGCAAATGAAGTAGTGATTGAAGATAAGAAAATGGTTACACCAGAAGCTGTTGGTGGAACTGTAGATGGGGTTGATGTGGAAGTTCATCTGGCAGCGTAAGTATCTGGTATTCTTTGCTAAACTTGTTTTATAACATTTCGTACTGTGACATGTAATCTGAGCTCTGGCTAAGATTTCGTTGGCTCAAGTTTTCTGTATCCTTAAAAGACTTCTCCAAAAGGTCAGCAAAATTAGATATGAACGTGGCTGCTTTGTCTGATAAAACTGACCCCTTATGTGTATTAGTTATAATTGATTTCCTTGACGGATTGAAAAATATTTAAGTTGTGGAAGTAGTTAAGACAAGCTCTTTACTATGTTTCTAATAAGTTATGCTTTTGACTGAGCAAATGTTTTGTCTTATCAGTCGGTGTTGTGTGGTTAAATACTTTTCATAACCGAGGACTGTTTTTATCGTCAACAGAATGTGACCCAAATAATAACGATGTAAAGAGCTATTGAAATAACCATTTCTTTAAGTTGCATGTGACTCGGTGAAAACCACGTCCCATGCAATCATATCTACGACAATTAGGCTGGCATAATAATTAGGCATTTCAGAATTGGTTGCATTGATGAGAAATAATAATAAAGGATTACAAGTCAACTACAGGAGCCTTGAACAATTTTGTTACGCACATTATTGTTTGAAGAGCAGTTTGAGTTGCTTGAAAATCAGATGGGTAACAAAAGTCTTAATTTGATTCTCTCCTTTGAATGGTTGACAATTGCGCCACTGAGATAATAAAAAAGGGGCATCAACACTTGATTCAAGATTGTTGTGCATTGCCAATATGATAGTTATAATAGGGTTTTGTTTTGTGATTACTGGACTATATCACCACTATATAAGTAACATTTCTTTACAAAAGCGAGTAACAAATAACAAGGGTAAAGGGTGGTAATCACCTTAATAAGGGAGGGCATATTTCTTAAGCCCTCTCAAATGGTTCTGTCTTTCTATTGTTTTTCTCACAAGCCCTTGGTCTTCTATATTGAGTAATATATATTCAGACCCTCAAAGCAACTGGATCTTGCCATGAGATCTTTCTCTTCGCAGCACGATTAGAACCATCCCCAACATTTCTACACGCAGATAACTTCAATTCACCAAGCTGGTCTTCATTAATCAAACCTTTCTTCAACTCCTCAAACCTCTCAGTCTCATAATTATCTTGTAATTCCTCTTCTTCCCTCTGTTAAGATTAAATCAGAACAGAGTAAGCAAGTAATGCCCATTGGAAAAAGCCAACAATATTGTAATTCAATATAAGCTCTAACTTATTTACCGAGATCTGGTTCAAGTCGAAAACTGGTGCTCGATTTAGCATAGCCTGTTGTTTCCCACTAAAAGCTGTTTCCCTGTTATTTAAATTAAGAATCGAAGCTGTGTTCTGCATAGCTGCACCATTTCCGTTGTATAGTCTCTCCTGCTGATTCAGATCAATGACTAGCATAGGGCTTTGATGGGTGCCTTCCTTTCCCTTGTATGATCTTCCCCTCGGGTTTACATTTGAGATCGTTGTATGGTTAATTAGAGCTGCATTCTTTCCAGTGTGTTGTTTTTCTCTAAGGTTCGGTACAAAACTTGGAACTGTATTTTTAAGGGAAGTTTCCTGTCCCATGTATACTCTTCCTTTCTGGTTTGCTTTGAAAACTGGGGGCAAGTTACCTTTGTTGGCCTCCTTTTTGTTGGCAATAGGAACTTTCATACTGTTTTTCCTCTGGTTTTGTTCATACTGAGGTTGGGCAAGTCCTTTTCCTCGTTCTTGTGGGAGGTCTGGAGACTTGCTTTTCAATAGGTATTTGTATCTTTGCCGCAGGAATCTGTATAAAGAGAATAAGAGCAAAAATACAGTCGGCGTGAGAGATGACATCAAAGTTTACAATTTTCATGTGTATACCTATGTTACATGGACTCGGATGAAGTGTCCGTTAGACACAGTATTTTGTAGAGTTTAACACGGGTACTCCTCAATTTTGTCAAAAGTTTATACTAAAATGAAGTGTTTAGTACTTATACCCTTATCCGAGTGTCAAGTAGTGTAAGCGTCAAACACAAAATAAAGAGTTTGTAAACATGGGTATAATAATACTCAACAATAACAATACCATATGAAGAGTTTAATAATAACAATAATAATAACATGGTACCTTAGGACAAAATGAAGAGTTTGTGTAACATGGGTATAATAATACTCAACAATGGAGTTGAATTCCCAAGTTCACTCATCTGACAAAATAAGAGCAAACAAAAATTCCAAATGTGCGTATTCTTCTAAAATATGATTGAAAAAATGCATAAACCAAAATAAAGAGTATAAGATTAAAAACAAAATGGACTCGTCATTTCAACCAGAAAAATTGGAAATTACACTCATATCACAAATTATATAAAGGGACTACAGAATCTAAAGCCTCAACTGTCCAACTGAAGTATGATCATTGGAAGTACAAAATATCTTCCGCTGTACAAGTTAAATATTATACCTGACTTCGGCCAGTAATGTCAGCTTCCTCCGTTTCATGTTCTCCAACTTGTTTCTCGAGGCTTCCATGTCCTGTAATTGCTTTCATTTGTAAATTATAGGTGGATAACTCAAAAGGATTAAAATCTAGTATTAACCAGCAAATACAAATATATTACTAAATTTAGTTCAAGAAGAATAATTGACAAGGCAACTACCATCAACATTAGAATAAATAATAATGAAGGAGTAATTTTGGGCGAAATCAATTAAAATCTAACAACTTTTAAATAGAGAGATATCAGGGAACTAATAAATTAAACCACTAATGAAAACCTAATTAATGAGGATAAGGGAGGAAACAAGGCAAAAAACTACTCAAATTGCAGAGAATAATTAACTTATTTATTTTTAAAAAAAGGGTAAAACAAAACTTATCAGCAAATTATGAGGAATTCAATAGAGTAAAAAACGAAACCCTAACAGGCATTTATAGATGGTTATTTTCTAATACAACGAACAATGGATAAATTGGATTTAGTTCACGAAAAACACAAATCAATTCATCCATGATAGATTGAACCCGTCAGAAAATTGAACACAACAGATCAAACCAAACCAAGAAAGTATAGCAACACAAGACTGAGTACCAAAACAGATTAAATTGATATGAATATCAAAAACACTAAAAGGGATCAGATCGACCAAAACAGATCACAGATAGCAGTAACAAATAAACCCAGAAACATATTCATTCATAGAAATCCTCAGATCTTAAGAACAAAAGGGGGAAAATTACCCCGTGCAACTCATGGTATTCTTGCATGAGAGTCTGGTGCTTGATCATGGTCTTAGCATCCCCATATACACCATAACGTGATGAATCCAAAGCAACCCCTTTCATCTTCTTAGTCATCAGATCAGGCGAAATTCAAACAGTCAAGTAAATAATTGATGATCTATGTATACACAAAAATTAAGGGCTCGAGGAGGAGAAAAAGAGACAATTTTGATGAGGAAAGGAGAGAGAGAGAGAAGGAGAGGTGGGCAAGAAATAAAATAGTAAAAGAAGAAAGAGAAGAAGAAGGGAGAGGGGATTATGGTTTTCCTGTTTTGTCTGTGAAAGTCTGACCGAGACAAAGCCCAAAAAGCCCACATAAATCGGGCAAGAAACATTGTTGTTTTGGGACAGTGAAGGGATGAAGATAGGGATTTTTTGGGGGTTGCAGAAGGGCATTTGTGGCAACAAGTTTTTGGTTGAGGTGGGTTTGGTTGGAGGAGGACATTCGAAGAAATCTCGCCTTTGTTTCTTTCTTTTTTGTATTGTTTTTGTTTCTCTACATAAATTTAGGTCCAGCTGGGCCATTAGAGAGTTGGGTGGGTTTGTGTGGACTCTTTGTTTGTTTTTGATGAGGAGGGAGAGAGGGCCGGTGCAATGAGTTTCTATGTTTCTTCAATTTCTTTCTCCTATTCTCTCTCTTTGTTTTCTTTTTTGGTTTGTTTTGCTTCTGGTGGAATAGGAATAGGAATAGGAATAGGAATAGGAATAGGATGGTAAATTATGAATAGGATAGGGATGATAGTAGCTGTAGAGAGAGAAGAAATAAAGATATTTTTGTTAGAGAGATAGAGAGGGGGATAGAGAGAAGTTTTGCTGAAAAAAGCAGGAGAGAGAGAGAGAGAGAGAGAGAAAATAAATGATCTTCTGTGATGTGTTGCAGTTGTTGTTAGTCCCTTGTTTTTAGGGACCCTGGGTTCGGTTGGGAGATCACTCTTTTGATGGCGATGCCTTCCTTCTGTTCTCCCGTTCCATTACTTATTTATTTATTTATTAGGCACAGTATTATTTATACTACTATAAGAAAGCACATTATAAAAATACAAATATGCCCTTCTTGAGCACTTTTCTTCCCTGTTAATGATGAACGTCAATCTTTTCAGAATTATGTATGATGAACGTCTAATCGTCTGCATATGGAAAACATGATTAGGTATGATTCATTTATGGGTAAGCTGGTAAATTGGTATTGTTCATCCTTTTATGATGTTGAAGAGGCAGAGGCAGAGGCAGGCTATATCCATACGTACGTAACCAACTTGTAGAATTGGGTGACACCATCATCCCCACCCACCTACCTGGCGTAGCCTAGCATCCACCTTCCCATTATGATCGGTCAGTGTTCCAAATAATCCATCTCCACTTAGAAAAAAGGCAGGGGATATATGTATTTATATCCACAAATTATGGTAGAAATTAGTATATAAAATGAATGAATAGTCCAGCCAGACATGAAAACTGATATTTTTATAGTATTTTTTAATATTTTTATATAAAAATCGTTGTTATAGATTTAACGATAATTTTATTCGTTGTTATAAATTTATAATAATAATTTTTATGTAAAAATATCAAAAAATACTATGAAATTATCTTCTTCTATATATATAAAACAACACAATACAAAAAGGTGAGAATGCAAAGAAAATGGTGTTGGGTTTCTTGAAATTACTTTGCATGTGATAATTTTGTTAGTCATAAATCCTTCTTTAGCACTCTTTTCTTTACCCCCTCTGACCATCTTCTTTTTTGTAGTACTAATAGAGAGAGAGAGAGAGAGAGAGAGAGAGAGAGAGAGGTGTATTTGGGTAGTTTTTTTTTGAATGTGTTTGGCATCATCTGCGGCTCCCTCCTTCCCCATTAATAAATTGTTAGCTGCACGGAGATATCTGGTGGTATTTGACAGGGACAGAAAGGGAGAGAAAAAGTAGAGGTGGTGGTTAACAATTAACACGTCTTTTTTCCTTGAGTTGGCACTGGCAGGTGTACCCTCAGCACTATCAGCTAGGAAACAGGCAAACCCTGACTTGTCTATTTTTCTTTTTTTGATCACGATAATCTCTATTTATTAATCCATGTTGAAATTAAGAAAATAAGAAAGAGTCAAATATGTAGAAATTAAAAGAAAGAGTCAATGAAATAGAATAATGAATGTAAATAGGGTTGAGATGACATGACTAAAAGACTTCAAAGTATCGGCTAATGAAATTTAATTCCCCGTCTCAAAAACATTAGCTTAGATGTTTCGGCCAAAGTGATCAAGTTCATACACAGACAGACTGAGACAGGTAGGTTAGGTTAGGTTCATCAAAAGTCACTAAGTTAAAATAAAATAAAATGGTATACTACTAATTACTATATTTATAGCTTCAAGACTTGAGTATGTCACTATTGATTCTAGTAATTTGTGTTTGGAGTTTTTGATTATTTTTATAAAAAATAATTATAAATCATATTTAAAATTAATTATAACTAGAACTGTCTGCTTATAAATAAATTATAAACTCTTTCTTAATAAATTCGTAATAATATTAAATTTTAATCCCAACATAATATAGATGTCGATTAAAATAATAGTCAATGACTACAACAATCATATCTATAATCCAAAATTTGTTATTAGTGAGATAATAATAATTTTTGAATTAGCCAATATATTTTATGAAAATCATTCTACCCAATATTTATTCATTATTAATAATATATAAGCATAAAAATAATATAAGATTCAATTATAAAATTTAGAAACACAAATTAATTAATTTATTTGATAATATATATGTAAAATAACAATAACAATATCAGCAATTCTACAAGGAGTTATTTATTAGTAAAAAAAAAAACAGCAAAAGTATATACAATTTTTTGTAAAAAAGAAGGAGGATGATTAGTAAGGAAAAAGAAATGCTGAAAATAAATAGGAGTACTGATAAAATCATTGTATCTTCACATTATCCTCTCGACTCAGCACCCTTCCTCCTCTGCGCTCTCTTCCAAGACCAAACTAAAAATCTCCTTCTCTTTCTCTGAAAATGCCATCAACGAGTGCGCTCACACCTCAGGTTTCTAACTTTCATGGATCAAATTACTGGAAAAAGCGCGCATCTTCAATAGCCTCCTTTAGTAACTCCTTTCTCTCACTCTCGCGAAATGAAAACAGGGATTTTTGTAGTTTGTCTACTGGTAATTACAAGTCAATTACGTTTAGGGATACTAATAAATTAGGCTGCTTTGTACGATTTGTTAGTATTATCTGTGTTTTATATTTTTGTTGATGCTGAAGTAGAAATATACCCAATTCGCACTGTAATCTGCATATTTTGCTATTGGGCGGAGTAGGTTGCCTAGTTGGCTGCGTCAATTAAGGATGCTGGGGATGGTGTGGACTGGGTAACTAACCATTTCCATTTTTTGCCCTTAGACGGTAGCCCACTTTTATGCCTGATGGCCTGAGCATTTGCATTTCACCAACCAATGGCCTTCAAAAAAGCATATTTATCTTCTTCTTTTTTTAAAAAAATAAATTATTTTAATAAAAATATTTGTAAATGTATGTTTGTCTGGGATGAATCAGATTGAGCTATATACGTGTATGTTTTCAGAAGGGGAATTTTGGTTTTGGATTTACGTTTACTGAAATGAAAATGGTCAGGTGGGTATTAAGTCAGAAAGATGCATCAATCTGTAAGTTCATCTATAAGTCCAACAGAAATAGGTGAAGCATTAAGTCAGAAAGATGCAAGTTAAAAAAAAAAATATTCTTTTGAACTCCACAAACCAATTATTTGAACCTCAACGTCTTAATAGTAAATTTCACGATTCAAGAACCTTGAGCAGACAGCAAACAAATTCTTAACATATTAATAATATTTTGTTACTTTGTTTTTAAATTGGCAAGTTAAAACTAGAATATTGAAAGGTGTCCCTCCAAATATCTAGTAAGGTTTAAGAGCCAATGGACTGTAATCCTGAAGGCTCATACATATTTATACAAGGATTAAGCATGTTAAGGTAAATGTGGGACAAGGTTTGCGCGATGAGTCTTTAACTGAGGTAGAGGCTATGGAATATGGACAAGGAATAACCCTTCCAGAAAGTGCAATCCCTTGTAAACCCAATCTCCTTTTATTTGGGTAGAAACTGAGATGCGTCTCTGCTCTCCAATCTTTTTGACACTGTAATTGTGAACTTTGTGATGCTTCCATTTCTTTAATAAGCTATGTGGTCCAATACTGTATTGTCAGTAGAGTACTAGAATAGCTTTTGTGAAATTGTGTTTTATTCTGGATACTAGTTTTGATCAAGTGTGATGCCAACTATAAAACTCATATTTCCACCCTACCGTATAGGTAAGCTAAATCCCAATGCAAATCAAGTTGGTATGTGGGCTTTATCTCAGTCCGGTTGTCAGCGTACATCCCTTCGTGTTTGGGGTCTATTTGGAGGAAAGAAGGAAAATAATGAGAAAAGCGATGACTCACCTTCAAAGGTCCACACAGTCGACTTTCACTTGTAGTTAGCAACATCTAGCAATATACTACCTTTTTATGCCCTTATACAATAATTGCATCTAATTTGACGTTCTATGGTAGTCCATTACGACCATGTGCATGTTAATTGAAACTGTACTGTTCTATTAATGACACAATAGCAAGTATGTTTTGATGTTGTAGTTCTTACTACTTTTTAATTAGGATTAGAGATGACAAGTTTAATACATAATGGAATGTATACTTTAAGAATAAATGATGGATTAAAATTCATTTCAATTGGCATTGCATTTCAAATTAAATTTGGAATAGTCATATTTAGTTCATTAAAAGTCTGAATTTAAGAGGCCTCTTGTCAGATTTGAATGCTTTATCACAATGGTTTAAAAACAACTCTGGCTTGTTTTAGGTTAGTGATTATTAGTTGCTAAGTGGCAAAACTATGAGGAACCAAATGCATTCATTAAACCTCATAGAGAAGTTTATCCTTGGGGAAATTAGTAGTTCCTCCGTCCCAAGATACTCTTTCCATTCTGGGACACCCTAAAACAAGTCATTTTTAAAAAAAATTAAGCTACAAATCTCATAATATTCAGAATATGCCATTTACTACAATGAAGTAGGAAAATCAACTAAACACCTCTCTACTTATGTAACCTGAACATTTGGCATTTGGACGTGCCTGCTGCCTGTTATTTAGTATGGTTGGGGAGCGGAAAATAGGTTCATTGGATTTGTTTTTCTTTTTTATAAAAAGGAAAAATTTATTAGAAAATATAAAGATTGCATAATGAACTTGAACGTAATTTTCTATTGAAATTGTACTCCTAAATTTCGCTCTGGCTCCTGTACAAGCTGTAATGCTTCAATAGGTTCTTAACGTAGAACGTGCAAGTGCATTGTGAATAGTATGTATTTATCTGCTCACATGTGGAGTATGGTCTTTCCATGAAATAGGCCATTTTTCTCATCTACTAACTTGCAACTAAGATTTTTTTTGAGTATCCACTGAAGTATAAGTAAAAAATTTTACAAATTTGTAGCTGCAGATGGTATGTAGTTTCTTTTTTTCCTTTACTTTACATATATCTCTCTTAACTAAATAATGTACTCTGCAATATGAGCTCCTCTTCAGAATTTTTTAGTCTAAGGCTCCAATTCATATCCGTGAATTAAGAGATGCTATGACCTTTTGACTCCATTCATCTATTGACCTTACTTTTAATGTTGTTGATTTAAGGCTGGAATACTGGGGAATATGCAAAATTTATACGAGACTGTTAAAAAGGCACAAATGGTTGTCCAGGTTGAGGCAGTACGCGTGCAAAAAGAACTTGCGGTGTATGTTTTATATTACAAGTTGCAACCCTTTTCTAAATTTATTTTCCTTCGCGTATATTATCTTATGTTGGTTGTCTTCATTTTTTGTTCTGAACTGCAGAGCAGAGTTTGATGGTTATTGTGAGGGGGAGTTAATAAAGGTATGCAGTTTGTTATTGTTTTAGTGTTACTTGAGTAACTTGACATTCATTTGAAGTTAAGTTCTAGAAAGATCGATGTCTAGATTTAGATGAACTTGAGATATTAGTTCGTGACGCACAACTGGGAGGACCTGGACTTGTACAAAATATGTGAAATGACTTGGGAACAACATATATACTCACCAAAGAAGAAGAAACATGGCAAAAGAAGCTGGATATGATTTCATATGCACACTGTTGTGTCTTGTGATTAGTGGATATTGGATGGTCCCTAACATTACTTGTCTATCTCAAATTAGACTGCATTTCTATTTGGATGTTAGGAAAACAATGAAATAAAATATGAAAACAAGGAATATCTCCAAAGACCTTCTGTTACAAGCTCTCAATTGATTTTTACTTTTTTCTATTTTTCCAGGACTCCCCATAAAAATGCTAATGAAAATTTCCTCAGGTAACATTATCTGGAAACCAGCAACCTATACGCACTGAAATCACCGAGGCTGCAATGGAATTAGGAGCAGAGGTACATAATTTGCTAGATCTTAGCATTCTTTCTTTATGATTCTAAATTTTCGTCTGCTTTGATAAGTGATGGTGTCACTCCTTACTTGATAATGTAAGTCAGTTACAGCTTATTAATGTTTTTATTGTTTTTAACGATCATACAAATGCAGATCTGCAGAAAATAAATACTTACGATCCAAGTGTACTCTATACATTTATTTGGTTTGTTTGGTGTCTTTTGAAGACTGAATATACGCTGCAATTTTTCTTGGCACCTGAACAGTGAACACATAAGTTAGTTTTTTGTATCGTCTATCAACGCATGTATTTAGTAAAGTCAAGTATGACATCATAAAAATCGATACATGCTTATCCAGTTTCCCTAGTTCTTGTACCTGACTGGTCATCTCAGCCCAAGCTGGTTACTCCACCTTTGTTTTTGAAAAACAGTAGCTTGCAAAGCTGGTTAGCCAAATCTGGATGTTAAATTTTATACTAGAAAGTGCCCCACAGGAATAAAATGGTAATTATTTTTAATAAGTAGGACTAAAATGATACTTCCTCCGTTCCATATTATTTGATCATTGTTGATTTTTTAAAGTTAACTTAAGATATTTTTAAACTCAAAATTGACATAGATTCTTTTAATTTTAATCAATACAATGATGAATATCGTAAACTATCTAAAAAGTATTACTCATTGTAAGCTTTATTATTGTTTCATAATTTTTAATGAGTTATTTCAATTTTGAGTTTGAAAATTTCTTAAATTGACTTTCAAAGGTCAATAATGATCATATAATTTGAAGCGGCGGGAGTACTTAAGTTTTCTTAACATAGATATCTGGCTCCAAATGAAAAATAATTTGCATGTTTTCCATTTTTGATTTTTTAATGTAGAAAAATCCACTAAACCTTTGTGGTTTTTCATTCTTTATCCTTTCTTTTCTTGAAAGAAAACGGCTGACTGGCTGTGGAGTCCGGAGTTTCAGAACTCTAGTACAAGCGTGTCAGTAATATAATAAATTTACTAGGAGCTCTTTCTGCTTAGATATAAAATTAGTTTGGTTTCTTTGCTGTACCAAAAGTTCATTCAGAGATCTATATAGCTTTTTCTGAGCCTTTATCTTAGAATTTTCCTGCCATGTGCTGATAAGTGGCATGAAGCACTGTTCTACAAGAGAATTATTTTATATCCTTTAGTTATCTTTATATTTTGCACACAAAGAAATCTGGGATGGATCATACAATGTAGTTGTCAAGTTTACTTTGATCTACGTAGAAAATGACTATAGATGCTAAAACTATTTCATATTTTCTTTACCTGCAGAAGCTATCACTTTTGATAACCGAGGCATATAAGGATGCACATCAAAAGGGTGTTCTGGTTAGAATCACCCAATTCTGCTAGCTAACTTGAACCAGTTTTTTTTTCTTTTTAAAAGTCATTAAAACTTAATGTAAAGTCTTGGACTTTGATTCATTCAGGCCATGAAGGAAAGAATGAGCGATCTTGCACAGAGCATAGGAATGCCACCTGGCCTTGGCGATGGATTTAAGCAATGAGCCGTTTCTCATACACAAGCATCCATTATGGAGATTCAGTTTTGTTACTAAACAGGCAAAAAATCCTTGTGTAAACATAAGATTATATTCATCATTTTGAATCATGATATTTGATGGTAGAGCTGGTCCTGAGCTTTGAGAGCATGCCTTAAAGACTTCTGATTATAAATTCGAGTACATAAATTGTTGTGCCTTGCTTATGGAGATTGAACATAAATTTGGAAATCAACATATGTATACCAGTTACCAAAAAGCTGTGATGTGGCTGTTCTGACAATGAACAAGCACATCCAGCTGTTCATGGTTGACTCTGTGAAGATGCTTTCTTCTGAAGGTTGGAAGATTCTTTTGGTGAGTGAGTTATCATCAAAGCATTTTTTCACCAAATAACTTGGGTGCTATAAAAATTAGGGAGGTGAACCAAAGGGCTGGTACAATGATTATCAAGACATTGTCTAACAAGAGGTTTTAAACCTCACTCTTACTGCAAGATGCATAGATGTGTTTGGGTGCCTAAGCCTCTGGGTTGGGTACCAAAAAATTAAACAAATTTGCGAGGTGCTAAGTTCACGTTGTAAAAATGCTAAATCCGTGAGTCTCTCTAACAAAACTACTATACATGTGAGAGAGAGCATGTAGCATGTTTCCTTGTGAATCTCAGTTCCTCAAAATAATAAGCTATATTTGCAGGTTTCTTACGCATTAGGGAGCTCAAAGAAAGACCATGAACCTAATTCAAAGCATAAGGTGATGATGAGGTACAATGATGTCTGCAATGAAATGCTAAAGAATCTGAGAACTCATTATTGTTGGTTTTAATTAAACAAACCTACTGAGTTCTGCTGCAAGAAATACTATCCGTGAGAGTGTTGTTTCATTTTCGTACTGTTGTTTGTCTCGTCACGATTCTCCTATATCCAGCTCTCCGTTTATCAGGGGCTTGCTTTTTCCTAGTACTTTCATTTCAAGAAACCTTAATAGTAGAATACATACTGAGGATGCTCTTCCCCCAAATATTTTCCACTTTTTTGGGTCTCACTTTCTCTTTCTTATATTAGCATGCCATTCATGCCCTGTATGTTCTGTTTCAAGTCCTTTGCGTTTTTTCCTCGTATGCTTTCAAGCCCTCGATCCTTCTGCTGGTTTGCAAGCCGAAGTTCTTTTTTAAGGTCAAAGAAAAGCAAGGGGCACATTACAGGTGCGATGCATGAACAAATTTATTTTGTTGGTCGATGTCCTGCAAACAACACTTCCAGACAGACCCCCTAATCATCTGTAAATGTGTTCTCTGGTACCAAAAGGGCCTCGGGAGAAACTATTTCGGGTTTCTCAAACACCCTTGGTAGAGGAAAAGAGAATATACTGCTAAGCAGATAACCCTCAATTATTTAGGACAGCGCCCTTGAATGTGAGTTTGTCACGCTCCCATTTGGTACACGAGTAAGTAGGGGGAGCCTTTCCAAGAGAAGTACCCCTAGTGCAAGTATTCCGCACTTGCCTTATTGTTTGGTGCTAGAGGAAGGGAAAAACGACAATCGAGCAATTAGTTTGTAATAATTTACTACCACCACCATAGCAGAACAAATGTGAAAAACTGAGTATGGATAATTAAAGTCTCTTATGTTATAAGATAGCTTTTTACTTGTAAAATAAGCTCATGTTGTTACCGTATTATGAAAGTGACCACCAAATCGTCTATAACAGCACTGGAATTTGGGAGCTGAGTTCATTGATCCCAGCTTTTCCTTGCCTCCATTCTGCTTACTTATGGGTTTTTTGTAGTCTAAATAAAGTTGCAATAATTTCACAACATAATGATGTATTAGGGAGGGAAGGAGGGAGGGAGAGAGGGAGAGAGAGAGAGAGAGAGACTGTCAACAAACTAAATGAAAGTATTGGTGAAGTTACAGCAACAAGGGACTAGTACAAACCCAACATCGAAGTAATGAGATCACAATGGTGACGGTATGAAAGTTGTAACATGTAAAGCAAAATTCATCACAAGTTGGTCACTAAGATGATACTAGACAGAGCATATACTATCATTTGAGGAGTGTCTTGATGATGGACTTCACGTTGAGCTTCTTCAAGTCGGCATAGGATTGTCCACATCCAACAAACATGACAGGTGATCCAGATATGTAAACCATTGAAAGTGCAGCTCCAACCTAAAAGGCCGATCATCAGATCCTAGTTATACACTGAACTTAGGAATTGTAATCCAGTTATAAGCACGCCAATACATTCCACTTTTGTTCCCTATAAAACAAGAGTTTATTTACCTTATCATCAATGGTATCAAACTTTGTGAGAAGGATTCCATCAATCAATCTGGGATTTGGAGAGGGTGATAGATCAGCTAATTTCTGCAACAGAACAAGCAAAAGCTACTCAATATAATGTAACCAAAGCAGTTGTCCTACGTATTCAAGTTCTGGCATGGCCTTTGAAGTGAGGGGAGGGTCATGGGTACCTAATATTAAACTGATGCTTAAATTTTATAGTATCAATTACTTATGGTTTGTCATCAGGAAAAGGTTATATTATAAACACCGGACCTGGTTGAACTTTGATAGCTGATCCACAGCATCATTCCCAACAAGTGCCTCACCAACAAAAAGGACCAGATCTGGACTGTTCACATAAATAAGCTTTGACAATGCTCGCATCAATGGTTCATTATCCTGCAAACGATAGAGAGAAGTGAGTTTGGATAAAGGTTTAATACTATTTGCAACAAGCTTGCTCAGGGCCTCAGGCTTTTTCATCATGCTACATTTGAACTTTTTAAAAATTCTGATATTACATTACAGTTAAAGCAATAAAAAATACACGACCCAATGCAAAACCCTTGAGAAAAATAAATTGTATTACCTGCATTCGACCAGCTGTATCAACAAGAACCACATCAGAACCATTTCGAGAGGCCTCTTGGATTGCTTCCTTCGCCACAATTGCAGGATCTTTTTCATAGCCCTTCTCAAATATAGGGATCTGATGAAGAAAGTTTGTTATATGACTTACTGACCATCAAACTTGTACCACTAATACTTCCTACCATACGCTGTTCATTTACATTGCTAACCAAATTCAGAGGCTCAGATGTAAGGATAGAGAGATTCACAACAAAAATACCTGGAGTCTACGGGCATGAGTACGTAGCTGCTCAACAGCTCCTGAACGGAACGTATCACATGCAGCCATCATTACGTTGATATTGTGCTGCTGAAGCCAATAGGCAACCTGCAAAATGGCATTCATAGAATAGTGTGTCATAAAAATATATAGGGGGTTTAGGCAGAACTTCTATAAATGCATTGAGTTTTACCTTAGCAAGATTGGTAGATTTTCCAACTCCATTAACTCCAACAAAGACAACAACATATGGTTTGCTTTGCTCCTTGGCAGCATGAACATCCCTCAAAATGTCAATGGAACGCCTAGGAGTTAAAATGCGAACAAGAGCCTCTTCCATTGCTGCCTGCACTGTTGATGATATCCTTGTAAATGATCCAAGTTTTTTACCCTCAAGACTTGCTGCTACTGATTCACAAAGTTTTTCAGCTATTTCCTCGGCCTATTGGTCAACATAAAAGCCCATAAGAGTTTTTAAGAAGAAATACAAACAAATTGGAACTTCTGAAGGAAGCTCAAATACAAGGATTATAAACCGACTTGAAAACTAAAGTCATAAGCAAAGGGCTAGAGAAATGTACCACATTCTTGGTCATGAACCTGTCCTTGAGAGCTTTCAAAGCTGGTTCTAGGTCAGCCTTCTCCAAATTTGCTTTCCCAGCAATACTGAGCAAGAAAAAAATGGAAATATGTGATGCACGCATCCAACAGCTTACATGACTAAAATTTAGAAATGAAATACATTGTGGTCCATCTTAGTACCTTAATCAATGACAACTGCACTATAATCTTCAATCAACAAATTTTAAAAGCAGAAGGCAAAGGCATAGGCAAAGACAAATTAATGTTGCATCTAAAAGAATCAAAATCCAATTGCATCCATAAATATGATAGGCACGCCATTTAATTCCATAATCCTCCAAAGATAAGGGACTTTGAATTGACTATGCTAAAGGAATTTCATCATAATCAAAATTTTCTTCAATTTCTCCATTCCAATAGCGAATTATGAATTTGAATAGTATTATTATTACTAATAAGTTTACAAAATGTGGAAGCTCCAAATTTTGTTAGGTTAGGAGTACCCATTAATTTGAATATGCATACTGCATTAAAAAGTTAGGTCCTATAACACTGATAAACACAAAAAGCAACGTGGTGTGACCCTCAATATAATGCCAAAATCACATCAGCAAACACAACTTGCATATTTACTCTGCCTGTGTACCTGGGAGTGCATGCTCGCATGCACATGTGTTCTCACGCAAGAGAGACAGATGACAGGCTAATATGTATATGTATTATAAGAGAGAGAGAGAGAGAGAGAGAGAGAGACTAATTCATTCAAATTAAATTTCATAGTAAGTATCACATGCTCCAATATCATCCCTTGTGACTTAATACACATGAAAGATGTTCTAAGTCTTCTAAGATGATGATTTCTTGTTTAATGTGAGGATCTTGATTCTAAATGTTTTTTGGGAAACGGAAATATGTTAATTCTAGATATTGATTCTAATAAGTCATTTTATGTAAGTAATATTTTACAATATCATATGCTCCAAAATCATCTTTTGTTTCATGAACACATATGAAAGATGATTTGCGAAGGGTGAGTATCCTAATTCTATATGTTATAACAGTTTTAGGAAGCAACAAGAAGACTAATCAAAGCAAACAGCAATTGAGGAACGAGAGGAATATCTTTACCTCTGGAACATGGAAGAAAACCACCCCTTCTTCTTCGTAATTGTATCTACCTTCCTATCTGTCTCCACGTCCTCATCCTCATCAGAATCGCTATCGCTACTAATTATCTCCTCTTTGTCCATCATACTCTCACCTTCATTAGCTGCAACAACCACGATATTATCATCCCCATTCTGAGTCATCGGATCTGTAAAATCCAACTTCGACTCGGGTGGTGTCTCGTCCCAAACTCTATTCTTCTTTGTTATCTTTTTCTTTGGTTCCATCTTGGGAACCTTGTTTACAACAGTATCAATTTTCTTCGCACCTTTAGCTCTTAATTTTTGAAGCTTATTTACATCAAAAGCCCCAGTATTGGAACTCTCATTCTCTTTACCATTAATGTTAGCCCTAGCAGTCACTTCTCCATTTCCTGCACAATTACCATTAGCAAGACCATTTTCTGACTTACGACCTTTCGATTTTTCACCATCCCCGCTGTCATTTCCCGAGTCACCACTGCTCTTTTTTTTATCACCTCCTTCAGGACCCGTCTTCTGCACCTTTCCTTGCTTCTTACGCAAATTATTATTACTGACAGGTTTGCCCACCTGATTTGATTTCTTCATTTCTTCAGCACGAGCTTCTGCCTCCTTCCTTAGCTGCCTAAAATTATCATCAAAATCATTATACATCATCCGTTTAGGATCATAAATCTCCGAGAACTCTTGCTTAACCATAGCAAGTAGATCATCCACATACAAAAGATGTAGAATCCGTTGATACACAGCAACAAATACGAGACCGAGTTCATTGTGGAAAGTCCACTTGAGAGTGTATGAAGTACCAGGGGCATCATAATTGTATGACGCGGCACCAGATCTTTCCTCCAAAAGGCAGGACCTGATCAAGGTATCAATGGGCGATCCTCTGAGAGCATTTCCGAGCTCTTTACAAGTCCAGAGTATCAGTCCTCCTCTAGTAAAAATCAGCAACTGCTCTAACATTTTTAAAGTCTAGATATATATCCTGCAATGAAACAGCATAAATACAATCACATATTTGTAAGAAATTGACTGTCAATGTAAAGTTGGGTTTAAATATATTAGAAAAGTAATCAAACCCTAGGAAACCAATGAATGAATATGCTGATAAAAGATATGTAAGCAAAAAATACAAAAGCTAACTAAATCCATCATAACACGTGAATTGGGATTAATCTACGTTTATGATTTTAATATGGATATCTGGAAGGCACCATAAATAAAAATAACTACCGGTATAATTTGAAATCTGATCCCAACATAATCGACAAATAAACTCTAGAATTAAATTTAATCAACCAAACACAACATATCTTTTCAAAGAATCAAACGTCTAATGAACCCTAATGTAAAACTAAAACCCTAATATTCCAATAACAGAATCAGAATTGAAGCTTTAGATAAATCAGAAGAAATTATCAGAGATCAACACAAAAACTCTTTTAGATCTGAAACCCTACAAAATGATAACCGAAAAAAACTGAAACGATCTCATGCAATTGAAAAGTATGCGATCGGGGAAAGAGTTAATAAGTACCTGTTTAATTCTTCTTCGCAATCAGCCTGAGAAGAGAAAAGGAAAAAGAATTGAAACTGGAGAAGGAAACAAAAAAGGGATGAAGAGAGAGATTCAGAGTGCATATGCGAATTTAAGACTATTTATATATGGTCGGAAAATTTTCTTTGGCAGGCCGTTTTCGTCAAATCCCGACGGTCAACAAAAGACGACCATTAATATAAATTTTTTTTTAAAAAAAAAAAGAAAAAAAAGAAAAACATATATATATTTCTGTAACTTTTTCTTTATTGAATTTTAGATTTATTTTATTTATTTATTCCTTTTGTTTGTTGCCAATGAAATGCAATAAAAGTGAAATCATGGAAAATATAGAGAAATTTTATTTATTTAATTTAATACTTGTAACGATATCCTCTAAACTAGGTTTATAGAACTTTCTTTTCTAAAAATAAATAATATTTATAAAAAGAATAAGGCGTTTTTCTGAGATAGAAGAAGAAATTTATAAGAAATTATTCTCTCATTTTTATTATATAAATTGTTTAAGATATAATCACACGTATTAAGAAATCTCATTAATTTTAATGTTAGGTAATTAATATTGCTTTGAAATTTCATTAGTATCCATATACTAATTAATTATTCTACCTTCTCTTTCTCAATTACTCTATTTTTTAAGGTCAAAGTGAGAAATGATTAATTTTTTTATCCTAAATATATGTAAAAACATCTTATATTATAGAAAAAATAAATTATTCTAAAACTACTTATATAATAAAAAGGAGGGAGCAATATATAAGAAAAATAATTACACACGTTTATTTTGAAGGACACTATTTACACAAATATCTCATAGTTCTACACTTCCATTTGATAGACAAATATGGAGGAGGAGTTGCTTTCTTTCTTTTTTTCACCTTCATTTTGTTGTTATTACAAATCTAAATCCCATTATAACTCTGTTCTTACTAAGGAACACTATTTTCTCAAGTTCAATTTCCTGTCCCATTAGATTTTACGCTTCTTTTTTTCATGTTTTTTTTTATCATAAACCAAAAGTTAGTTTTATTTTATTGTGTATGATCATATATTCGACGTACGTGATTGAATAAATTACATGTACGGACACAAACTAAAATAAAATACATCTCATTTGCTTAAACACCAACAATTTTGCCGAGTCAACACAGCACTGGAATATGAGCAACTGCCACTAAAAGCAAGAGATAGTTTCGCTTAGTTGACTGGGAATTTTTCAAAACTGGGAACCTCTGCAACTAAAATCCTCTTCATCGTCTTCACCAAGAACACTCCCATGCAAAAGCATTCCCAAAAAGTGGCAATAAAAAAAGAGTAACTCCCAAAAACTGGCATTAAGGTAAAACTGATTTGTACAACTTTCCCGCCGAATGTGTCGTGAGGGGAGTGGGAATTTGCCTTTTTGCTCCCATACAATCTTCCTTCTACAGTTTTCATGGGGAGCTATTGATAATAAGTCTCCAATCTTTGGAAGATCCTGTTGACCTAGAGACTCCTTTAAATTTGTCATATACGTGACAAGTAGTAAATTGCCATTGCGCACATGATTTTAAATTGGAACAATGAACACTACTTTTCACTGTAAGCATGCTTCTAGTTGCATTTTTACTCTATTCCCCTGTAAAATGTATTTGATCTTGTAAAAGCTATTTTGTTTGATGGCATATTACAACTGAAAAACTTTAAAGGATATTTCTTTAGTTGACAATTATAATATAGCCATCACCTTTGTTCTTTCTTTTGTGCAGTCGTGTGCTGATAGAGGACTTAGCATAGGTGCTCCCGCTAGAATGGGAGAATATAAAAAAGATGTGGGTAATATTCCTTCAACAGACAATTTTACATTAGGATGCTTTTTTTGACCTTTTTTTTTTGTATTAAATCTTGTTTTGGCATTTCTTTTATTACCAACATACGGAGTTCTCTGCCTCTCGGATAAAATTTTCAATAACGTAACTCAATGCAATATCTGGAAGTATGTTATTGTTTAGATATCACACACTAATATTTATGCATCAGCTCTATCTGCAGAATATGAATCATCTCCTGCACTAGAAAATGCCTGCTACTACTTGTGCAACATAAGTGCACTATTGTAAATACCAAATATAGTCCTGCACAAATAATGATTCTTGCCTACGTCATTGATTTAGTATTCCTTTTGGTTTTCTTGGTCTATATATTTTAACCCTCATCATTTCTGCTCAACCTCTGTCCTCTCTCATCAGTGCAATTTTCGCCATTTTCTTTCAACCATACGTATTTCATTAATTTATTATTGTCACTTTAGTCTATTTTCTTTTCAATCCGATCATTTCCTTTTCTCCAGACAGTCTTATAGTTGGCCATTTGCTAAGCAGAACAAAATATGCTTTTGCGTCTTGGTTCAGTTTTTATCCAAAGGAAAATATTACTGGGCTGCATCATGATTATAAAAGGCATAAGCAGGTTAAAATGTTGAGGTACATCGTTACTAGATCTGAGAAATTGCCGGAACTGGGTGTCCTGATGCTGCCCCGTCAACTATCAGGTTCTTCTTGAAGGGATTTAACCAACTTTAATTCCATTTTTGGTTTCCAACCTTATCATTTTTACCTTTGTCTTGATTCATTTTTCCTTGCAAGTGCACAACTTCAATTAGGCTCAAAAGTTGAGGAATTTGCTTCTGTACTGTTACTGCTTCTCTTGCCATTTTTCTATTCATGCTGATGCTGGTGGCACATCCCTTTGTGCTCTTGTTTGATCAGTACCATAGAAAGCCCATCACCTTATTGCCAAAATTTGGGCTCTTTTGACTGTTACTCCGTTCTTAAAGGTTGAGGTGGAGGGAGTAGAAAATTTGCCTTCACCAAATACCGCTGCTGTATATGTATCCAATCACCAAAGCGTTTTAGACGCATATACTCTTCTCACTCTGGGTAGAAGCTTCAAGTTCATCAGCAAGACTGCAATTTTCCTCTTTCCTGTTGTTGGATGGGCAATGCATTGTTTTTAATGGGTGTTACTCCTGTAAAGCGCGTGGACAGCAGAAGCCCATTGATAACTCAGTTCCCTCGTTTGAGAAAGTTTTTTCACCTCTCCTCTGATGCAACGTTTAAATCAGTTGGTGTAGGTTGGATTACAATCTGTAAATTTCACACTGTAATAATTGCTTCCCCGGTAAACCATCTTATCTTAAACTATGCAATTTATATTCATTGGTTTGATGAACGTAGCAAGCTTTAAAGCGATGCATGGATCTTGCGAAGAAGGGAGGATCTGGTTTTTTTCTTTCCAGGGGGTACTCGGAGTAAAGATGGAAAATTAGGGGTTTTCAAGGTGACGTCTATATGATGGTTCTTTTTGCAACATTACCTTGTGCTACCACTTTTTTCATATCTTTTGTGCTGATAATGTTTAGCTCCCCATCTTCTAAACACTACATAGAGGAGGAGCATTGGTCTAATGTCTAACATCACCAAAATCACAACTTGTATTTATACTCCAGCTGAACTTACAAAAATTTATGGTGCCTTTCAAAAAACTCATGCTCTCTCTATACTTCCTTTATCTGAATTTCTTGTCTTCCGATAAGGGGTTGCTGCTAAGGAACTTCCTTTATCTGAATTGTATCATTCGGTTCTAGGGAGTATCTTTTTGGTGATTTGTAGAAAGGTGCATTTAGTATTGCTGCAAAATCTGGAGTAGCAGTGGTTCCGATTACTCTTACTGGAACTGGAAAAATCATGCCTGTGGGAATGGAAGGTAGACTAAATCCAGGGTCCCCCCATAAACGGAAACAATGCAGAAGTACTGTGTAATGAGGCCAGAAATATAATTCCAGATGAGCTCATTCGTGAAGGATAATAAGGGATACATTGCGATAGCCTTTTTTTTCTTTTCTTGTGTGCCAAAAAGGAACGCTGTAGATAAGGTTGCCAAAAAGGTATTCATGTTGTCCTAGATTGGTGAACAAAATCAGTAAATTTACTGAACTTTCTATAAATAGAATTACGGAAAATTGTCAAATTCTTAATAAAAAATTGTTCTTATTGGCTGCAAGAATATATGCCTTTTCCCATCATAAGTTTATATTCCTATACAAAATTGTTATTTTAAGCCGTAAAGAAATGTTACAAAATAAATAAATAAATGTACAGCTGAAGATTTGAATAACAACTGAATTATTTATCAGTTATGTTAATTTATTTGATTCATAATGAGTCATGTTAAAAAAGATAAATACTAATAAAAAGATAGAGAGAGAGGAATCAGAAAAGAAAAGGAAAAAGACGACCATACTAAAACAAACACAAGTGGACACAGTTAATTTTCAGTTGTTGGCACTTTTTGTCGTAAAAGATACAATAGTATTTTATTAGTTCTTTGACTTTGGTCTTGCGTCTCTGCCCTCTCCTATCTCTTTCTCTCTCTCTCTCTCTCTCTCTCTCTTAATTACAGTGGTCGTACCCATTCGTGCCTAAACTTTCGCTCTCTAAAAAGTTTCGACTTCTAGGAAGGGGAGGGGAGTGAGTTCAATTGGTTACATGGAGTGATATCTTTATACTTTCACAGTAAGTCGTTGCTCTCTGATCTTCTATTTGTCTACTGTTCACTCTAATAGATATCTCGATTCTATTACTTGAATTTGATGTAATTTGTTGCAATTGAGGTTTGAAATTGGTGGCGTTTGGATTCGAATACGTTAGACCTTGCTTGTGACACTAATTATCTGTTGCTTTAAAAAAGAAACATAGGTCCTAGATTCCCACTGCACGGTATCTTAGTATCTTTGAAATGGTTACTTTAATTTCATTTCTTCTGTTGACCTGCAGGCTGCACTTGGCACAAAATGTTCGATTGTGGTTCCAAGTCCGAAAATCTGGGTGGTCACCGGGAGAAGTTTGTAAGGTAATCTAGTTTGTTCTTCATAGGAAATTATTATATAATAGGAGATTCAAGTTTTGGTACTTTTTCCAGTGAGTAAAGTATGTCGAAGATCCAGTTTTGGTGCTACACCGTCCGTACGTCTCACCTTAGGAATCTATGTTATTCTCTCACCAACTTTCTGTTTAGCTGCTGATGTTTAGTTTGACAACTGTTGATTAAAGAACAATCTAAATTGTTTAGGCGGCTAAAACATTGTGTCATCCATTGTAATCTTCCAAGCACATGTATACAGTTTTCCTTGTTTAAAATATATTCTTTTAAACAGGCAATTGTTTCTCTTCTCTGTTATTGCTAACGAAAAATTGGACTGTTTCAGTTTGATATTTTTGAATGGTGAATATTTCCTTCTCTTTTTGTCCGTGTATGTGTCCCCCTCAGTGCATATGGCATCGAATATTGCTTATTTTGATTCTTGTATGAGCAGGTTGGACGACTTGGATTCTAATTCATCATCACCATCTGCCTCAATTGCAATGAATAAATTTGGGTTTCATATTGAGGGTTTAGGTCGTACTAGCCATGCAACTAATACCCCATCTAAATCTTTTAAGAAAGGAGTGCGAAAAAGATCTGAAGGACTTAAGTCTATTGGTCGATCGTTTGGATTTGGTGTTTCTCGAGCAGTGTTTCCAGAAGATCTTAAAGTCTCAGACAAGAAGATATTTGATCCGCAAGATAAATTCCTCTTGTTGTGGAATAAACTCTTTGTTATTTCATGTATCGTGGCAGTGTCTATTGATCCTCTATTCTTCTATCTTCCAGTTTTTAGCAAATCACCAAAATGTTTGGGGATTGATCGGAAGCTAGCCATTGTTGCTACAACACTGCGTACAATCATTGATGTTTTCTATCTCATTCACATGGCTCTTCAATTTCGAACAGCTTATATCGCCCCCTCATCTAGGGTTTTTGGACGAGGTGAACTTGTGATAGATCCTGCACAAATAGCGAAACGGTACTTGCGGAGCTATTTTATCATCGATTTTCTTTCAGTGCTCCCCATACCACAGGTTTGAATATTCTTCTCTGAAATCCACAATCTTGAGAGGTCCAGATTTTTTTGTGATTTTTTGCTGTCAATTTTAATTTCTGAATATTGTCTCTTCATTGAAGAAATTTAAATGGGTCCTTGTCTGCATGTTCTATTTCCCCAGATCCCCTGCATTCTTCTACTGTTAACAATCACACAAAAATATTGAATATCTAGCCTAGGTCTATCAGGAGCCCAGATATTTACGAAACTGGAAATATTGTGTTAGTTTGACTCCAGTAATGATTCATTGCAAACTTTTTCCATAATTCGTACAATGATTACTTTTAGATGTTACTATCAAAAGTGACCATGGCTCTTTTGCAGTCCACTTTCATTATATATTTATGCCAGGAGCCCAGGATACACTTACGTTGTTGCTTAGCGAATGCCAAAATTTGTCACTGGAATTGTCTCCCTTTAAATTTATACTTATTGACTTAACAGAGATTTTTCATAACCAAATATCTCCATGAGCATGCATAAATTCTTGTTCCTAATTAAACTGGCTAATTATTAACATATTAGGAGCTACGGATTGAAATTTTGCATTTTATATCTTGCCCCTCTGTTCATAGGAATGATTTTGGATCTCCATTAGCATGGAGGTCTTCCTTTCATTTGGGCATTGTTGTTTTTTCCACTTCATGTATTTTGCTGGAGGACCCCATGTCCTCCTTATCTGTAATCTCTTTCCTTTGTAACAAAATTTCACCTTTTACCTAAAATACAAATTCACAAAATTATACTTCATAATTTGTTGAGGATACTCGGGTATTTATATATAAATGTAGAAACTTGTAGCAGTGCAGTAGCTTTATTATTCATTGTGATAATGAACTTCACTTGTACAGCTAGTTAGCGACTATGATAACTATAAACGAACATATAAAATTATTAGAGATTTAGTGATTTTGGTCTTGTCAAAGTCCAATAGAAGATATGCAGGATGTTGACATTCTGGAAATGCTTGATAAGGTATTGCATAATTTTACTTATCAAAAAAAGAAGAACTTATTGCATAATGTTTGGATTTTGTGCAGATAGTTGTCTGGAGATTTCTGCAGAGATCAAATGGTTCTGATGTATTGGCTACAAAGCAAGCCTTACTTGTTATTATCTTGCTTCAGTATATCCCTAGGTTTGCACGCATCTTACCCCTAACCTCGGAACTGAAAAGGACTGCGGGGGTCTTTGCTGAAACGGCATGGGCTGGTGCTGTATACTACTTGCTGTTGTACATGCTCGCTAGTCATGTAAGCACCTGTTTAAGTTGGTAGGCCATGTTTCCTAATTATGATTAGTTGTTGCCTATCATTTTACTCTTCGTAATCTCATACTTCTGAAGTTTAAAATATATTAATGTGCTTTTGTCTTAGAATCCATAGCCTTCTATCCCTTTTTTTAATTTAAATTTGTACAGGTTGTCTTGTCTTAATAAACTGTCTTCTCATGACAAGAATATGTACAGAATTTGTACATACTGATATCTGCAAATTTTTGGGACTGTTGTTACTATATCCCAATGTGGAAGAGAGGATGAGATGGCCCTGACTAAATTGCATTGCTTTGCTGCTGATTATCAGTTGCTCCCCCTTTTCTACTTGTTTTGCTTCTTGAAGCCTGACCCTTTCCCATGGATAGAATAAGATTAAATTAATGAATTTTTTTAAAACCATTTTACTTCTCAGTTTATGGCATAACTGGCTATTTGCAATTATAATTCACCCTCCTTATCGGCTTTTTGTGACAATTGCTCTTCTTTGTTTGTGATGGATCTTTTTACTCTCAATCAATTTAAAATCTTTATCTATAAAGTGTATATTTTCTAGGAAATTGAAGTTAAAGTAACTCCTATCAAAGTATCAAACTTTACAATGACAAAAATTTGGAGTAACTATATAAACTACTTGCAGAGTATCTAAATTCTAGGATTAAGGTGGTTGAATAAAAAAAAAAATTCAACTGTTTACTTACAATGACTAGAAGCTCATATCCGAGACAAAAACAGTTAATTCTCAGAAGATCAAAGTTGAAAAATAGAAAGATGCTGAATGATTGTGAAAAGACATCTCGATGCTTGGAATCCGTAAACATGGAAAGTTACTATGTAGGTTACTTATCAAAAATACTACAAGGTTACTATGTAGGACAACTGTATTACATATTCTTTTACTCCAGATTCTAATCAACTCCTCTCATCATAGCCTTGCCTCGTAATCGTATTTGTTATTGTGACATGAATTTACGGAATTCATTATTTAGCCATTTAATAGTATTTTTGGAAACCATCAGTACGAGATTTGTGTTATCGTCATTGTATTGTTATTGACTTATTGTGATTATAGTGTTATTGGAAAAGCAGATTTGTGTAATCTTCTAGGAAGGGATTATAGATCTGTTGCAAGTTTGTGACATAGTCCTAAAATTTTGTTGCTTTATGTCTTCTGTCTTTGCTGTAGGCATTTGACTTCATTCTTCTTATTATTTATAAGTTGAAATGATTCTCATGCTTTTCAAATCATTATTTTGTTTTCATCCTTTTCTCACTTATATATTTGTTTCTGTATACTTTGTGCTTTCATTAACTATAGCTTAACAATATAATAAGTTCTTTGCAGTTTGTTGGGGCATTTTGGTACTGGTTATCAGTAGATCGTTTTGATACATGCTGGCAGAGAGCTTGTAATAAAGAGAGCGAAAAATGCAAAACAAATTTCTTGTATTGTGGCAACCAGAACTTGAATGGTTATAATATCTGGAGCAACATTAGTGATTCTATTCTAGATTCAAAATGTGCTGTAGAGGGTGAAGTGATACCATTTGATTTTGGAATATTCAAGCAGGCTTTATCATCTGGTATCGTTTATTCTAAAAAGTTCATTTCTAAATACTGTTACTGCCTGTGGTGGGGGCTGCAGAATTTGAGGTGACCTTTTACATCTATTCTTGCTTATTTTTTAGATCCATTTTATTATACTGAGCTTGTATCTTGTTTGTTTTTGATGAAATTTGTTCCAATGTGCATGCTTGCATGCATTTCAGGGTGAGTGATCTATATGACTGGTAGGGGCACATGCTACCTGTTTGCTTCTCATCTCATCAAATTCTTTTTGCATGGAATCAGTTAAATTTTCACTTGTGTCTTTTCTGTTATACTTACTCGTCAGAACTTCTACTGCATCTCTATAAGTGGCAGTATTTTATGGAAATACGTTAAGCGTACGAATTTTACCTGTTTAACCAAGTGGTATTGTTCAAAAGTATTTCTTGAAGCACACTTGTCATCTATCAGAAGGAGAGATAATCGAACAAATTAGATGTCATGTTGAGTTGTTATAAAGCTCTTCTTTGTCTGTCTTTTCCTTTTTTTGGGGTGATGTTTTAGAGAAATACTTCCAATGTATAAAACTGTTCTACTGTTTTAAAAATATTTGGATAAAGTGTTCTACAAGTAATTAACAAATGAATTTATTACTTATTGCAATTGCATTTTTGATTTTCATTGTCCTGTTCACTGAGAGATCGGATCACAACTGTTGATAAATTATGGTTGTTAGAAACCCAACAGTCCTATTTAATTAATCCTCTCTTAAGTTAGGGACCAGTTACCTGACCTAAGAAATTTCTGCATGCAGCGTTATTACTTGAGGATGGTTGTTACTTTTTAAAAGTCTCCCTGTCCCTTACAAAATTAGGAATAATTTTTTCCTTCTGTCTTTTTCTTAAATTCACTAACAGATTCCAAGGAGGATTTTGGTTGCTTCAGTTACAGGCTAAATTCACTAGATGATGTTATTTTCAAATTTAAAAACATAATGCTTTAGAGCATAAAGCTGTTAAGTTAGTTATGGTAAGAGGCGCACTCCTCTCTCCCTGTCTCTCTATGTCTCTCTCTTTCTTCATTTCTTTCTCCCCCAATGGGACGGCTTGTAAGAGATTGTCTCTGTTTTGATTGTCCTGATTTTCTATCACTTGCTTATATCCGTAAGCATCCTAGTCGTTGCTTATATAAACTTTTTGTCATGTTTAAGCATGCTTAAAAGAAAGAACAAAATATTGATTTTGAAATACACTCTCTCAGCTCCATGACATTTAAATACATTTAGAAAGAAGTAAACTTGAAATGCAGTCGCCGCCTCTCCATGTTTCAGCCTAATCAAATTTGGAAAATTATGGGAGCAGAAAATTACGAGTTTAAGAAGACATAAGGTCTATGGTCTTTCAACCAGTACTGTGCGTGGTGTCATTAGTTATATTTCCAATTAGAGTGTTCCTTTGAACTCAAGGTTCGTCAGCAGACCTGTGTCATTCTACCAGTTGTGTTTGATATAGTTTAGTATGCGTCTCAGAAATTTATTTACCAAAAAATTCCTTTTTATATATTTAGCATTTCCTAATAAATCTTGGTTCTGAAATATGTTTTATATCGTGAGACATAAATTGTTGATAGTAAATGACCTATGCTTGAATTCTGAACAATCAGTATTCAGTAACATTTTTGTTTGCTCCTTTCTGTAGTACACTTGGCCAGGGACTTCAAACCAGCACATTTCCTGGAGAATCCATATTTTCCATTGCATTAGCCATATTTGGCCTCATTCTCTTCGCATTATTGATTGGCAACATGCAGGTAATGGAACTGTTATTGAACATAACTGTTAAAGCCTTCTAAACTAAGATTTTTTTTTCTTTTTCCTCTTTCTATGCGTCTTTTTCTATGAGGCAAGAATTCTTCTATAGGTTTGTGGTTCTTCTGTAGTTTTTAAAAAAATTTAAGAATTGATTATATTGCTAATACAAGATATTATACTAATTAATATAATACTTTATATACTAATACTATCTAGGAAATTAGTATAAGAAGTAATTAGCATATGTTTCTTAAATTCTAGAGAGTATTAGTAAATAAGTATTTTGTGTTTTTTGAATGTTATTACATTTTATCATGAATTATTTTTTTATTGGTAGTGAAAATTTTAATTTGTGTGTATATTTATATGTATATAAATAAATTTAGTTGTATTTAAAATGTGCTCCAAATTCCTGCGGTCCTGCCAAACTAAACTTTCCGTTTTCGAGATTTGCCAAACCGCTGAATCATGTATAGTGAAACTGAATCCTTGCTTCTTAGGTCTTTTTTGGATTTTGTTTTTTGTTTGTTTCGGGTATGAATCTCATGTTAGCTATGGACTTTGAAACTTGGGGGAGGAATACGTCTACTTTAATCAGGGGGACTTTGTCTCCGGTGGTCATTGTAGATATAGGTTCTGTAGTTCTGTGTTCTGTATTTCTGACTTTTATTGTGTGTTTGTGTCCTGTTCTTATGGTTTTGTCTTCTTACTTCACTACTGCGTAAGTTCAGTTCTGTAATTTTTTAATGTGCTTTCCTCTAGTTTCAGTTTTGCCGCCTATTTTGCTTCTTTGAGGACCATCTTCTTTTTAATTTTTCCATAAAAACTTTTATCCTATATCAAAACAATGATGTATAAATATGAACGAGCTACAATAAAGAATCACCTATTATAAGAAACGTTGTTTCTGTACTACTTGTTAATCGATCCTCAAGTTTGATCATAAATGAAGTTGATTGGAGACTTGAGTATTGGACCCTGTTCTTTCAAACAAGTTATACTTGGCTTGCGTGATCAAGGTATCTAATTCAACCGTGAGCTTCAGAAAATATAAGGTTTCACATAATTGTTATCAGAATAACCATCTTTATAAATAGTGGGAAAATTTTATATTTGTTTGTTAACTTCTTGCCATGAAGGAAATAAATCTGGTATGTGTAGCTGAATAACAATGAACTAGTGCTCACATCTTTTGGTTGTGTTTTTATAACAGACGTACCTTCAGTCTCTTACTATTCGACTTGAAGAGATGAGGGTTAAAAGGCGTGACTCAGAGCAGTGGATGCATCATCGCTTGCTCCCACAAGATCTTCGGGAACGTGTTAGGCGCTATGATCAGTACAAGTGGTTGGAAACGCGTGGAGTAGATGAAGAGAATTTGGTTCATGGTCTTCCAAAGGATCTGAGAAGGGACATAAAACGTCATCTTTGTCTGGCTTTGGTGAAGAGGGTAATGGAGAAAACTTTTGTTTCTCTACTTTCTATCTTGTTTACTTCTCCTTTTCAAATATTAGTCCGGCCAGTTGAATTAGTTCATGTGCCCTTCTGTGGGGTTCTGTGACTGTTATGCCAAAACTATACCCAACTACACATAGGCAAACTTCTTGTTACCACTAAATTCATATGCAAAAAATGCCTTTTCAAATACCCAAAAGGTTGATGATGATCGCGTGGAAAATTCCTCAGATTTCCCCTTCCCTCAGTTTTTAGGATTCTGGGAGTATTCTACAGAAATGCATCGCGTGGACTATGTGCAACTTTAAACTACACATATTCTGTTCTTTTGACATAGAAATACTTGGTATCCATTTTCATACTACCAAAAATTTGAGGATGATCACTTGATTATTTGAGAAATTTCTTTTTCTCTACCCCACCAAAGAAAAAGTAAGAGAGTCCCCTTGATCATGGTAGTTCATTCTTTAAATTAATACAATAATATTGACTCTCCATTCTCTGAAATTCTTCCGTCTTTCTCTAATTTAATCAACCCAAGGCTTTTGACATTTCCCCTTGCTAATCATAATCATTGTCAACTCTTTTGCAGGTTCCTCTGTTTGAGAATATGGATGAGAGGTTGCTCGATGCAATTTGTGAGCGGCTGAAACCATGTCTGTACACAGAGAATACATACATAGTTCGAGAAGGAGATCCAGTTGATGAGATGCTCTTCATAATACGTGGACGCCTGGAGAGTATAACCACCGATGGTGGGAGAAGCGGTTTTTTCAACCGCAGTTTGTTGAAAGAAGGGGATTTCTGTGGAGAGGAGCTTCTAACGTGGGCACTGGACCCAAAATCTGGCATTAACCTGCCATCATCTACTCGTACAGTTAAGGCTCTGATGGAGGTGGAAGCTTTTGCTCTAACAGCTGATGAGTTGAAATTTGTGGCCAGTCAGTTCAGGCGTCTTCACAGTAGACAGATTCAGCACACTTTTCGCTTCTATTCACAGCAGTGGAGGACTTGGGCTGCTTGTTTTATCCAAGCAGCCTGGCGACGATATTCCAAAAGGAAAGTTTTGGAGCTTCAACGGAAGGAAGAAGAAGCAGCAGAAGGGTTGGCTGGAGCCAGCAGCAATGCTGGGGGAGGTTCTTCTTATAGCCTAGGTGCCACCTTCTTAGCTTCTAGATTTGCAGCAAATGCTCTTCGAGGGGTTCACCGGAATCGGAATCTTAAGAGTGCTAGGGAGTTGGTGAAACTGCAAAAGCCTCCAGAGCCTGATTTCACTGCTGATGCAGATTAAATTGTATGTCTGACAAAACACTTGGAATGGATGATAAGATTGCTTATATTGTTCTTTACATGGTTTTAAAGGTTAAAATAGTATCAAGGCAGTTGGAGGCTTGCTGCTACAAATGTAACTACTTGCGCTCGTATTGTTCTTGTTTTGTATCTACCTTATTTTGCAATGTAGAGTATGATTGGTTTATCAAAATAATAATAATAATTAGCGGGACATGAAAAGTGAAACTTCGACAATTTTCTACGTTCATAACGCAGTACACTCGTACAACCCCGCGAAATTCACTCACATAGATGTCACAATGAAGTAGCAACTTATCACAAGGATCGAGGAGACTAAATTCAACCTATCGCATTTGTTATTTTGAGTATATTGGGTAAGTTTGTACAACCCCACTCCTTCGTATGCTATTTTCAAGTAAATTTTGTAAGTCAATGATTTTTAAAATAAGTTAAAAAAATGTATCCAAGGGGTATGTACAAAATTTCTCACGTGGTGTCATACCAAGGCCTAGAGTGTCCTGCACGTGCATTATTGAAGCAGTGGGTATTTGCTGCATTGTATGCCTGTATCACCTAATGGGTGATGCCATTACAAGTTTAAAGTTTAAACCTCACAATGGTACAAGATTCCCTTGGTTTCAAAATGAGTCAAATTTCGAAGGTCTAAAGGTTTCTAAGAAAGTTGACTTTAAAATTCATGGTGCGCAGCTCTAGGATGCAAACAAAGATTTTTAATTTTTATTTTATTTTATTGAGGGCAGTATTAACCCTACTCAACGGCACATTTTTATTTTATTTGGGGGGAGGGGGGGTGGTTAGTGGGTTCTTTTTTTTCTGGGTGGGTGAGGAATAGAATAGGTATGTTTGAACCCCACACCATCAGGTGGTGGAGCTTTGCCAATTTGGCTACCACCCAACTTTAGCAAAGAACAAAATAAAAGAGACGAGGAAAGAATATGGAAATTACCAGGTAATGGTTAATATTATAATTTACCATGGTATATACCATAAACAATTGCAGAATCCTGCAATCACAAATTTTAGAACACAATGTAGTAACTAGTTCCATTGCTTATCAAATAATGTGTTCCGATGGTGTTTCAGCTGGCGAAAAAAAATAAGAAATCAAGAACAAATTGATTGAGCTATATATATATGAATACAAGAACGGTCTTCAGAGCACACTCCAAGTATACGAGTTACTTACAGGTGCAGATTTAGCAGTTAATTCACCTCAACAAGCAAAGTTCCAAATACAAGATGATGCCTTGTATCCTTCTTTAGCAGGGAAGCATTGAAATGTTAAAAATACAAATAAAAAATTTCAGAATTCTTTATCATCAAGTGTCTGAATACAGAACAGTAACAACATTACAATGAATGAAAAATAAAAAAGGAAAACTGATTTTAAGGACCTGCATTGAGAAATTTACAAAAAAGTTTTATATTAAATTACCCAAGCAGCTAATTTCACAAGTATTAAGGGTAGCCTACATTTTGGCTGCTCAATCACGAAGAAGTTATGCTTCCTCGAGATGAAATAAAGCAATCATTAACCTCCTCATTAATTAGTTAGTCAATCTTCACTGATGAATAGACAAGCCTTGTGAACCAGAAACATGCATAGAACCCAATTGTACCAGTGAGAACGAAGAAAGCGAAAGAAGCAATCAACATGTAACCAAAATACAACATGCCAGACACTGGCTTCGTGATATTGAGCTTTGTGAAGAAGTAGAATGCTGCGTATAGGAAAAGATAGAGTGCAGAAGAACCTGATGTCAGGTACGACCTCCACCACCAAAGGTAGTCCTCACTGCATAGCTGGAAATAGCATAGCACGATTGTGATCTCTGCACAAGTGACAAGTAGGATGAGGAACACAAGGAAGAGGAATCCAAATATGTAATAGAACTGCTGCAACCAAATGGACGTGAGGATGAAAAAGAGCTCGATAAATACAGCTCCAAATGGCAGTATCCCCCCAATCAAGATAGAAAAGACTGGGTGCATGTACCAGGCCTGCTCAGGTATCTGCCTTGGAATCTTATTAGTTTTTACAGGATCCTCAATCGCAGGCTTCTTAAACCCAACATAACTACCCAGAAAAACTAGTGGAACTGAGATGCCAAACCACAAGAATACCAAAGCAAACATGGTACCAAATGGCACAGCCCCAGAGGATTTCTCACCCCAAATTAACGCATTCAATACAAAGAATATGGCAAACGCAATTCCAGGGAACATGAAGGCCGTATGGAGAGTGATTTTTTTCCTTTCTGTTCCCTTGAACATCTTGTAGAGACGGCCTGAGGCATACCCAGCAAAAAGGCCCATGAAGACCCAGAGTAGAAGTAAAGCTGTCATCAACCCACCTCGGTTTGAAGGGGATAAGAACCCAAGAACGGCAAATATCATAGTGACTAGTATCATCCCAAAAAACTGAACACCTGTCCCAACACAAACACACAGTAAATCCGAGTTCATCGGAGGCCTGAAAACATCCCCATGAACCAGTTTCCATCCTGTTTCTTCTTGGGCTTCTTCCTGGGTCTCTAACTGGTTGTACTTGGAAATGTCACGATAGAGTGTCCGCAGCATGATCATAGCCACCATTCCCGAGAGGAAAAGAACAATCATCAAGGAATTGACAATCGAAAACCAGTGAATTTGATCATCAGCCATCAGAAGATAACTATCCCATCTAGATGCCCACTTGACATCACTTGGCTGCAGAATGGTAGAAGGGGAAGGAGATAAACGAACAACATTAAGACCCCAACTTTCAACAATAAATGGAATTGTGATTTACTAGGCCTTACCTCGAATTCAACATCATATGTAAAGATGATTTCCTTCTTATCTTCAACCTCCTGAGGAGATTCAGAGCTGGTAACTGCACGTTTTGCATGAGGATCACAGGTTGTTAAGCGTGTCTTCTCAGTCCATCCACCTTCATATTCATGCTTAACACTGGACCCACCAAAAGAATTAAACAACAGTCAGTGGACATGAACTTCCACTGAAGAGAGATATAAAGTCCACCACATTACAACCAGTACAGCATATCACCTGAAAGGTTTAACTTCAAATCCTACAATCCTTGCAGAGTCTGTTTGTACATCCTTGTGATACTTGACTGTGAATGTCAAGTGGTTATTGATAAAATATTTCTCAACCTTGCTCTGCACATAATTAAATAGAAGTGTAAGGTCCAATAATTTGCAATTGTTGAATGCATATGTCAAACACCATGATACTTACTCCAGTATACTGTCCTTTGAACCCAACATGAAAGCCATGTTGATATACAAACGAAGACTCCCGATCTAGCCTTTGTACTGGAACAACCAGGGGAAGATTATCCAAAATCCTGTCACATGCACAAGAAAACATTAAGATAGATTGGTGCCAAGACAAGAAAGCACTTCGCATACTAAAATGATGTATACATTCATGTGAACTTCCCCAAAAAGGTGTCTCACATGTTCACTCGGTACTCATCATCAATCTTTCCCTTAAATTCCTTGGCCGTCTTTCCATTCAGTGTTACACGACACAAAATATTACACATCTGTGGTTCTCTCATTTTGAACTGCAATATAAAATCATTGAGAAACCTAGCATCCAAACAAATTAAATAGCAAAATTACCAGGAAATCATCTAATAAAAATAGCTGACCTCATAAGGAGAGTTCTCAATGCGATCACCACGAAGAACTTCCCCAAGATTCTCTGCACTGTCAACAATGGTCTTCGGCTGACAAAATGGAAGGGTATAGTAGGAGTAAGGGAGCTGTGTTTTTGTGGAAGTCAATTTGTTCACTTTCACCTTCAAAAGGTCACCCTGCACCACATAGACAACAATCAATTATATTTTTGAAGAGAGGTCATCATGATAGCGCAAATATTAAATTATCAAGACCAGAAATAGAGCAAAAGATTATCATGTTCTGTCTATCCACAAATTTTTTAGAAATGAAAAAATTAAAATACATGCCTCCATTACATATAAACAGAACGTGCAAATTTTGAGGTCTCTTCAAAACTTCAAAAAATTCACATTATATACATAATCCCACTCTTGAAGTTTGAGGATGATTTCTATCATGTCAAAATCATATTCAGTAGTTAAAGAGTCTATGAGTTTCCGGTCATCCAAATCATATGGAATCTAATAGCAGCTGATGTAATGATTATTATCAACAACAGATCCCAGATATTCTGTGACAAACACAAATGGAATCCAGAACATAAGCTACCAATGAATCATAATCCAAACAAGACAGAAGTTATATCACTCTCAGTAATTAGGAAATGTGACTACAGCAGTTAAGCTAACAAAAGCGAACCTATCCACCAAATTGCAAATGACTGCCACAAACAAACTAAAAAAGTCAAGTAATAGATATCCAATAACTGAGTTCAAAATCAATAATTTTTCATCCCTAAGACCAGAACTAATACAGATCTAAGAAAAATAAACATTAAGCAACAAATCAGAAAGCAACGGTACACAATAAGTAATCTATACTCCACTATAAAAATCATCAATATATATATATATATATATATATATATATATATATATAAGACATTAAGACTTGCCTTCTGAAAATCCTCGGGGGCGACACCGGGTAGGTAGAAGGAGTGGCCTTGCACGAAGAGAAGAAGAGAGATTAAGATCCATAGATGAAATGTTGTCGCTGTTCGATCCTTGGCCATTGCCTGCAAATTATACGACTGAGAAACACAATACAAACACTAGCAAAGAATTAAATCCACATTCTATTTTTATACATTCACATAAATATGTATATATTATGTATAACTCTGTTTTCTCTCTAATTTAAAACACCACCACGTACAAACAAACAAATACTCTCTCTCTTTCTGGTTTTGGAACGAGACAGAGGCAGCACCAAATTGGGGATCCGCAGAGATGGAGGGTGAGAGCGATTGTGCGCGAATAAACATGTATTATGATTTGATCTCGACCGTCGATTATTTTTTGTGACGTTAATTCCGGTTGATATGTAAGGATGATCTCTGTGTTCTAAAAAAGTATCATCTATGCCTTTTTAACATTTGTCAATCTTATTAATGCGTAGATTTTTTGTGTGGTTTTAACCCTTTCTTTTCTTCTTCTTTCTTTTTTTTTCCTTTTAAAACAGTCTAAAAAGTACAGAATATGTTAAATTTATTATAACTCATAAAAAAATATAATCAAAAACGAACACAAATATAAATAAACAATTACGATGATGAGTCAAAAAATAAGACACGCTATAATAATTTTTTAAATTCAAATATCACAACTATCAGTCGAAATTATAAAATTACCAAGTCTTTTTAGTACAAGAACTTAAAATGATATATTTAATATGGTTTAATTTTATAATCCATAGGTATGATATGTCAATTTTATAGTAATAATAGTCAGTGTGGATTATAAAGTTAAATATTAATATAAATTGTATATATAACACTTTAAAAAAATAAAAATCAAATACTGTAAAGTTCTTTGATGATAATGTGAAAGACATTTTCATTTTGATGTTTAAGGCCTTTTTGTGTGGCACGGAACGGTGGTTAGACGGGCGAGAAGTCTATTTATTATAAAATTAGGGGCAAAAAGGTAAATGAGCGTTATCAAGGTTAGACTTTCGCTTCCGGTCTCTAATTTTTCCTAGAATGCTGTTTTTTTTAAAAAAAATCATAGCCTCCTAAATGCACTTTATAAAAATAACACTTTACCTCTGATGTTAGTTATAGATCAATTTATTGTATACATGTGCCTTCTGAAAGGGAGAACTTTCATTCTTGCAATTAAATGAAACTCTCATTTAGTTTATGTTCGGCTGTATTCGGTATTTATAATATTTGGTGCGTTTATACCATTCGAAATTACTTCATTTAAATCGTAAATATAATTTTTGAGTCTCAAACATAATACATTAAAATTAATGTGGTGTGTTTGAAAGTCCAAATATTACAATCGCAAATACTGCAAATCTTATAATAGGGATAACAATTTGTCCCCACCCCCACCATGATTTTCACGTTCCGTCTCTAATGGGAACGGTGATTTTCTCATAAATGAAAAATCATTGAATGTTATTTATAGGGAGGGGGAGAAGATGATATTTACTTCCCTGTCCTTATTCTCGTCTCGTACTAGCCCTTGAATAATTATATATTAATTAAATTAATATTTATTCTATTATATAGTAGAAATTAAAATATATGTCCTTGTTTGTGTATATATTATTATTATTTATTTATTCTTAATTTGATCATTTATGTGCTAAAATATAATTAATTTTTATGTATGTGTTATTGTAAATATAATAAAAATTAAATTTTATTTTAAAAAATCACAAAAATATTAATATTTGCAGTGATATAAATTCTCCGCGGAGATGAGGATGGAACGAGACGGCCATGAATTTTTTTTATAAGATTGAGAAATGTTGAGATGTCCCGCTCCGGCCCGCCCCATCCCATTGCTATTCCTACCCTAAAGGGGAGTAATAAACACGCATCCATGTGCAATGATTTGGATTCCATCACTCCACACCGATCCCTCTTGGAACTGCAAGTGACAGCAACTCAAGCCAACTAGTGGAGAAATTATTGCATCAGACATAACGTATATCGCACAAATGTTCTAACTCTTATTCATTAGGTAAATTTCTCCATACAGCTTTTATATATGGAGTTAAAAGAAGAGTATACAACCATTTATTAACAAGAGAAAAAAATATACATTTATAAATGCAGTGAATTTATGAAAAGCAGAAGATATGTATCATTCAGCTAAATGGATGATCACACCCCCACAAACTGTACTTTCAATTTTTCAGAAGCTAGCACCACATTTCACAAGTGAACCAATTAGAATGTTCCACACACACACACAAGATGTTTGATTCCACAGTATTTTGCCAAATATATCTCCAAAAACAAAAAAATGAAACTTTCCACTATTTTCAACATCTTCTACCAAGCCACTTGCGATTTTTTATTAAACCACTCAAGATGTTTGTTTCCATAGTATTTTGTCATATTCTCAAAACAATAATAAAAATTGACAAATACAATAAAGGGAGGAGGGGGAGAAGGTTCCAAACAAAGTTGCTTCAACTTCCATCTTGAGCAGGTGCCTCGAGCAATCTCACACTACGAGGAAGCATAAATTCAGCAAATATGGGATAGTGAGATGATGGATAATACCCGTCAATGTTATCACTCACCACTTCAGATGAGACAGGAATCAGGGCTCTTCCTCTGAAAAGAATCCAGTCCACATGCAAGTCCTGCGTTTGGCGATCCCAGCAGAGGCAAAATGCTCTGAAAATTAACTTGAGGAATTCAAGAGCTCCCTGCTTGTCACCTGACAGAACCAGATATAAACCAAGGCCTATGTTTCATCAGATTGAACCTACCCTGACAGTGGTAAGAGTGGTAAGAGTGTTGGGAATAAGTACCTTTAAAGCCATGATAAGTGCGTATGAGAGAAACATTCTTCCTCACCTGAGCGTTGGACCATGCATCTCTCATATCACCTACAACACCGTGCTCTCTGTTGGAGTAATAGTTAGAAAATGAAAAGGTCAGCAGCCAACCATTAAATCGCCGCCAACTGAAAAAAGGGGAAAGAAAAAAAGTCCCTTTTGCTAAAATTAAGTAGAATATATAAAGAACAAGTTCATAATATCCAAAATGAATAAAAGTGACTTCCATCAATTATGGGAAGTCTTTAGAGGTGAATTGCTTACCAGTATTATACCCTGAACCATTTCTGAGTATACCCTTATTTAAAAAAATAAATTACTAGGAGAACAACTATCTATCATCAATGTACTGCTGGTGATTCCGCAAGCCAACAGACTTGATAAGCTCATGTGGATTCTTTATTCTGTTGTCAAACAGGTCACAGGATTGTGGGATGTTATTGAGGCTTTCCAAAGAACCTTGAGCTGCCCAGGTAGGGAATTATTTTTCCCAAAGAGGCAATGACATTTTAAAACAGATTGGAAGTATATAATTTCTTTGGAAAGAGCAAAGAGAGCGTGTTACAAGGAGTGGGGTTGGTAAGAGGTTTTCCAAAAAGCTGATTTTTTTCCAAATAGGCAAATATTTTCCAACAAGAGGTACTCCCTCGTTCCATAATAAGAGTCTCATTTGAAAAAAGATTAAAACACACACACACACACACACACACACACACACATATATATATATTCCACAGAAAGAGTCCTCTTTTTATTGATAGCAATATAAAATGACAAACTGTATTAAGTTTTTAATCATAATTTCATTATAACGTCACTACTAAACTAACAAGTTAGTATTTTAAGAGTAAACATGTAACAAAAAAATACACCCTTAATATTTGCAAATTTTACAAATGGTACTCTTTTGGTGGAACGGAGAAGAGTAGTAAATTTCAACATTATCACCACAAATATACAATAGATTCGGAAAGAGAAAAAAGACGCAACATATAGTTATCACTAATTAGTGATAATTATTGTTTAAAAACAACATTGTGAATGTATTATTTATAATATATTTACTGATATTCAATTTGGTAAATTTGTTTAAGAAAAAAAGGAAGAAGAAAAGAATAATTCGACCAAATGTTTGTGAAGTTCTGGCTTAGAACATTGTGACTACACATGACTCCATCATACCAAGACCATAAATGATATCTTATACAGGCTTCATCAAACAGTATTCAATATTATTTAGCAGTTTTATCTCCCTTTGAGGAAAACATAATCCTAATATATAAGTGTATTGTCACTCCCCAGAGTGGTTGTCAAAGATCTGTCGCACCCTAACTTAAAAATGTTCCTTGTTGCAGCAACAAGTTATTGTTTACGTGTTAAATGACACCTTCCAGCTTTTTATCCGGTCAAAAGTGACCGGTAGCAGAGTTTCTCAAAATTTTAAAGGATAAAAAAATCATCATTACATTAAAAAAAGTAAATAAGATAAATTTAATAAATTAAAAAAAAATCCAAACACGACATTAAGTAAAATGAAAAAGATAAAGATAAAGAAAAAAGGTGAAGAAGAAGAAAGACAAAGAAGGCTCTGCAGGAGCTACACATTTACAAACATATCATCTCACACCATTGTTGTCTTCTTACCCAAATGGGATAACCAAGAGTAATTTTAGCACCACCCTCACCATCATGAAATATCAGCCACAACAATCATGGTATTGCATTACCACAATCAAGAAACCCAATCTGTTTTTAACCTTAATCACCTATAATATAAGATCAAATTCACATTATCAATTATTCAAAACCCAAATTGGAGTCTTGACATCATCGTATAACAGATCTAAACCGCATAACCTCACCAGAATAGAGAAAATTGAAGCCCAACCATATAGTCGAAATAAATCAAAGACACCAAATCAAAGCCCCAGTCATATATCCGTGATTTTTTCTTCTCCCTTTTACGAAATAAGATGGCTACAAACTTTTTTTCTTATTTTCTTTTTAATAATCAAAGGTAATGTTGGGGGAGGGGGAGGTGGAGAAGATGGGCTATGCTTATGATTTGGAGTTATTGTTAATGGTGGTTGGTAGTGAGTTTGTATAAAACTAATTGTTGGTAGTGGGTTTATTTTGATTTATTTTAATGTATTTTGAATTTGTTGCTCTTTATTTTATGACCCAAATCTTGAAATCAAGCTTTTAGCATTAGATGGAATAAGACCTGAGAATTGAGAAATCACTTTGGTAGGTAACACGGGTTTGGGAGAATCCAAAGTTTTGGAAGAGTTGGAGATCTGAATTAGGTCTTTCATTAGAGGATTCAAAAGAAACCAAATTAGATGCATAAACGATATACCTAATAATCTACAAGTGAACTCAAACATGAGATTGTGAATGATGATGGCGATTGGCGGTATGAGATCGTTGACTAATGATGGTATTAGGGCCTAATATGTATTTATTTGTTTTAATTATTTTAATGTGCTAATGACATTTTTATTCTTAAAAAAATAATTCTCGGGTGAAAAATCTTGAGCTGCTCTACATTTTTAGTTGATTAAGAATCAATTTACAATCACATGTCAACTCAACTAAACCTTTTTATCCCAAGGGGGTAGGCTGAAAATGAATCTCATATAAAATAAAAGTACAAGGTTGTAAAAAATTATATATATATATATATATATATATATATATATATATATGAGATGGCAAAAAAGAAAGGAAAAGAGAGAAAAAATAATAATATAAAATTAAAATTAAATTTATTCTTTTAAGAGAACCCATTTAAAAATCACATGCCATGTGAAAAATATCACTAATTGAAGCAATGCTATTTCAACACTTCTTAAACTGATAATATGATACTAAAGTAAGGAGAATACTAATGCTATGGAACACAACATTTGAAAGGCTTGAAAAATCATATTGCCATTGATTAGAATACCTTGATCTCCCAAGAAGAAAACGTCCTGTGGTTGATTCCTTCTGTGTGTTAAATCCTCCACAATATACGACGGGCAAACTAGGAGGTAATGATGCAATATGCTGCCATGTGAGCAAAGCACTTCGCCTGCGAGAACGAGGACTGAACTCATCCATGTTTGTATTTACAATTTGAAACGAAAAACCAGGTGGCTCAACTCCTTTTAATTGGAATGTGTACACATTTTGTCAAGGTAACAATATCAGCAAACACTCTCATGCAATCAAAAAAACAGAGCTAAAAACGATATCACATGCATCTTAAACTTCAAAAGGATATCGCCCATGTTGCAATGCATGGAACTTCACACCCCCATGACATGCTTCCAGGAACTGATGGGGACTCCGACAACCAAAAAGTTCCACCTTCTAAAAGCTCCACCTTCATTCAGTAAGATCATATGTTACCAATAACTTAATACTCTGGATATAGAAGAGTTACAAAGTTAAGTCATGATTGGAAGGAGGATTGAAATTTCACCTTTTCCTTGTCATAAAAAATGGTGCAATGTTCATCTGAAGTGTCTTCGGATCCTTTTCTTGAAATTCCAAATTGATCGTAACCTTAAACATACAAGAGAACCAGTCCCAATGTTATTTAAGTTTTGGGCTTACAATCACAAATAGGATCATTCCATTCCATATCATTGTTTCTCTTTTCCACACTTTTCAGAATGCATGCAGTCTATATAATGGAATTCTTGCAGAGCAGAGGAATCATTTAGTTTTAGAATAAAAAATGATGCCATATCATGAGTTTCTACCAATGATATTATGATTGTATCGATAGTTTGTTTTCAATTTACATCAGAAAGCAGCACCTCATTAAGAATGCCACACAGTTTAAAAAAAAATGATAGTTTTCACTTAGCATCTCACCATTCCATCAGCTGGTATACAGGTACTCTCTCTCTCTCAATCTCTCAATGGGTGCTAACTATATACATACCACTCTTCTGACAACCCAACATTTCTTACTCTCTCCATGAGTGCCGATCTAAGCAGCAGATATTATTCTCTCTCTCTATGGGTGCATGTTTTCCATATTTCTACTCCCCATCCCAACACCTTTTAACCTCTCTCCCTAAGTGCACATTTAGAAAGCACATCTAGTTCTTACACAATTGACATATCTGTATCAGATTTACTGATTTTGAACAGATAATCTCAGTACATGTTCTACACTTATTCGTGTTCACAAATATAAATATTTTTCCTTTTGTAACCATTGTTTGTTCAATAGATCTTAAAACACTAGTGAAAATGTAAGATGTAACTTTCACTCGTGCAAAAGAAATTGAATGTTAAAATAAACAAAAGGAAGTTGTACCAAATTAAAGTATCAGAAAGAAAATACTTCACTAAAAGAATACACGTAAGCAGAGAGCACGCCTCACAGATACATGCGTACCATCGATACATGTAAAAAGTATTGCGTGAAACAGTTGGCATGTTCCAATTGTATCCAATATCCTACTTCTTAAAGAAAATAATATTCTCTTTTTGTATGGCATATCAAAATTCTCTGTCTGTAATCTTTATAGTTATTCTTAGGAGCGCATAAACTAAAATGGTTCTTAATAATCTTTCTACCCAACTAAGTAAAGGCATTATCGCAACCATTCTGGGTCAGATAAATGAATCCGCAATGACATTTAATACACAACATTTTCTCTATTACATGCTACTGATCTTATGCCCTTTGGCACACCAAATGATTTTTCTCTTCCTTTTTGTTATTTTTTGGGAGGGACGTGTTGGCTTGGCCTCTTGTTTGCCAAGCATTTTCAATATGAATTACGTCATAAACCACTAGCCTGTTAGATAATTGCTTCCCATAAACCACTACCTTGTCAAATAATTGCTTCCCATGCTTTTGGTCTAACATATTTCATCGCATCTTTTCCTCAGCCAAAGCTTACCTTTCAACAAATGCATATACCAAATTAATAAATCACTCATTCAGCGCTTTTTTTACCACCTCAATGTCACGTCAAGACTCTCATTTAAGAATTCAAGTTGCTCAAAAGGTACCACGTATTTGCTAACATCATCAAGCATAGCAAAGCCTATAGCTATCTTTTGGAAATGAAGTAATTATCAACCACAGATAAGTCAAAAGAGTATATATATGGTCAAATCCTTAAATCTACATAATAGTATTGGACTGTTGCTCCAAAGGACAGTGAATTGATATCCTACTAATTTATTCCACACTGACAATTTCACGAGTTAAATTGCCGGATTGTACACAGATTACATATAGATTTTGGGTTTTTGAGTAAACTGGTTTGCTTTCACTGAATGGAAACGACTGAAATCAAGAAAGTGAAAACACGTGTAATGTTGTGTAATGTTTTCACCTCATTAAATATAGAATGAGAACTGAATCTGGATAGTTATTTCAAAACGATTATCAGAGACATTACCTGGCAAACATTGCTGAAGGTACTCCAATTGTGACTTTACACCTTATAATGAACAAAAGAAAACATGGAACCGTGTCACATAATCCAGGTTAACAATATAGTTAGAAGAGAAAAGGAGAAACACATTTACAGGAAAAGCGTTCAACAAAAAATACCATCCAATGTGAAAGCTGAATAACATCCATAAAGAAATAAAGCCCAACTCCAAAATACAAAACAAATCGTACCCAGATAGCAGTTTTGAACAGAAAGCATCAAATCGAATAAAGATTACCTTGCTGGATACAGAGAATCATTGGGGAATAATTGGTGATGACACTTACACACAAATCCCTCCTCTTTCCCCATGAGTTTGGGCTGTCTTCTGGCTGATCCTCAAGAAGATTAAAGGTCATTACAGAGAGAGAAACACTCATTTTTTCTCACTTATTTTCTCTCCTTTATATGATCATGGATATATAAGGCAACTGCTATATTCCCAAAACAAAAGTAGCCGTTGTTATTGAGCTTTTGTCGAGTTTTGATTCCATAGTAAGGTGGCTGTACCAGTTGGAATGAAATTCAGAGTAGAGTAGAGTGGAGTAGTACTCTTTTACCCCTTTTTTCCGCTCAATCAGATAGAGCAGGAACACGCTCTAATCGATTCGTTCATGTCTGAAGACTGAAGAGTCAGGGTCGGGCCACTCACACGTGTTGTGTCACGTGAATACTCTAGTAGCGTCTCGGATTCCTAACTTAAATCTTACGCTTTCTTGGTTTTATTTAGTTATGCATATTAATTAGCCGCCTTAAATTCAAATAAACTCCCTCTATTTCAAATTATTTAATTATTCTTAATATTTAAAAATTAAATTAAAATAATAAAATTTATAATAAATAATATTTTTAAAAATAATTTATTATTATATTAATTAAAATTTTAAAAAAATTATGTCAATTTTAAATTTAAAAATATTTTAAATTAATTTTAAAAAATTAATAATGATCAAATACTCCCTCTATATCATTTTCATTTAGCTTCTTTCTTTTTTTCTCACAATATTAGGCGTTTCTCTTCTTTCAAGGAGAGTAAAAAGTTTTTTTTATTACTTGTATACTCTTATTAACTTTAACTTTTTAAAAAAGTTTAATAATAATAATAATAAAAAATACAATAAATATAGAATAAAGTTGAAAAATTATATTAAAATTAATCATTAATTATTATTATTAATGAGAGACTTTAATATGTGTATTTTTTTTTAAAGCGTCTATTAAAATAGGATGGAGGGAGTAATATCGGAGGGGAGGGAGTATTATGTTTTGGCCTCCGACTCCAAACATTGAAATCAAACTTGAAAGTACATTTTCAATTTTATAGGATTAATAACTAATTAAAAAAAGTTGGCGATCAATTTCAATCCCATGAAGTTCCAAGATTTAAATTAAATTGTCAAACATACCGTTAAGTGAGTCGTATAATGTATATATTAATATATTATTAAAACAAAATACAAAGCAGATAAAGAACCACATTTATACATGCAAATTGATACTATTGTTCCATTAAAGTAAAATTCTGATTTTTTAAAGTTAATTTGTAAAATTGTAGAAATTTAAAGTTGGTATGATTTATGTAAATTTTTAAAAATACAATATATATATATGTTGTGAAGGGTATTTTATTAAATTTAAATTAAACAAATTTATATCAATTTCATCAGAATTTGAACAAATCAAAATGAGACTTTTGCGGTTGAATAGAGATGGTATGGATTTGTAGTTCGCACCTAGCCCAAACAAAACCTTAACTCAAACTCCAGACATGGTTTTGGATGCCCTTAACTTAAATCGGAAGGGAAAACATGGAGAATTAGAACGGTAAAAGGATTTTAAAGAAAATGATTTCTCAGTTCATCACTTTCATTTTCTTTATAACATTATTTATTCTAGTACAGCCAAACCGGGATCTCATAGCAACAAACCAGCAGCAGCATTATTTTCAAAGGTCACTAAGATGACGAGTTCTTCAGAACCCATTCCACCAGAGTTGAAATGCCAAAACCTGTTGCACCTTTCTTCTTGTCATTCCATACAGGGCCAGCCATATCGATATGCAACCATTGAACCTTCTCATCAACAAACTGCACAAAACCCGGTTGCAATGTCAGTTTTGCTCACTGTTATAGTTAGTTTGTTATAGCCAGTACGACTAGTAGATTATAGGTCTGTACAAGACACTTGTTAACTAAAACACAGCATCTCGAAATACTGATCAATGCATTCATTACCTGCTTCAGGAAAAGAGCTGCAGTAATGGAACCACCCTGACGACCACCCGTGTTAACCATATCAGCTACTCCAGATTTCATGGACTCCCAATAACTTTCTTCCAAAGGCAACCTCCAAAGTTTTTCTCCAGCAACTTCTGAAGCTGCAAGTACCTCCTTTGCCAGGTCATCACTAGGTGTAAAGATTCCTGTTTAATAAATGTAAAAAATGTCTTAGGTATCTCCAGAGATTTAGTTTCTCTTTGTAATTTATATGAAAATGTGACGCAGAAAATAATGGGGCACCACAGCAGTAGCCTTAATACCCAAAAGAACTACAAACTAGTTAGTGCATAAGTAACATTATTCCAGAAATACTAAAAGGAAAAACTACTCAAACTTCAAAGAATTTTCTTTCCAAAAAATTCAACAACTTGAAAGTTAAATTGATAAGAAGCTTAAGTATTACTGTAGATACAGACATCTCATTCCAACCAGAAACTCATCGATGAGCAGAAGATCACATATTACCTGCAATCGAGGGCCCAAGGGCAACCACACATGCCCCAGTTAATGTAGCAAGATCAACTATCTGTTGAAAAAGAAAACATGCTCTTAGCACAATCTAAATCTATACTGCAGTTTAGTAAAGAGGAGCAGAATCAAATAGGTGAAAAAAGTGACATTAAATTGTCAGATATGTATGCATCTTATCCAAAAAGAAACTGTATGACATGGGATACAGAATATAACTGGCACTTAAAAACACAAATCAATTCCAAAAACAATATATAAAAAAAAGGAAAGAAAAGAAAAGAAAAAGAATGGCAATTTACATAAAACAACAAATTCTATTGATAATCCAAATCATACAATCAGATTTGTCATGAATAATACCTTATCTACACCTTGGTTACATGCATATACCAAAGCATCTGCAAGGGTAAGTCTTCCTTCAGCATCAGTGTTGTTAACCTGCAGTTAAGATCCCATCCAAGTAAAAGTTTTAACAATAGACTACAACATGAGAAGACAAATAGAGAGACCCAAGGTACAATATATCTGAATGCAAGTTCAATAAGCCTAAATATACATCATATGAATACATTATTACATTCCCACTTCTATATAAGCATTCACAACATAGTGTTCAAAATTATACAGCTTAGAAACAACAACAAAAATCATAAACAATTGATCTAAAGTGTGGCATGCAAAACAAAGTTGAATGTTCAACTCATAGTTATTTTCAATGGATAAGATGAAATACTATGAACACATTATTACTTCACAAAAACCTTATTTCATTTTATGCAAGCACGAAGACAATCAAGCTATACTCAACAACTGAGCAGTTCATTGTGGTTAAGAAGGAGCTTAGCATCAGATTACCAAAAATTAAAAGAAATAGAGAAAAAGGTCTACACACTTTAAGTAAGGTATGTTTTTCAACAAGGCTAATGACAAAACTGAATCAAGGAATGTTTTTCATTAAGGCTAATGACCAACTGAGCATGAAAAAACAAACCAAAATATAAAAATATTACACATGTGTGTGTAATCTCATCACGCAAGTATTGAAGGTCCTTTGTATGTAAACTGGAGAAATCACCTCAATTGTCTTGCCATTGGATGCTGTGATAATGTCTCCAGGCCTCATGCCTGTTCCACTGATCATATTCTCACAAGCTGCAACTATGAAATGAACCTACAAGTACAACAACCTCTGCCAAGTCAAAATGACTTAGAAAATTAACATAAAAAAATATAAATATAGCTACTCCAGGACCAAAAATCATGAGGGCTCAAACAAAAGAGACAATTCAAGAGCAAAAAAAATCACGTATGAAAAATAAGAAAAAAAGAATTGCAAATGAATTCACAAATAAATTGATATTCAAGACTATTAATGACAACCATAAAGAAAGATGTGGGAGGGATGACCCAGGTCCACAACAACAAAAGTTGGATATTTCTCACCTCTACTCCAGCAGGCTTAATTTGTCCAAGAGCTTTAGCTGCACCCAACACTGCTCCTGAGCCTCCCATATCAAATTTCATGAGCTCAATTGAACAGCCGGGTCCTGTCTTGATGTTGTAGCCACCACTGAAACATCAAAATATTCAAGTGCAATGTAAGAGGAAGAACCACTAAATCAGTAAATGTAGCTTTTTACTCTCCCTATACACGGCTTTTTGTAACCATCACAACATGTAAGAACAGAGAGCTGCTGCAACCTATGAAAGGGAGATATATCATCATTTCAGATGCCATGCAGTAAATAAATATTACACAGGAAACATAAAATTCTGTTGCTTGCAACACAATCGCACTTGTAATGTAAAGATTACGTCATAATCTATTAACTGTTCCAGTGTACATCTAATACTACCCTTACCTTCCCCAAAAGGAAGCCTAATGACTCAATTACCACCCTTACACCTAAAATATTCGAGTGGCGTTATCCCTAGACACACCCTCTTCACTTTTTAAACTAACAAGTAACAACTAGACTCTGTAAAACATATAAGCACCTGTCAAAAGTCAATCCTTTTCCCACCAAAGCCAGCTTGGTTTTGACAGGTCCAGTTGGAGGCTTGTAGCATAAATGAATAAAATAAGGAGGATTTGCAGAGGCTGCAGCAACTCCAAGATAGGAACCCATTTTCAATTCTTTGCACTGCTCTGCATCCAAAATTGTAGCAGAAATAACATCGCTGTACAATGCCGCAATCTTTTTGGCCTCTTCTGCCAGAACCCCTGAGGTATAAGAACCATCATCAATAACAAACAATCAGTACCATCAAGCATTGTAGCAAAACAAACATAACTTGCAAACGAAAACTAGAAATTAAGAAGCAAACATAATTCACAAACTGAAATGGTGCTGAAATGCATGACACACAAGGCATGAGGGGAAACATATAATAACTATGGGAAAATGGAAACTGCAAGAGGTCAAAAACAACAGCTTACTGACCAGGGGTGAGTACATTAGCAGGTGCATTAACAAGCTCTCTCCCAAAAATTACCCCAGTACAAACATCTTCTGCATACTTAAGCTTCTTTTCTAGTTCAGGTCCAGTTCCAAGACCAAGAATATCCACAGATTTAAGAGTTGGTTTCTTTGATTCTGATTTGAACCTACTATCTTCAAAAGTCCCCATCAATGTTCCTATCATAATTCAATATACAATACCAAGTTGAAGCCCATTTTTATCACAACCATAGTTCACTGTCAAACTTATGACAATAAAGAAAAACAAGTACCAGTTGCTATTGCTGATGCAGTGTCAAGCTTAGATTCAGCAGAGAGTCCCTCTGAAGAAGCAAGTGCAATTGCAACATTATTTGCCTGAGAAGCCTTTGCTGCTGAGGCAACGACCTCACCAAGACCGTGATATGAAGCAGGGAGACCCTGTCCAAGCCCTATTAATCCAACCCTTTTCCAGCCAAGACCCGAAAGCCGAAGAATAGTCGATTGTCCTACCTTTCCAGTGAAATCTTCCTCGGAAGAGGCTTCGGACAACAAACCACCTAATTGGGAATCTAGCTTTTGCAGGACTGAGTTCTGGAATTTTGAGTTTTCACCTTTGGCGATATCTTTCTCTAAAACACCCACAGCAAGTATATCTCCTTTCCATTCTGCCAAATTGCTTTCTTTCGCAGCAAAAGAGATCTTCCATAATTTCACAAACAGATACAAATAATTTAATAATTCAGTGACTAAAAACATAACCACTTTTAGTCCAAAAACTTGGTTCTAGATATATTCCAATAAAGTTAACTCTCATATCAAGTTACTACACGAAAGAATGATATCTAGATTTCATTGTTTATAAATAGCAGAGAAACAATCAGTAAACAAAATGATTAAAATTGTAAACGGTTTAAGTACAGATAAGATATAATAAAAGAAAATCAAAATGAGAAAATAAGTTAAATAGAAATACAAAGAGCATTATGGGGCTAAAAACTTCGATTATGTAAAGGAATTACCCATAAACAACAAATACATACATCATCAGCCAAGGCTAATCAGCAAATGACATGATACTGATAAATATTAATAAATCAAATAGAGTGAGAAAGAAAGATGGAGAGAGACCTTGAGGGCGTCAATTTGAGCAGGATGAGTGAGACCCAGAGTGGCACGAGCAATAGAGTGAGCCATGCGCTTCCCTCTACGAGAACAGAAAGAGGAAGGAATAACCGAAAAGGAAAGATCCAATACAGGGGTCGACCGCAATTTCGCGGAAAACGAAGAAGAATATGAAGTTGAAGCTATTACAGTGACAGACGATGCTAGAGATACTCTAATGGCGGCCATTTCTATAGCTAGTAAATGTTGCATTTATATACACGGATTGAAAGAGGGACGCAGAGAGATTATTGGGTGAGGTAGGGTGGAGATGATGATGATGGATGATGGATGATGCGTTGGCATCACCAGTGTATGCCGGCCCCTACCCTAATTGAAAAAAATTATTTCTTGTTTTTTTGAGTAAATGAATAATATATATATATATATATATATATATATATATATGTGTGTGTGTGTGGATATGAGAAGAATAATATATTGTCCATTGAAAAACTCTACATTTATCCGAAAAAGTGTACCCGCCGCTACCCGTCTCTTACAAAAAAATTTTTGTAAACTGTGAGAGGCGGGTAGGCGGTGGGTATAATTTTCGGGTAAGTGTAAAAGTGCTCATTGTCCATTTTACCTTAAAAACGTGGAATAATTTCACCTGATTGGGTTTAAGGATCTTGGGAGTGATGGGATTCTACCCCAGTATTTTTTTCTTGTCTTGTGTTAAATTTTTTTGTTGGCTTTGCCTGTAATTTTATTTTAAATAGTTTAAGCAATTAAAAAAAATAAAATATTTAAATAAAAATTAAAAAATATGGATAAAAAAAAATGACAGAGAAAATAAGATACTTATCAATATATCTCTCATTATAAAATTCTATCCTTTTTGACGGCTATTTTGGTATAATTAGGTCTATTCAAATTGGAAAAATAGGAAAAAACTCTTTAAACTTTCAAATAACCACTCATTTGGGTCACTTCACACGGGTTATCTTTTCGGTTTTTACCAAATCAATTTTTGTTTATCCTTCTCTCTTTTTGACCAAAATGAAAATCCTCTTTCTATCTCTCTACTCCTCCTTTCACCACGGCACCAACCATGTTTATTTAAAAAATTTATTCACAAGATATCACAATCTTCATCGGATGGTTCATAGGACTCTCAATTCTTATACCATGTTCATCTAGTAAGTAAACAATTATCTCTTCTTTATCATTTAACATTTTTTCTTTCTTATTTTCTTATCATTATTAATTTTTTATTTCTTACTTTCTCAATATTTTTTTTTTAAACTTCCTAAAAATTAGATTATTATGCTATTTGGAATTATAAATATTTTTTTATAATTCATTCCACAGAAATAGTTAATTAATTTGTAAACTTTTATAATTTAAATTATGATACATATTTACTTTAAATTTTAAAATAAGTATGCTGTACCTAATAATAATATTTTGCAAAAGTTTATAAATTAATTAAAATTAAACAAATTTATTTTAAAATCTTATAAATTAATTAAAAAATTAAATAAAACTATTTTTGTGCGAGTGAGTGGGGCATGACAAGTGATAAAATGGCCGGCTTACTACCATACCATACACCATTAAAAATTTAAAATAACTAAATAAGTATGTCGTTTTTTTTTTCAAAAAAAAGCAAAAGTGTCCGGAGTCCCCAACAAAACGCAAAGCATACTTCCAAAATCCAACCCGGTCATATGCTTCTGCGAACCGGGTTTTCCGGTTACCATCCCAGGCAATGATTATATGAGAAATTATAAATAAATAAAACTCTCCTCAATCCTTTTCACTTCACTCCCTCTTCTTCCTCGGATCAAAATCTACACAGCGTAAGAAAATGTCAGTACTTTCGGTGCAAGAACCCATCTTTCACACATTCTCTCTCTCCCGGTAAAAAAGGTAAAAGAAAATTAAGGAAAGTTATATTGTACTCCACTTGATAATTACAAAAACATATTGTCAGCTTTTCATTATCCGTGTGAATGACGACATAAAGCTCTGAAAAGACAAGTCTCGGTTCATTCGCTGTGGAAAAAGAATAAGTATGAAAATATATCGACTAAATATTGTATTTATTTGTATTATTAAAAAATAAAATATAATTTTAAAATTTATATAATTTTTATTTTTTAATAATATAATATTTATTATTGTATTCGATTATTACACGTAGACTTGTCGGTGAAAAAAATGTACCATGGAATCTCTCTGATTCGAGGTTCATTATTATAATAATATTAGTTTGCACAGAATCCCATTACAATTCTCTATACTGAGAAGATATTCGGTGATTTTGAGATATTACCTGATCACGTTCAAGAAAAAATTTTTGTCTATGCTTTTTGATGTGTAATATATTATAGATTCACGTGTACGTGTTGATGCCTACTTGTGTTTTTTTTATTTGAATATGTTGCGATTCACAGGGAGGGATTTGAAGATATTTGAAATTTTGAATTTTAAGGAAACAACGAGGGTTTTAGAGTGATGTATACTAGTGGGATTAGTGATGTTTTTCTGAGGTTGGTCGGGATGTGACTAGACCTTAATGAATGGTTCAAATGGTTCAATTAGTAGTTAGGGGTTAGAAACTTGAAACTAGACATACAAAGTAGGTTAAATTGGTCTGGCCTGATCTAAGCTTGATAGACCAGACTTTGACTTTTGGGCTTGTAGGACGGAATTTTCGATCAAAGTCTGACCTTTTGAAACTTGTAGGTCAGGGCGGGCCAGACCTGTAGGCTAGGTCGAGCTAGGCTTTGGGTCGGGTCAGGTCAGGCCAGGCCAGTTCAATCCTTGGGTCGGGCCTAAAATTGTAATCAACTAATTTTTAATGTGAAATATAAATATTAAATAAACTAACTACTATATTAATTAAATATTTTGACAAAAAATTAAAAATGAGTAATTACTCAATATTAATATCCAAATTAATTAATTCTATTTTGAAACTGAATTTTTTTTACAACATTAACCGGATTTGTCAACCAATTGTGATTAGTACAATGAACAAAAAAGCCAAACAAAATTTTTTAAAGTTTATTATCTCCCTACAATGAACTATTTCTTCCCTTCATCCGTCTTTTTGCTGCTTATATATATCAAGTTATAGTCTATAGTTAAAACGAATTAACTAGGCTGGGTCGGTCCTCTGCGCAGGCTAGGTCGGTCCTCTGCGCAGGCTGGGCCGGGCCGGTCCTCTGCATAGGCTGGGCCGAGCTTTTGCATAGGCCGGGTCAAGCCAGTCTTTTTCGTAGGCCAAGTCAGGCCGGGCTTTTACGTTAAAATAGCAGCCTGTTCAAATATTGTAGGCCGAACCAGCCCGGTCTGGGCTTTAACCAGGCCAGGCTTTGACCAAGTTAGGCTCAAGCCAGGCCAGGCCGGCCTATGGGTCGTAGGCTTTTTGTGCATCTCTACTTGAAACTAAATATATTAGAAACTCTCAGGATGAGACTAATGAACCTTTTTGTGGTTGTGTTGCGAGGGATTGAAGGCATAATTGTGTGATGGAAGGAATAGTAAAAGACCTAAAAGATCTTTGAAATGTAATTTCTTCCAGTTTTGAGGGTTAAAATTTGAGAAATCTGTGTGAGTTGTTGCTCAAATGTGCCAGATTTATTAAGTTGGTGTTTTTGAGTTTTTGAGTACGCCCAAGGTTTTGACAGAAACCTCTCCGAAAGACTTGTGGGAGAAACTTGAGAAAGTTTACAAGTCGAAGTCTCTGTCAAATCGGTTATATTTGAAGAATGAATTGTATCCTTCGGATGGAAGAAGGGTCAGATTTGACCAATCATATTAACGAGTTTAATAGATTGGTGACACAGCTTACCAGTATAGATGTGAAGCTGGATGAAGAAGATAAAGCCTTATTGCTTCTTGTCTCTCTACCAGATTCATACTCAACTCTCCAGACTTGTAAGACCCCGAATTTTATGAAATATAAAATTTAATTTTTCTTCATATATTTTTTTTTCATGAAACAGTAAATGGTTAAATTGATAAAGTTAAAAGTTAAAGATGTTATGTGTAAATTATATTTTGTCGGACAATATTCGCTTTGTCGGGGAATATTCGTTTGGTCGGGGAATATTCGTGTCGTACGACGGCGCCGAAATAACAAATTATTGGTGGACCCCACAACGGAATATTTGTCGGATATAGAAAACGACAGAAATAATCTTTTTAAATAAAAATAGTCAACGGAACTGTTAAAATACCGGTGATAAAAGAATAGTAGCATACGGTAGTTTTTGGTATTTTCTGTAGCACACGGTACTCTACAGTAACACACGGTATTGCATAGTGTCTCATATTATTGGTCTGATAATTGACACCGTAACTGTTACGCATCATTTCATCGATAATTGTCACTGCATAATATTTTATATTATCAATTCAATAATTGTTGTTACACAGTATTTTGCATTATTGATTTAATAATTGTCATTACACTGTATTTTATATCATTGAGTCAATAATTGTTGCTGCACTGTTTTTAAAATTATTGAACCTAATAATTGTCACAGTAACATATGCACAGTAATTCACATTATTGAATCAATATTTGTCATTACACAGTAACGTATGCTTTCTTTTACATTATTGTTATCTCTATTATGATGTTATTTAAACAGTTGTATTTCATTAATTTATTGACTTGATATCTAAGAGCTAACTATACTGTATTTATAACAATTAGTCATAATAATTGAATTGATAAAGTTATTTGTTTATAATATAAAGTTATGTGATTATTAGGTAATATGAAATGAATGGTGTAGATTAAAGTGTGAATTATTGTTGAATAATTGAATTGATTTGTTTATAATATAAAGTTAGGTGATTATTAGGTAATATGAAATGAATGGTGTAGATTAAAGTGTGAATTATTATTGAATAATTGAATTAATTTGTTTATAATATAAAGTTAGGTGATATGAAATGAATGGTGTAGATTAAAGATAATATAAAATTTGAAATGGATGGTGTAGATTAAAAGATGATTTTTTTAAATGAATGGTTTAGATTAAAGGAATGATAAGATTTTTGGCTATAAATAGAAGCCTTAACTTAAGGATTTTTCATAAACTTCATTACTTGTTCTTTCTTTCTCTCTCTAAATACTTCTTGTGAAAGTTCTCTCTAAGTGTGCTTAAGTCATCTTGAGTATTTGTGAAAATCTATAAGTATACGTGTACTGTTCAAGTTAATCAACCTCATTTAAATCAATATCCAGTCACGTGTTGAGGTAAGGGATACCATCTTTTTCATCTTCCATTATTCAAACTTACTACGGTAAGGAATATCATATTCTTTCATATTCTATTATTCAAACTTGCTACAGTAAGGGATGTCATTTTCTTTCATACTCTTAAATTTACTACTCGTAAGGAATATCATTCTTTTCACACTCTTAAATTTATTACGGTAAGGAATGTCATTTTCTTTTCTTACTTGTAAGGGATACCATCTTTTTCATCTTCCATTATTCAAACGTACTATGGTAAGGGATTATCATTATTTGATTCTCGATAATAATATTGTTTCTTCCTTACTCATAAGACGTGCCTTTTATTTCCATGTATTAAATTGTGGGAATAACCTTACGGAGCGGATTGCCGCTTGTTGGTGAATAACCTTTCGTATTCATTCATTATTAATCTCTGAGAATAACCTTACGGAGCGGATTGCCGCCTGTTTGGTGAATAACTCTTTGTACTCAAATTCTATTAAATTGTGGGAATAACCTTACGGAGCGGATTGCCGCCTGTTGGTGAATAACCCTTTGTATTAATTTCCTTCACCTTTATTTAATCAAACCTGCTACGGTAAGGGATATTATTTTCTTTCATACTCCTAAATCGAAATTTATTATGGAACTATTGCTTCTATAATTCCTGAAAATATTATATGTTCCATAATAGTTGAACTTCATTATTTCAACTGAACCTTCCTATTTACGTGAACCTTTCTATTGAATTGTAACCGTTATTCTAAACTGTGGATCTTGAATATCATTTTTAAATTTCACTCCACATCATGTTGACAATTTGGACATTATCTGAATCTGTACAAAGTAAACTTCCGATACTTATTGTTATCCTATTTCTTCTGTTCATCATTTATATCATTCTAATCATCCAAAAATCAAGCTGTTGTGAATATCTGTGGCCGGGGGCACAGATGTGATATATTTGTTGAACAGATGATAGGTTAAAGGCGATATAATAGGTTAAAGGCGATACATCTGTTCGGTGTCTTTTATGGCACGTGGTGAAAGTTCTCTTTGGCCCGTAGTGCATAGATGAACTGTTGTTTGGTATGATTATCACCAAAGGCTGAATCTGGTATAATCATGACCGCTGGTGCTATATTAAATATCTTTGGCCCGTAGTGCAAAGATGAACTGTTGATTTGCATGATTATGATCAGGAACTATGAATTTTTATTATCATGACTAATGGTATTTCAGATGATAAAAGTTGATGATGTTTTTACGAAAAAGAGAAGCGAGTGGACATTATAATCTGCATTGTTCTTCTAATAGATTGCTCATTCCGCTGCTATTATTGATCTGAACATTGTTTAAGAATTTAACTGCAGTTTTTGATATAAACCTTGTATTCTATTGTATTCTATCAAGAACTCAACTGTTGAAGGCTAATGATAATTTATTCGTCATTATCTTAGTCATGATATTTCTTACTGGGCTATTTGAGCTCACCCTTTCTTTTGTTCCATTGTTTTTCAACAGGAAATGAAAACATAACAGGGTCTAGCAGGGGAATGGAGTGAGGGTCCGAGGAATAGTTATCATAGTCTTCACGTTTTGTAAAATAGTGTGGCAATAATAGTGAAGACTTAGTTGTGTATTATTATACACTGTATTGTAGTACGTTGTGCTTTGTTGTAATAATTTTGTTGTAGTCTTTTGACGACTCAAGTTTGGGCTGTGTGGGCCCAGATTTGGGGGCGTCACAGTTGGCATCAGAGCTTAGGGATATGGTCTTTAATGAAGATCTGGGGTTAGAACTAGGAGGGGAGAGACGAATAGAATCAATCACTAGTGTGTCCTACCTAAATTAGATTTTTTTTTATCTAATGAATCGATTTGAATGTAGGAACATGAAGAGATGAGTCAATTTGTTTGAACTAACAATTATTTTGTGACTACAGTTGAATATGGCATATGAAAATCAGGAAATTAACAATGGAGTGCCCGAAACAAATGTACCTGCGAATCAAGAGACGACGAATAATCTTCCTACAAACTCAGAGTTGAATCTTTTGCCTAAGGCAAAAATTATGCGTGTTCTATCCAGTAAGGATGAAAGTGAAAGCTCTACTACAGTCGTTCCAGATCCTTTCTTAGAAGCAATTAAAGGATGTAATGAACTTGCGGAAATCATTGCATTTAATCTGCTCACTAATTGGGAGAGTGATATCACCTGGTTATGCTCTATAACAAAGGATCATAATATATGGACTTTTCATATTAGTTTTTGGGATTTATGGTGTTCCAGCTATGATTTTCAAGATTATTTAAAAATGATGTTTCTATACTTTTGGGCGTTACAATTTAGAGGAATTCAGGTTAAGTTAGTCACTATCGTGGAAACTGCAGTCTATCGAAAATACTATTTTAATGGAAATCATTGGTACCTTACTACTGATGAAGTTGATGAACCCGAGAAACAGTTTGCTAGAAAATTATTCAGTGGTATTCCCATGGTTGAAATACGTGAAGATCCGAATGAAGTATTCGGGATTCGATTTGACGATAACAGTCAAGAAACCGAATGAGGTGATAACCGGTAAGCTATTCATAAATTCTCGTGAAGTCTATGCCATATTAGATACTGGCTCTATCCACTCTTTTATCTCACCTATATGTACTCAACGTTTAAATTTGACTATTGAAAACTTAAATCTTGTCTTATCAGTTGAAACCTCATTGGGAGAAATACCTATTACATTTACTATCTATAAATCTTGCCTAGTTCAAATCAACAACCTCACATTACCTGTTGACCTTATTTCTTTGGAGATGCGTGAATTTGATGTGATTTTAGGAATTGATTGGTTGACTACCCATCATGCTAAAATTGATTGTTTTCATAAGATTATTAGTTTTCATATTCCTAATCAACCTGTCATGCAAATTCAAGCAACTAAACCATTGAAATCTATAACTGTTATTTCTAGCCATAAAGTCATTCGTTTATTGAAAAACGGATGTCAAGCCTTTTTAGCTCATGTCACTGATTTGAACAAAAACACGTCAAACTTGAATGATATTCCCATTGTTAATGAGTTTCCTGACGTTTTTCTGAGGAACTTTCTGGCTTACCCCAAACCGTGAAATTGAATTCTGTATCGATCTTGAACCCGACATTAAGCCCATTTTTAAAGTCCCATACCAAATGGCTCCCATAGAACACCAAGAGTTGAAAGTTTAATTACTAGATATCGGTATCATTCATTCTAGTACAAAACTTATATCGAGCGAGGAATGCGAGAAGAGTTTTCAAGAACTCAAGAGGAGACTTGTTTCAGCTCTTGTTCTAACCATACCATCAGGATCAGGAGAATTTGTTATCTACAGCGATGCTTCTGGCAAAGGTCTAGGCTGTGTCCTTATGCAACATGGAAAGGTTATAGCCTATGCCTCTCGACAACTCAAAGATTATGAGAAAAATTATCCTACTCATGATCTAGAGTTGGCAGCAGTCGTTTTCGCGTTAAAGATCTGGAGACACTACTTGTACGGAGAAAAAGTGGATATCTATATGGATCATAAAAGTCTCAAGTATTTCTTCACCCAGAAGGAACTCAACATGCGACAACGACGTTGGCTTGAGCTGTTGAAGGATTATGACCACACAATCCAGTATCACCCGGGAAAGGCGAACGTTGTAACTGACGCTTTGAGCAGAAAATCTTATGCGAGTACAAGTGCACTGCTGACAACACAAAAGTGTATTTTGTACGACTTGCAAAAGATGGAGATAGATCTAAAGACACCAGGGACCCACTCGAAGATTGCTCACGTGCGAGTAGAACCAGCTTTAATCGATAAAATTAAAGCTGCTCAAGCTACCGATCCGGAACTGATAAACATGATAAAGAAAGTACAAGAAGGTGCCATTCCCGAAGCAAGAATCGACGAGAAAGGAATACTTCGAGTCAACTCTCGACTATGTGTTCCTAACGATCCTGAATTAAAGCATAAAATCATGATTGAGGCACACAACACGCCGTTTGCAATCCACCCAGGAGGTACCAAGATGTATCGAGATCTTCGACATACATTTTGGTGGAACAATATGAAAAGAGAGATTGCGGAGTTTATCTTAAGGTGCCTAACTTGTCAACGTGTCAAGGCAGAGCATCAAGTACCTAAGGGCCCATTACAACCACTTGAGGTTCCTGAATGGAAGTGGGAACACATCAATATGGACTTCGTGACGGGCCTTCCAAAAGTTTCTCAAGGCTTAGATGCAATTTGGGTGATCGTAGATAGATTGACCAAATCCGCTCATTTCTTGCCTATACGAGAAAACTTTTCACTTGAACGTCTTGCCGGTATGTACATAAATGAGATCGTGAGATTGCATGACATGCCAGTTTCCATAGTTTCTGATCGAGATCCTAGATTCACTTCACGCTTTTGGATCAGTCTACAAAAAGCTATGGGCACTGAACTACGTTTTAGTTCTGCATACCATCCTCAAACGGACGGACAATCGGAAATGACGATCCAGACCCTCGAAGATCTTTTGAGACTTTGTGTATTAGACTTCAAAGGAAGTTGGGATAAGTACTTGCCATTGGTTGAATTTTCCTACAACAACAGTTACCAAGCAAGTATAGGTATGGCTCCATTCGAGGCTTTATATGGACGCAAGTGTCGCTCTCCAGTATGCTGGAATGAGGTAGGAGAAGCAAAATTGTTGGGACCCGAGTTGGTACGCTTGACAACAGAAAAGATCCAAATGATCCGACAACGAATACAGACCGCACAAGAACGACAAAAGAGTTATGCTGATCTTCATCGGAGAGACGAAAGTTTCAACGTCGAAAATCATGTATTCTTACGTGTTTCTCCATGGAAAGGGGTTACGAGATTCGGAAAGAGAGGAAAGCTCAACCCTCGATTTATTGGCCCATTTGAAATCCTCGATCGAATAGGAACTGTAGCCTACAGACTAGCCTTACCACCAAGTATGTCTCGCATCCATAACGTTTTTCACATATCTATGTTACGTAAATATGTGAAGGACCCAAACCACGTCATTGAGTTAGAACCAGAAGTTATAACAGAGGATTTAACGTACGTGGAGGTACCTGTTAAGATCCTAGATAAGAAGGAGCAGATCCTACGCTCAAAGGTTATATCTCAAGTTAAGGTTTTATGGAGAAACCAAGATATTGAGGAAATGACTTGGGAGCTAGAATCTGAAATGAAATCTAAGTATCCTTACCTCTTCGATATGCCAGGTACGTCAATTTCGGGGACGAAATTTCATAAGGAGGGGAGGTTGTAAGACCCCGAATTTTATGAAATATAAAATTTAATTTTTCTTCATATATTTTTTTTTTTATGAAACAGTAAATGGTTAAATTGATAAAGTTAAAAGTTAAGGATGTTATGTGTAAATTATATTTTGTCGGACAATATTCGCTTTGTCGGGGAATATTCGTTTGGTCGGGGAATATTCGTGTCGTACGACGACGCCGAAATAACAAATTATTGGTGGACCCCACAACGGAATATTTGTCGGATATAGAAAACGACAGAAATAATCTTTTTAAATAAAAATAGTCAACGGAACTGTTAAAATACCGGTGATAAAAGAATAGTAGCATACGGTAGTTTTTGGTATTTTCTGTAGCACACGGTACTCTACAGTAACACACGGTATTGCATAGTGTCTCATATTATTGGTCTGATAATTGGCACCGTAACTGTTACGCATCATTTCATCGATAATTGTCACTGCATAATATTTTATATTATCAATTCAATAATTGTTGTTACACAGTATTTTGCATTATTGATTTAATAATTGTCATTACACTGTATTTTATATCATTGAGTCAATAATTGTTGCTGCACTGTTTTTAAAATTATTGAACCTAATAATTGTCACAGTAACATATGCACAGTAATTCACATTATTGAATCAATATTTGTCATTACACAGTAACGTATGCTTTCTTTTACATTATTGTTATCTCTATTATGATGTTATTTAAACAGTTGTATTTCATTAATTTATTGACTTGATATCTAAGAGCTAACTATACTGTATTTATAACAATTAGTCATAATAATTGAATTGATAAAGTTATTTGTTTATAATATAAAGTTAGGTGATTATTAGGTAATATGAAATGAATGGTGTAGATTAAAGTGTGAATTATTGTTGAATAATTGAATTGATTTGTTTATAATATAAAGTTATGTGATTATTAGGTAATATGAAATGAATGGTGTAGATTAAAGTGTGAATTATTATTGAATAATTGAATTAATTTGTTTATAATATAAAGTTAGGTGATATGAAATGAATGGTGTAGATTAAAGATAATATAAAATTTGAAATGGATGGTGTAGATTAAAAGATGATTTTTTTAAATGAATGGTTTAGATTAAAGGAATGATAAGATTTTTGGCTATAAATAGAAGCCTTAACTTAAGGATTTTTCATAAACTTCATTACTTTTTCTTTCTTTCTCTCTCTAAATACTTCTTGTGAAAGTTCTCTCTAAGTGTGCTTAAGTCATCTTGAGTATTTGTGAAAATCTATAAGTATACGTGTACTGTTCAAGTTAATCAACCTCATTTAAATCAATATCCAGTCACGTGTTGAGGTAAGGGATACCATCTTTTTCATCTTCCATTATTCAAACTTACTACGGTAAGGAATATCATATTCTTTCATATTCCATTATTCAAACTTACTACAGTAAGGGATGTCATTTTCTTTCATACTCTTAAATTTACTACTCGTAAGGAATATCATTCTTTTCACACTCTTAAATTTATTACGGTAAGGAATGTCATTTTCTTTTCTTACTTGTAAGGGATACCATCTTTTTCATCTTCCATTATTCAAACGTACTATGGTAAGGGATTATCATTATTTGATTCTCGATAATAATATTGTTTCTTCCTTACTCATAAGACGTGCCTTTTATTTCCATGTATTAAATTGTGGGAATAACCTTACGGAGCGGATTGCCGCTTGTTGGTGAATAACCTTTCGTATTCATTCATTATTAATCTCTGAGAATAACCTTACGGAGCGGATTGCCGCCTGTTTGGTGAATAACTCTTTGTACTCAAATTCTATTAAATTGTGGGAATAACCTTACGGAGCGGATTGCCGCCTGTTGGTGAATAACCCTTTGTATTAATTTCCTTCACCTTTTGTTAATCAAACCTGCTACGGTAAGGGATATTATTTTCTTTCATACTCCTAAATCGAAATTTATTATGGAACTATTGCTTCTATAATTCCTGAAAATATTATATGTTCCATAATAGTTGAACTTCATTATTTCAACTGAACCTTCCTATTTACGTGAACCTTTCTATTGAATTGTAACCGTTATTCTGAACTGTGGATCTTGAATATCATTTTTAAATTTCACTCCACATCATGTTGACAATTTGGACATTATCTGAATCTGTACAAAGTAAACTTCCGATACTTATTGTTATCCTATTTCTTCTGTTCATCATTTATATCATTCTAATCATCCAAAAATCAAGCTGTTGTGAATATCTGTGGCCGGGGGCACAGATGTGATATATTTGTTGAACAGATGATAGGTTAAAGGCGATATAATAGGTTAAAGGCGATACATCTGTTCGGTGTCTTTTATGGCACGTGGTGAAAGTTCTCTTTGGCCCGTAGTGCATAGATGAACTGTTGTTTGGTATGATTATCACCAAAGGCTGAATCTGGTATAATCATGACCGCTGGTGCTATATTAAATATCTTTGGCCCGTAGTGCAAAGATGAACTGTTGATTTGCATGATTATGATCAGGAACTGTGAATTTTTATTATCATGACTAATGGTATTTCAGATGATAAAAGTTGATGATGTTTTTACGAAAAAGAGAAGCGAGTGGACATTATAATCTGCATTGTTCTTCTAATAGATTGCTCATTCCGCTGCTATTATTGATTTGAACATTGTTTAAGAATTTAACTGCAGTTTTTGATATAAACTTTGTATTCTATTGTATTCTATCAAGAACTCAACTGTTGAAGGCTAATGATAATTTATTTGTCATTATCTTAGTCATGATATTTCTTACTGGGCTATTTGAGCTCACCCTTTCTTTTGTTCCATTGTTTTTCAACAGGAAATGAAAACATAACAGGGTCTAGCCGGGGAATGGAGTGAGGGTCCGAGGAATAGTTATCATAGTCTTCACGTTTTGTAAAATAGTGTGGCAATAATAGTGAAGACTTAGTTGTGTATTATTATACACTGTATTGTAGTACGTTGTGCTTTGTTGTAATAATTTTGTTGTAGTCTTTGACGACTCAAGTTTGGGCTGTGTGGGCCCAGATTTGGGGGCGTCACAAGACTACTTTCCTTGTAGGGAACGAAAAACTTGCAGTTGATGATGTGATGTCAGCAGTCCTGGATCAGGATAAGTTCAGGGGCGCTACTTCCAAAGATCAAGGAGACAGTCTTCTTGCATTTTCAGATAGGCGTGGCAAGGGTCCTAATCGGAAGAAGAATTTCGGCAAGGAATGAGGAAGGTCTCAATCGAGATCAGGCAAGAAGGATATATCTCAGGTTGAGTGTTATCATTGCCACGAGAAGGGCCACATCAAAAATAAGTGTCCATTGTTGAAAAAAGAAAACAAAAAGAAAGGTAAGCAGATTAAAAATTTTGCTAATATTACTGAGAAAAACGGATGTTTTCTGGGGTTGGTTGGGATGTGACCAGACTTTAATGAGTGGTTCAACTAGTAGTTTGGGGGTTAGAAACTTGAAACTAAATATATTAGGAACTCTCAGGATGAGACTAATGAACCTTTTTGTGGTTGTGTTGCGAGGGATTGAAGGCATAATTGTGTGATGGGAGGAATTGTAAAAGACCCAAAAGATCTTTGAAGTGTAATTTCTTCCAGTTTGAGGGTCACAATTTGAGAAATCTGTGTGAGTTGTTGCTCAAATGTGCCAGATTTATTAAGTTGGTACTTTTGAGTTTTTGAGTACGCCTAGAGATGCACAAAAAGCCTACGGCCTACAGGCCGACCTGACCTGGTCTGAGTCCGGTCTGGTCAAAGCCCGGCCTGGTCAAAGCCTGGGTCGAGTCGGTCCGGCCTACAGTCTTTGAACAGGCTACTATTTTGACGTAAAAGCGCGGCCTGGCCCGGCCTACGAAAAAGCCCGGTCAGGCCTGACCTATGCAAAGGTCCGGCCCAGCCTACGCGAAATTACACATCCATGAATATTGAAGATATATATTTTTTTTAAGATTGAAGATATATTTTTTGAAGATTTAATGATATAATGAAGAGATAGTTTTTGAAGTTAAGAAAATACATTTTTTGAAGATTTGAATTTTGAAGATATTTTTAAAATATTTTGAAGCAAAATATTTATAATCGACTCATTATTTATTAGTGATTAGTTACTCATTTTTAATTTTTTGTCAATACATTTAATTAATATAATAGTTAGCTTATTTAATATTTATATTTCACATTAAAAATTAGTTGATTACATTTTTAGGCCTGGCCCGACCCGGCCCAAGGACTGGACTGGCCTGACCCGGCCTAGCCTGTAGGCCTAAAAATGCCAGACTTTTATCTAAAAGTCCGGCCTGACCTGGCCTATAGGCCCAAAAGTCAAAGCCTGATCCGCCCTGGTCAACGGCCAAAGCCTACCAGGCCGAGGCCAGCCTACTGTGAATGTCAACGCCCCAAGGGCAGGCAGAAGTGGAAAATGGGAAATTTGGATGGCTGAAAATAAAAGATTGTGGAGAACCAAAGGAGGGTTTTCTTTTGATGTCAGGAGCTAAAGTGAGGCAGATGAATGTGACTGATTCAGAGGCGAGGTCGGTCCTTGGGCCCACTGGAAACAAGGAGCAGAGATCATCTAGTGCTCAGAAGCCTGTATGAAAGCCATCAAGAAAGGTGGATAAGAAACCTCTTCTATCGTCTACTGTTGTTGCATCATCGTCGCCTCCAATGCATTCAATGTCTGTTACTTTGATACTTCGTCGACAAAAGGTCATTATTGCACTCTAGTTTGTCACTCACTGCTTCTTGTTCTTCTGATGCATCTTCTGATTCATTTCATGGTCGGGCCCCTACTGGTAGGATATATAGAACAAGTAGTACAACAAGTCGGAGGAGGCAATTGGCCTCAAAGCCAAAATCTGTTGTTGCTGATGGTGTTTCAGAATTTTTACTTGATGGTTCACAGCCCAAGAAAAGGTGAGCCTGGGTACAGGGAATTAATTAGTTTCATGCAACTATTCTCTTTTGAACAAGGCTTGTTTTCTGATGCTTTTTGTTATCATAAAGGAACATAGATATTTAGATGCATATGTATCATCTTTAATCGGGCACTTCATTGGGTGGAATAGTTGCTGCTCTATCAAACATTCACTCCTCAATCTGTAATGAATTGACGATTCAAAGTAAAATGTTGGATATTTTTCAATCTTTTTCCCCGTTAGAGAGCCATCCTTGAGCAAGTTGGTTTTTCTTTCTGAAATCTACCACCCAGTATTTGGGTTGACAATTCCATCAAATACTAAAACTATTGTCTTCTAAGGATATCAACTTGTGGTGAACCGGAGTTACTGATAGATCTCTAATGATGGCAATATGAAAACTTTACTCTTATTTTGTCTCTTGAATATGTCATGCATTACATCTTTCCATGGGAATTGGGCATAATTCATTGGTTCTTTAATGGCTATTTTGATTGCAAGCGTTTACCTTGTAATAGTCTTATGCACTTAAATATATTAATTGTTGCCTAACGCAACTTTTATTTTTTTAATAGGTACAACAATTTAACTTGATAATGAATGAGTTTATCATTTTAATTCGATACAATTGAAATGTGCGCTAACTATTTTATCTAGTGTAAGAGGCCTACTTTTTTCTTTTCCTAATAAGTAATACTATCTCTTATTGCACTTATGGTTTGATCTTGTCATTATTTGCTCAACGTATTTTTTTTTCTCTCTTACGGTCTAAAATATGGAATATGACTTCAAGAAATTTACATTTTAAGAAATAATTCTAGTTGTTGAGTTTTTTGTGTGTTTAAACCAGACTCATCTTATGCCGCTTTCGGTGATGAAGAATGGGGAGTCGCCGTACATAATGACAGGTAAGTTGGGACGTCATTTTACATTACATCTCACTTCCAAAAAGATCTTTGTTCCAAGACTGACTGTTCTTGTTGAACTATGTGCAGGAAATTGTTTGAGCTTCTCGTTCTTTCCGGGGCTTTGGCTGAACTTACATGGCCTGCCATTCTAAGCAAAAGGCGTATTTTTAGGTACCGTTTCTATGAAAATTCTTTTATCGTTATAAAATTTGTGGCAGATTCTCTGGCACTTCCAGTCTTCCTTCCTTCTCGATTACTTGAAGAAAAGGAAAGATTGGCATGCTTTGCGGTTACTTTCTTCTCTTCTGTGCCTGTGTTTTTTATTTTCCTCTTATGGCGACATCTTTTACGCAGGGAAGTATTTGCTGACTTTGATCCTATTGTTGTGGCCAAGTTTAACAAGAAGAAGACAAGTGGACCTGGCAGTACTGGGAGCCCTTTGCTATCAGGGCTTAAACTGTGGACCATCATTGAAAATGCTCGTCAAATATCCAAGGTAGAAGAATATCAGTTGCTTTATTTTTTATTACTTATCTGGATATCTGATGATATCCGAATAGCTGAGGGGGACCCATAGAACTGGTGCTAAGCAGTTACAACTAGGTCTTTAAGCTTTTGTCAGCTACTCACCTGAGAATATTTCTAGGGAAATACCAATTTCTGAATTCCCCACATTTCCACCTGAAACTACTGATGAAAATGAAATTTTGCAAAAGATAGTTATTGTTAATCTGTTATATCTTGCTCATAGTATTGGTAACTTTCATGCCCAGGCTTCCATGATTGATTCAAGTTTCCTTTCGTTCTATGGGCCCACCTTCAAAGATAACCTGGTCCAGTGGATTAGATAAGAAAGTAAATGGAATGGTGGTCCTGCCTCTTTCATCAATAATGGGGCAGACATCAAGTAAAATTTCCATAACAGCCTGGCATTAATATTCCTCTAATTTCAATAGTTGCTCATGCAACCTAGTTAGTCTCTTTATTTTTTTTGTCAAAGCAGTCGGGCTATACCCGCTAAACATAGGGGGTAACTCTCTCCACGCCATTGTAGGTAAGATGGATCCTTAACAACTGAGTCATGCACTCGTTCTCAGTTAGTCCTCTTATTGAACATGCCAACTTGCTGAGTTGGTAAAGACTGCTTACTATTATTACCAGCCTTTGCAGGGTTCCCCCTTATGGAGGAGCAAAATGATCATACTTCAATTACTTGATGGTTCTTACTATAATTAGCAGTGAATCTAACTTTTTGCAGGTTTTATTGATACCAGGTCATAGTTGAGTTCGGGTCGTTTGACAAGTATATCTGGGGCTTTGTTAACTGCGAGCCAATGGTTAGCAGGTTCCAGTACCCCCGCCAGGTACCAGTAAAGATCCCTAAAGCAGATGTGATCAGCAAAATCGATAATAAGAGATTATGCCTGGAACTTGATTTGGTAGCAGCTATATGGTATGTTTGGAACTTGAAAAGGCGGAGGAAAAGAAAAGAGAAGGAAACTTGACAATCTTAATGAACGCAACTCCAACGTTCAAATTTAGTTTAATGGATGGTTAGGAAAGTCTGGTTAAACTTTTTGTTGTTAATTCCTTCTCCTTTCTAATGCAGAAGAAAATAAAAAAGAAAGTACAATTATATAAAAACTAAAAAGGTTTTTTAATGACAATGTCTAATATAATTTCTACTTCAAAAAAATAATCTAATATAAAAGTAAAAATTGATATTTTCACCCAGTGCGAGGCATTTGACAAATATCAATTTTCTTTAAAGAGCGTTCATTTATATTGTAACAAATGGCTAAGAAAGACGAAGATTTATCCAAAGCTATTTATTTCGATTTTGTCTGCAACACTGAAAGATGCTGTGGTGGTGAAATATCCCTTTGAAGAAATGCATCAAGTCATTTTTTTTTTTTTGGAATGCTATTGAATTTTTTTGGGTCAGTTTTTCTTTGTGATGTGAACTTGATTGAGAAAAGAGCCGGTTAGAAACCATATATATGTTGGATTGTAGGCTTGTAGTTGAAGCCACCTATAAGACTCTTTCCATTTAATAATAAGGGTTATTCAAAAAATCAGTCTTCTACAAATAAAATAAATACACTACGCTCAATGGCATTTTAGAGGGACACCCAAAAGTATCAAATCCAGCGAGAAGAATGTCTGATTTATAACAAGATACCAAGTATCAAACCAGCTCACCTGGCGTATGTAATAGGAAAGAGCAGCAGAAGTTTTCAATTGGAAAGGCTTGAAAACCAATGATATCCTTGAATTCCCCTTACAAGTGTCAGCAACCAGCTTCAACTTCGACCAACTAACACGAACAGACAAACACAAAGGCCATCTATAGCTGATATTGTGACGGATCTTTGGAACTCTACCTTTGTCTAAAAGGCTCAGATTGATCAGAGTAGTAAGTAAACAACCACCGGAAGCTGCTTACTTTTCCATTTAAATGTGTCTCTTTGAAAATTAAGGCATTGCAGTAAGTGCAAGTGTGCAACCAGTTCTACATATATATACAAGTGTTTACTAGGACTGATCACTAAATCGATAAATTAACAAAAAAACACGCAAGGAGAGGGAAGAAAAATCAAACCAGCAAATGCGATAATTTATATGGAAGCAGGTGCATATTTCTTCAGAGAATTGGTCATTTTTCGTATTCTCCACCCAGATGGAGCAAATCTCTCAGACTGCAGTTGGGCTTTCAGCCTTTCAGCAAGGCTTGATTTCGAAACCAATGCCCAAAAGGGTTCGAGCTGAATCCATTGCCTTCTCCCCTCTCCGGCTCAAAGGCTCACCAGTCAATTCACCTTCCTTGTCCACTGACCATTGGGTTGCAGATTGCTCATTCTGGAGTGCTTCCGGTTTCTTAATTTTTAAATTATTCATGGAAGCGGGAGCAGCAGCAGCAACAAGTGGAGCACTTGGTGGTCCATGTCTTTTCTTTGGTACAGGCATATCATGATCATGTACTCCCTTGTATGTTATTATTAGAGCACTTGTGTTATCCGTAGCCATCTCAGTGTGTTTTCTAACAGGACATCCAGCAGAAGTGCATCTGTAGTAATTCCTGAAACCCATGAGAGAGTTCAGACCATAAGCGAATGCGTGGTAAAGCTAAAGCCACCTTATCTGGCATCGTGATTTGCATTACTAAAAAACTAAATAATGACATTATGAAATTAGCTTCATGAATCCTTGTAGACATGGCATCTAATTGCTGCAAGTCCCCCCGTTCTATTTACGAGTGAGAGGGAAGCTCACAATGACTTCTTTCTTTATTTATTAAAAGTAAAAAATAGAAAAAAGAGGTTCATCACGACATTCATCTTCAACTTTCAAGTTTGTTCAATGTTTCCAAAAGAATAGCCAAGCTGCTAAAGCTTTATCAAATTTAGCCATGACGGCCGTGACCTTTCAATGATTGCACACCTTTTTCTTTCTTTCTTTCTTTCTTTTTTTTAATAGTTTTTACCGTCTTCTTCAGTAATTTTTGGTAGGTTAGGTTGTGCTATTCTTAGGATTTGCAGAGAGCTTGTAGCTAACCAAGATATTATAGAAGAACATTTGCAGTTACAGTTGGACCACAAACTAAATAATCAGATGCCCTATCAAAATAACACAAGACGTGCAGCATAAAGAACTAAATTCAGATATAAAAAAGAATAGGTTTCTTTGGAAAGCAAAGAATAGGCATGCACCTGGGATGAGGAGTTCCCTTCACCACCTTCTGTCCATACTTTCTCCACCTGTAGCCATCTCCTGAAATTCCCACATCACCAGCCGCATGCACAACAAATTTAGGTTTTTTGCCAGATGTGCAGACAGGATCATTATATACTGAGCTGCTTTTCTTCACTCTGGTAATCCTAACAAGGAAATGAAGTTAAATTCATATACTAATTACAACTCAGCATCTTCCAGCCATGGATACAAAGATACGATTGCAACCAGAAACTTGCCTTCGTTTCGGTTCTGGCTCGTCAACATCATTCATTTGAGCATTTCCATCAGAACCACTTGAAATCTGCTGTTTTGTTTCAGTTATTGGGATTTTTTTCTCTATGCTTTCTCCTGATGAAGTTGCTGGGTCTTTACTGGTGAGAGTTCTGACTGGGTTACTAGTTTTAGTACTCCCCACGGTAGGCGCAACAGATAATGCAAGCCTTTTTTCTCTAGCGCAATTTATTTTTGCAGGAGGATCATGATTGTGTCGGCTTTTATAAATGATCTCTATCACAGAACTAGAGCTATCACAACACTCGATCTTTTTGGCATAACATTCAAAATATGTGCACTTGTAATAGCTTCGAAAACCTTGTGGACTCTTCACCTGCTTCTGACCATACTTTCGCCAATTGTAACTGTCAACAGAAGATGCTTTGACAATAGGTGCAACAGATACAGTTTTTGAATCAGAAGAATTTTTTTCATTCACATCTGCCATACACATGCCATTACTGTTACCTTGAGGTAAAACTCTGTGTTCTTGTAAAGTTGGACTTTGGACAGATAAAATGGATTGTGTAACAGAAGTTGGCGAGAATTCCAGTGAGGAAGTCTGACACCCAGGTAACTGAAGATGATTCAGTAAATGTGCTTGATTGGTCTGAGTCATAACACTTACCAAGGCTTGTTGTTGGCTTACTCTAACTTGACTCTGCCGCAGATAAAAAAAGAAAAGAAAAAAAGAAGATCAAAAGTCAAAACATTAGAATATAGAAACACATAAAACACTTGACGTGCTAAAAAAATCATGCTCGTGATACTAAAGTTGCACAGGCACGGAACTTTAAAAACACTCGACCTCCTCTGCATAATAAAAAGAAGGGTATGCTATCATAATGGAAAATATTATTCAAGTCTGTTGCAGTTTGTGAAATTCATGAATTTGAGATTAAGGGGTGCCTGGAGCTTATCTTTTCATCACCCTTTAATTGTTCACCAATGAATCCATCATTTTTTAGGAAAACCTTTGACAACTGAGAACTATGATGCTCTCCACCAAGGCTGCTTCAGGTCAAAGATTACCATGGGAAATAAATAAGCTTATCCCTTCTGGATGACTAAGAGATTTGTGCTGTTTTTCCAGCTTCTAACCAAGATGCTCTACCTACTTCCTACGTAGACCTCATATGAGGATCATCCTGTACAGATAGAGTATATGGAATGCAGGGTTGGCAATGTGCAAAGTGCCAAACCATTTGAAACAAAAGAGTGCCAAACGAGCTCAATGGAAAAAAGAAGAGAAAAAGTAACACTTACAAGAGTTGTTATGCATAGAACAAAAGAGGAGAATAGAAAGCAACCCACACTTACTCAAACAACAAAATGCTGTCGAGATGTGAATCTATTATACTCATTGCACGAGTCTACTGGGTTATATTTAATCAGTTTGTACTTTTAGATATTGGAGGTAATAGTATGTTCAGAATTTTGTATGGCACAATTCCTAACAAAGAACTGAGGTCTAAAGATGCATTTTTTACAAGAGCTTTTGGTTACACTGTTGCAATTTTTTTCTTTTCCAAAAGTAACCTTTGGCTATGCTACTATTCTTCAATGAGGTCAATTTGGTCATGCTTCCACAGTTAAGGGCTTTTCACAAGGATTAAAATGGTTTTGAGAAAAGAAGTTGCAGCCAGCTAGCATTTGATTTTTGATTAATTTTGGGATTCACTAGTCTAATTGCATCTACATTTCTAAAGAGTTGCAGGCATTGTACTTACTCATTATTCCCTCCGTTCCAAAATTATGGATACAGTTATAAAACGGCGACTTTTAACATTTTTTTTTAGTTAAAACTTATTCCAAATATTTTCTAGAAATGTAATAGTGGCGGCATAATAGTACTCAATTAGTGAATAAAAGTAACGGCATATTAGAGAGCAACTTAAAGTCAATTGAAATCTCTCTCTAAATATGGAAAGAAAAACAAAAAAATGTATCTCTAATTTTGAATGTAATTTAAAATTTTCTTTAAAGGTTTCAGGCACGGTATATAGTTTAGTCCTTTTCTTTATGGTTCCTGCCTACCTACAAGCCAAAATTGTTATACCTTTAGGCCATGTTTACACAAGGATTATAATCCCGGGACTATATTCCCATAGATTATAATCCAAAACTACTAATCTTAGGACTTAGATTAAGTCCTAGGCCCATCTTCGTTTAGAATGAAATTATTCATGAATAACTTAAGAGTTAAAATTATCCCATATTACGTTTGTTTTGTCCAAGATTATTTAAAGGATTGGATAAAAATCTATCATTCAGACTATTTTACCCTTAATAGTAATAGCAAATAAATCGTATTTTCAGTAGTGTGAGTATAGATGAATATAGTAGTATGCACGGATTATTTTTTAAAAAGATTAAAATTAATTTTGTCCACAAATTTTTAATCCCAAAACGTGGAGAATATAATACTGTTTAGACATGGTATTAAATATTCCCCATTTACAAGTCATTTTGTTATCCCTAGATTAATAGTCTCCAAACAAGAGACAAAGGACCAATCCCAAATGTTATTCTTTCAAACAAACATGGCCTTGGTATTTTTCAAATACAATAGTTTGTTCTACTTTTCTATTGGTATTTTTCTAATACAATAGTTTGTTTTATTTTTCTATAAGGTGTGAAATCCTAACCTTGAGTTCTGCAGACTCGTGCGGTTGCAGTGTATATTCCACCGGCACCTCTATTAAATCAAATCATCAAATTTAGCAAACACATAATGTTATGCTCCCACTATCCCACAAAAACTCAATTTGATTCTGAATCAAAAATTCAATATTGATGTGATTAATTTAATCTTGATTAATGCAATGGTGTAAACTACGTAAAAGTATTACCAAGTAGAAAACTGTTATTTCCAAAAAAAAATAATTTAAAATCAGGTTACAATTTGAAATTTTAGGATTTCGCAAACGTTTTACAAATTAATTAGCATCATACGATCATATGGGACTTTTTTTGTGAAACAGAGGGATTATCATATAAGAAGCAATTTGGAGTAAGTAGACAACATATACGCACCAGAGAGATGGTGAGAGGAAGTAATGAAACCGGATTGGATATCGTTCTCCCGCACAGCTAGGGTTTTCAATTCAGTAACTTTGGAGTCAGTTGCTATAATTGGACTCACTAACCCACCGAGTTGCATCTGCTCATTTCCATCATCAAATTTATCATCATCTTCGTCGTCATCCCTTTCTAGTTCTGCTTTTAGATTTTCAACTCCTTCACCAGCTTCGGAGCTAATATTCTTATTTTCCTCCATGATCGATTAGATTCGATTCGATTCAAACAGTGTGTAAGAGTGAGACAGAAGGTAAAGGTTTTCGAACGGCTTCGTATATAACTATTAATAATTAATTTACTTGTTTTTTATTTCATCGGGACCAAAATATTTTCTTACTTTTTTTTTTTTATGCGTGGAATATTTGTTTCGGGCGGTTCAGTGTGAATTAAATGTTAAATAATTGTATTATAATAGTATTAAAATTTTAATAATATATCGACTGATATTGACTCTGGTCTGGTGTTTGAAACAGTGTGTGGATCAACGCCGTTTCGTTACTTGAGCAGAAAACAGCTCCTCTCTGTTGACGCTTTCCCTTAACGCCATTATTCTAACGTTAAAATGCACAAGTTTATCGTGGGTTGAGGTCGCTGAGACTGTGACACAATAAACTACCAGATCCGTGCACTAGTTGTTTTTATTTTATTCTTGTTTCAATTAATTTGTATACTAGTGTTTCTATGATACGCTGTACATTATAATTAAAAAATATTTATTAAAAAATTAGAAATTAGCGGGTGTCGGAGATTCGTTTTTTTCAATTCGTGTAAAAGTTTAACCTTTTATATATATATATATATATGTTAGGATGAATATTTCGCTAAGCCTGGTCTGGTAAATTTATGATGGGCTAGGCCCAACGGACCGTCAGCTTGACAAATTCTTATGAGGACTTCTAAGTGCAATAGGCTTGGGATATGTCCCTAACCTATCTGGACTGTGACTATTTACTATATTTAATCCGAATTAGAATAGGAGTCAGGTTCCTAGATGGTTTAGGAGATCACCTTCCTATTCAAACTATACCACGTTTATGGACAATCCCAAAAGAAATCGGTAAGAGTCAGGTATACACTATAAATACCCTGTCAATGATGGAGAAAAACGTTACGCACATATGCACATTATAACTATACTAAATACTTGGACCTCCATTGTTGACCTTTCTTAAAACCTTCACTAACTCTCACACCGGAGGAGTCCATCAACAGCCCAAGCCGTTAGGACTTTTGTGCAGGTATCTTACCCGGACGACCAACAGGACAGCCGGACAGAACCAGGCGTCAACATTGGCGCTAGAAGGAGGGCCTAGTACCAAGTAAAATTTCCATCAATCATCATTGACACGGAAACTTCACACTCGCAGAGTCATTCACGGCGACCAACACCCTCCCAGTCTCGCCGGGAGACGGCGGCAGTAAAAGAACGTCGCCTCCAGATAATCCTCGATAAGAAGAAGGCTCTAGATATCCAGCAGAAAGAGCTTGACAAGCAGTACGAGGAATTAACCGAAACAGGGGATAATCTCTCGAGCCAGAAAGGCTCGGCCTCCCGCTCGGACCACCGTGGTAGACGGGATGACAGATACATGGAACGCCGTAGAGGTGGCCCTCAACCCCGAGAAAAGGAACTGACCCGCTCCAGGTCGATTTGGACGGCGGATTTGAGGAAACGAGTCAGATCACCCTCCAAAAGGGATAGGGAAGACAGACGCAGCCACGGGAGCCATACTGGAGAAACCTCACCCAAGAAGGCTTCGAACAAGTACTATGGGTCCAAGAAGGTCCGGTTCTCCCCGTTCTCAAAGGATTTGGAGGAAGCCAAAATCGATCGAAGTCGCAAGGTACCCACTTTGGAGATGTACGACGGAATGGGAGACCCGCATGATCACACCTACTCCTTTGAGCAAGTCATGCACTTCCATGGTCATGATGCAGTGGCGATGTGTCACCTGTTCTTATCTACTCTAGAAAAGACGGCTAGAGAATGGGTCACCTCTCTTCCGACCGGGTCTATTAAGTCATGGGAAGAACTACAGGAACAATTTCATACCCGTTTCGGGAGCAATAAAAGACGGGCCAGAATGATGACCTCTCTACTACAAGTAAAACAGAAGCCGAATGAGATTCTTCGGCAGTATGTCAAAAGATTCCGTGAGGCTGTGTCGGAAATCAACGGAATTGATCCGAAGCAGGTAATCCAATTTTTAACTATGGGATTAAATGTTGACAAATCCAGCAGGTTGATCGAGGAACTCATCTCGAAAGCTCCAGAAACCCTATCAGAAACTTACGAGAAAGTAGACAAGTTCATAGAATTGGAAGAGGCTCTCGCCAATCTTCGGGGCTCTTCGAAAATCACAGGTGAGTTTCACCAGAGAAACCCCGAAGGAGAAAGCGCCGAAAAGAAATCCAATGGTACCGGCAAAAAGGGGAGTGACCGAGGAGATTCCAGCCGAGATCGACAGCAAAAGAACCATCCCTCGAGGGATAGAGGGGGTGCCGACAAGGATTACACACCCCTGAATACAAATAAAAGTAATATCGTGAAAGCGATAAAAAACGAACCCTTCTACGAAAACCCCCCGAAGATTCGGGTTTTCGCAAGACAGAAGAACGGAGATAGATATTGCACCTATCATGAAACAAAAGGGCATGATACCGAGGAGTGTTACCAGCTCAAAGATTTCTTAAAAAAACAGATACGGAAGGGTAACCTCGACTGTTACGTCACCGATTCTCATCGACAATCAGCCTTCGATCGCCTGGAAACACCTCCACCCGCTTCCGAAGTAAGAGGAGTGGTTGATGTCATCTCCGGAGGATCGATCACCGTTCTGTCTAATCGAAAGAGGAAAGCCTTCGGAAGAGAAGTTCATCAAGTGTCCGGTAAACCCCAAGATATCAAGACTGACCCCATCACTTTCTCCGATGATGATTACCCGTCGGGAATGGTTATTCCGCATCAGGATGCACTGGTCGTTACAGCTCAGGTCGACACTATGGATCTGAAGAGGATGCTTGTTGATAATGGGAGTTCAGTCGATGTACTCTACAGCCGAGCATACAATCGGCTAGACTTGGGGGGAAGGAAGCTGGAGATCTACAATGAGTCTCCCTTATATGGCTTCGGGAATAACCCGGTCCGTATAGCAGGGGCGATCGAATTGCCTGTGATTTTTGGGACTGCCCCAAAGCAAGCTTCCATTATGGTCCGTTTCTATGTAGTTCAGGTGGAAAGTAACTACAACGCCATCTTGGGAAGAACGACTCTGTCAACATTGAAAGTCGTTACCTCTATCCCGCATTTAAAAATGAAAATTCCAACAAAAAATGGGATAGGGAAATCAGTCAGTGACCAGGATCTTTCCCGAAGATGCTATCTGCAGACCATTCAGACGTCCCCTATCATCGACAACAAACAGAAAGCCACCATGAAAATTGAGCTCGAACCTTTCACTAAGGGATGCATCGAACCAATAGCAAAATCTGCCGAAGATACGGTCCAGGTTCCGTTATTTCAAGAAGATGATGAGAAAACAGTACAGATTGGGAGAGGCCTTCAGGAAGAAACCAGAGCACGGTTGGTGGCTCTTTTACAGGAATACTCGGATATCTTTGCTTGGGTCCCAGCCGATATGCCAGGCATCGATAAGACTGTGGCCGTGCACCAGCTGAGTGTAAACCCGAACTCAAAACCTGTTAAGAAAAAGCGAAGGAACATAGCTCCCGAAAGACAACAGGTAATTGATGATGAAATCGATAAACTTTTGGCTGCTGACTTCATCTTTGAAATCACTTATCCAGAATGGCTCACTAATGTGGTACTGGTTAAAAAGCATAATGAGAAGTGGAGGATGTGCGTGGATTATACAGATCTGAATAAAGCGTGCCCGAAAGATTATTACCCTCTCCCGAGTATCGATCAACTAATTGATTCTACATCGGGTCACACTGTAATGAGCTTTCTGGATGCTTTCTCGGGATACAATCAAATTGCTATGCATGAAAGCGATATCCCTAAGACATCCTTTATCACCCCACCGAGCCATCTACGCGTACAAAGTGATGTCCTTCGGATTAATCAATGCGGGGGCTACTTATCAGATAATGATGAACAAAGTGTTCAACAGCCAGATCGGGAGAAATATGGAAGTCTATGTTGATGATATGATTGTCCGAAGCATGAAGGAAGAAGACCATCTGGCCGACCTGAAGGAATGCTTCGAGAACGTTAGGTCGAACAACATGAGACTAAACCCGACTAAATGCACATTTGGCCTCGGGTCAGGCAAATTTTTGGGATATATGGTTAGTCGAAGAGGGATAGAGGCAAATCCCGAAAAGATATTGGCTATCCTTGAAATGCAATCACTGAAGAACTTTAAAGAGGTTCAACGATTAACAGGACGGTTGGCAGCTCTTCGACGGTTTGTGGCACGCTTAGCCGAGAAGTGTCTACCTTTCTTCGGTACTCTGAAGGGGGCTCAGAATCAGAAGACATTTCTATGGACCGAAGACTGCCAAGAGGCCTTTGATCAAATTAAAAGATATATCTCTTCTCCTCCAATACTGAGTAAAGCGCTCCCCGAAGAAAATCTACAATTATACTTATCTGCCACTTCTTGGGCGATCGGGTCGGCTCTGATAAGAGAGGACTCACAGGGACAAAAACCTGTCTACTATGTAAGACACGCTCTTCGAGATGCTGAAACAAGATACCCAAATCTAGAAAAATTGGCTTACGCGTTGGTTATCTCCAGTCGGAAACTCCGACATTACTTCCAAGGCCGAACTATCCTCATCATCACAGACCAGCCACTTCGGAAAATCCTTTATAGACCATAATCGTCGGGAAGGCTCGCAGCATGGGCCATCGAGCTGAGCCAGTTTAATATAGAGTTTCGTCCTCGGGCAGCAATCAAAGCACAAGCACTCATTGACTTTATCATTGAGTGTTCATTCCGTGATGGTCTAGAGGACAAAGAACCCGACTGTGATAAATTGACATCAACCCCCGAAGAAACTGTATGGACTTTGTTCGTAGATGGATCCGCCACTGGGACGAAGAGTGGGGCTGGTGTCATCCTCACTTCTCCCGAAGGTTTCAAAATACAGCAATCTATACAATTTGGGTTCATAGCCACTAATAACATTGCCAAATATGAAGCACTGGTGGCAGGACTAAAGCTGGCCCGTAGCCTGGAGGTGAAGAACTTGGCAGTATACAGCGACTCCCAACTGGTGGTGAAACAAGTGCTGGGAGAATATGAGGCAAAAGAAGTTCATTTACAGGCCTATCTCCAATTAGTTCGGTCATTGTTGACATTCTTCCCGAAATACCAGATCATAGGAGTAGTCAGATCGGAGAATACAATGGCCGATGCCCTTTCCAAGTTGGCAACCACCGATCAAGGGGAACTAGACGGAGCAGTATATTTGGAAAATCTTCAGCATCCGAGCACCCTGGTTCAAACAGTAATGGATATTGAACGGGCGGATTCTTGGATGACCCCGATCATACAATTCCTTCTGACCGGTGAATTGCCTGAAGACAAGTCTATGGCCCGAAGGATAAAATACAAGTCCACCAAGTATTGTATCATGAATAATCAGCTATACCGAAGATCTTATTCATCCCCACTGCTTCGGTGTCTCGACCCAAGGGAATCTAATTACACTCTCCGAGAAGTCCATGAAGGAATATGCGGAGACCATGTGGGAGCAAAGACACATGCTCGAGGATGCCAAAGACTTCGTCAAAAAATGTCATAAGTGTCAAATCTTCGCATCTGTTCCACATCAACCTCCCGAAGAGCTTTCTCCGATACTTTCTCCAATACCTTTTGCGGTCTGGGGAATAGACATCTTAGGCCCATTTCCACAGGGTAAAGGACAGGTCAAATTTATGGTCGTCGCCATTGACTACTTCACTAAATGGGTAGAAGCTAAGCCACTCGCCAAAATCACCGAACACACATGTCTCCAATTCTTCAAAGAGCAGGTAGTCTACCCGTTCGGAATTCCGATGATTCTGGTCTCGGATAACGGCCTTCAGTTCGTCGGCAAAATATTCGAAGGATTCTTAGTCGAGTTTAATATCCAACATCGTCGGACTTCGGTAGCCCACCCACAGGCAAATGGCCAGGTAGAAGTTACCAACATGACACTTCTCCACGGCATAAAGAGAAGATTGGACGATGCGAAAGGATCATGGCCCGAAGAACTTTTACATGTTCTCTGGGCCTACAGAACCACTCCTCGAACTACCACGGGGGAAACACGCTTTAAACTAGCTTATGGCTCCGAAGCCCTGATACCTATTGAGATAGGGATACCTTCATCCCGAGTCCTTAACTTCGACGAAATTCTCAATAGCGAAGGACTTCGACAGAACCTCGACTTATTAGAAGAAGAACGTGACTTAGTGGTCCTCAGACTTGCTACATATCAACAGCGAACTGTCCGACACTTCAACAAAAATGTCAAAAGCAGAACATTCCAAATAGGTGACCTAGTCCTTCGGCAAGCCGAGGCATCTACACCTCGAGAAACTGGAAAATTGATGCCTATATGGGAAGGTCCGTACCTGGTAATTGAAGTCTTACGAGCCGGGACTTACAAGCTTCAGGGCATGAATGGAAAGAATGTTCCAAATACTTGGCATGCCATTCGGCTTCGTAAGTATTATCAGTAGTTGGGTTACTTTGGATTTGTACTTAGTCAAATTTTGAGGCCACATTTCAGCTGATAGGATTATCTTTTTCGATATTAATGAGAATATTTTTTACATCATATTTCTGTATTTCTGTTTTGATACACACTTTCAAATTTATCTTCTAGCCTCATCGGGTCTTCACATGATCAGGCTAGAGGGGGGTAAAGCAGTATAAGTAAACAGTTATACATGCAGATGATAAGATATAACTCATGAGAAAAGGGTAATAAAATAAACGACGAAGGTAAATCATTCAATTACAAGTGAAGTCCCAAAGCAAAAGTTGGAACTAACAAAGTCTTCAGGAAAAAACAAAGAAAATGATGACAAGTCTTTCACAAAAAATCAGTCTTCGGGAAAAACAATCCCCAGATGATCGGGATCGTGACCCTTCCCCCTGGCAAGCTCTTGAGCGTACTCAAATCCATCGCTGAACTCGTTCACGATGGAGGCATAGATGTCCATTTGAAAATCATCTGAAGCTTTATATTCCTCTATTACTTTTCGACGAAGCTCCGGAGTTAGGACACTCGGGGAAGCGGCAGCTATCGGTCCTTTCAACCAATCAGCCTCTTTCGATGCCCAACCTTCAACGATCTACTCAATATTGTCCTTCAGATTTTTCATCCGATCTGTTTGAAGGTTGAGGAGGTCTCTTGATTGATCAAGTTGCTCTTGTTGGGATCGGACCTGGAACTCGAGCTCTTGTCGGATCTTCTCGAATTGGGTCTTATTTGCGTCGGACTGCTCGAGGACTTGCCTCATATGCTTCTCAGCATCCAATAATTGAGATTCAAGTCGACTGATTTCCTTTTCTTTTTCGACCCTAGTCTTCCGAGCTTCCTCATAATCATTCTTCATAATGCGGAAGGCGTCGTGTTGGTGAATCAGTTGCTCTCGAATCTTTTGGTGATTTTTCACCGCTTCAGCACGCTCCCTCTCGAGCACTTTCTGCTCATCAGACACCCTCAGGAGAATTGTGTTTCCCTAACAAAGTGGTGGTTAACCGATGATGAATAAGTAAGAGCTTTAGTCAATATTCAACAGGTAAAATCACAAGCAGACTTTTACCTTTGCATGAAAGGAGAACAACATCTCCATTAGTGTGTTCAGATCGGCTCCCTCGGTATCAGCGGCAGCAAATGGAATCATCGAGGATCCCAAGGCATTGGTGTTCGGTCCCTCCTCGGTCCTGGTACCTTCGGTACTTACAGGGGGGTCAGCAGGACCGTCTCTTTTATTCGAAGGCTCTGGGCCTTCGGCAGTTTCTTTTCCAGTTTGGGGAGGAGGACCGGTTGACTCCTCCGGCTGTTTGAGGACATCCAGCTCGGCGGAAAGATCGGTTGGGGCCTTGGGAGGAAGTGGAACCTGTTCGGTTCTTGCCTCCAGGGAGGATTTTAGTACTAGCCTTCTCCTCTTAATCTTCGGTCTGCTAGATCCTGAATCCTCAGCTGCAGACGCTTCCCCTCCAGTTGGCTTGACGATATCATCCCTTCCGGGAGGCCCCGGGGCAACTTCTGGAGCGATAGCAACCTGGGTCGGGTCTTTTGGTTTTGCGACCCTCAAACTGCGGCTCGCCTTCAGCTTTTCGGCAGCACTTAGTTTACCCCTCGGAGCCCCAGCCGCTTCGAGTACGGCCTCGTTGTCGGGATGCTTTCCTTGATCGGTCACTGCAACATAAGTCAGAACAGAGAAATGAGTATCTTAAACATAGTCAGAATAAAGAAACAAGTTCGACAGAAGACTTACGACCAAATGAATACAACTAATCTTGATCATTGAGGAGATCCCGGTCCCACTTCATGGATGGTCTCTTGGAATACAAGACCTCGAACTCCTCCAACCTTTTTCGGGTGATTCTCTTCGGATTCAGCTGGTCTTTGTTCGGGTCAGCCCAAGGTCCGACCATCTCAGTGTCCGGTCCCTTAATGAAGAACCAGTCCCCGTGCCATCCCTTATTACTGGAAGGGGTGTCCATTAGGGTATCTTTTACGGGGTTCTTTATTACTTGGTAGAAGCCATTTTCCTTATTATTGGTGATGGAAAAGAACTGAAAGAAGAAGTTTAGGGCTGGGGGGGTCGACTCGGAGGCACAGAAGGCGATAAAACTATTTATATGAATGAAAGAATTGGGGGATAATTGGTTCAAGCTGAGCCCCGTCGTGTGTAATAACTCAAGAACGAATGGGCGAAGTGGGAATCAAACCCCGTATATCATAATCTGGCGATGGATCGGAATCCATCCCCCCTCTAGCTGATAATACATCCTCTCACCAGCCCCGGGTCTCTTAAGTTCATACGTTTCAGGAATATAAAATTCTGTATGAGCTAAATCGAAGTGGTGGTTACGGATGGAAGATGGGGTGTTCGCCACTCTGTATAGGAGAGTGAAGTATTTACTCCTATTGTATTCCTCTACGTCCCTCATCCTCTCAATAATTACTGGCTTCCACGGTTGGCCCTCTGGGATCCCTGTTTCGGCGACTGTGACCTCGTCTTCAACCCGGGAAGACGAAGACTGTGCTCTTGTGTCTTGTGTACTTTTAACCATTATGAAAATATTGGAATAGAGTGTGAAGAACTTACTTGATGCAGAAATGAGATTGATGGAATGATGATCAGGTATGAGCAGAACTGGAACAAAGCAATCGAAATGATGGATGAGAGTCTTTTTCTCTCAAACGTCTTTTCTTTAGAGTTAACTGCTTCCAGTAGAAACGACGATTGTTCGACTTCCCTTATCTTATATGTCGTGTTTAACGGTCTGGATGCAATTGATCTAACGGATGAGGTGTCTTATCAAGGTTTTGCAGGGGCGTAATAAATGCCCATTCCCGCGTGCACGAGTCCAGCTGTCTTAACACTATTTCGAAATTCAAACGGACGAAAACTGAAACGGTAGGGTACGTTTTTGGGCTAAGCATGATGGGTTTAACAAAGACTTGGGCCTGGTTATTACGTTTGACCCAACGCTTGAAATCTCATTCATAAGGGCCCAAGGTCGCTTTGCAAGAACTCATCCCATCGGCCTGATGCCTCCGGGCTCCCAATGGAGCTTTCCCATCGGTCTGATGCCTCCGGGCTCCCGATGGAGCTTTCCCGTCGGTCTGATGCATCCGAGCTCCCGATGGAGCTTTCATCCTCTGTTACGTTGCCCCAGATTCCTACAAAGATTCAAGAAAGATTTGCCTTCGGTCTAATATCTTCTGTGTTCCTACACTTAGGTTCCCGAAGAGTTAATTTCCTTCTGGATCTGACCGTTTATATATACTTTTGGAGTGATTTATTCTACTTTCCCAGCACATTTATGTACTGAGGGAGTGTGGGGCAATGTTAGGATGAATATTTCGCTAAGCCTGGTCTGGTAAATCTATGATGGGCTAGGCCCAACGGACCATCAGCTTGGCAAATTCTTATGAGGACTTCTAAGTCTAATAGGCTTGGGATATGTCCCTAACCTATCTGGACTGTGGTTATTTACTATATTTAATCCGAATTAGAATAGGAGTCAGGTTCCTAGATGGTTTAGGAGATCACCTTCCTATTCAAACTATACCACGTTGATGGACAATCCCAAAGGGAATCGGTAAGAGTCAGGTATACACTATAAATACCCTGTCAATGATGGAGGAAAACGTTACGCACATATGCACATTATAACTATACTAAATACTTGGACCTCCATTGTTGACCTTTCTTAAAACCTTCACTAACTCTCACACCAGAGGAATCCATCAACGGCCCAAGCCGTTAGGACTTTTGTGCAGGTATCTTACCCGGACGGCCAACAGGACAGCCGGACAGAACCAGACATCAACAATATATATGTATTACATGTATATATACGATTATGTAGTGCATAGTTGATTATAATGATATTTTTTTTGAGTTACGGAGATGATTCAACAATCGTCATAGATTAAAAATATCAATGACAATAGTTGAACTGTCGTCATAACTCAAAAAAATTATGGTTATAACAAACTGTGCATTATACAGCTATATATATATATTTTTCCATATATATAGAAAATGAAGTAGCTGCACCTTTTGTGTGAATAGGATACCAGCCTTTTAAATTATCATACACATCTTACGCATTTTATCAAAAATAACGTCTTTTTAATTTGTTTTTATTCTGTTTATAATATCAATTCGTGTTCCTTTTAACAATGACTTAACCTCGTAACTTCTTCTTCTTCCACATCTAGATACCACAAAAAAGTTTTACTTTGGCGGTATAAATGGATTTAATATTAAAAAGTCTAAAATTTATAATTAATATAATTGATCTTAATAAATAATATAAATTAAATTATTAGTACTCTCTCCATCCCTCGAAGAACATCAATAATTTCAAAAAATATAACTATATGCCAGAATATTTTAAATTATACAGGTTACACGTCTCTCCAATGTCTCACTTTCAAACTGTTCAAATTAAAAGCAGTAGTTGCGCCTTTTCCTCAACCCAAGAGAAATTGTTATCCAATTTTTGGAGTTCCAAAATGTAAAGAGAAAAAGGACAAATAGAAAAAAAGTTTTAAAATTAATTGAAGCTAATAAATTTTTAAAATTACTAGTTAGCCCAGTAACATCTAGGACTGTTCAAAATTTTCGGTCCAACCGATTTTTCCGGTATATCGGACTGATTCAAACCGGTCGGTTCGGTACAAAAACGATCGGTTCGATACCGGTCTAGTTCATTCGATTCCGATACTAGTTTGACAATTTTTGTTCGGTATATACCGATTATATATATATATATATATATATATATTAATAATAATAATAATAATAATAATAATAATAATAAAATTTGGTATAATCGGTAGTGAACTGGTTCAACCGATTTTAATACCAAATTTTATACATTTTCGTTCAATTCGATAACAATTCGGTCGGATCTGATTTTTATCAGTTAAACACTCCTAGTATCATCCTCACTTTTTTCCTATATTTTTTTAGGGTCCGCTTAATGTGTGCCCTAAGGGCACACACTAAGCGCGAAAAACAAGAGATGAGACCCACTAAAAAATATTTCTTTATATAGTTGCACTGAATTCAATACATGGGGTCCACTAGTATATCATTTTTTTATACATTGAATTCAATGCGCCTACATAAACAAATAATATTATACATCGTTTTGTGCGCTTAGTGTGTGCCTTAAGGGCACACGTTAAGAAAATCTATTTTTTTATAGTATATATTTTGTGCATAAAATTAAAGGGCAAAGTGATCATTATGTTACCGAGTCCCATAACGACGAGGTACTGACACCGGTGGGTCTTGACTTTAGTTGACTGGGAGGGGGCTCTCCAATAATAATTTTGTAGACAGATAAAAAATAATAAAGAGAATGATTAACAATAATTCATTCTCTTCCGCACATTTTTCATGGACACAGTTAACAGACAGAGACAAGTTGCCAAACATGTTCTTCCGATTCTTAATGGAGTATAATAATATAGGCAGATAAAAAATAAAGAGAGTGATTAATAATAATTCATTCTCTTCCGCACATTTGTCATGGACACAGTTAACAGACAGAGACAAGTTCCCAAACACGTTCTTCCGATTCTGAAAATAATAATATACTTCTGTTCTGTAGGAGATTCTTCAGTGCTTAATTACTAGAATATCTAAGCTTTATTTCGGGTCGGAAACAAAGAGGCTCCTCTGATGCATAAGCCACTACTTCAACCCGGTGAGCTGAAATTTACTTGTTTAATTTTTTATTTTTCATTTTAAACTTTTATGTCCAACAGTAATATGGGTTCTTCAATTTCTTCACCATTATTATATGCCAGTTCTTGTTCTCTTTGTTTCATAATTACACAGTGGGTTATTCTTTCTGATTTATTATAGTCATGTGAAATTCACTAAAGTTGAAATATTTTGGAAACAAATCTCACTGGTAATCACAATTCAGTACATCAAAATTACTCCAAATTTTGTAATTTCACCTAATTGTTGAAACTAATGGAAACAATTGCAAATAGTCAGTCAACTAGATAAGGGCATATTTGTACTGTATGGTTTTATATGCTTTTGGGGAGATCTGAAGGTAACAAGCAACTAAACTTGAATATTGAGCTTTAGACAATTTGGAACATGTATTTATTTGTTGTAATTGGAAGATGGTGTGTTGTAGTGAACCCGTCCTTGATTTAATTAAAGAACTGCCTGGGAATTCTTGAAGGTCACAAATTGAATTTAAGCTTTACTTGATGATGATAAACTTTGTAGGTTTCAGAGGATGGAACAATCTATTACTTTTCTGCTGAATATGTAATAATCAGTAGGAACCCTCCAATTGCTTGAGTTAAATTCTTATCTTTCACCAACCACAGGTGTGATATGTGTAAGTCGCCCAATTTTGTTATTTTTGCTTCATGCACCCAAATAAAGTACTATATAAACACGGTGTAATAATGATAGAGATAGACTTACGGATACTCTGGGACTGCTTATTTAATACATTCTCCTCACTACTTCTGCTCGAAGGTATTCGGGCCAGTTTAATATAACAAACATTTTCACTGCTGCCATCTGAACATGTTAAGTGGTGATGTAATTAAACTTTTTATAAATTTCACTGCTAGCTAGTAGTTAACAGAGAATTGAATTACTAGTTATGATTATGTTAAATAGTCAGGATAATCCAATCATTTACTAAACTTTTCACTGTAGTCCTTTCAGTTTTAGTCTTCCAAACTGGACATGCTTCCTCTAACCATGTGATCCATACCACATAAGTACATCTGTTCATGTAATGCGTCTAAGCTTCACAAGCCCTAGTTAGCTTTCAATCTTTTCCTCTCGTTTCTGAGGGATCCTTACTTCATAGAATTCTCCCGAATTGCTTAAGCTGAAGGCATAGCTCATTGTTACACCCTCTGATGGCTGCTTGGCACCAACTTCAGGTAGTTGGTCAAATGTATATCAGCCAATTAGCCTTCAGCTGCGTCTCTAGCCTTCTATTGTGGGTGAGAGTGGATATTCTTTTAAAATTTCCTTTAGATAATTGCTTTGTGCGCCAACATTTTCAAAGCCAAGTAGACAAATAATAAAAGGCCCAAGAAGATGGAAAGAATTACATAGTACCTCTATAGAAGTCAAACTTATTCTTTCTTGGACTATGTAGCATTGCTCATTTGAGTGCTGGTAATCATTGGGGGCCGTAGGGGGGAAGGGTAGTTGGGGCTGGGGTGTCTTAAATGTACCCAAAATTATTTTTTTATGGCAAGATGCTCTACTGGTGTGCAAAGGACCGAACCCTGCCTGTCTTCATGTGATGCATGGTAATTTTTCTGTAGAATCCTTCTATCCAGTTGGAAAACAGTATATTTACGTGTAGTGTTTAATACTCATTCAAACAAAGAAATCTTTGGAGTTTCCACGCATCTCTTTTAAAATAAATTTCTTTTAAGGCAATGATCGGAGTATTGTATGTTCACCATGTTTAACTTATTTGTGCATCTTCCCTTTCACTAATAGATCTGCTTGTGATATTATTGGTTTTGATGTTGTTTGATGATCATCTCTTCATTTTAGGGGTAAGTATGCATGGAGTACCATTAACAATGGGGGAAGAGCCCCCAAAACGATTGTGGAACATGATTACTGCCTACAGGACCATGGCTAGAGAAGCATATAATAGCAAGCCAATCTCATACTGGATCCTTCTAATTCTAAACAGTGGAGCAATACTGATAGCATTTCCTGCTTCCAGCCTCCTTTCTCGTCTCTATTTTTCAAATGGGGGAAAGAGCAAATGGATCATTTCATGGGCTGCAGTCGCTGGGTGGCCTCTGAGTGTATTGATCTTAATTCCCATATACCTCTTTTACGGAATCTGTCCCACTCCTCTGAATTTAAAACTCACACTTTCTTATGTTGTCTTGGGTTTCTTGTGTGCTGCTGACAACCTCATGTATGCATATGCCTATGCCTACCTGCCGGCATCAACTGCTTCTCTTGTGGCGTTTAACAAAACTGGTCTTTTCTGCACTTTTTGGATATCTTATCGTGAAAAACAAAATTAATGCGTCAATAATTAATGCTCTTGTGGTTATTACCGCTGCTATGATCATCATTGCTTTGGATTCGGATTCAGACCTATACGGAAATATCACCAAAAGGCAATACATTATGGGTTTTGTATGGGATATCCTGGGATCTGCTCTCCATGGGCTCATATTTGCTCCTTCCGAGAAAGTTTTTGTGAAGTTACTGGGGAGACTATCCTTTCATGTTGTGTTGGAGCAACAAGTCATGGTTTCTTTTTTTGGCTTTGTATTTACCACAATCGGGCTTATTGTGAGTAGTGGTTTCCAGGGAATGAGCTCTGAGGCAAGAACTTTCAAGGGTGGTAAAAGTGCATATTACTTGGTTATCATTTGGAGTGTCATTACATTTCAGTTGGGGGTTATGGGAGCCACTGCTGTGGTTTTCTTGTCTTCCACAGTGTTAGCTGGTGTCCTGAATGCAGCAAAGGTACCTCTCACAAGCATTGCAGCTGTGGTGTTATTAAAAGATCCCATGAGTGGTTTCAAGATCCTGTCTCTGATTATTACCTTCTGGGGCTTTGGTTCCTATATTTACGGAAGCTATCCTGCAAATAAGAACCACACATAATAGTGTGGGCAAATTATTCACTTCCACACCCCCCGTTTTCCGTTATCTGTTAATTAGAAGGCAGGCTTATCCTGCATTCAATTTGTAAAGGTGTTAAAACGTTCCTGTTAATGTCAACAAGGTTTCAGTTGGTTATTGACTCAAATTGTATTTTATATTCGCTGTATTGTGTATTCTTCTCTGACAAGAAAAATGAATAATGTCTCGGCTTTATTTTATATTTGCAATTTTGTTTATTCTTTTGACAAAAAAAAGAAAAGAAAGCAGTGTTCAAATATTCAGCATTGAGATTATAGAATTATGATGAGTTAAATAGTCATTCTTTCCCCCAACAAATTAGGCAAGGCAACAAAAAGAAAAGGATACCATTTTAAATGAAGAGTTCAAGTTGGTACCACCAGTATAAAGGCAATTCTTACTCAAACTAGTTGGAAAGCGGTGTGTCGATCCATTAACTTTTTGTACCCCAAAGCCTTCATTTTCATTCGTTGAAAGGTACTTCATACTTCCTAAGATGTGAGCACGATTTAAAGGGCCACCAGCATAGAACACATACACCATAAAACATGAGTTCCCATTTCTCAGCCAACCTACGCCAATGAATCATGTTCTCGGATGCTACGCTGAAATTTTTATGCAAGCTCTCATAGAACCAGATCCTGCATAAGTCCAAAATTTTCAATCTATACATAAGATTAACATGACAACCTACTAAGAAAAGTATAATACCATGGTGGTCTCTAAATTTTGCAGAAAGCCAAGTCGAGCCGGGTACATAGACATGAAAGAAAGTAAATCAAAGGCCAGCGTTCTAAAGCTTAATAAAGGTCAACAATCAAGCTTTACAAAAGAAAATGGAATTTGTATAAATTTCATAATAGTAATAATTAAAGACAAAGTAAAGTCCCACTCTATGGGGGATCATTTGTCCACCCCCTTTTCACAAGCTGAATGCTAATTTATATTGCACATCTAAAACCATCTTAACAGAAAAGGTGTTGCACACCAACATATAGTGCATAGAATTCTGAGTGGTTGGGACTAAGGACAGATGCTTTGAAATGGCTATCGCTATTGCGGTTGCCACATAATTATTTATTTAGGACCAATATCCTTGAGAGCGTTGATCTGCTCCTCTCCCATAGCTGACATGACACTCACCACAAGATCCTTCCCTTCAGCAAACCCATCTTTAATCTACACAGAAGATAAGAAAACATTTAATTTATGTTAACAACAAATTCAATTTAACAAGATGAAAAACTCCAGTACTACTATAAAAATAACTAAAAAGGTTTAGATTCTTTATAGAGATGGACCTGGCTGAGCATATTTTCATCGGTAGGAAGCCTCAAGTCATCTTTGGTGCTACCATTTTCAGTTAGAAGACTCACCTACCAAAAGTGCAAATACAATTAGTTCCAACCACCAAATTCAAATACACCATGTATTGAGAGAGCATGAGACTCTTATGTTATTAGCAAGAAAAACTTCAACATACTTTAATTCAAACATCAGAAACAAACATGAACAGAACAGTGTTAATATAAAATGCACATATAATGGATGCATGGACCCTCCACAAGGAAAGCATGATATAAAGAATTCCGGCACTAGATAAATCAAACACCATCATCCCTGGAACTTTCAGATCCTACTTTTTTTTCCCCTCCTGATAAGCAAATTTTCACATCCTAACTTAATGAGAGAAAAATATGAGAAGGTGAGGTCTGCAGACTATTCATTATGGCATATTTCAATCTAAATCACAAAAAATAACTTACAAAACCATCCTCAGAGATGTCAATCAGCTGATAATCAGTGCGAGTAACATGCGGCACCTGAGAAATGTACAAAATGAAGAATGTCAGCAACAAGTTATATCCACATCAAAGATACAGCTGGGGAACGGGGATAAAGATCCACAGTTGGTCATGTAAGATGCAGCTAATTGATACATGCATAAAATTAAAGGCATAAGCATTTCTGGAAAGAAAACGAGGATGCAGTAGAATAATACAAAAAGGATGAAATATAATAGCATCTGAAAGAAATTTTTACATCACAGTTGTGGGAAGAGGGAACAATATCTTCAAGCTTCTTGCCGTTAAATATATCAATCCCCACAAAGTGGCACTTTGCATGTCCATGCTTGCCAGTTTTTGAGGTGGAGACCTCTACAACCTGTTTAGAACACCAACAAAGACTGGTTATAACATGTAAAAGTGAAATCAAAGGATACTGAAGAAACCACTTTTACCAATGTACAAGAAAACATCAAGGAGAAATGAGATTTTTTTAAGAAGAATGGTGTACACTACAATAACGAATGACTGACTGTTTTGAGCCGTCAACTTGTAACACGGGATTATAAAAAGAAAAAAGAAATATCTATTCAGAGTATTTTCTTTCTTTTGTTAACTACTTAGAAGACATTAGTAGAAAATCAGATCGTTAAGTTTGTATAAATCTCATGTATATTGGTTTTGCCCCAGATTTTGGAGTTTATTGTATAAGTCTTACTTATTGTGTGTGTGTGTGTGTCTATAATTTGGTGTTAATAAACAAATGTTTTCCCCACAAATAATCTTTCCTAAAACCCACACTGCATATAAAGCCAATAAAATGTAAGAACTTCAGTAATTCTTTTGCAAAATGTTAAACATATTCTCCAAATGAGCTAAGATCCCATAAAAAATTACAGCAGTAGGGATATCTCATAGTTTGACACAATTTTGTGCACGGGTGCTAATATGTCAAATTTCTGGTAAAATCTCCAACTGATAAGATCTAAAATATTAAACAAAATAAGTATATTTCTCCAACCATCAATATTTTTGTTAAACTTCTTTGCTTTTGAATAAAAAAAATCACTGCAGGCTTCTTATGCATAGAACTTCTATAGCTAAATAAAGAAAGCACAATAAGTTCATCACAGCAAGACCTCATTGCTCCCTGCCCTTCAAACCCATTCCTTTTCTTGCTATTCTCAATAAACTTCATCATGATATAATAAACCAATTTCACAGCTCGGGTGTTGTTATAAGTTCATGATTTTGAGCAGACTCATTTACAATGTAAAATAATTATAATTCAAATGCAGGCCAGGGCCACTGACAGCTGATAAATAGCAAGAATAATGTGTAACAATCGCAGAATAAGGAGAAATACTAATCAAATAATAATAATACTAAAATCATCACACAAAAAATTTGTTGGTTTCTTTTCTTTACCAAACTCAGAAACAGTAGTAAAGTTGCTTTGATTTTCTCTTCTTTTCTTTTCTACCCAAATTCACAAACATTGTGCAAGTGCAACTATAAGAATGAGTTAACTGTTAATGGTCATAAAGATTAAAAACTTACTAGCTGCCAAAAAGGAAAAAGTTAAGATACCCAAGTACCAACATACAAACACAAAGACTCAAAAGTGAATAGATTAAATCTAGTAGGAAAATACAAAATCAACATCACTTAAGTCATCTATAATCAAACCTTTTGCATATATATCTAGTTACAAAACAAAATTTCTTATTTAAGTCAATCACAGAACATACTTATCTCCAATCAATTCACAAGCACAATTATCAGGAAAAATAACTCATACCCACATCTTATACTAGCAAAAAAACCACAGCCTTAGCATCAATCATCGTTAAAAAAACTAATAAGCCCAATAAATAATACATCCATCTATGTTTATATATACATATACAAAATCAACCTAGCAAGATCTAAATACATAGAAGAAACAGACAGTAAAATTGAGGAGAACACATACGACAAACAATCATTCAAGAAAAAAGAGTCTGCATATTGATTATTAATATGTATATAGAGAAAGAGAAAGGAAAACCTTGCAAGGCCTGTTTTTGATGTTGATGTAACCATTCTTTCGAATGGTACCAGCCTGCTGGGGGAAGGTCTTGGAAGCCCCAGCGTCGGCCTTCGACTCGAAGTGATGCTCCTCGTCTGACATTTCTGTTTCTCTCTCTCCAAACAAGTTTATGTAAAAATGAGGACTTTTTGTGAAGGAGGGCCAAAAAAAAACGAAAATGGGAGTGGCAGCCTAGTACTAGTAGCAGAAATAGGAGGAAGGGTGTCTTTTATTGGGGTTCCAAATCCAATAATAATAACAAATACTAATTCAGTCCTTCATGAACTTCCTTTTAGGGTTTGTCTCCTGCTATATACGTATGTCATCCTAGCCGTTGGATCAATGGTTACCATCTTATTTTGGGAATTCATGATCTGGTTAGGAGATTGTCACGTGCATGACTTATCAAATTCTCCTTTTCTCTCTCCCGCAGTAACCTTGGTAAAATTTATGAATACAAAAAATATATTTTTATTTTTATATCTTTTAAATAATAAATTATTAATTTAGTAATTTTGTATGAGAATAAAATTTACTGATAAATTTAAAAATAGGATTGCATTTTATACTATTAATAATTACTAAGAAGTATACTCTTTCTGTGATTTTTTTATATATATAAAAATTAGAATGTTTTTTATAAAATTGAGGAAATCTCATTCACGTGCATTACTATTTTACTCCATCTTTATCCAAAAAGTGTAATATTTATAAAATCAATAAATAGAAAAAATAATCTTAATATAACTTACCGTAAAGATAAAACCTTTTTAAATTATTATAAAATTTGGTGCATTCATTTTTAAAATTATTTTTTATCAAAAAATATCTCAATTAAAAAAATAAACAGAAAAGTACTTGGAAGGCATTCAAATCCATATGTTTTTATTCTGACTTTTGAAGAATGAATTATATACCCCCGGCATATTTAACTGTTGGAATAAAATTCAATTTATTAGGGTAATTCCTTATTCATTATTTGCATTCAACATCTCTAATACATTTTCAATTTAGTTTTAAGTTGAATAGTGATTGGTAAATAATTTATAGTATTAATATTTTGATAAGTTGAAAAGCTTTAATATAAAGAGAAAATGAATATGTGGCTTGTTACAGTTAAACTTGATTATAGATATACTCATTTATTAATGATATTTTTGTCGTTTAATCATTTTCAATAATAGCATTACAGATATTTTATTATTTTATGACAAAAAGTTATGTCATTTTATTTATGATCGATAGCCAAATTTACCTGTAACAAATTACATATTCTTTTTTCCCTTAATGGGATAATGCACTTTTATAAGTATCAAATTTTAGCTTATTTTTATGATATGTTTGCACTCAAAATCTTTAATGCTAAAAGTACTATTGCTGTATTAATTACTATACATTTTTTAATCATACTTTTTAATTTTAAAAAAAAAAAGTCGTTGCACCATTCCGCCAATTAGTTGCAGTTGTAGAAGAGATTTCATACTAAAGTTTTGGCAAGATGCTTTATGCTGGTGATGCCATAATTGGGCCTCTACTAGGCCACTCAAAAGCCCATTTTTCAAAAGAGAGATGATTTTAGGAGATAAAAAATTTACTTGTGCTAAATACTACTAAATGTCTTCTTGGAAAAAATATGATAAAAATGTAATTATATAATAATTTGTATTTACCATATTATTTATAAATTGGGGTTTGAAAAGGGGATAATATGTTTGATACAGTTTTTAATATTCTCATTGCAAAGCAACCCGACTGTGTGCTTTATATATGTGTTCTATAAGTCGCACTTCAACTTTCTTTTCAACAAATCCTTTTTTTCTTTTTTATTTGGAAGACGGACGGGCGTTGCGTTCAGTTCCAAATACATGGTTTTTAGTATATCTCCAGATGAACAAATTTTGATATACATGCACAGTATAATTGTATAATGGCATCATTTGCACTGTAAATGCAAAGAAAATTAAATCATCACTCTCCTTAAATCATAAATTCCGATCTCTAATCAATTTATGGTTATTTCCACATTATTATTTATTTATTTTTACATGTAAACTGTCGTTATAGACCTATAGCGATGGTCAAAACCGTCGTACCTATAACGATAATTTTCTTATAAAAATATAAAAAAACCTTATGAAAATATCAGTTTTCATAATTAAATTGTCTAAAATTAAATAAATTCATATTAATTTTAAGTCGACTTAATATATTTCCTGCCCTCGTGGGTCACTCTACTCGGCTATCAATTTTCATATAAATTTATGAAGAATAAGTTATATCTATATCCCTTTTAATTCTTCTACAAGACTAGGCACGATTGAAGGAAGTTGATGGAACAACCCACGGTGATGCTTATTAAACTAAGCTTGTAACCCATGGATAAGGAATGAGAAACGTGGACCATTAATTATAGTGGCCGCATTGTCTGGAACTTGAGAAAAACTACTAATAATGTATTCAAACCTTGCTGCTTTGTGAATGACTGAATGTAGATTGTAGAATGTAGATTGTAGATAGATAAAAAAGGGTTTTCATTTTCTTTTTCTTTTCAAAATGTTGAATCTCAATTGTAGAGTCAAAAAAATCATACAACATGATCCACAATCAAACAAATAGAACAATTTAAAATTTAGCAGGAACATGACCTTATCAGCTACTATTTATTATCCAAGCTGAATTGTTTTCTAGCAGTAACCCATGGGGTCAGGAATCAATCCGTTGGTGGTGCGAAAAGAGTTCTACCACTTGCTCATATTCATGACTAAAGCCCATTACCGTGCCTTTAATATCAATTGTGCTCATCTAAAATTACACCTTAACTCAAAAATTAACTTATTAGAATTATGGTCTATTAGAGTATATATGTTCTCAATCTTTTTTTTTATGTTTTAATGTGGACTTTACTATCACGTGATACCACAACATTACTATTTCTGAAGAGTACGTTTGATCAAAATATAAAATTATTTTTAGAAATTGTCGATTTTAAAATATTTCTATAATTTTGGAGCTGAGGGAATATTTAGAAAGTTGAAATACGAAGAACCATGACATCAATATTCACTTCACAAAGTATTTTTGATCTAAACAAGAACGAACATTATTACCATAGTGCACATTTTACAGTATACAAACAAGAAGCACAGACTTCATGTAGTCCCAAATTGTGGTCAATGACATCACTGTATGGTCTACATGTCATGGACTGCAGGAATGTCATGGTATCCTCAACTACAAAAAGGTCCACCCTACAAAGAAATACTAGTAAATTAAATATTAACTTTAAACTGGTTCACATGCCTATCTTTGAAGACTGTCTAATATCCACAAGCAGCATTTGTTTCCCATTTAAGAAACGCGGCAACCCCACTAATAGTATACGTCTAGTGCTGCACAAAGAAATTGCTAAATATCTTAAATACAACAAACAAGCACCTATATGTTTTTTTTCTTGGTGTCAAAATGTTTCTCTGAATTTCTTTCCACAAGAATGTGGAAATTGAAAACTTTCATATTTGCTTACTTGCAGCCGCTACTCTCTCGATACTCAAAAAGTGAAAAAAACAAAAACATGCAGTGCTGTTTTTACTAAAAACAAGTAGCGGGCATAAAAACTAAAACAATGTTTCTAGTTCTACGCTAAAAGATAACAAATGAATCGAGTATAACAAGGATCTCAGTCCAAACTTGTGTGTAAAGAAGAGTTTGTGCCACCAACAATGGTAAGCTAAGGAAAAAAAAAGAGGCTAAATCCAAAAAAGGATATCAAACCGATCCTCTCAAGGCACAATATATTGAAAGGACTAAAAAGAGGAACAGATGGGGAAAAAATGCGAAGAACTGAAATTCACATTTCTTCATTGAACATGATCGGTTCGATATCCTTCAGAAGTCCCACAACTTGTTGCATACTTGGTCGCTTAGAGGGAAGATTAGCCGTGCATAAGTATCCAATCTTTAAAGCCTCCTCCATTTGACTCTCCAGTCCTGTTTCACGGATTTTTGGGTCAATAGCTCTTGAACCTTGGTTCTTACTTACTAATCCTCTCACCCAACTAACCAAAGTTGCTTCTTTCTCTGGATAATCATCTTCAGCAGGCTTTTTCCCAGTAATCAGCTCAAAAAGAACTATTCCAAAACCATAAACATCGGTTTTTGGTGTTGCTGCTCTCGGGGAGCCAGTTTCTAGCTGAAGGAATTCTGGTGGCACGTACCCTGGTGTTCCACGAGCAATCTCATCCTCTAGACCATTCCCGAAAATGTTAGCCAATCCAAAATCAGACAATTTTGGTTCCAAGTTGAAATCAAGATAAACACTACTAGCTTTAACATCTCTGTGGAGTATCGGAGGGGAGCAGCCATGGTGCAGAAATGCCAGTGCCCTGGCAGTTCCAAGTGCAATTTTGTGCCTAAATCTCCATGTTGTTAGCAGCCCTTCAGACCCAACATTTTGAATCCCATTATTTCCATCTTCTTCCCAAGTGTCAGTACTCCAATCTTCTGTAGTTTGAACTCCAAGTGGCAGGTCATGAAGCAAATTCTGCAAATTTCCATTCTCCATATAATCATAAATGGCAATCCTTTGTTCACCAGCCAAGCAATATCCAGTCAACGGAACAAGATTAGGGTGTTTGATTCGACCAAGATACACGAGCTCTCTCGCAGCTTCTTGGTCTGTCATGGAGGATCCGTGGACCAAAACTTTAACAGCTACATGAATCCCACCTTGTAAAAATCCTCTATAAACAGGTCCGAACTTCCCTACAGCCAACAATGTGCCTCTATCGAAGTTTGAAGTTGCAGACAAGAGGTCTGCAAATGTAAAGTTCAACAATGGCTTCTCAAAGATAAATACCGGGACTGATGTCGCGTTCTTAACATCAGCTACCCAAGTGGTGGAATCAGTCTGAAATGAAAAGGGGCCTGAAATATTTTGTTCTTCTTTGTAAGAATATTGCTTCACAGCCCACATTCTAGATTTTCTTCTGCAACCAAAGGCCAAAAACAGCAACCCCACTAGCAAACAGATCATCGAGAGGGCTAAAGCCAGAGCAAGCTTTAGCCCCCTGTGCCTTGAAGCTTTCCTTTTAAAGAGACTTGGGTTTGCAGCAATTGAGCAACTGTTTAATGACCCAATGAAAGCTGATTGGAGGGTTTCAGTGGAGAATTGAGTAGCACAAAGGGTTAAGTTGTTGTAAGAAAAGTTGAACCTCTCCATCGAAGGGAGTTTCTCTAGGAGAGATAAAGGGATGTCTCCACTTAAGTTGTTGTATGAGACATCAAACATTTGGAGGTTTTTGGTACTCAAAAAAGGAATCTGACTACTGAGATGGTTTTTGGAAAGATCAAGAGTTCTCAAATTACTCAATTGAGAGATTTCTTTGGGAATGTGGCCAATTAAATTAGTCTCAGACAAGTTCAAATACACTAAATTAGAAAGAATTTCAGTTAGCAAAAATTTTTGTTTGGAAAATCTATTGCATGCAAGATTAAGGTGTTTGAGATTCTGGGCTCGGTTCAAGTTATCCAAAAACTCTCCACTAAGCTGATTTACAGACAAGTCGAGATAAACCAAATTAGACCAATTGAAGCTGGAATTGAAATTTACCTGAGAAATGTGACCTTGAAACTGATTGAGGCTCAAATCAATCACCTCCAATGGCCCCTGAAAAACATCAACCACAGAACCCTGAAAAAGGTTACTCGAAATGTTAAGAAAGGTGATGGATATCATCCCTGACAAATCTGAACCCCGTCCATGGATCTCATTGCCAGCAAGGTTCAAGGATTTAAGCTTTGGAAATGCAGCAGCAAAACCATCAGGAAGAGTACCATTCAGCCGATTTGTCGAAAAATTTATGGAAACCAAAGAATGACAAATCAGAATCCCCTGTGGAATGCTGGACTCAAACCCATTTTGATTGAGATTAAGAACTTGCAAACTCAAAAGGGAGCTAACAGCTTCAGGGATATTCCCAAAGAAATGGTTGAAAGAAAGGTCCAAGCTTTCTAGTAGACCAAAATTGCCTATGTTGCTTGGGAGGTTCTCAGATATTTGGTTAAACGACAGATTGAGAAACTTTAGTGAACCAAAACTCCAGAAATCAGAAGGCAACCCAGTGATTTTATTATTGCTTAGATCCAAAGATTGAAGCTTTCTGAGTTTGCCAATGGTGGTTTCAGGAATTGAACCAGATAAACCCAAACCAGAAGCCGCTAGCTTGATAACGTTTTCTTGTTTGGTATCACAAAATACACTTTGCCATGAACAAACAGGATTGGAAAAGTTGTGAACTTGAGAAGAAGTTACACCCATCTTTTGCAAGAAATAAGAAACAAAGAAGCCATCTGTATTGGGTTTTTGACAAACCAATGGCCTAAAGAACAGTGTTACAACCAGAATGGAACATAAAAAACTAACACCCATTTGAAGAGAAAGGGTTAAACTCCAAAAACAAGAGAGAAACTCAACGAAAACCCTCCAGCTCCCTCAAAACCCTCTCTTTCGGTCCTTCAATACCAAAATTTTGTCATAAATATATGAGTTTACTACCGCAGAATCTGAACCTGCCATTAAATCCATAACCACCACCGTCCCAACCCACGGGCCAGAGGAATTTCAATGGAATTAATAATTGACTGTGACTCAAAACTCAGAGATGAACCAACAATTTTCTGCAACTTTTGGGCAAAATCTCGTTGTTCCCAGAAAATCCCTAAAGCTCACAGTAAAAAAGAAACGGTGGGTTTATCAGGAATAAAGAAGTTATGGTATTAATCAAAAATATAATATTGAGCGTATCCTTCGAGAATGGAAAACAACCAACCTAACTGAAAGAGTTTTTGTCCATTTGTTGAATGGAAAAATTTAGACTTACCTCCAAAATCTTATCAATTAGTTTTATGAAAATATAATTTTATTAGTAAAAAAAATAAAAGAATATAATTTTATTTTATTTGTATTTTATAAATGAGATAGAATTATATTTCTTTGTCTTTTATAAAAATAAGATTTGTAAGTAAAATTTGAGAGTAAATATAAAAACACTCTTTGTTGAATAACATAAGCTCATGCCTTTTTCGGAGACTTTTAAGCTCTGTTAGTGAGTTTTAAAATAAATAAAAAAGAAAAGAAATAAATAAAAAATTTAAATTTTAAATCAATTTTTTAATAAATGGAAAAAAAAGAATAGAAAAGTTAGTTATTTTTTTAAATCTAAAATTAGTCTGATTTAAACCAAAATAATAAAATAAATAATATTTTTATATTATTCTTAATTTAAATATAATAATTTTTTAATTATAACTCGTGTCATCATTTATCTTTCTTCTGATCCTCTTATTCCAGAATTACTAAATGCTCTATGCTAATTGCAGCCAAAATGTTACGTAATTTCGCCCGATAGAAAACAAAGATAAATTGAAAGTGAATGTCTAGGTGCTACTGCATAATCATGGAAAAAAGAGAGAATAATAAAAACAATCTGCCAAAGATATTTCTATCTAGTGTCAAGCGAAAACATAAGAAAAAAACTCTAAAGAATGACTACTACCTTCGCTCAAAAACAAAAGTCTTATTTATAAGAAAGAAAAATTAATTATAATTTAATTTAAAATACATTGAATTTGATTTATTTTTTTCTATTATCACTTTATCTCTTTTGTGACTCTAATTTTATCACGATAATTTGTATCCCTATTTTTTTCTTTAAAAGTGAATAATATGGTTTTTTTTCTCATTTTTTTTTATATATCACATATAATAGAAGGATAAATTTATAAAAATGATCTTTTTTATTATTATTATTGAAACTCAGAACACACAAGTAAATAATTTTTTAAAATTTTCTATTTTTTTCTATTAAAAACTCAAAAACAACATAATTTTTTAAAAAAGTTTTCTATTTTTTTATGTTTTAATTAAATTTTCTAGTCTTTTCTTTTCCGTCCAAAACTCCAAAATAAAACAATGTATGCATATTAAGAAAGAGGATAAAATTGTATATATTTAAATTCTCATTTAATTGCATAATTTTTTACACATAAATAGTTATGCTCTATAAATATATATAAAAAATAGAAATATGACAATTAATACTAAATATATTATAGACAAATTATTGTAAAAATAAATTATTTAATGCAAATAGATATTTAACTTGAAACTATCTAAAATAGTAATAAGTAAGGGTTTAAACGAATCAAGTCGTGTCGAATATTAAGTTGTTTAAATTTGATTTATAAAATTTATAGATTGTGAAATAAGATTTGATTGAGATTCGTTTATTTATTGAGTCGAGCACGATCTCTAATAAAACCCGAACAATTTAAATTTTTTGAGCGAATATGATCCGAGTATTAATAATAAATTATAGTTTAAAAATATTTGAATAATTTATTGAATTTTAAATTTAATTTATATTTAAATTATTTATATTTTAAATTAAGCTCGAAATGAACGAGTATGAAACGAATTCCAATCCTTTGATTCATTTTATGGCTTTAGTAAGCAGGGACGGATGGAGTATATTGTTATTTAAATAAAACAAGAAGGGTTGCCGAGGAGAGTAGGGGTAAGTTGGGAAGAGAAAATATAGATAGAGTGGTTAGATGTTGGGGTTCATGAATGACTTGGATTCTGACGGAAATGTCCTTTGGGTTGGTGAAATTTATTAGATATCTGTCGGGTGGAATTCAATGATAAAATTCTTTTTTTTTTAAAATCATATATTGAAACTATCACTCAACAAGAAAAGTTCGAATAGAAGTTGCCAAATATTAAAGGTAAAGTTTTCACCAAATTTTTTCTTAATTTCCCTCCTCACCCCTTCCCCCAATTCCCTTATATCTCTAGAATTAAATTATAATAATATAAATTCTAAATAAAAATTATGAATTTTCTCTCACTTTTTTCTTCTTAAATTGATTATGAATATTAAGAAATCATAGTAAAAGTAAACATAGAAAATGTTCATGTGGTGGAATTGTGCGAGTTGCCGTAAAATAGAACACTTTTTAATTTTTGAGTATTTTTTTATAAAAAAAATACTTTTATAAAAAGTTTAAAATAGCATTTAGGCGAATAATTTTAAATATATAAATTTAGAAAAAGAATAATTGAGTGTGTGATATAGAACTTTAAATTTTTCTTCAACAAATTATTATTATATAGAACTTTAAAGCATATATAAATGAACATGATAATCAATCGGATGGTGATTAAAAACCACTTTCGACATGAATTGTCATATGCATATATTTAGTTGGTGCCTGCCAAAGTTGAAAATAAATAAGAGATTTTTTTTTCTTAAAAAGACAGTGAGACCAGGGACCATTTAAAAAAGATTTTAAGGCATAATAGATGTGATGTGTAGAAAATGATACCCATTGGGCCATAAAAGGATTTTATAATTCATCCATTCAATAACCAACTTTTGATTTACACAATTTCAACTCTCTTCGAAGTAGTAGGAAGGGTTGTGGGGGGGGGGGGGGGGGGGGGGGGGGGGGGGGGGGGGGGT